>LR738712.1:138753934-138783251 GCA_902687465.1 Secale cereale | reverse complement strand
GGGGGGGCGCCTGGGCCCCCCGAGGCTCCCCCGGTGCCCTACTTTGGCATATATTTAAAGGGTCCTCCGTAACCCTTTTCGCGATCCCATCTCTGTTCCGCCGCCGCCGCCGCTTCCAAGATCGGGAGCACCAGGAGAACTCTTCCCGGCACCCTGCCGGAGGGAAGGATCACCACCGGGAGCTTCTCCACCACCATGGACGCCTCCCGGATGACTCGTGAGTAGTCTCCCTTGGACCATGAGTCCATGCCCAGTAGCTATGTGATGTTCTCCTCCCGTTCTTGTGCTTCACTAATTAGTCCTCGTGAGCTGCCCTACATGATCGAGGCACCTATGTAATCCTTATGCTGTTGCTATGTTGAGTTTGCTGGGATCCGATGGATTATGAGATTATGTTCAGATTGATCTTGAGTAATATATTTGATTCACCTCTTTTATATTTTAGTTCATAAGTAATTCTTGCATGTTCTCCGTTGTTATTTATTGCTTTGGCCGAGTAATAGGTAGTGACTCCAAGAGGGAACGTTATGCTCGATTGTGGGTTCATGCCCCTCGATGACTAGCTTGAGTGACAGAAACATGAGTCTAGGGGATGTGTTGTTGCCACAAGGGGGAACACAACGGTGCTTGTGCCCGCGGGTGCAAGGATTGTTTACTTTACGCAAAGTTCTTTTAATGCAGTTGTCTGTTGCATTGAGTTTACACTATGGGTGGGACTCGCAACTTAATACCAGCGAGATGTTCTGGATAGATATCTCAAGGTGGATGATTAGTAGTAGATATTGATGGATTTCGGTCTACTTACTTTGGCGTACCGCCCATGCTTTGAACCTCAACCTTTCTTGCAATGTAGTCAGCATTGGTTTGCGTTCGTGGTCCTGTCAATTGCCCAGCTGTAATTTGTTTACCTCACATAGCTGTTTTATCGTCTTTTGGGAGAGAGACATCACTAGTAAACATCATGAGACTCCGGTCCATATTACCATTATTGATCACATCCACTATTTACTTTTCGCTATTTTACTTACTATTGCAAAACACTATCTATCACTACTATCATATTGCTTTTAACCCTTTGTGAACTACAAGGCCGGAGGGATTGACAACCTCTCTGTACTCGTTGGGAGCAAAGTTATTTGTATCTGTGTGCAGGTCCACGTTGATTGCTAATTGCGCCATTAGCAGTTGACACCTACTTGTTGAACCTAGGAGTCTCTGGGGATTCGATCCTTGGCATCTTTGCTAGGGGAAAACACTTCTACTTACTACATCTTACACCTTCCACTTGGGGTAACCAACGAGGGGTTCGAGGCCCATCAAGGAGTATTTTCTGGCGCCGTTGCCGGGGACTCCACTCTTCAGGATAGGGGAGTTGCATGCTATCTTTTACCTTTGCTTTTTAGTCTTGTTAGTTTACTTTTCATTTTTGCTTTAGTTCCTTGTATCAAAAATCACAAAAATAGTTATCTTATTCTTTAGTTGTAATTATGTCGGGTCCTTTTGTCTTTGACGAGGCAGAAGTTCTCACCTTTAAACAAAGAGGTGGGGAAAGTTTGAAAGATGCTTGGTATAGAATTAATGATTCACAAAAAAGAGCCACCAAAAAGCAATCTACTACTATCTTACTTAGAAATTTTTATGTTGGAATTACTTCTTGGAATAGGTTTATTCTAGATACTGCTATCAATGGGAATTTCCTAGAGGCCCCAGTTTGGGAGTCTCTTAGTATTATTGAAAATCTTGTTGGGAGTCCCCCTGTTGTTAGCATTCGAGAGGACATCACCCTAGCTCACATTATGAAAAAAACTTGAAAAAATAGAGCTAGAGATGCCAAGCACTAATAAGATGAATGAGTTGGATCGAAAGATCCAAGGGAATTTGAATAGACTTGATAGCTCCATGCATAAAATTTTCAAAATTTTGGAGACCGTCAAATTCCATGATTCTGACTCTTCTAGGGTGGACAAGATTGAGGAAATATTTGATACCTTAGGAACTACTTTCTCCTCGATCAAAACCGAAAAGGTAGGAACTCCGGCAAAGAGGGAGCCTAAGTTCGTTCACGTTCCAAAGGCTCCCCGTTCTAAAAGCAATCCACCTATTGCCAAAGGGGTTGAAACTGTAAAGACTTTGGAAGAAACACCTATCGTTGATGAATTTATAAATGAATCTTCCCTTGACTTTTATCCTTTTGGTCTTCACCTAGAAGTATCTCTATGAGGCCTTTATTTGAGAGTCCTCTTAAGACTAGTTGTATTATTGAAGAGCTTTTTGATGATCTTGATGATGGTTCAATTGATACAACTTGATCTATGCATTATGCCTAGCTTAAAGGCATAAAAGAAAGCGCTTTTGGGAGGCAGCCCACATGAATAAATTTTTGCTTTTGTTGTGTCTTGATGTTGTTTACTGCTGTATCATCATCATTGTATCTTTGTTTTTCATATTTGTGCCAAGTATAGCCTCCGATTGCTAGAAAATTCAAAAGTTGTGAGGTGCTGTCCAGGAAACAGATTCTCTCCTTGGATAGAAAAATTCGTATAAAATAACCAGATGATCTTTTTGGTCTAAATTTTTTCGACAGCGTTCTCTATATAATTGTCTTTCGTACGTCAGTTCTGAGTTTTTTGATTTGAGTTGCAGAAGTATCCCGAACAGGTCAATTACTGCCCGCTGTTCTGTTTTTCACAGATTCTGTCCTGTTTTGCCTTACCTTCACTTTGCAAATTAAGAACTTGCTTTTTCTTTGCAAAAACCTTTTGGCAATCTTGAGAAACAGTAGAACTTCAATAATATCCTTATTTCCAGCAAGGTATAATTATTTTATCAAGGGTACTAACCTCGCTAATCAGATTATGATGAGTTATGTATGAAGGGAGTTTTCAAGTGTGCGAGGGAAGATGATAAAAAGATTCAGGAGTGTCAAGCGCTCAAGCTTGGGGATGCCCCCGTGCACCCCCAAGAAATATTCAAGGAGACTCAAGCGTCTAAGCTTGGGGATGCCCCCGTGCATCCCCTTCTCCATCAACATTATCAGTTCGTCTTTCGTTTCGCTATATTTTTATCACTTCATATGTTATGTGCTATGCTTGGAGCGTCTTGCTTTTAGTTTTCTTTTTAGTTTTTCATAACGAGTCGGAACCCAGCATTCCTTTATGTGGGAGAGAAACACGCTCCACCTCTACCTAGAACATTACATAGAATTTTCATGTCTATCTATGCTGTGTGTGTTCTTTGTCTTTTAATAGCTACTATCGTGCTCTGCTCTTAGTATTCATGCTTACCTTTCCAAGAGCTTTTATTTAGTTGGTTGCTTGAACTCTCTTTAATTACCATGCTCACCTTATTAAGAGAGTTTGCTTCCGTTGCATGGGTTAATGTGTCTATGATAAAGATGCTACTTTCATGATGGTGCTTAGTAGTTCAGGTTTTCTTTTGGTTAATCTCAAATAGCTGGGGAGTTCCCAATGTGTTATTGGAATACCAACTTGGTTTGTTTGCCTATGATATGGTATGGTTTAGTAATATTTTCCTTCGAGAATTTATTTTGATTGACTTGGCGTATGCTCACGCATATTCAAGACTGTAAAGAAAGTCTGTCAAGCCTTGATGATCTTTTGTTTCTAAGTAGCGATATAACTACCATGCCTGATTCAATATTGCTTTGTCGCTCTGCATGATTATGACCGTCATTGCTCTCTTAGTTGGTCGCTCCCAGTCTTTTGCTAACCTCCACCTGCACTAAGCAAACTAACCATGCAATACATAGCTCATGGGAAAGTAGCCTAAAAACTATTGTGGTAAAGAATATGTTGCTTATGTATCTTATTTCTTATAAGTTGCTTGCTGAGCGGTAACCATGTTTCTGGGGACGCCATCAACTGTCACACTTTTGTTGAATATCATGTGAGTTGCTATGCATGTTCGTCTTGTCTGAAGTAAGGGCGATTTACCGTGGGTTGAATTAATATGCATATTGTTAGAGAAGAACATTGGGCCGCCAACCAAAGCCATGCATCATGGTGGAAGTTTTAGCTTGGACCTTAATCCTCAATCTCTTATGAGAATATGCTTATGCATTAAAGAGGAGTCCATCATCTATTTTCTATGTTGTCCCGGTATGGATGTCCTCAAGTTGAGATCTATCAAAAACAAGAAATCAAATGCGATTTATCTCCTTGGACCTTTGTACAGGTGGCATAGAGGTACCCCTTTGTGACACTTGGTTAAAACATATGCAATGCAATGATAACCCATGGGAATCCGAGCTAATTAGGACAAGGAGCGAGCACTATTAGTATTCGATGCATGAGGCTTGCAACTTATAGGATGTTTTATGCATGACACATATGAAGTACTACTACCGTTGACACAATTGCTTCCATGTTTTCAAAATAAAAAGCTCTAGCACTTAACCTTTCTTTTACTTTTATGTTAAAGCACCAACTACTGAGAGCATGATTGTCATTCTGAGTGTAATGTGCATTGTCCCAAAGTAGCATTGTCTTTTGCATGATTGTGATATCGTTTATTCTGAAATGATTGTATCTAGTCATCACTTAAACCTTGAAGGTGCCCTTGCATTTATGTTTTGCATCACTAAAGGGGGCAAGCTAGATATCACTTTATCATATTTGCACATCATGTTCATTGCAAATCTTTTTGATGTTTCAGTTTCATGTTGTAAAACTTTCAGTCATTTGTGATTTTCTCTTGAGAAAACTTAATTACTATAGAATCATTGTCTCAGTAAGCTTTTGTCATATGACTATGAGAAAGTCCTATATGGTTAATAGCATGTCACCACATAAATTATTCTTGTTATCATTTACCTACTCGAGGACGAGCAGGAATTAAGCTTGGGGATGTTGATACGTCCAAAACGTATCTATAATTTCTGCTTGCTCCATGCCACTTTTGGGTGATATTGCTATGATATTCATACAGTTCCATACACTTTCGATCATATTTGGACTAACTTACTAATCCAGTGCACCCCAGTGCCAGTTTCTGTTTTTGGCTGTTTTTGTATTTCAGGTTTTCACGTTTCGAGAACTGCCCAGAAAAATCCAGAAAAATTATATAAAAAATCAGCGATCCGGAAACAACACTGCCTCCGAAGGGCAGCCTGGGGGGGGGGCACAGGGGCTCCAGGCGCCCTGTGGGCGCGCCCCCCTGGGCCGCGCCGGGGGGGGGGGGGGGGCGCCTGGGCCCCCCGAGGCTCCCCCGGTGCCCTACTTTGGCATATATTTAAAGGGTCCTCCGTAACCCTCAGAACAGAAACCCTTTTCGCGATCCCATCTCTGTTCCGCCGCCGCCGCCGCTTCCAAGATCGGGAGCACCAGGAGAACTCTTCCCGGCACCCTGCCGGAGGGGAGGATCACCACCGGGAGCTTCTCCACCACCATGGACGCCTACCGGATGACTCGTGAGTAGTCTCCCTTGGACCATGAGTCCATGACCAGTAGCTATGTGATGTTCTCCTCTCGTTCTTGTGCTTCACTAATTAGTCCTCGTGAGCTGCCCTACATGATCGAGGCACCTATGTAATCCTTATGTTGTTGCTATGTTGAGTTTGCTGGGATCCGATGGATTATGAGATTATGTTCAGATTGATCTTGAGTAATATATTTGATTCACCTCTTTTATATTTTAGTTCATAAGTAATTCTTGCATGTTCTCCATTGTTATTTATTGCTTTGGCCGAGTAATAGGTAGTGACTCCAAGAGGGAACGTTATGCTCGATTGTGGGTTCATGCCCCTCGATGACTAGCTTGAGTGACAGAAACATGAGTCTAGGGGATGTGCTGTTGCCACAAGGGGGAAAACAACGGTGCTTGTGCCCGCGGGTGCAAGGATTGTTTACTTTACGCAAAGTTCTTTTAATGCAGTTGTCTGTTGCATTGAGTTTACACTATGGGTGGGACTCGCAACTTAATACAGCGAGATGTTCTGGATAGATATCTCAAGGTGGATGATTAGTAGTAGATATTGATGGATTTCGGTCTACTTACTTTGGCGTACCGCCCATGCTTTGAACCTCAACCTTTCTTGCAATGTAGTCAACATTGGTTTGCGTTCATGGTCCTGTCAATTGCCCAGCTGTAATTTGTTTACCTCACATAGCTGTTTTATCGTCTTTTGGGAGAGAGACATCACTAGTGAACATCATGAGACTCCGGTCCATATTACCATTATTGATCACATCCACTATTTACTATTCGCTATTTTACTTACTATTGCAAAACACTATCTATCACTACTATCATATTGCTTTTAACCCTTTGTGAACTACAAGGCCGGAGGGATTGACAACCTCTCTGTACTCGTTGGGAGCAAAGTTATTTGTATCTGTGTGCAGGTCCACGTTGATTGCTAATTGCGCCGTTAGCAGTTGACACCTACTTGTTGAACCTAGGAGTCTCTGGGGATTTGATCCTTGGCATCTTTGCTAGGGGAAAACACTTCTACTTACTGCATCTTACACCTTCCACTTGGGGTAACCAACGAGGGGTTCGAGGCCCATCAGCATGCTGGTGTGCATGCTGGCCTTGAGCGTCCCGAGATCCGCCAGTTTGGCCTTGGCCCAGCAGGTGTATGGTACCTTGAGTACCACGACGCTGCTGGTCCCGCGCCTCCTGAGATGGGCGTGGTATGTGTACGGACGCCGAGGTCTTGGAGTGCGCCCGGTCGTCGTGGGAGCCGGCTACGCCGCCGGTTTGCTGCGCGGCTTTGTCCTTAGATTTTGCGGCGCCGTGAGTTCCCTCGTCGACGTCCGTTCTCCCGCCGACGTCTACCCCATCAGCCGTTGGCTCCGGCGGTGGCGGGGTCGACGCGGACGGGCCTGCTGCCTCCGAAGCCTTCTTCTCCGGCGGCATGTTGATGAAGTTGATGAAGATCTAGCCCGCGTGGACGCCGGATCAGGTTCACACAACCTCGACGCTCCCCCTACCTGGCGCGCCAAAGATGTCGGGGAAACTGATCGCCCACGAACACCTATGGGACCGGAGCCCCTTCTCGGTACGGCAGGGGGCGGAGGATGCACAAAGAGCGGATCGAGGCGAGCACACGAGCAGTTTACCCAGGTTCGGGCCGCACGGATGCGTAAAACCCTACTCCTGCTTTGGCTTATATTGAGTTCTTGGCTCGGGAGCGAGGAGAGCTTCAGTATGCTCCACCGCTGGCAAGACTGAGCGTGAGAGTGATCGATGTTCGGAACCCCTTCTACGTTGCGCGTGGGCCTCCTTTTATAGGTCAAAGGGGTCACCGACAGGTGGCAACACAGATGGGGGTAAAAATGTAAAAAGGGTGGTAGTTGGAACAGTGTCTGTACAGTGTCCCGTACCTAACCCTGATGGCTGGGGACAAGGGCATTAAATGCCCGTCGCCGTCGCCCAAACAGTGCAAAAAGTGGTCGTCAGGGGCGCCACCGTCCGCCACGACGGTAGCCTTGTCATCGCCGCTCGCCACCGTGTACCCCAGGCTGCACAGCCTTCCGCCACGTGCGCCCGGGATGGTCCCAGAGTGACACATGGGTGGATGCGCTGGAGCACGGGTACTGAAGTGGAAGCTTGCCGCCGCAAGCGCCTTGCCGCGGTCGCTATCTCGTCGCTTCTTGGGAGCTTGTCGCTCACCAGGCCTTGCCGCGACACGTGGCGCGCCGCGGCAAGTTCCTTGAGATGCCTTTGATTGGCCTTCCCGGCAAGCTCCTCTTGCCAGGGTCTTGTACCTTGAGTGGTTTTGTGCCTTGAGTGGCCATCCCGGCAAGCTCCTCTTGCCGAGGTCTTGTCTCTTTGACTTGAATACTTTGTTCTTGAATGGCCCCAAGGGGACCTCGGAGGATCTTGGCGGTCGCTTGGCAAGCCTTGCCGCGGGACGCTGCAACTGCCCGTGCACAAGTTCGGGATACTAAGGTACCCCTACTTTACTACACCGACAGAGGTCAACCCTCTGTCTGTGGCGGGAGATAGGAGGAGCTCAACCATCGAGGTCGGCGGCAGCGTGATTCGAGCACATCCATCGCGGTCGATGGCGGGATAGTGAAGGTCGAACTTCAGGCGGCCACCGCACTAAGCTTTGCACCTCGACCCTGCTGTCTCGGTGTGCCGTCGCATCGCGCTTCTATGTGTGCTGCGTGGAGGTCGTCGTGCGGTTAATTAATTAAGGTATTCTTTTCGTGAGTGGCTTAATTAAGGTATTCAATTCCTAAGGGTAGTGTTGTACTAGTACTCTGCGTGTAAATTGACTAGCCATTAATTTTTTTCATTGCACGTTTGGATAACAACATGGAGCGCCCTTAGTAATTATGAAAATAAAACCTTGTGATTTATGCATGCATCTTTGGGCAGCAGTTAATTCGTGTATTAATGTTGTTGTTTTGTTTTCAATTACCATTCGTGTGCTGGAGATGGAACGATCTTGATGGACGAAGAATCAGAAAACCGCAGATTTTATCAGTGGCATGACAGAGTTCATGAATTTTGCTGAAAGTACAAAGAGGAGAATTGGTGATGCGGATTACATCCTGTGTCCATATACTGATTGTGGCAATACAGAGTCACATGAAGTTGTAGATGTCCAGATGCACTTAGTCTCTTGGGGATTCATGGATGGATATACACGTTGGACCAGACAGAGTGAAGAGGAGGTCATGGATGAAGATACCCAGGGTAGCGAGATGCCAAATCCCGATCAGTGTCACATGGATGTTGAATCTAACATCGGGGCCGAGGCGTGAAGCTACCAATGGAACACCGGAAAGCCCAAACGCCCACTAGAAAACCAAGACGTCGATGCAAATGATGACGTTCTTGATATGCTAGATTTTGCTGCTATGATTGTAGATTTCAAGGGCCCAAAAAAGGATATGATTAGGCACAAGGATCTGCCAACCATTGATGCGGACTCCAAGAAAGAATTGTATCTAGGTTGCAAAAATAAATATTGAAGTTGAGTGCCACCCTGGCGCTTCTCAGATTTAAAGCAGCAAACGGTCTATCAAACAAGGGCTTCACAGAGATGTTAGGTCTTTTCAAAGAAATTCTTCCGGAAAATAATGTGCTCCCCAGAAGCACGAATGAAGCGAAGAAAATTGTTTGCCCATTGGAACTTGAAGTACAGAAGATACACACTCTCGTGAATGATTGTATATTGTACCGTGGTGAGTACAAGGATTTGTGTGCATGTCCCACATGCAAGCATGCATGATACAAGCGCAAGAGAGCAAATGACAAGTACAAATTGGACGACGAGGTCAAGACAGGAATCCCGTTCAAGGTTGTTTGGTACTTGCCTTTAATTCCTAGGTTGAGGTGTTTGTTTGCAAACCCTAGAGAGGCAAAGAGGTTGCGGTGGCATCATGATGGGCGAATTGCGGATAAGTTTATGAGGCACCCGAAAGATGGGGCTCAGTGGGAATTAATCGACAACAAGTTTGAAAAATTTGCCAAGGATCCTAGAAGTATAAGGCTTGGGGAGCGTACTGACGGGATGAATCCTTTTGGCGATATGAGCACATATCACAGCACATGGCCGGTTCTTCTTTGCATATATAACCTAGCTCCTTGGTTGGGTATGAAGAAAAAATACATTATGATGTCAATGATTATCCAAGGCCCGAAGCAACCTCAAAATGACATCGACATTTATTTCAAGCTACTGGTAGGAGAACTGCTGATAGTGTGGATAGATGCGTCGGCTGTAAAATGTTATTATGCTTACAAAAAGGAGATTTTCGATCTACATGCGATGCTGGTGCACACCATGCGATGTTGACACCATATTAAAGAATGGCATTAAACTCAATCAAGATGGCCTTGGATGGAAAATGTTTCAACACAAAAGTTGCGCGTCTCGTCGAAATAGTTGACTTTGATATAAAAGTCGTCTTAATCCGAGGTCGTATGCAACCTGTGGAGGTAAAACAAGGTCAAAAACAGAAGATGCAGAGTCATTCCGGACCGACCAAGTTGATTGACTCGGTGAGACCGAGTTGCTCCGAAAAATTACAGAAGTATATAGAGAGTTGGCAATGTTCAATTGGTGGGACAGAAACAAACCAATCGGTGAGATCGAGTTGATCCGGAAAGGATACAGAGAGTTGGCAACGTTCACTCGGTGGGACCGAAACAAACCTATCGGTGAGACCGAGTTGATTCAGAAAATTGTCAAAGATTCCTATCCAAGTTAGGTTAGGATTTTTGATGTTTTCGATGGAATTTTTAGTCCTTTTCTTGTACAGGGAAGTCTAGCCGCCTCATAAATAGATGAGAGGTGACGGCCGATTGAACAACGCACAATCGAACAAACACATCTACTACTTTTTACCTTTACCTTTATCTCTCTCCCTTGTTCTTTTTCTTCCTCGTTCTTCGTTCATTCTTCGCTTGGAGGGCAGCAATCCACGAGGCCATAGGGGCGATCAGGTCGACCTAGGGCAGCCCATAGCCGCCGCGCTCTCTGACGGGGTCTCTCCCGGGCAAGCGGGGCTTCGGGTCTACAAAAGCGCCTGCCGGATTGCTTGCGTACCGCGCTTTCGGACGGGTCTCCTTCGACGTGAGCTGCGGTGCATCACCCTCGGCATAGGAGGTAAACGGTCACGTGTTCATGTTTTCAAACACACTTTTTGGCGACTCCGCTGGGGACGAAGCTTTGAACCGTCTCCGATCTATTCTTTCTACGAAGAGATCGTTATTTAGGGTTTGTAATCTACAAAGGTAATATGAATACTCAATTCACATATGTGGATGCAAATAATGCATATGTTGTTTCTAGATCATCTAATGAGCATAATGTATCAGCTAGCCCTAGCTTTATCAACCATGTATCTAATTATGTGCAAGAGTCGATGCAACAAAATCTTCATGCTTCTACCTCATATAATTTTAGCAACATACAACATATGTATTCCAGCTCCCATGCATCGGCAACCCCAGAAATCCATATGCCGATGAACAACATGATGAGTTCGGTTAATCAAGTTAAAACACCTCACATAGGAAGTTCCGATAGTATGCAACAAAGTGTATCACCTTTTTATTCATCGGCAACTAGCTTGCAATATGTTAATCCAAACATGCCGATGGATAGGGGAATTGGCCATGCTACTACTAGTTATTCGGCCAATTATTCTCAACCATCATATGCTACACCTCATGCTACTAATGTTTTGGCACCATATGCAACTATAGGTATTCATAATCCGGCTTTGCACCTTCACGCTAATAGCCGAATAAGTGAAAATTTTATAGGATCACATGTTTCTTCACCAAGTATCGTAGCATACAATGTTTTCCCTACACAATTACAGAATTTCGGTGACATCTCGTTACCGAAAGAGTCTAAAAGTGTCGGGGGGCAATTCTATCCAGATTGGGTCATTAAGAAAAATCTTACGTCTTTTTGGGACGAATGCAATGTTGTTCTACATGGATTAATAGAAGAGGGAAAGCATATTAATTCTGTTGCAATACAAGCTAGATTATGTCAAAAATAGAAAGCATTGGGTGTGGGTAGAATTATTAAGAAGAGTGGTGATTCGAATAACAAAGCTAATTTGGTTATTGAAAAGATCAAATCAAATATTATGTATGCCGAATCTAGTCTAGAAACAGAGGATGACAGGATGTTGGGGAGCTATTCGAAAGAGGAACAAGATATCGTTCAAGTAACGCAACCATCATGCTCTCGCAACGTATTCGAAGAGGTATGTCCATTAAGTGATTTACCTATCTTCTGATTTGGTCGCAACTTTATTGTTGATGCTTCTATTAGAAAAACTCTCATAAGAAATCTTGAAATACCAATGAAGAAGGGTAATTTATTGGTTAGCAATAAAATCGTTGCAAAGCATATCGGTCGACACATTGTGCCATTTATAAAGACCGATTGTGACTTATTATTGCAGCCAAAGTTTTCCCCATTGCTTTATCAAAAGTTCATATCTAATTGGGTAGCTTTGCTTGTTTCTTACTTGGCTTACACTTGGTCTCAATTAAGACATATGTGTTCTAACTATTTTCATTTCAGATATTTAAAGCCAAGGTTAAATTCTATTGACAAAACTGATGCTAGTATAATATATTATTCAAAGACATCAGAGATAGAATGCAAAACATAACGCATAGCTGAATGGGGGTATTCTAAACCATTCGTTTGCTTACCTAGAAAGACGTTCTCACACCAAGATCGGCTAGAAAACGAGAAGCATACCTTCAATTCAAGCATGTGTGATCAAATATTTGATTTGTTGCTGTAAAATAATTACATTTGAATTCTTGATCACCGTATCAAGACATTAGTCCGAGGACAAATATATTGTAAGTTGCATGATTCGTCCAAGCATAATCTTGAGGATTGCAACATGTTTCATCAAATAGTTAAATCATCCATTAATAAAGGACGATTGAAATTTGTTGAGACACCAAGAGATGACCAGTCTATTCTGGTTGGTCTTGATGGCAAGAGGTTTTTGCGTTGGCTAATACAAGCGGATCCATTTAAAGAGAAGGTAAAAGTTGCAGGTGATGGGATCAAGCTTTCAAGTAAAGAAGTTGTTGAAGAGCATAATGAACATAAACTTGAGGGCAAGAATTCCATGGAAGCTACAATGAAGACGCCAAGGACTGGGGGGTAACAAGCAAATCCAATGATCTATGAAAGCAAACCAAAAGAAAGCAAAGGCCGAGGTAAGCACAAAGGTAAAAGGTTGAAAGTCACTTTCACACAACTATTGGAAAAATATCAAAAGAAGAGTGAAGAGAAGAATGCTTGTCAGCCAAATCATGCAAAGAAACCAGGATCACCCCAAGGCGTAAATATGAGGATCATTATTGGCAAAGTGAGAATTTTCATGCAACATATTCATATCCTTATTTCGGTCCGCCAATGCCAATGCCGTGGATGCCTCCCTATTCTCATGTAGATCCATATTTATCATGGGACATGTATGATACAAGGGCACATTCTCCATCTTAGTTTAAACCATCTCACCAATATTATGCAACTCTGAGAAGATCAACACTTGCACAATCACATGTTGAAGACCGTTTCAGTAAAAAGGAATCAGTCCGAAGCCCGTGGACAACGGAAGAGGTGGTCAAGCAAGTATACCGGGTAAAAAAAGATGGTCGTAAGTGTGCTACTTCAGATTCGATCTCAAATGAGAAAGAGCCCATTAAAGTGTTGACATTGGCTACAAAAGGCATAGAGGTAAAGCAATCAATTGTTAAAAGTCAATCAAATGCTAAATCTGAAGAGAAGAAGTTGAGAGTGCACAAGGTAAAACAAGAATTGCCATTGTTTCAAACAAAATCGCAGTCAGGGTGCCCACTCGGCTTATCATATTGGCAAAAGAAGAAATTACAAAAACTTAGTCCATAAGAACTTGAAGAAAGGAACATGGCATGGTTTCCCAAAGGAAGTACTCAAAATAAGAATTATGTGCAAGCTTCCATTACAAGAAGTGTGGCCAAGGTGAAGAAGGAAAAGAGTGAAAACTATGAAGGACGAAACCAAAGGTTTGAATATCTTCGGTCCACACATTACCCATATTCTTCAACTATGACATCAATGCCTATGCCATGGAATTCTTCATCAGGTATGATCAGTTACCCTCCATGGACTTATTTTGATCCATGGACGCAATATAATTTCTTACATCATGCAAGGGTTTTACCACATCACCATACATTAGATTAGCGGTATTTTGTTGCTAATCAAAGTGGCCGTTATATAATTACCGCCCTAAGCATATAGATGGCTGATGGAGTGTTGACATCATCCCTAGAACCAATGCGGTACAAGTTATTTTTCGGCACGCTAGCTTTGCCGAAAAACAGGGGGCATGTGTTGACGCTCAAAATTGGCACAACCATAAAAGTTGCTTGGGCTATATCAAGACTAATTCAAACTAATGATTGGAGGTCCCCTCCGAATGGCTCTCTTCAAGAAAATCGAGATGGATATGAAGGTGGTTTAAAAAAGAGCTCGAAAGCAATAGTTATGACAAGTTCAGAGATGCTCACGTTGACACCCGATTAAAGAATGGCATTAAACTCAATCAAGGTAGCCTCTGATGGGAAATGTTTCAACACAAAAGTTGTGCATCTCGTCGAAATGGTTGACTTTGATATAAAAATCATCTTAATCCAAGGTCGTATGCAACCCGTGGAGGCAAAACAAGGTCAAAAACAGAAGTTGCAGAGTCATTTCGGACCGACCGAGTTGATTGATTTGGTGGGACCGAGTTGCTCCAAAAAATTACATAAGTATACAGAGAGTTGACAACGTTCAATCGGTGGGACCGAAGCAAACCAATCGTTGAGACTGAGTTGATCCGGAAAGGATACAGAGAGTTGGCAAAGTTCACTCGGTGGGACCGAAACAAACCTATCGGTGAGACCGAGTTGATCAGGAAAATTGCCAAAGATTCCTGTCCGAGTTAGGTTAGGGTTTTTGATGTTTTGGACGGAATTTTTAGTCCATTTTTTGTACAGGGAAGTCCAGCCGCCTCATAATAGATGAGAGGTGACGGCCGATTGAACAACACACAATCAAACAAACACATCTACTACTTTTTACCTTTACCTTTATCTCTCTCCCTTGTTCTTTTTCTTCCTCGTTCTTCGTTCGTTCTTCGCTTAGAGGGCAGCGATCCACGAGGCCCTAGGGGCGATTAGGTCGACCTAGGGCATCCCATAGCCGTCGTGCGCCCTGATGGGGTCTCTCCCGGGCAAGCGGGGCTTCGAGTCTGCAAAAGCACCCACCGGATTGCTTGCGTACGCGTTTCCGGACGGGTCTCCTTCGACGTGAGCTGCAGTGCATCACCCTCGGCGTAGGAGGTACATGGTGATGTGTTCGTGTGCGAACAGTACTATGCTCAAGATTAAAGGTAAAAGAAAGGATGGTGACGGTTCACGGCTCGATATGCTTGTTGATCAATCAAAACGCAAGAGTGAAGTAGAAGACGATGACAAATTCATCAAAGCTTGCCAGAGTTAAAATTTCAGTACAAAAGAAGCAACACAGTTCTTCACCTATGTGTTGTCAGTTAAGACACCCTTTCGACTGCGCAAACATCAGAAGTCTCATGGATGTGAGCTCAGGTAAAATTAAGTTGGGACACATGAAGTCACGTGATTGCCACGTAATGTTGAAACAAATCCTCCCGGTGGCCATCAGGAATCTGATGGACAAAAATATAAGAAACACACTCATTAACCTATATGATTTCTTCAACCAACTATGGCAGAAAGTTTTAGATCCCGAAGAGTTGGATCATATGCAAGATGATATTGCAAGAATATTGTCAAACCTAGAGAGGTTTTCCCACCGTCATTCTTTGATGTCATGGTCCATCTCACTATGCACCTTGTCGACGAGATAAAGTATTGTGGTCCTGTGTTTCTTCGTAGCATGTATCCCTTCGGGCGGTTCATGGGAATACTGAAGCGCTTTTGTCGGAATCGAAACCATCCAGAGGCAATCATCCTACAAGGTTATACCGTGGAGGAGGTGGTTTAGTTTTGCACCGAATACATGAAACAAAGACCTATAGGTTTTCCCCTCTCTCGCCACGAGGGAAGACTGAAAGGTAAGCCGGTCCTTGCTGGCACGCAAATGGCTGCACCCGGAGAATTGGCAGGGAAAGCCCATTTGACAGTATCGCTTAATAGCCCAGTTCTCAGTGCTTATGCCGAAGAACACTTGGCAGAGATACGCCAAAGCTTCTTACCAATGGTGCCTTCATCAGATGTGAAGATGAAGGAGCACACTAAGAACTACGCCGAATGGTTGAAAAATAGTTTGGCACAAGGACCCATCGATGACATTGGTACGTGGTTGGCACAAAAGCTATCACCTACGGTGTTGATGTACCAAGCATATGCCATAAATGGATACACGTTCTACACTAAGGAACGTAATCAGAAGACCTCATTTCAGAACAACGCCGTTCGAATAGAATGCATGACTATAGATGAAGCTGATAAAAGGGTATACTATGGAACCATCAAAGAGATTTGGGAGCTTGACTATGTGAAAGTTAAGGTGGCATTATTCAGGTGCGCATGGATCCCTCTTGGTCATGTAAAGGTTGATGATTACAGGAAGACTTGTGTTAACAGGACAATGATGGCATATCACGCGGACCCGTTCATTCTTGCCAGCGATGCTACCCAGATTTTCTTTGTGGAAGACCCCTTGCATAAGAACTGCCATGTAGTGATGCATGGGAAGAGAAGGGTACTGGGTGTCGACGATGTTGCCGATTAGGATGAGTACGATGAATTTGATGAGTTGCCAGCCAAGGGATCACGTACCTGTGTAACAGAGAAGCGTAAAATCATTAGAAAACCCAAGTTCATTCGGGGTCAACGTAATGATCCCAGTTCCCCCATGTACATGTGAATTAAGCCGTAAGACTAGTCTTTATGCCTACCCTGCAACTTAATTCGTTCAATTTAGAACCGTCGCGTGTACTGAATTTGTGAGTTATGTCCGATTTTCTGTTGATGTAAGAACCGTTAATTTGTTGACCTTGATATGCTGTCAGCTCAGGCAATGAATATGAACTGTTTTTGTTATTATTATTATATCATAGAGGTAGCACACTCAGTTGATCTCACTACAGTATGTGTGAACAAAAATATGCAATCTAGTTTGTGAATAGCACACGGTTCGTTGGTGAAAGCCATGTGCCGACCAAACCCCGCCACCCCGCCCATGATCTGAGTCGTGCTTTCCAATTGGCCGGAATCCAAACCCCATGGATCGTACGTCTGCACCATTGGATGCTCCCAGACCGAACGGCGATCCTCATCCCTTTTGACAGCACATGCAGTTCCGGTTGTAATTTTATTTTTATGCACACAATGCATGTTAATCTCAAAAAATATCTTAAATATAGCTAACGATACCTGAAATGCGCCAGAAAATCAAACTCGTGGTATAATGGTGATTGCGTACCATGGAATTTTTTATGAGGCCAAACGATGAAGTCACCGGCCACAGGAGTTTGAATTGACACGTCTCCTTTTGGAAACCATGATCCTTCATGTGAGATGCTCTGGTTTGGAAGGAGCGGTCATCAAAACTTGTGCCAAACTTTACCAATTTTTCCACTTGGTTGTGAGAGCACACCACGGGCACACATCGATTTTGATGATGTCCGAACTCCATCTGAATTTCTTGTAATTAAAATATGAACTAGGCTTAGAGCAAGTACAATAGAGTGACATAAGCAGGCTATGAGGGATAGAATAATATATATATGTGCTTATTAGTTGGAGGAAAGAGAAGAGGAGAGAGAAGAGAAGCGGGCTCTTGGTTAGTAGAGCCAGCTGCAACATGAGACCCAAGACACTTTGTGAGGATGTAAGGTGGGCCAACTATTGATAAACTAGTACGTATTTAAAACTTATTATTGTACATGCCCACTAAGAGGTTGGTTGTATATGACATGGCAACTTCTAATAGCCACCCGTTGGCTGTATTATTAACCAAGCTTAGTGAGGTAGCTAGTATATCATAGACTAGCTCGTATCATACTCCCTCCTTTCCGGTTTAGGCTGGTTGTAATGGCAGTATCATAAGCGGTATCATGCATGCCAACTAGACTTTCTGGATGATGTGGCACACAATTAAATGAGGAAAGAGAGGATGTGGTATCATATCATGATACCGTATCATATTAAAGGTTGTACTACTTTGTGTGATGCATGAAAATTAATAAGGCAACCTAAGATACTAACTTGGGCCTTTCCGAGTGCTCCACCGTGGATAGGTGCTAAGCATGCCACATAAGCGAAAAAATGACATGGCACAATATTTAAGGGGAGAGAGTACTTTGGTGACCTCAGGAAGAACCATTGCCAAGCGCGAGAATCTAGCCAAACCACTTAAATGAAACAATTTGACTAATGCATGAAAGACTTCAGGTGCTAACCCATTAAATAAAGTGTGCTTAGCAACAACAAGTTAAGCACCTATGCATTGGGGAGTTAAGTTGCTAAGGTATTTAATGCACTTAGCACCTCATCTAATCACCTTTGCATTGGAAGAGGTCTTATGATACTATGCATTACGGAAGTAGTATCATACACTAGTATATATCATATGCATGATACTAGTATATGATACTCCCCATTACAACCAACCTTATAGGGCTCAATTCAAAAATATCACCAACCAAGGTAGATGGTGAGTGGTGGAATACATTTTTTAGTTTGCAAAAACACCCAATTAATGCTTTTGTTTTCCTCAAAAAATTATGTTTTCCAATGTATTAATTGCAATACACGCATGCATAAAGTACATGCATTGGTCAACTTTCTCTTAATACTTGCATGCAATGATTTAATGCACCTCGGAATCTGAACATGTGATGGGGAATAACCAAATTGAGCCTTATAAAATGGAAAAACTAAAAGTTTGAGATAATAAGCCTATAAACTAGAAAGGAGGGAGTATATATGCATGATACTAGTATATGATCGGTAATACCTCCGTAATGCGCGCATGCATAGTATCTTAGGCTAGTCATAGTGGGAGTAACTTAGCAAGTAACTGATACGTCTCCAACGTATCTATAATTTTTGATTGTTCCATGCTGTTATATTATCATTCTTGGATGTTTTACAATCATTGTATAGTCATTTATAGCATGTTTTGGTACTAACCTATTGACATAGTGCCAAATGCCAGTTGCTGTTTTCTGCATGTTTTTTACATCGCAGGAAATCAATATCAAACGGAGTCCAAACACCACGAAACCTTTTGGAGAATTTTTATGGGCCAAAAGACACCCAATGGGCTGAAGCTGCACCTGGGGGTGCCCCGAGGGGGGCACAACCCACCAGGGTGCGCCAGGCGTCCCTGGCGCGCCCAGGTGGGTTGTGCCCACCTCGGTGGCCGCCCGCACTACCTCTTCGCTCTATAAATACTCAGATATTCCAGAAACCCTAGAGGAGTCGACGAAATTCTATTCCAGCAGTCGTTCATAGTCAGTAGCTAGATGGATTCCTCTCTCTCTCTCTCTCTCTCTCTCTCTATTTTGATTATCAATACAATGGTCTCTTGGAGATCCATATGATGTAAATCTTTTTGCGGTGTGTTTGTTGGGATCCGATGAACTTTGAGTTTATGATCAGATCTATCTTTTTATCCATGAAAGTTATTTGAGTCTTCTTTGATCTCTTATATGCATGATTTCTTATAGCCTCATATTTCTTCTCCTATATTTGGGCTTTGTTTGGCCAACTTGATCTATTTATCTTGCAATGGGAAGAGGTGCTTTGTAGTGGGTTCGATCTTACGGTGCTTGATCCCAGTGACAGAAAGGGAACTGACACGTATGTATCGTTGCTACTAAGGATAAAACAATGGGGTTTTATTTCTACATAAATAGATCTTGTCTACATCATGTCATCGTTCTTATTGCATTACTCCGTTTCTCCATGAACTTAATACACTAGATGCATGCTGGATAGCGGGCGATGTGTGGATTAATAGTACTAGATGCAGGTAGGAGTCGGTCTACTAGTCTTGGACGTGATGCCTATATAATGATCATTGCCTGGATATTGTCATGATTATTTGAAGTTCTATCAATTGCCCAAAGTAATTATTTTCCCTATTTTCTCGAGAGAAGCCACTAGTGAAATCTATGGCCCCCGGGTCTCTTTCTCATATTATTTGCCTTTGCTTTTATTTCTAGATCTACTAAACTAAAAACCCAAAAATACCTTGCTGCAATTTATCCTATTTATCATTCAATCTATCTGTATTTACAACTCTATCACGTCCGTTGCCCAAAAGGGGTTGACAACCCCTTTTACACGCCGGGTTGCGAGTATTTGTTATTTGTGTGCCGGTGCTGTTTACGTTGTGTTGCTTGGTTCTCCTACTGGTTCGATAACCTTGGTCTCATCACTGAGGGAAATACCTACCGCTGCTATACTGCATAATCCCTTCCTCTTTGGGAAAACACCGACGTAGTTCTAGCAAACATCAAAAGGAAATTTCTGGCGCCGTTGCCGGGGAGCAACTTCAACATATACCAGGTTCCCAATCACAAATCTCATCTCCACGCAATTTGCATCATTTGCCATTTGCCTCTTGTTTTCATCTCCCCCACTTCACAATTTTTTCTGTTTTTATTCGTTCTCTTTTCTGTTCGCCGTTTTCTCGTCAGATCTGTTTTCGTTTGCCCTTATGTCTTACTTGGTTACTTTGCTTGGTTGTTTGGTATAATTGGTGTTTTATTGGAAATCATAAGGAAAGCGTTTATGGATCCTCATCCACTTGCTAATCTTTTTAAAAGATCCACTTATGACGAACCAATTGCTAGTGAGTTGAGTGCACTAGATTATCTTTATGAAGTTTTGCTTAAGATTCATGAATCTGAAAATTGTGATGAAGTGATAAAAGAAGAAAATTGTGAAGTGATTCATGATAGTTCCTTCTATGAAAAGCATGATTGCAATGATGTTATTATAAATTCTATTAATATCAATTGTGTTGATGATATGCAAAACCCCAAGCTTGGGGATGCTAATTTTGCTATGTCTACTAGTTGTTGCAATGATCATGATTGGGGTGATTCTTCTTACAATCTTGAAAAATTATTTAATCCTCATGATGCATATGTTTACGATAATGTTGAAAGTGGGTTTGGAGAGGTCACGACCTTATTTGATGATAATCCCACTATTTTGGAAGAGTGTCAACTTTTTATGTATGTGGATCATGAAGAGAAAATTTTATATGATAGTTATATTGTTGAATTTTAGTATGATACTACATGCAATCATTATGAGAGTGGATAATATGGTTGTAGAAATTTTTATGTTACTAATTTACCTCTCGTCATGTTAAGATTGTTGTTGTTTCATCCTTCTTCCTTGCATATGTTAAACATTTCTTGTCTTGATAATTTGTTTGCTTATAAAATTCCTATGCATAGGAAGTATGTTAGACTTAAATGTGTTTGTGACATATTTTATGATGCTCTCTTTGTGCTTCAATTCTTGTTTTTCATGTGAGCATCATTGAAATTCCAAGCCTATCTTAATGGCTATAAAGAAAGAGCTTGTTGGGAGGCAACCCAACGAATAAAATAAAATTTTGCTTTTTATTTTATGTTCTTGTGAAAATACCCTTTAATACCTCTGTTGAGATGTGTTTTTGTGGTTTGAATAAAGGTTTGTGCCAAGCAAAGCCTTAGGATCATGTTGGTTGTTAGTAGATTCGATCTTGCCGAAAAACAGATACTTTTGCGCTCACGAGAAAAATTCTCATTTTTTAAGAGAAGTGTGTTTTTGGTTGATTCTTTTTGCAGAAGATTAATATAAAAATTGTCCACGTGACCCTACTTTTTCAAGATTTTTAGAGTTACAGAAGTATTCGAAACTTCCAGATTACTTCAGACTGTTCTGTTTTTGACACATTCTGTTTTATTGTGTTATGTGCTTTTTTCGATGATTCTATGATTTTCTTTGATAAGTTTTTGCCATAGAAAATTTGTAATACAGTAGCTATAATACAAATACAAAATATGAATTGGTTTGCTACAAACTTATAGTAGTGATTTGTTTTCTTATACTAACGGATCTCACAAAAGTTTTGTTGAGTTTTGTGTGATTGAAGTTTTCAAGTTTTGGGTTATCTTACGATGGATGAACGAATAAGGAGTAAGAAGAGCCTAAGCTTGGGGATGCCCCGGCATCCCAAGCTATTATCCAAAGAGAAGCAAGCAACTAAGCTTGGGGATGCTCCCGAGTGGCATCCCCTCTTTCTTCTAACAACCATCGGTATTTCACTCGAAACTATATTTTTATTCGTCACATGATATGTGTTTTGCTTGGAGCATCTTGTATGATACAAGTCTTTGCTTGTTTTGTTTTGCTTTTTAAGTCATCAATTCTTGCTGTACACACCTATTAGAGAGAGCCATAATTATGCCATGACTTGATAGAATATCTCTCTATGCTTCACTTAAATTTTTATGAGCTTTGGATTTGCTCTAGTGTTTCACTTATATCTTTTTGAGCACGGTGTGCTTTAGTATTTTTGAAGAAATACTCTCTTGCTTCACTTAGATTTATTTGAGAGTTAGTATTTTTTAGAAATTCTCTCTTGCTTCACTTAAATTCTATTGAGAGAAAGAAAAAGATTATGCTGATGATCTTCACTTATATTTGTTTGAGATTATCAAAAGCAATGCATGAAAATTAGTTCCAAAGTGATATATATCCAAGAAGGATATAATAAAAACTTTCATGAAGATCATTGGACAAAATAAACTTGATTCCTTGTAATAGTTTTGAGACATGATGATGTGATATGTGAGGCATGTAATGAGTAATTATGCTTTAGTAAGAATATTAGTGTTAAGGTTTGTCATTCCCTATGCAAGCACGAAAGTCAAAAATCATGCAATGAAATTACATCCTACTTGTGGTGCATTATGCGGTGTAATTTATGCTCAGTGTTCGCTTATGAGATTATTTGTTTCATGGTTGGTCGCTTCCCAGTCTTTTGCTAGCCTTCATTTTGCACTAAGTATGATCAGTACTTGTGCATCCAAAATCCTTTATCCTGGTTTTGCCACATGAGTCCACCATACCTACCTATATGCAATATTTCCTTGCCGTTCTAAGCAAATTTGTATGTGCCATCTCTAATTTTCAAAATAAACTCCCCTTTTGTGTGCCCATACCACTCACGAGGTGGTGAGGGGTGGTCGGTATTTTCCATGCTAGATGTGTTATTCTCACGATGAGTGTTTATTCACTTGTCATTGCACGAGAGTAAGGCAAAGGTATTAGGGATGCCCAGTCCTGAAATGAAAAACAAATTTACTTTATGTTGTCAAATAATAAATTCCTTGGAAAGTGTTGGTATGGAAGGCAACCGTGGATTCGGCTAGCCATGGCTTGTGAAAGTTTGGTGGAAAAGGAATAAACTTTATTTTATGTTTGGAGGCCGCCTATGATATATCTAGCATGGAAAGTGTTGGGAACCTCAAGTCATTTTCGTTGGTGGGAAAAGTATACCTCCCAAAATATTTTTTATCTCTCAATTTAAGCTTTGAGCTCTGTCACCTCTACAAATTCCTACTTCCCTCTGCGAAGGGCCCTTCTTTTACTTATGCATTTTTTATTTTTGAATTTGAGTATTCATCTTCTCTTATAAAGCACCAACTAGGAAAGACTATGATCGTACTTGAGCATTGGGTGTAACTAATATGTGAGTGTGTTTCATGAATGGATCAATGGTTGAGCATGATGGGCTAGGGATAACTTATTTTAGCATTGATATTTTGAAAGACATGGTTGCTTGTTGATATGCTTGAGTATTTAAATCTTATGTCAAAACTAGACTATTGCTTTGAACCATATAAAAGTCCAAATGTCCATGCTATAAAGAAAAGAATATGATACGACATGATAGGCATCATTCCACATCAAAAATTCTGTTTTTATCATTTACCTACTCAAGGACGAGCAGTAATTAAGCTTGGGGATGCTGATACGTCTCCAACGTATCTATAATTTTCATTATTCCATGCTATTATATTATCATTCTTGGATGTTTTACAATTATTTTATATCATTTTTTGGTACTAACCTATTGACATAGTGCCAAGTGTGAGTTGCTGTTTTCTGCATATTTTTTACATTGCAGGAAATCAATATCAAACGGAGTCCAAACACCGCAAAACTTTTTGGAGAATTTTTATGGGCTAGAAGACACCCAATGAGCTGAAGCTGCACCTGGGGGTGCCCCGAGGGGGCGGGTTGTGCCCACCTCGGTGGCCTCCCTCACCGCCTCTTCGCTCTATAAATACTCAGATATTCCAGAAACCCTAGATGAGTCGACAAAATTCTATTCCAGCCGCCGCAAAGTCTAGAACCACCATATCCAATCTAGACACCATCATGGAGAGGTTCACCACCTCCATTAGTGCCTCTCCGATGATGTGTGAGTAGTTCCTTGTAGACCTACGGGTCCGTAGTCAGTAGCTAGATGGATTCCTCTCTCTCTCTCTCTCTCTCTCTCTCTCTCTCTCTCTCTCTCTCTCTCTCTTTTGATTATCAGTACAATGGTCTCTTGGAGATCCATATGATGTAACTCTTTTTGTGGTGTGTTTGTTGGGATCCGATGAACTTTGAGTTTATGATCACATCTATCTTTGTATCCATGAAAGTTATTTGAGTCTTCTTTGATCTCTTATATTCATGATTTCTTATAGCCTCATATTTCTTCTCCAATATTTGGGTTTTGTTTGGCCAACTTGATCTATTTATCTTGTAATGGGAAGAGGTGCTTTGTAGTGGGTTCGATCTTACGGTGCTTGATCCCAGTGACAGAAAGGGAACCGACACGTATGTATCATTGCTACTAAGGATAAAATGATGGGGTCTATTTCTACATAAATAGATCTTGTCTACATCATGTCATCGTTCTTATTGCATTACTCTGTTTCTCCATGAACTTAATACACTAGATGCATGCTGGATAGCGGTCGATGTGTGGAATAATAGTAGTAGATGCAGGCAGGAGTCGGTCTGCTAATCTTTGACGTGATGCCCATAATGATCATTTCCTAGATATCATCATGATTATTTGAAGTTCTATCAATTGCCCAACAGTAATTGTTTTCCCACTGTTTGCTATTTTCTCGAGAGAAGTCACTAGTGAAATCTACGCCCCCCCGGGTCTCTTTCTCGTATTATTTGCCTTTGCGGTCTATTTTCCTTTACTTTTATTTTCATATCTACTAAAATAAAAACCCAAAAATACCTTTCTACAATTTATCTTATTTATTATTCAATCTATCAATATTAACAACTCTATCACGTCAGTTACCCGAAAGGGATTGACAACCCCTTTTACACGTCGGGTTGCAAGTACTTGTTATTTGTGTGTAGGTGATGTTTACGTTGTGTTGCTTGGTTATCCTACCGGTTCGATAACCTTGGTTTCATCACTGAGGGAAATACCTACCGCTGCTATACTGCATCATCCCTTCCTCTTTGGGGAAATACCGACGTAGTTCTAGCAGACATCAGTAACATAGCGCACTCCAAGAATTTTTTGCTTATGTGGCAAGTAGTTAATGAGAGGTGGTAACATAATATGTTACTGTAACATAGCGCTTCTGTCACGCCCAAGAATAGATTTTTATCCCAATCACGTTATAACCTCGTGATTGGGGCACAACCGCATTTGGGGCGCTTAGCAAGATGGATATCATTACATCGTACCATTACATAAATAGATGGGGATACATACAAGTCATACAACTGCCACATGAATACAACACTTGATACACAAGACATCCGACTACGAATGAAAACACATGAAAAACACAACGACATCCATCCTGCTATGCCAGGCTGCCGACCAGGAACCTATCCCATGATTGACGATGAAGAAGAAGAAAGAACACCAACACAAGTAAACATTGCTCTCATGTCAAGTCGTCGGAAACCTGCACCTGCACCTGTTGTTGTGGTATCTGTGAGCCACGAGGACTCAACAATCCCATTACCATGGGCACCAAGACTAGCAAAGCTTAATGGGTGTGGAGAGGTTAAGTGGTGAGGCTGCAGCAAGCGACTAAGCATATGTATGGTGGCTAACTTACGATTCCAGAGAAAGATGAGAAGCTACGCAAACGATAGCAAACTAGTAATGATCACTAAGTGATCCTGAACTACTTACGAGTCAAACATAACCCCACCGTGTTCTCTTCTCAAATTGAAAAGAGATGGTGACAGTTACTCACGTAGTTGGTGTATTTTACTTCGGGTTTAGTATCAAGTTCTCTACAACCGAATATCAACAAATTCCAATCTACCACATAACCGCGAGCATGACTTTCAAAAGATCATAACCCTATAGGGGTGGCCCAACTTAGCCCATCACAGGCTCTCACGATAAGCAGAGGTGAAACCTCTTATCTTAGGGACAACCCGATCAGACTTGGAATCCTGGTGCACAAGACATTTCGACAATGATAAAACAAGTCCAGCAAGACCTCCCGGCGTGCCGACACCCTGATAGTAGCCGTGCATATCTCATCTCAGGCCACGACCGGATTGGCTAATTTTCCGGCTGGCACAACCCTTGGTGGCCCCGGCTACTGCCATTTTGGACCAACACTCATGAGGAGCACTGGCCCGAGGGTTGAATTAGGAATCCTCGGGGTAGCTACTTTCTATGAAAATTTTAGTTGTTATTAGGAAAATGGTAAAACAAATGTTGGGCCTTGCTGGAGGAGTTTTATTCAAAGCGAACTGTCGAGGGGTTCCCATAAACCCAACCGCGCTAGGAACGCAAAATCAAGGAACATAACATCGGTTTGTCGGTTCTTAAGGCGGCATGAGTGGAACAAAACACCGAGCAAAAGACCAAGCCTTCCACCCATTGCCAAGTATATAGGTGCATTAATTATAGTAATAGATATTATGATATTGCAACATCCAAGTTCTGACATGGAGCAAACTTCATCTTCACCTATAACTAACAACACTATAAGAGGGGCTGAGCGAGCGGTAACATAGCCAAACAACGGTTTGATGGGTTGGTGAAAAGGTTAGAGGTTGTTTCATGTCATATTGGGAGGCTTGAGTAACAAGTGGTGGGTAGCGCGACATACAGCGATAGCATCGAGACAACTATAATAAAAATGATAGTAGTGAGATCCAAGGTGATGGTCATCTTGCCTGAGATCCAGCTAGGAAGAAGATCGTGTCCATGAAGAATACGAAGCCACGTAGACGAACCAAGTGTAGTCGAACGAATCCTCATGACGCAACGAAACAAGAACTAGCGAGAAGAAGCAAACAACACGGTAAACACACAACACATAACAAGACATGATGCTCAACCAAGTATGATGCATGACAAGGCTACATGATACTACTCATGACAAGAGATGATGCAAACAAGAACATCGCAGAAAGCAAGTTTAAATGAGGCCGGAAACAACAAATAACGATTCTGGTAAGTCCTCATATGCAAATTTCGAAATTGGTCCATATCTGAACAAACCTTATGTTAGAGTTGTTAAACAGAAAGTTAACATGCACCATGATGATCTACACAATTTTCTAGTCAAGTTACATATAAAGTTCATTTAATTCGGAGCTACGGCCTAGAAGATATGAGCAAAACAAGTTGAACATGGCATTGATGCAAAAGGCATTCAAATATCAAGCAAACACGCTCAAAACATGGATGTAACATGACATGATGCATCTACATGCAAAACCAAGCAAGTTTCATATAGAGCATGCTCAAAACGGAGCAATGGTTCAACACATACACATGAAACAAGTTTAAGGACAAGCTGTCCAAAACAGCAACTAGGCATAATGCGGGCATCAAAACAACATGCTACAAGTACAAGATAGGCACAAGCATGTCATGAACTCAAATTACAGATTACATGCTTCCAATATCAACAAGGATCGGGTTCATAGGCATCAAGATTAATCCAACATGATCAAGGAAGCAATCAAACTTTAGATCACAGATTATGACTTAGTGAAAAATTGGGCATACACATGAGCAGAATTAATATGATGGCATGTTCGAGGCAAGAAATAATTAAGCTACAGTGCAAGAACATGGCAAACCAAAGCATGTCATGCTAGTACATAACATGGAGCTCAAGGATTACAACATGTCATGTACATGAGAGCAACAGATTCATGGCATTTATCAAAACAAGATGCAAACATGATATAACAGATTCTCGGACTTAGTGGAAAATCTGGGAATGCAAACAACATCATCATGATGCTGCCTTGGGAGGCACATAGCAACAAGCATATCAATTATAATAAGCATTCAAAGGTCATGAAAATGTATTACACATGGCATACTTCAAATAACTCCATAGGATCCAACCTCATTCCACAAGCCCTAAAAGCATTCTAAATATATAAAAGAGGGGGAATGGATTCTACAGCAAGTTGCAAGGTACCTTAATGGGCTCAGTGATCTTATCCAGGATCGGTTGATGATGCAACAAATTTGATCCATCGATCAAGCCCAATCTCTTGGATGCATGGATTGATTACAATAAGCTTTGCCAACTTGAACATGCTGTTAACAGCCCAACAGAAACATTTTGAAGCAAGGTGAGAGCAAGGAAACAACATGCTATAGGAGGCTATAATTGCACACAAGGGCACTGATTGACAGAGCATAACATGGAGTTCAAGACATGCCCACTGGACATCTCCAAGTATGCATAGGTATGACTGTAGCATCAAGCAAACATGGCATCACAATATAACAATTTTAGACTTAGCAGTTTTTTACCAAGTCTCAGAAAATAGCAAACAACGAGTAGGTCAATTTGCAACCTTGTTGCACTCACCACAAGGCATATCATGAAAAGTGGATTACACCATTGCAAACATGACGTGATTGTGCTCCTAAAACATGTTGACATGATGCTAAAAAAATCACACAAAAAGATATGAAATTGACAAATGAGCAAGTTATAACAATTTTCTGCACTTAACATCACTTAGCACTTTTGCAACAGAGATTAACATGTTATAATACATCCTAACATGCATGAATAAGCAACCATCATGTAGAGCTCTCAAAGACGAACATTTTGTCATATCATACACCACAAACTGATCAACATACTTAGAGTTACAAGTCACACAAGATGCATACACGAAGTTTTTCAGAAAAAAGACTTAGAGGGAAAAACAACCTCGAAGGGGTCTCGGGTGGACATTGTCCGGTTCCCACCAGACACGTCCGGCCTGGCCGGTGCGGCCTAGCTGGCAGGGAGACGGGGCGAGGCAGAGGAGACTGGCAGGGGTGCGGTGCTCCAGCGAGCCTCCGGCGGCACTAGGCGGCGGAACGACCGGATCTTACCGGGGACGGGCGGATCGGGGCGCGGGGGGTGGCCCTCCGGCGAGGTGGGGCCCGGGGCAGGACACGGGTGGCCGAAGGTGGCCGATCGGGGTCGCCAGATTTGGGCTTCGTCGGCCCAAATCGGGGCGGAGGACGGCGGAGGTGCGGGCGACTTCGGTCGGGCGCTCGCCGGCGGGAGGCGAGGTGCGGTGTGGCTGTGGGGCTGCGGTGGTGCACGTCGGCAGCGGGCGGCGGCGCGCGCGAAGCAGCGGGAGGTGGCGAGGGCGAGCGACGGCGGCGAGCGGCGGTGGTGGGAGGCGCGAGGCCGGCGGCGGAGCGCGGCGTTGGAGGCACAACTCGGGGCGCGGACGGGCCTGGGCGGGCTGCGGCGCTCCGTGCCAGGCGGGCCCGACGGCGGGGGGG
>LR738712.1:138695064-138752338 GCA_902687465.1 Secale cereale | reverse complement strand
CACATATATATATATATATATATATAAAATAAATGCTATACTACTTTGTGTCATGCATGGCCATAAATACGGTCATCTATGACATATACCACTCTATGATACTATATATGCACTATGAAGGTACGTGCGTAGTATCATACAATAGTATCATATGCATGATACTATATATAGTATATGATACTCCCCACTATATAAGGCTGGCCATAATGGTGGTATCATAGCCGGCGATGTCATGCACTCGGAAATAGCAAGTATGCTGATATGACAAAGAATTAAATATATGTAGAGAGGGTTAGAGTAACATATAGGTAGATACAGTATCATGTTAAATGCGATGCTAATTTGTGTCATGCATGGCGATAAATATGATCTATGATACTATACTCTATGTATTATACTATGCGCTATAATTAATTAAAGGTACTATCATACACTAGTATCATATATATGCATGATACTAGCTAGTATATGACGCTTTCCACTATGAGTAGCCTAAGTATATATAGCCTAACTAAAACACCCACATGTAGTTGTCACAGGGTTTTTGACTTTAATTAATTACATATGCACTAAAATGCAATGCAAGGTAAGTGCAAAGAATGACTTAAACATAGCAGACGACCTGAAATGGGCCGGAACGATGTAGCTAGTAACTGACGATTTGTAGTCCAAAGTGTCGCATCTTGTTTTGGAAACTATGATCCTTCTTGTGAGATGTTCCGGTATGGAAGGTGCAAGCACCAAAACTTGTGCCAAACTTTACCAATTTTTTCTATGCGATCGTGAGAGCACGCGACAGTGACACAATGATTTTCGTTATTTTCTGGACTCTATATGCATTTCCTGAAATTAAAATACCAACAAGGCCTACGCCTCTGGCCGCACCCTGCGGCCGAACTGTCTGAAGTTTTTTTTCCCGTTTCTCGCATAATGAATGAAAACTCGCAAATCGACATACAAATGATCTTGCTAACACACACGTGTAGTTGCGACTATATATACATATACATACAAACGAGATCTCTTTTTTATGCATATTCATAGTTTGAGATTGCTAGTGAGGCCTGTCGCATGGTAAAATGTACCAGAATATCAAACCATAGGGTACAATCATGATTTCTTACCGTGGAAAAAAAATTGAAGGAGAAACGGTGAACTCATGTTTTCATTCGAACAAAAACACGATGTTAGGTAATGTAAATGTTTTCAAAGAGCACACGGTTCACTCACAAAAGCCGCGTGTCCACTAAACCATGGCGGATGCCCCCCCCCCTCTGCCACGCGCGCGATCTGAGTCGTGCGTTTTGATTGGCCAGAACCCAAATCCCACAGATCGTACGTCTGCACCGTTGGATTCTCCTTGATCGAACGGTGATCCTCATCCCTTTCGATAGCACAGGTAAATGTTTTCAAATAGCCCCACCCAAAAAATGTTTTCAAATAGCACACGGTTCACACATGAAAGCCGTGTGCCTACCCAACCGTGGTTGATGCCCCCCTTGCTGCACGCGCCATCTGAGTCGTGCGTTCTAATTGGTCAGAACCCAAACCCCATGAATCGTACGTCTGCACCGTTGGATGCTCCCAAATCGAACATCAATCCTCATCCATTTCGACAGGAAATGTAGTACGGCTAGAAATTGATTTTTATGCCAAAATGCACGGTAAATGCCAAAAAATGTCTTACATATAGCACACGAGACCTGAAATGCGCCAGCAAATCAAACCGTCGTATAATTGTGATTGCTTTACATGGGAAAAATTTAGAGGCGAAACGATGAACTCACGTCTTCATTTCAAAATTAGTACGTCTTCGTTTCAAATGAAATTATTCTGTTTGTGCACACGAGGGCTAAGAGGCAACCATTTGCATAGGCCTTTCTGCGTGCGCGGCGACCGGGGATATTTTCACCCTTTTCACCTAGGCCGCCAATACTCGGAGTTCCCAACACCCCCACCACCCGCCCGCGTTTCACTCAACTAGTCCACCCAATCTCCATCGTCGACTCCCCCTCCCCCAGATCCACAACAGAACCCTCTCCGCCGCCGCCATGCTCACCCCGGCCGTGTGCCCGCTCTTCGGTGTCAAGCCTACGTCCACTGCCATTCCCAACACGCGACGGCCCGCGCCTCGTCGTCTTCATTTGCTTGCCAGCCACCCTCGAGCATATTGATGCAGTAACCCTCGCCTCTCCTGTGGTCTGGCCGGGTTTGCATTAAGAAGCCTGTTAGTTACTGCTCTCCATCGCGGTCAGGCATATTTCCTCGCAATCCCTCTTCCAAATTCGTTCCTTATGCTCCCAAATTTTCTATAAAACAAAGAGCATATATATGTTCATTATCTACCTTCCTTACTATAAAAAGCTGTATTTGTTCCAATAAGTTACTGCCTATTTACAGATCGCGGGCACCCGAGTCACACAAACTTTACAAATTAGCCGTACATTTTCTAAATTATTGCATGCCATGCTTAGAAAGCTTGATACCAAGTTGTTAGTTTTATGCTTATCCTCCTTTCCTGAGTTTCGCATGTGTTCTCTGTAGATGCCGAGTAGCAGCGACATCACTCATGCTTCAGGCGATGTATCTTCATCTGATTTGGACAACCCTAGGTCTTCAGCAGATTGTGAGGTATCAAGTAATCTTGAATGGGATAGAGCTGCAGCAATTACACTTTCGGTCAGGACACAAAGGAATGCTCCAAGGAAGCCCACACACCAGCCTAAAGGTGTATATGAAGTAACCGAGATTGATTTAAAGACTTGGGCTCCAACTAAACCATATAAAGCACGCACGAGGTTCAGGAGTCTGTGTGGATTTGTTGGAAGGGCAAGGCTCAACATTAATCTGTCGGGGTTTCGGAAGGATGACACAGAAACACAGCGAAGGATAGTCCGGGAGATCATGGATCACTTCAACGTTCCAGAGAAGTGGAGAATGCAGGTGGAACATGCTGCAGTGAAGAAGGCTAGGGATGCTTGGAGAAATTGGAAGTTCGTGCTGTACAAGAATTACTTGAGTGAAGGCAAGGACCCAATCCCCGCATACCCCCAAATTACAAAGGCAGACTGGGAAAAATTCAAAAGGGTCAGGGTATGGGTGTGGTAGGATACTACGGCATGAAACCGATATGTGAACAGGAGGACAAAGAAGCAGTAGCGGCGGGTAGGAATCCGGCCTTTAGTGAAATTAGGGGCGAACGCTCCAGAGACTACTTGCGGGCATGTGCAAAGAGGCGGGATGACGGAAATTATTACTTTGAAAACTCACGTGACGCCGAACTGTATGAAGTGATGTTAGAGGCTTCCAAGATCTGTAATGCCCAGTATGCGACTATGTCTCCCACGTGTCGAGGCACGACTTAAAGACATACGCGCATACTAGAATGATCTCAAATATGGTATATTTGCACATCTCATGTAAAATTCAGGGATGAAAAAGAAAAGATAGTTGGCTTACACTCGCCACGTCACACAAAGAATACAATAACATACATCATCCAAATAACATAGGGTCCGACTACGGACGAAAACCAAACGAGAAAGATACCATAAACACAAGGCCTGATCGCCCCTAGTAGGAACCACTACTGATCGTCGCGATACAAAACATAGTAACGTCCACGCTCTTCATCGAAATCCCACTGAAGTTCTAATCCATCTCCTGCATCATACTCGGCGGTACCTGCATCTAGTGTGTGTTGTAATCTGTGAGCCACAAGGACTGAGCAATCCCGTTCTCGGGTATCAAAAATACCAAAGCCTTAGGTGTGGAAAGGTTATTAAAGAGGTTGCAGCAGGCACTAAGCACTAGCTTACGAGTTTAGAGCGAGAAGAGAACAAGTGCCAACGGTCGCCAAGTTGATCAAGAAGTGATCCTACCTACTCACGATCAAACATAACCCCACCGTGTTCACTCCCCGAAGCCCTTCGGAAAGAGACCATCACGGTTACTCACACATGTAGTGTATTCTTATGAATAAGGTGTCAAGTTATCTACAACCGGATATTAACAAAGTCCCATCTGCCACATAACCGCGGGCACGTCTTTCGAAAGATCAAACCCTGCAGGGGTGTCCCAACTTAGCCCATCACAAGCTCACGATCTGCGGAGTTGCAACTCCAAAGTGGGAAGACCCGAGTATTCTCGGAATCTCGTGCTCAAGATATTTCGACAAAGGTAAAACTAATCCAACAAGACCTCCTGGCGTGCCGACACCCTGATAGTAGCCGCGCGTATCTCATCTCAGGCCACGACCGGATAGGTCAGCCTACAGGTAATACCAGATACCTTGGGTCTCCCCAAGGTGGCCCTGCAGTCTGCTAGTTTGGACCAACACTCATGAGGAGCACTGACCCGGGTTGTAAAATTAAGTCCTCGGGGTCCGAAAAGTCCCTATGCAAGTTATTTAGTTATGGCAGATGGTAAAACCAAAGTTAGGCCTTGCTGGAAAAACTTTAAGCAGTGCGAATTATCAAGGGAGGCCCATAAACCCCAACCGTGTTAGGTACGCAAAATCAAGGAACATAAAACCGGTTTATCGGGTCCTAAGGTGGCATGAGTGGAACAAAACACCAAGCAGAAAGCCAAGCCTTCCACCCATTGCCAATATATATGTGTATTGATTAACATAGATATATATATTGTGTTATCCCAATAAGCAAGTTCATCATGAAGCAATCTTCAAAACTTCACCTGCAACTAACAACGCTATAAGAGGGGCTGAGCAAAAGCGTACTTACCCAATCAATGATTTGCTAGGAAGGCGGTTAGAGTGTTTCATGGCAACAATAGGAGGCTGACAAATAGGAATAGACATCAAGGCAATCTAAGAGCGAGACAACTAGCATAGGCAAAGATAGAGGTGATATCGGGGAACGGTCATCTTGCCTGGTAAGTCGTCGGTGGGAAGGTAAGACGGCTCCTCGAACTCAGTCTCGACAAGATCCTCGAACTCGGTATCGGCTCCCGGCTCTACCCAACACAAGAGCACAACAACGGCACAATATCAAACACGGTGCAATGCAGAATCAACATGATGCAAGTCATATCATGGGATGCAAGTATGATGTGCGTATGCATGAGAATGCTCTCGAGCCTAAGGAGAAGGTGAAGGAAAATGGCCTCATATTGGGTAACCAAGCAAGCCCCATGATAGATTGGAAGGTTTCGGTCGAAATCGATATAAAGATCTCCGGAAACGGATGCACAGTTTGCAAATGACAAGCAAAACAATATGCAATGCAAAACTGCAGTTATCAGCAACATGGCATCTTTGAAGCAAGAAATAAATATGCTACAACACCCAAACATGAAGACAAAAGGCATGGATGTGAAATAGACATGATTCTTAACAAGCATGAACTTAGAGCACACCCAAAAACTTACCGGAATACAATTAAATAAGCATGGCAATTTGCAATAAGTTTATCGAGACTTAGAAAAAAACGAGGCATGGCAGAAATTACAACATGTAGGCATGTTTGCAAGCTTGTGCAACTCAACTCAAAGCATAGCATGGCATGTGAATATAACCAACAGCAAGAAGACATATTTGAGAAGCTACTCATGGCAATAACATGCTCATAGGATGCATAGAACACTAGCTATACTCGTGGCAAAACTGAACTTGTTGATAACATGCTGACAGAAACATTTTATAGCATCTTGAGAGCATGAAAACAACAAGCTACAGTCACTGCTCATGGCAAACAAGTGCATGGATAGCTAGAGCATAACATATACTTCAAGGAACACCCTCTGGACAACTTTAAACATGCACAACAATGACGGTGGCATCATGGAAACATGGCATAAAAATTAACACATTCACACTTAGCAGAAATTTAACATCACGATGACATGTGAACAAGCTTGATGCACTCATCTCAAGACATATCATGGCATGAAAATGAATCTATCATGTAGAGCACATTCCCAAGAGCAAAACTCATGTTTACACCTAGCTCATATGACACATGGATTAATATACACAAGCAAGACAAAACATCATCTCATAACAAGTTCAGAAACTTATCAGGCAAATGCACTTTTGCAACAGAGATAAACAAGGCAATATGACACCTAACATGAATGCTACAACAACCATCATGTAGAGCACTTCACAATGAACATCTGGACATATCATTCACTCCATTCGGACCAACATGCACAAAGTTACCAGCCCACGAACATGCCAATAAATTTACACAGACAACAAGTGCTGAAACGGTTTCATCATGAAACACTCTTGCCACGAAGATTAAGTCAACTAGATGAACTCTAACATGCATGAAACTTATGCTAACATGTAGAGCACGATGAGACGAACATTTTGATATATCATATGCGCAAAACGAAGCACCGAGCACAACGTTACCACATGATGAAGGAGGCAACAAATTTAAGCAGATCCGGGACTTATAGAAAATTACCTTCGCGAAAAGTCAATGCGGGACGGAGCCATGCGGGACGGGGAGATCCGGGAGGAGCGGGTGGCGTTTGGTTTGCGGGGGTGGTGGGTCTGATCCACCCCGGATCCGGATCTGGATCGGCCGGAGTTCCGACAACTCCGGCGAGGAGGCGGCGGGCGGTGACGAGGAAGACCGGCGGCGGCGGAAGCGGCCGGGACGGCGGCGGCCGGCTACAGTGACGGAGGGCGGCGAGCTCGCCGGCGGTGTCGCGGTGGAGCGCGGCGGCGGGGTCGGAGGCGCGAGGAATAGAGGCGGAGCTTCGGGCCGCGGGGGCCGACGGCGGGCCGCGCAGGCTGCAGCGGCGCGCGGTGGAGGGACGGGCCGCGGTGCCACGTGGCGGTCACAGATTGGCTCAGGGCTGCGGCGGACGTGTCCGGCGCCGGGCAGACGTGTTCGGCGCGGCGCGGAGGGAGAGAGCTAGGGTTTCGCCCGAAAATGGTGGGGATGGGGCCTTTTTATAGGTAGAGGGAGCTCACGATCCGACGACTGAGAGGATGGAGGGGGATGTGCTGGGTTAGTGGGCTGCTGTGGAGGGGTGTTGGGCCAAAAGAAAGAGGAGCTTTTAGCCCACGAGGTTAACCGTTGGAGTATCAAACGACCTCCAAACACGACGAAACTTGACAAGCGGTCTCCACGTACTAAATCAACAACGTACGACAAGTCTCACCTCATTCCGAGAATGTTTTACGGCCACAAACGAAAGAAGGACTCGGAGGTGCCACGAGCACGTGTGTGAGTGTCGAAACTCGAAACGGACAACGGGAAGAGACGAGCATGACCGGGTGCAAGTGACAACACGAATGCAATGCAATGCACATGATGACATGACATGGATGATATGCACACACGCTCACGGCAAAACAAAGAAACCCTAAATGAAGGAAGAGCCCAGAATGGAATTGATTAAGTCAACGATGCATATATTGCCATAAATGGAATTGTTACATCCGGGGTGTTACAAGATCCATGGAAGGTTCTACAGGAACTCAGGGCCATGTGACATTCTGTCCATTTCTCTGGAAACAAAAGAGCCCCCTGGCCGTGCAAGGGGTATATGTGTTAATGTCCCTCACAAGAGGGCTTTCAAACTCAGCAAAGAAGAGAGGCTTGTTGGGAAACGTAGTATTTCAAAAATTTCCTACAATCATGCAAGATCTATATACTAGAAGCATAGCAACGAGAGGGGAGAGTGTGTCTACGTACCCTCGTAGACTGATACGTCCATTTTGCATTATGCTTTTATGTTGATATTTATTTCACTATGGGCTGTTATTACACGTTATGTCACAATACTTACGCCTTTTCTCTCTTATTTTACAAGGTTCACATGAAGAGGGAGAATGCCGGCAGCTGGAATTCTGGGCTGGAAAATGAGTAAACATTGGAAACCTATTCTGCACAACTCAAAAAGCTCCAAAACTCTACGAAACATCATTTCAGAAAATATAAAAAATATCTGGCGAAAGAGATCTGCCAGGGGGGCCACCACCTATCCACGAGGGCGGGGGCGCCCCCCTCTCGGCGCGCCCCTGCCTCGTGAGCCACCCGATGACCCCCCCCGATGCCCATCTTCTCCTATATGAGGTGTTTTGACGTGGAAAAAAATCACAAGGAGGCTTTCGGGACCAGACGCCGCCGTCTCGAGGCGGAACCAATCTAGGGCTCCGGCGGAGCTGTTCTGCCTGGGATACTTCCCTCCGGGAGGGGGGAATCTTCACCGCCGTCATCACCAACAACTCTCCCATCTTGGGGAGGGTTATCTTCATCAACATCTTCACCAGCGCCATCTCCTCTCAAACCCTAGTTCATCTCCTGTATCCAATTTTTGTATCAAAACCTCAGATTGGTACCCGTGGGTTGCTAGTAGTGTTGATTACTCCTTGTAGTTTATGCTAGTTGGTTTACTTGGTGGAAGATCATATGTTCAGATCCATTATGCATATTAATACCCCTCTGATCATGAACACTATTATGTCTTGTGAGTAGTTACTTTTGTTCCTGAGGACATGGGAGAAGTCTTGATATAAGTAGTCATGTGAATTTGGTATTCGTTTGATATTTTGATGAGATGTATGTTGTCTCTCCTCTAGTGGTGTCATGTGAACGTCGACTACATGACACTTCACCATTATTTGGGCCTAGAGGAAGGCATTGGGAAGTAATAAGTAGATCATGGGTTGCTAGAGTGACATAAGCTTAAACCCTAGTTTATGCGTTGCTTCGTAAGGGGCTGATTTGGATCCACTTGTTTCATGCTATGGTTAGGTTTACCTTAATACTTCTTTTGTAGTTGCGGATGCTTGCAATAGAGGTTAATCATAAGTGGGAGGCTTGTCCAAGTAAGGACAGCACCCAAGCACCGGTCCACCCACATACCAAATTATCAAAGTACCGAACGCGAATCAGATGACCGTGATGAAAACTAGCTTGACGATAATTCCCATGTGTCCTCGGGAGCGTTTTCCTTCATATAAGAGTTTGTCCGGGCTTGTACTTTGCTACAAAAAGGATTGGGCCATCTTGCTGCACCTTATTTACTTTTACTATTTGTCACTTGCTATCAATTACCTTATCACAAAACTATCTGTTACCGATAATTTCAGTGCTTGCAGAAAATACCTTGCTGAAAACTGCCTATCATTTCCTTCTGCTCCTCGTTTGGTTCGACACTCTTACTTATAGAAAGGTCTACGATAGATCCACTACACTTGTGGGTTATCAATAATCTTTTCTGGCGCCGTTGCCGTGGAGTGAAGCGCCTTTGGTAAGGAAAAATTTATATAGTGTGCTGAAATGTACTGTCACTTGTTACTATGGCTCATCATCCTTTGAGGGGCTTGTTCGGGGTATCTTCACCCCGACCAGTAGAGCAAAGAGTTGCTCCTCAACCTACTGAACCTACTGAAAATGTTTGCTTTGAAATTCCTTTGGGTATGATAGAGAAACTGCTAGATAATCCCTTTACAAGAGATGGAACACTGCATCCCGATTTGCACCTAATCCATGTGGATGAAGTTTGTGGATTATTTAAGCTTGTAGGTATGCCCGAGGATGTTATGAAGAAGACGGTCTTCCCTTTATCTTTGAAGGGAGATGCATTGACATGGTTTAGGCTATGCGATGATATTGGATCATGGAACTATAATCGACTGAAGTTGGAATTCCATCAGAAATTCTACCCTATGCATCAGGTTCATCGTGATCGTAATTATATATATAATTTTTGGCCTCGCGAAGGAGAAAGCATCGCTCAAGCTTGGGGGAGGCTTAAGTAAATGGTATATTCATGCCCCAATCATGAGCTCTCAAGAAAAATGATCATTCAATATTTTTATGCTCGACTTTCTCTCAATAATCCCACCATGCTCGATAATTCTTGTACTGGTTCTTTTATGATGACGACTGTTGAATTCAAATGGGATTTATTGGAAAGAATTAAATGCAACTGTGAAGATTGGGATCTCGACGAAGGTAAGGAGTCAGGTATGACCCATAAGTTTGATTGTGTTAAAGCTTTTATGGATACCGATATTTTCCGTGAATTTAGCACTAAATATGGACTTGACTCTGAGATAATAACTTCTTTCTGTGAATCATTTGCTACTCATGTTGATCTCCCTAAGGAGAAGTGGTTTAAATACCATCCTCCCATTGAAGTAAAAGTAGTTGAACCTGTTAAACTTGAAGGAAAGACCACCACTTATAATGTTGATCCTATTATTCCTACTGCTTATATTGAGAAACCACCTTTCCCTGTTAGAATAAAGGATCATGCTAAAGCTTCAACTGTGGTTCGTAAGAGTAATACTAGAACACCTACACCTTCTTAGCAAAATAAAGCTGAACCTAGTGTTGTTATGGTTAAAAATCTCTTGGTTGAAAATTTAGATGGACATGCTATTTACCTCCAAGAGGAAGCTGCTAGAATAGCCAAACCCGATACTAGGAATAAACATAGACCTGTTGTAGGCCTGCCTGTTATTTCTGTTAAAATAGGAGATCATTGCTATCATGGCTTATGTGACGTAGGTCCTAGTGCAAGTATAATCCCCCATTCCTTATATAAAGAAATTATGCATGATATTGCACCTGCTGAGTTAGAAGGTATTGATGTCACTATTAAGCTTGCCAATAGAGACACTATTTCACCAGTTGGGATTGTTAGAGATGTTGAAGTCTCGTGTGGGAAGGTTAAATACCCTGTTGATTTTCTTATTATTAGTTCCCCACAAGATGATCTTTGTCCCATTATATTTGGTAGACCCTTCTTGAATACTGTTAATGCTAAGATAGACTGTGTAAAAGATATTGTTACCGTTGGTTTAGGGGATATGTCTCATGATTTTAACTTTGCTAAATTTCGTAGACAACCCCATGATAAAGAATTGCCTAGTAAGGATGAAATTATTGGTCTTGCTTCTATTGTTGTGCCTCCTAACGATACTTTAGAACAATATCTCTATACCATGAAAATGATATGTATATGAATGAGAGAAGGGAAATAAATGAAATATTCTTTAAGCAGGGACCCGTATTGAAAAACAACTTGCCTGTTGAAATTCTAGGGGATCCTCCTCCACCCAAGGGTGATCCTGTGTTTGAACTTAAACCTTCACCTGATAATCTTAAGTATGTTTATCTTGATGAAAAGAAGATATATCTTGTATTATCAGTGCTAACCTTTCAGAGCAGGAAGAATTTTTTTTATTGAAAACTCTAAAGAAGCACCGTGCTACTATTGGATATACTCTGGATGATCTTAAGGGCATTAATCCCACTCTATGCCAACACAAGATAAAATTGGAAGAGGACGCTAAACCAGTTATTGATCATCAATGACGGTTAAATCCTAAGATGAAAGAAGTGGTAAGGAAGGAGATACTAAAGCTTCTAGAGGCAGGTATTATCTATCCAGTTGCTGATAGCCAGTGGGTAAGTCATGTTCATTGTGTCCCTAAGAAGGGAGGTATGACTGTTGTTCCTAATGATAAAGATGAATTGATTCCGCAAAAAATTGCTACAGGTTATATGATGGTAATTGATTTCCGCAAATTAAATAAAGCTACTAAGAAAGATCATTACCCTTTGCCTTTTATTGATCAAATGCTAGAAAGATTATCCAAACATAACCATTTTTGCTTTCTAGATGGTTATTCTGGTTTCTCTCAAATACCTGTGTCAAAAGGGGATCAAGAAAAGACCACTTTTACTTGTCCTTTCGATACCTTTGCTTATAGACTTATGCCTTTTGTTTTATGTAATGCACCTGCTACCTTTCAAAGATGCATGATGGCTATATTTTCTGATTTCTGTGAAAAAATTGTTGAGGTTTTCATGGATGAATTTTCCGTTTACGGAACTTCTTTTGATGATTGCTTGAGCAACCTTGATCGAGTTTTGCAGAGATGTGAAGACACTAATCTTGTCTTGAATTGGGAGAATTGCCACTTTATGGTTAATGAAGGCATTGTCTTGGGACATCAAATTTCTGAAAGAGGTACTGAAGTTGACAAAGCTAAAGTTGATGCTATTGAAAAGATGTCGTGTCCCAAGGACATCAAAGGTATACAAAGTTTCCTTGGTCATGCCGGGTTTTATAGGAGGTTCATTAAGGACTTCTCCAAAATCTCCAGGCCTCTGACTAATCTCTTAAAAATATGTTCCTTTTGTCTCTGATGATGATTGTTTAGAAGCATTTGAAATACTTAAGAAAGCATTGATCTCTGCACCTATTGTCCAGCCTCCTGACTGGAATTTACCCTTTGAGATTATGTGCGATGCTAGTGATTATGTTGTAGGTGTTGTTCTAGGACAAAGAGTTGATAAGAAATTGAATGTTATCCAATATGCTAGTAAAACTCTAGACAGTGCCCAGAACAATTATGCTACTACCGAGAAGGAATTTTTAGCACTTGTATTTCCTTGTGATAAGTTTAGACCTTATATTGTTGATTCTAAAGTAACTATTCACACTGATCATGCTGCTATCAAATACCTTATGGAAAAGAAAGATGCTAAACCTAGACTTATTAGATGGGTTCTATTGCTGCAAGAATTTGATTTGCATATTATTGATAGAAAGGGAGCTGAGAACCCCGTTGCAGACAACTTGTCTAGGCTAGAGAATATTCTTGATGACCCACAACCTATTGATGGTAGCTTTCCTGATGAACAATTAGCTGTCATAAATACTTCTTGTACTGCTCCATGGTATGCTGATTATGCTAATTACATTGTTGCTAAGTTTATACCGCCTAGTTTCACATAGCAACAAAAGAAAAAGTTCTTCTATGATTTGAGACATTACTTTTGGGATGACCCACAACTTTATAAAGAAGGAGTAGATGGTATTATTAGACGTTGTGTACCTGAGCATGAACAGGAACAAATCCTACGCAAGTGCCACTCCGAAGCTTATGGAGGACACCATGCTAGAGATAGAACTGCACATAAGGTATTGCAATCTGGTTTTTATTGGCCTACTCTCTTCAAGGATGCTCGTAAGTTTGTCTTATCTTGTGATGAATGTCAAAGAATTGGTAATATCAGTAGATGTCAAGAAATGCCTATGAATTATTCACTTGTTATTGAACCGTTTGATGTTTGGGGCTTTGATTATATGGGACCGTTCCCTTCCTCCAATGGGTATACACATATTTTAGTTGTTGTTGATTACGTCACTAAGTGGGTAGAAGCTATTCCAACTAGTAGTGCTGATCATAACACCTCTATTAAGATGCTTAAAGAAGTTATTTTTCCGAGGTTTGGAGTCCCTAGATACTTAATGACTGACGGTGGTTCACACTTTATTCATGGTGCTTTCCATAAAATGCTTGCTAAGTATGATGTTAACCATAGAATTGCATCCCCTTATCACCCACAGACTAGTGGTCAAGTAGAATTAAGTAATAGAGAGCTGAAACTAATTTTGCAAAAGACAGTTAATAGGTCTAGAAAGAATTGGTCCAAGAAACTTGATGATGCATTATGGGCCTATAGAACTGCATACAAAAATCCTATGGGTATGTCTCCATATAAGATGGTTTATGGAAAAGCTTGTCACTTACCTCTTGAGCTAGAACATAAGGCATATTGGGCTATTAAAGAGCTCAATTATGATTTCAAACTTGCCGGTGAGAAGAGGTTCTTTGAAATTAGCTCTCTTGATGAATGGAGAGTCCAGGCTTATGAGAATGCCAAGTTGTTTAAAGAAAAAGTTAAAAGATGGCATGAAAAAAGGATACAAAAGCGTGAGTTTAACGTAGGTGATTATGTCTTGCTATACAACTCTCGTTTAAGTTTTTTTGCAGGAAAACTTCTCTCTAAATGGGAAGGTCCTTACGTTATCGAGGAGGTCTATTGTTCCAGTGCCATAAAAATCAACAACTTCGAAGGCACAAATCCGAAGGTGGTGAACGGTCAAGGAATCAAACATTATATCTCAAGTAATCCTATAAATTTTGAAACCAATGTTATTGAAACCGTAACCCTGGAGGAATACATAAGGGACACTTTCCAGAACGATTCAGACCCCGAAAAGGAACAGGTATGTGGTACGTTAAGTAAACCGACTCCAAAACAGTTCTAATGACAAATTTTCACCGTTTTGGAATATTTAGAAAAATAGAAAAATAAGAGGCAGTCCGGAAAGGACACGAGGCATCCACGAGGGTGGAGGGCGCGCCCCCTTCCCCTGGGCGCGCCCCCCTGCCTCGTGGGCCTCCCAGACTCTGATTTCTTGCACGTTACTTCTTTTGGTCGGTAAAAATTCATTATATATTCTCCCGAAGGTTTTGACCACCGTATCACGCAAAAATCCTCTGTTCTTGTTTCGAGCTATTTTCTGCTAGGGTTGACAAGGCCAGGCATCATGTCGTCCTCCTCCTCCAGCAATTAGGGCAATGATGCTTGGCTAATGAAGATAGAGCTGAAGAGGGAAGAACCCGAGGAGATCAACAAGGAGAATTTGATCAAGAAGGCTATGGAAGATCAGGCTCGGGCAACAGGAGAAGAAGACATCCTTCAACCCCTGCCAAACCTTTTTACTTCAACTGAGATTGAAGCTTTCAAGATGATTGAGTTAGCTCAAATACAAAACAAGTATCTCACAAGTGAAAATATTTTGCTGAAGGAGCATATCGCCGCACTCAAAGGTATTATCCGCAAGTTGGAGGATCTCCTACGCTCGATGTATGATGATCTAGCATCACTGATTTCAACTCCATCATCACCAACTTCAAATAAGGAGACCTAATCATATGGGTATGAGCACTCCCCTTGACAACTGCCAAGCTTGGGGGAGGTGCCCCGGTATCGTATCACCATCATACTCCTATCTTTACCATTTTCCTTAGTTCGATCCTTTTGGTAGTATCTTGATCTAGTAGAATAAAGTTAGCATGATCTAGTTGTGAGCTTTTGCTTTATGGTCTTTACCTTTGTAATCGAGTCCATGAGCTATATAATAAAGATTAGTGTTGAGTCAAGGGCTTGAATTCCTCGCTATGATCATGATAGAATAAAAGAAAATATAAAAAGTATCAAAGGGATCATACTGATCTTATGGGAAGTAATGACTTCACATATAAAGAGTATGATCAATAAAAGTTGTTGAGAGTTGACAAACATAGTTTTGGTCATCGTTGCAATTAATAGGAAGTAATAAAGAAAGAGAGGTTTCACATACAAATATACTATCTTGGACATCTTTTATGATTGTGAGCACTCATTAAAATATGACATGCTAAAGAGTTGATGTTGGACATGGAAGAAAACATAATGGGTTATGTTTTCTTATATTCGAAATAAAGTATGTTGTCATGGATCATCCAACATGTTGAGCTTGCCTTTCCCCCTCATGCTAGCCAAAACTCCTTGCACCAAGTAGAGATACTACTTGTGCTTCCATACATCCTTAAACCCAATTTTGCCATGAGAGTCCACCATACCTACCTATGGATTGAGTAAGATCCTTCAAGTAAGTTATCATGATTGCAAACTCTCTAAAATATGTATGATTTATTAGTGTGGAGGAAATAAGCTTTATACGATCTTGTGATATGGAAGTAATAAAAGCGACAGACTGCATAATAAAGGTCCTTATCGCAAGTGGCAATATAAAGTGACGTTCTTTTGCGTAAGACTTTGTGCGTCCAACCAAAAAGCACATGACAACCTCTGCTTCCCTCTGCGAAGGGCCTATCTATATTCTTGCCTTATAAGAGTCAAGGTGAAAATCACCTTTACTTTTTCATTTTATCCTTTGGCAAGCACATTGTGTTGGAAAGATCCTAACATATATACCCACTTGGATGTAAGTTATCATGGTCTATTACTGTTGATGTTACCCTTGAGGTAAAAGGTTGGGAGGCAATACCATAAGCCCCTATCTTTCTCTGTGTCTGATTAAAACTCCATACCCATAAGTATTGCGTGACTGTGAGCAATTGTGAAAGACTAAATGATAGTTGAGTATGTGGACTTGCTGAAAAGCTCTTATATTGACTCTTTCCGATGTTACGATAAATTGCAATTTCTTCAATGACCGAGATCATAGTTTGTTGGTTTTCAATGAAGTTTCCGAGTCATACTTGACATTGTGAATGAATTGTTACTTCAGTATAAGAATCATATGACAATATATGTGTGTTGCTGTTATAAGAATGATCATGATGCCCTCATGTCCTTATTTTATTTTTATCAACACCTCTATCTCTAAACGTGTGGACATATTTTTCGATATCGGCTTTTGCTTGAGGACAAGCGAGGTCTAAGCTTGGGGGAGTTGATATGTCCATTTTGCATCATGCTTTTATGTTGATATTTATTGCACTATGGGTTGTTATTACATGTTATGCCATAATACTTATGCCTTTTCTCTCTTATTTTACAAGGTTCACATGAAGAGGGAGAACGCCGGCAGCTGGAATTCTGGGATGGAAAAGGAGCAAACATTGGAGACCTATTCTGCACAACTCAAAATCTCCGAAACTCCACGAAACACCGTTTCAGAATATATAAAAAATATCTTGCGAAGGAGATCTGCCAGGGGGGCCACCACCTGTCCACGAGGGTGCCCCCCCTCTGGGCGCGCCCCCTGCCTCATGGGCCATCCGATGCCCCCCCCCCCCGATGCTCATCTTCTCCTATATGAGGTGTTTTGACCTAGAAAAAATCACAAGGAGGCTTTCGGGACCAGACGCCGCCGTCTCGAGGCGAAACCTTGGCGGAACCAATCTAGGGCTCCGGCGGAGCTGTTCTGCCGGGGATACTTCCCTCCGGGAGGGGGAAATCGTCACCGCCGTCATCACCAATGACTCTCCCATCTTGGGGAGGGTTATCTTCATCAACATCTTCACCAGCACCATCTCCTCACAAACCCTAGTTCATCTCTTGTATCCAATCTTTGTATCAAAACCTCAGATTAGTACCTGTGGGTTGCTAGTAGTGTTGATTAGTCCTTGTGGTTGATGCTAGTTGGTTTACTTGGTGGACGATCATATGTTCAGATCCATTATGCATATTAATACCCCTCTGATCATGAACACTATTATGTCTTGTGAGTAGTTACTTTTGTTCCTGAGGACATGGGAGAAGTCTTGCTATAAGTAGTCATGTGAATTTGGTATTCGTTCGATATTTTGATGAGATGTATGTTGTCTCTCCTCTAGTGGTGTCATGTGAACGTTGACTACATGACACTTCACAATTATTTGGGCCTAGAGGAAGGCATTGGGAAGTAATAAGTAGATGATGGGTTGCTAGAGTGACAGAAGCTTAAACCCTAGTTTATGCGTTGCTTCGTAAGGGGCTGATTTGGATCCACTTGTTTCATGCTATGGTTAGGTTTACCTTAATACTTCTTTTGTAGTTGAAGATTCTTGCAATAGAGGTTAATCATAAGTGGGAGGCTTGTCCAAGTAAGGACATCACCCAAGCACCAGTCCACCCACATACCAAATTATCAAAGTACTGAACGCGAATCAGATGATCGTGATGAAAACTAGCTTGACGATAATTCCCATGTGTCCTCGGGAGCGTTTTCCTTCATATGAGAGTTTGTCCAGGCTTGTCCTTTGCAACAAAAAGGATTGGGCCATCTTGCTGCACCTTATTTACTTTTACTATTTGTCACTTGCTACCAATTACCTTATCACAAAACTATCTGTTATCGATAATTTCAGTGCTTGCAGAAAATACCTTGCTGAAAACTGCCTATCATTTACTTCTGCTCCTCGTTGGGTTCGACACTCTTACTTATCGAAAGGACTACGATAGATCCCCTACACTTGTGGGTCATCATAGACCGAAAGCGGAAGCGTCTAGTGACGCGGTTGATTTAGTCGAATGTCTTCGCGATCCAACCGATCCAAGCACCGAACGTATGGCACCTCCGCGTTCAGCACACGTTCAGCTCGCTGACGTCCCACGAGCTCTTGATCCAGTTGAGAGTCACGGGAGAGTTTTCTCAGCACGACGGCATGGTGACGGTGATTATGAAGCTACGGACGCAGGGCTTTGCCTAAGCACTGCAACGATATGATCGAGGTGTGTATCTGTGGAGGGGGCACCGCACACGACTTAAACTGATGTTCAATTGTGTGTTCTGATACGTCTCTGTCGTTTCTATAATTTTTGATTGTTCCATGCCAATATTATACAACTTTCATATACTATTGGCAACTTTTTATACTATTTTTGGGACTAACATATTGATCCAGTGCCCAGTGCCAGTTCCTGTTTGTTGCATGTTTTTTGTTTCGCAGAATATCCATATCAAACATAGTTCAAACGGGATAAAAACGGACGGATATTTTTTTGGAATATTTATGAATTTTGGGAAGAAGAATCAACGCGAGACGAGGCCCGAGGGAGCCATGAGGCAGGGGGGCGCGCCCCAGGGGGTCTGGCGCGCCCTGGGCCCTCGTGGCCACCCCGTAACGCGGTTGGTGCCTTTCTTTCGCCGCAAGAAAGCTAATATCTGGATACAAATTGTGTCAAGAATTCAACCCAATCGGAGTTACGGATCACCGGGAATATAAGAAACGGTGAAATGCCAGAATCTGAGAACGCAGAAACAGAGAGAGACAGAGAGACCTATCCAATCTGGGAGGGGCTCTTGCCCCTCCCATGCCATGGAGGCCATGGACCAGAGGGAGAACCCTTCTCCCACCTAGGGAGAAGGCCAAGGAATAAGGAGAAGGAAGGGGGCTCTCTCCCCCTCGCTTCCGGTGGCGCCGGAGTGCTACCGGGGCCATCATCGTGCGACGGTGATCTACACATATTACTATCCAATGATGTGTTGCCATCCTATGATGTCTGAGTAGATTTTTGTTGTCCTATCGGTAATTGGTGAATTGCTATGATTGGTTTAATTTGCTTGTGGTTATGTTGATGTCCTTTGGTGGCCATCATATGAGCGCGCACGTGGATCACACCATAGGGTTAGTTGTATGTTGATAGGACTATCACTACAAAAAAAGACACATCCGTGACATTTTGGGCCGAACAAAACTTTTTTCTGTCATACTTATGACACTTCTATGACAATAATTGTGACAAAACATGGTATCATCATAGATGTGGTGGGGTCCTACTTCTATGACAAAAAATCATGACAGAAAATGGGCTTTTCGTCCTAGGTGGGCGGAGACGCAGCTGCATGACATTCTTTGGGCCGTCCATGACAGAAAAAACCGTGGTAGAAGCGAGGGCGAGGAAAATATCGGAGTGTTCCCGGTTACAGTGGGTGGTCGGGGCCGAGCGATGCACGTTTCTCTCGTACATGCACGCGCATGGGTGCGAGGCGTTGGGCTCTAACTGAACCCGAGTGAGGCGTTGGGCTCTAACTGAACCCGAGCGATTGCACTGCAGGCTACGAGGTACTGAACCCGAGCGATCGATTGATGGCTGTTAACTGAACCCGATCGAGCGATTCCTTCACTACTGCTGCTAACTGAAGCCGATCGATGCTGCCTCTGCATGAACAGTGAGCGTTTCTAGGGGGGTTGGATGAACAGTTCCCGGTGGGGGTGGCTGAACAGGACCCCGTGGTGTTGCCTCTGCATGAACAGGACACCATTCGATCGAGCCGGTTGGGGCTGCATGAACAGGACCCCGTGGAGGGCTGCATGAATAGGACCACCTTGTGGAGGGCTGCATGAACAATAGATAGTGGAGGGCTGGATAAACAGTAGCCCGTGGAGGGGTGGTTGAACAGGAACCCGTGGAGAGGGCTGGTTGAACAGTAGCCGGTGCAGGCTGAACAGTCGCAGGTGGAGGCTGGAGGAGGTTGACGGTGGATGAATAGTAGACCGTGGAGGCTGGAGGGGGTCGACGGTGGTGATGAACAGTATCCCGTGGAGTCCCGTTTTGCGGTACGCCACACCCCTCCCGATGAACAGGACCCCCGTTTCGACCGTAGTGCTCCAACACAAGTCCGTTTCCTCTGTTTTGCGGTACGCCACACCCCTCCCGATGAACAGGACCCCTGTTTCGACTGTAGCGCTCCAACACAAGTCAGTTTCCTCTGTTTTGCGGTACGACACACCCCTCCCGACCAACAGGACCCCCGTTTTGACCGTAGGAGGTCCGTTTCCTCCGTTTTGCAGTACGCCAGACCCCTACCGATGAACAGGATCCCATTTCGAACGTGGCCAGTCGAACACAAGGCCGTTTCCTCCGTTCTGCGGTACGCCACGCCTAGTTTCCATCGACTGTTCCATCCAAGCCCTCCCGATGAACACGACGACACATTCCGTTCCGACCCAGCCGGTTGGCTCCCCATGAACACGACGACGACGTTGTTTCTCCGTTCCGACCCAGCCATGTACACGAGCCCTGGCCGTATGTATGCGCGAGTAGGCGTTCAAGACCCTGCACGTATTTACGTACGTGGCCGTATTTTCTTTCTTTTCACACTTGCCGATGTACGTACGTGTACATGCTACGTGCGCGCCTCTACATCGACCAGTATGTACGTACACATTCGTGACCAGAATGACAACGCTACGTACACTTCGACCAGGTGGGTCCCGACTGTCAGGCACTTCCTTGCGTGCGAAGATGTAGCTGGTGGGTCCCAACAGTCAGGGGGGCGAATGGTTTTTTTTTTGCCCAGACGCACTTCCTTGCGTGCGAAGATGTAGCTGGTGGGTCCCAACAGTCAGGGGGAAACATTTTTTTTCACGAAATACGGTGGCCTATCCGGTGGGTCCCCGCTGTCAAGTGGAGGAATAATTATTTTGCGTGTAATAAGGAGGCACTTCCTTGCTGCGGCCGTGGACCCAGCTGTCAGCCTCTCCACGTACAGTAGTCTTCCGATGGAAGTCGTTCCTTGACCATGTTGACCACGCCGCGCCGAGAGCACCAGGGCGGTGGACGACGACGAGGCCTAGGAAGGGGACGACGTAGAGCCGGGGAAGACGCGCCAGTGGAAGCCCGCGTGGAGAGGAGTACGAGGGTTCATTGGTTCGGCTGCGGTGTGAGGCTGCCGTCGCCGTAGAATAATAGGGGGTGTGGGTGAGTAGAGGGATGGTGAGGCCTCCGCAGCAGCACAACCGGCCACGGGAGGCAGGAGCATGCGACACGACCGGCGCTGCTTTGGGCGGCCGGAGCAACAAGACCAGAGGTTGAAGAAGCACTACGGCCGTTGGATGGACATCGTACGGTCACTGGAGCTAGAATCGTTCATATTGACTAAGTTGACAAGGCACTCCGTCGCCGTCAACTTAGTAGGCCCACAAGTCAGCCACCCACCACGGTGGGTCCCAACTAGCAGGGGGAGTATTCATTTTTTTGTGCGTAATAAGGAGGCACTTCCGGTGGTCCAAGCTGACAGTGGGGGGGGGGGACGTTTTTTTCGCGAAATACGGTGGCCCGTCCGGTGGGTCCCAGCAGTCAGGGGGGACACTTTTTTGCCAAATACGGTGGCCCGTCTGGTGGGTCCCTGCTGTCAGGTGGAGGAATAATTATTTTCCGCGTAATAAGGAGGCACTTCCTTGTGGCTGCCGTGGACCGAGCTGTCAGCCTCTGCACGTACAGTACTCGTCCGATGAAAGTTGTTCCTTGACCACGTTGACCATGCCATGCTGAGAGCAAGGGCGGTGGACGACGGCGAGGCCTAGGAAGGGAATGACACGGAGGCAGGGTAGACTCGGCAGTTGTTTCCCACGCGGAGGGGAGTACGTCTGTATGAGGGTTTACTAGTTCGTCTGCCGTCGCCGGAGAATAATAGCAGGTGTGGGTGAGTAGAGGGATAGCTAGGCCAGCGATGGGAGTACGATGGGGCGGTGAGGCCTGCGCGGCAGCACAGCCGGCCGCGGGGAGGAGGGAGCTGGCAGTCCCGCAGGCGCTTGTTTGAGCGGTTGGAGCAGGAAGAGCAGAGATTAAAGAAGCACGACAGCGGTTGGATGGGCATCCAACAGTCACTGCTTGTGCGTCAACCTTTTTTTAGGAAAGCCTCAAATCTGTGGAAAACATCATACAACCCATCTTCCATTATTTCTATTAATTTATAGCCCATTTGCTAATTCTTAAGGTTTTTTTGGAGCCCATATTCTTTTTGTTAGCATTACAGCCCATATTGTGGCCACGGTTAAAAAATTATACGAAATTTTGCATATTTCGGTGCGGTCCGAACTGTTTTTAATCCTGAAATTTTGAGTCACATTCAAACTGATTTTAAAAATAAATGTATATCAATATAAAATCCAACAAATTGTCCACGCGTAAAAATAAATGCAATTTCAAATCTCGAAATGAAAAAAAGAAATTTGAAACTAATTGCCTGTTTGATGTGTTTTAAAAATGTACAACCCATTTCTCATTACTGATAGGCCATTTTCTCGGCCAGCCAAATGAAGCTCTCCTCATCTTGAAAGATTTGCAGCCCAACAGGACTGACAAAGCGACTTATTGGCAAATCACAAAAGAACTTGGTTGTGGCTGTGGACCCAGCTGTGGTTGTGGACCCAGCTGTCAGCCTCTCCACATACAATACCCTTCAGATGGAAGTCGGTCGTTGACCACATTGACCACGCCGCGCCAAGAGCACCAAGGCGGTGGACGACGGCGAGGCCTAGGAAGGGGACGACGCGGAGCCGGGGAAGACGCGGCAGTGGATGCCCACGCGGAGAGGAGTACGAGGGTTCACTGGTTCGGCTGTGGTGTGAGGCTACCATCGCCGCAGAATAACATGGGGTGTGGGTGAGTACAGGGATGGCCTGGCCAGCGGTGGGTGTAGTAGGGGGCGGTGAGGCCTCCGCGGCATCACAGCCGGCCACGGGAGGCAGGAGCACGCGGCACGACTGGCACTAGTTTGGGCGGCTGGAGCAAGAAGACCAGAGGTTGAAGAAGCACTACGACCGTTGGATGGACATCGTACGGTCACTGGAGCTAGAATCGTTCATATTGACTAAGTTGAAAAAGCCCTCCGTCCCCGTCAACTTAGTAGGCCCAAGTCAGCCTCCCACCAAGGTGGGTCCCAGCTAGCAGGGGAAGTATTCATTTTTTTCTGCGTAATAAGGAGGCACTTCCGGTGGGTCCGAGCTGACAGCGGGGGGAGCGTTTTTTTCGCGAAATATGGTGACCCATCCAGTGGGTCCCAGCAGTCAGGGGGGAAACTTTTTTTCGCAAAATACGGTGGCCCATCCGGTGGGTCCCTGCTGTTAGGTGGAGTAATCATTATTTTCCACGTAATAAGGAGGCACTTCCTTGCTGTGGCTGTGGACCCAGCTGTCAGCCTCTCCACGTACAGTACACTTCCGATGGAAGTCATTCCTTGACCACGTTGACCACGCCGTGTTTCGTTGCATGCATGCGTCCATGGGCGTGGTGCGTCCCCACTGTCAGCCTCTCACGTACAGTCATCTTCCGATGACTCTCGGTTGTTGACTAGGTTGACCACACCGTGCCGAGCGCAACAAATGCCGGTGGACGACGGCGAGGCACCAGACTGGAATGACCCGGAGATGGGGAAGACGGGGCAGTGGAGTTGCAGATGGAGAGGAGTGAGAAACTTGACTGGTTAGGGTGCGCGGCAGCACAGCCGCGGTGCCACCCACGGGAGACAGGAGCAAGAACAGATGTTGAAGAAGGAGCACGGTTGTTGGATTAACATCCAACGGTCTAGCTGCTTGAATCATTTGTTGATTGAGTTGACAAAGCCCTGCGTCCATGCCCGCTTAGTAGGCCCACAAGTCAGCCACCAAATTTGACGGGTCCCAGCTGTCAACGGGAGGAATAATTTTTTTCGCATAACAAGGAGGCACTTCCTTCCGTGCGAAGATACTGCCGATGGGTTCCAGTTGTCAGGTGGAGGAAACATTTTTTCAGCTTAATAAGGGGGAACTTTCCTTGCGTGCGACCATGGACCTCGTGGGTCCCAGCCGTCAGGCTCTCCACGTACAGTCCTCTTCCGATGAGTCTCGTTTGTTGACCACGCCGCACCGAGCGTAGCGAGGCGGTGGACGACAGCGAGGCCCCAGACGGGAACGACTCGGAGATGGGAAGACGCGGCAGTGGAGTCGCAGATTGAGCGGAGGAGAAGGGTTATAACTGGTTCTGGTGCGGCGTGGGGCTGCATTCGGTGGATAATAACAGGAGGTGTGGAGGGGTGGAGGGATAGCCTGGCCGGCTAGCCGCCGAAGGCCGGACCAGGCGGTCCCGGCGGCGCTGGAGGAAGAAGACGAGAGATTTAAGGTGCATGTCGAGTTGACAACGCCCTGCGTAGGCTTCGACCTATTGGCCCACATGTCAGCCTACAAAAATGTGGCATATATTTAACCCATGTTTTCTAGAATGTATCGTCCATTTGCTGGGCTGGGTGAACAAATAATTTCGCGTCAATGCGGCCCATTTATATTATCTAAGAAATACAAGCCCATTTGCACTTACTTCAAATACATGAATTAGCTGGGCTCGTTATATATATAATGTTATGTTAGAAGGAGCAATTAATATCAAAAATAAACCGGAGAGGCACATTTTTTATATACATAATTAAAAAATTAGCGAGTTATTGCTCAAAATAAAAATGAGCGCGTTATTATTACATTGGTCTTTAAAATCTTCCCAAGCTTTTGTATGCAATCATCAGGATTTTCCTTGCCGGTGAGTCAAAAACAACCATGATTTTCCTTGCCAACTTGTGTTAAACATTTACTTCTATAAGTTAATAACACGTGGGATGTTTTTATAATATATATAAGTCTCTATAAAATATACGATAATAGTAATAATATAAATATATATAATGTGGTTAAAAAATACATTGGGCTGCCGATCTTTAAGAAAAATCCCATAGGCCGGTATTTTTTTAGAAGAACAGGGAGGCCTCTCCCCGCTTCTATTAACTAGAATGAAACCATACAACGTCTCTTTGTCGAAGTATCTACTGAAACTAAGGTTCACCTGTTCAGACTAAAACAGAAAATTACAGCCCTACTCGACAAGATCCAAAGGACAAGACGAAAACATACTGAAGGCAAAACAGGCGCCTGTCAACCTGTGATCACCCCACACAACTCGCCCACTCCCCTCCGCTTGAGTGGTGGTGCCATAGCCGCCTGGGGCGACCAGCAGATTGCGAGGGTAGACACGGGGCTGTTCACCATGGTCTTGCCGTCAGTGTCACGCTTCTTGGCCGGAGAAAAGAAACCGCCGTCTTCAGAGATCTTGAGGTTGTCCCAACATACCCCATCATCCAATCCAGGGTTCTTCTTCAGCCACATGAGATCATCAAGGGTTGCTAGAGTAGCTTTGCCAGCGCACTCAAGAACTCCTCCACACGAGTTTTGCTTGTTTTTGGGATCAGAATCACCCATAACTTGATCATCCTGTGTATCAGTCTCCACACCTGATTAATAGATGTCGAAATGGTGTTATTAAAAATCATAGAGTTCCTATATTTCCATAAACACCAAAGGACAATAGAACTAACTATGTTCAAGGCTAAATTCTATTTATTAGAGATCCAAAGTCGGGCCACAGATTCAAAGTTTGCACCCAAGTTCTTTTGAAAAAAGAGATTGCCAAACGACCAAATATTTTTGGCTACAACACAGTCAAAACATAAATGATGGTTTGTCTCTTGCTCAGCACAGAAGACATAATCAAGCGGCTTGATTATATGTCTTTTCCTAAGGTTGTCTCTCGTCATCAGCTTGTTTTGGGAAAACAACCAAAGGAAGACATGAATCTTTGGAGGCACTGTCAGTTTCCAAACAGCTGGCAGAAACAGGGGTTGCACCCCTCTAAAGTTAATCACGTGGTACAAAGAGCTAGAGGAGTAGACACCCTTATTCTCAAGTTGCCAGATCAGAACATCAGAGTCACCATCGAAGATGATTTCTTTAGCTATCTCCACTAGCTGGTACCATTGTTCCATCAATAGACTATCAAAGTTCCTCCTAAAGGTTAACTTTAGTGTTTCGCCATCCCAGACATCTTTGACACTTTTGTTTTGCTCATTGCAAATCATATAGATGCACCAGAATTGTACTGCTAGGGGGGAGGTGCCAAACCAAGCATCTTTTGTCTCATGTCCCTATTTTCCATCTATACCCAAATTTCAAAGTTTGGATGATAGATTTCACTCCTTTCCAGAACCTAGAGGTACTGGTGGAGGTGCTAGGGGCAAAAAGATTTGTTTTGCCTCTCATATATTTCTGGTCTAAGATATATCTACCCTTAAGGAAAGCTTACTGGTTACTAGCTATAAGCCTTTGCAGGATCCTAGCTCGTATATTTGTGAGGACCTTGGTGAAGATCTTGAAACTACAATTTAGCAAAATAATGGGCCTAAACTTTTTCATGTTGGAAGCATCATCTTCTTTTGGAATTAAAGTCAGCATAGCAAAGTTAAGTCTATGAATAGCCAGCGCCCCGTGATGAAAAACTTCAAACATGGCTATCAGAGTGGTAGGCAGAGTAAGTTTGGGTGTCTTCTTCCATGCCCTCTGCAAGCTCCAGTCCGTGATCCACATCCTGAAATTTTGCAATCGCTGCAACCAGCCAAAATTGCCTCGCCCACTCGTGACACTTGGGTCCAATTTCGCCACTGTTGCAGGATGCCCCAATACTCAATCCATGGCCAGGGCAGGGGAGAGGTACGGCCGAGGGTCGACCTCTTCCAACTCTGAAGGCGGCGCCGACGACATCTTCACCCTGATGCACTCCCATCTCGCCCGCCGCCGCGGATCTGTGCTCCTCGCCTCTGCTCGCGCCCTGTTGACGAAATCCTTCGGGGAGGCGGTCGGGTGTGACATCCTCCTCTTCTCGTCCCAGTTTCCCTTGAAATAGATCCTCCACGCCAGATTGAGGAGCTCGTAATCTGCGTTGGCACCATAGGTCTCGATTCCCCATGATGCCCACACCTTCATCTCCGGATCTGGCTCCGCCTCTGCCTTTTGCTACAGCGCCCTCCACTCCTTCACGCACAGGAGGTAGGAGGATGTGTCGTCGCGGATTCGTGTGTCTTGCTCCGTCCACCTCCGCATCCTTGTCACCCACAACGTCTCCGGTTACACCGACCCAATCGGCACAGCATCTCTGGGAAGGCCCGATACATGAAGGGGGGATGCATGTATAGGATTGTCGAGCCCGGGCGAGGAGGCGAGCATGTGGATCTATCGACTCTCGGCATGGGGGTGGGGTGTAGGGCAGGGAGGTTCGCCGTCGTGAGGAAGTCTGCGGCGAGGTGGGGTGGGTGGGGTGTCATCTACTCTGCCCTGTCCCATAGGCCGGTATGGACCTCAAAAAATAAGTTGAAACCACTGTCACCTTATGTCGTGGGCTACACATGTTAAAATACAAAACCTAGGCTTAGCTGATACTTGTTCGCCCTCTGGAAAAAAATGATACCAGATCCCCGAGCGAACTAGATTATAGAGGGGGCCGGCGGCACGACTGAAGAAGCACATCAGGAGCGATATTTTTTCTTCAGTGGATGGCTCTCGATGGCGTTTTTTACTTGCCTCTGCACCATACAACTTGTATTTTTATCCTCCCAGTCCGTGGTGGACCAGTAGCCCATTTGCCGGGCGGGCCAACCTACATAAACCAGCACTCAACTTTTCATCAAGCCCGAAAAACAACGCAGTACTATGTTTGTTTTGAGGCCGAAAACATTACGACAGGGGTTGAGCGGGGGAGGGGGCAAGACAGAGCAAAAAGATTAAAAAGAGTTGATGCACCATTGCTACCCTAACAAAGCAGGTGCAATTCTTCTTGGGAAGAAGGTGTGCCGTTGACACCCACACATCACATACCCCATAGTAGGCATACTAACAAGTTCACACACAAACATTCGTATCAAACTCAGGTTCATAGGACACGTTCATATTCATAGCCAACATTCACTATCAACAACTCAAAAGATTCATATATACACAAGTTCAGCATGTCTATGGATCCAAATGATTGATAGATCACACAAAAATATTCATAGATAATTCACAAAAAGATTCAGATATACACATGTTCAGTATGTTTATGCATCCAAATGATTGAGATCACAGCCAATATGATCCATGGACGAACTTTAATTACCTAGGGTACAGACTGGTAAATGGTGTTCAGTCGGAGGTACTTCTTGCTAAAATTAATGCTTGTACGAGTAACCTTTCGAGTACATAAGAGGCAGAACAGACAATCTGAACTTTGCTTGTAGCTTTATCCTCCAATAGTGGCCTCGTGCCGAGGGAGGTTTGACCAACTTGGCCACTACTTTCATCCAACTAGTTTACTGGCTCATCTTGGTCCTGTAGCTTGCCAAAATTCTACATTGCAGACTGGTAAATGGTGTTCAGTCGAAGGTACTTCTTGCTAAAATTAATGCTTGTACGAGTAAACTTTTGAGTACATAAGAGGCAGCACAGACAATCTGAACTTTGCTTGTAGGTTTATCCTCAAATAGTGGCACTACAAGAAATATGTCAACTTGTGACCACCACTATTGGTCACTGAATGGTCACAAATTTCCATTTGTGACCTTTTTGTGACCAAAAACATAAGGTCAAAAGCTGGCCGTCATAAACTGACTATAGCGACCTTCTCTGTGAGAAGGTCATTGACGTTTATGACCAAAATATGTCTACTGTCGTGTTTTGGTCACTAGCAGCCTCTCCAGGCCACGTAGGCATCCAGCGTGGCAAGCTGATGTGGCACAAGATTCAGCCCGGTCCAACTCGGTGGTTTACATGGGCCGAGCCCAATAATTTGGCCTTATATATATATTTTTTCCGTATTAATTCTGGACAGCCACATGGGCCAGGCCCAACAATTCAACATTTTTATTTTCTGGGCCATTACTATTAATTTTATATTTTCAGCCATATTATTTTTGTGCTGGTCCCACTGGTCAGATTGGTCCCACTTGTCATGCTGATATCACAATTGGACCCACACGTCAGAAATTTCAAAATTTGTCATACAATTTTCATAAGTGGGACCCCTTGGTCAGGTTTCCATTTCATAGTATTGAAATTATATACACAATCAGTATTTCAAATAGACTATAGAGAAAATGAAATTCATCCAAAACAACACTAAATATTACAATACATAATATGCTACTCTCACTAATGTTACACTCTGGCTGATATTACAATACATAATATGCTACTCTTGCTGATATTACAATACATAATATGCTACTCTTGCTGATAGGCTTCACGGCTTCGCATTTCATACTTCACCTATATATGCAAAAAAGAAGAAGAATAAGAACCTGTAGGCAGCATCAAACATAGCTTATACAGTTCATAAGGTCAGCTGACTATTAACGACTTTCCTATAGATTTGCTCACTGGATACACACACACTTTGCATATACTTTTGGAAGGAAGTGCAGATTCAAGAAAACTGCAGAGTTATATCTAGGCTAAGATACTTGACGGTAAAAACAACAGGAAACAACAGCAGGAAAACCCAGATAGAAAGTAACAAACTTGTACCCCTGATACAGACCAGTAATCAACCCAAATAATGAGTACATTCTAACATGTTAAGTGGCTACCATTCCAATCATATTTGTACCATGCCATAGAAAAAAAATCAGTGACCTCACTGCTACGGATTAAACTGATGCTCTTCAACTACTAATTAAACCATTCAAGCTCATGGTCAGGATCAACAATACTAATAACCTGTAGGTACAATGGTACAACAGCAAGCAAATAGTGGAATAATCCCACCACAGCGCGTGAAGAAAAACACTATCCTACTGCCACTCTCATCCATTCAACTGACAACATCTATTTCATGGAGGAATAGAAAGGAATAGATAGGCTAGTACCAGTTAATTATGGCGTCAACGATGATATGGATGAGGTTGGCGTCGGTGAGCAGGGATCCACTTGTGCATGCATCCACTCCTCCAGCTCTAAGCAACTTCCAAGACATGGTAGTCGTTGTTGAAGTAGGAGATCAGAACGACCGGACCCTGAGACAAAAAATGACAACAGTGACATCATGAGCATCATCTAAACAAACATGAAACAAAACCTGAAGAAATAAGCATCTGCCAGCAAGAGAAATTCTACCAAGACGAGGGTCTGTGAACAAACTGATCATAGATATGAAACGTTGTAATGCTCATGTTTCAGCTAATAGGGATTCCAGAACTACCAAGACTCAATTATCTCATCGACAAATAAACTTGAGGTACATTAGCAGTAATAAAATTTGATTACAAGCCAGGTGAAATGCTAACATACTCACTTACTACACAAATGTATCAGATTCAGTTCCATGCAAGAGCTTGTTCATGTCTAGAAGAGGAAATGAATGCAACTCTATATAGACAAAAACACATGTAGCAATGTTATACATAGCAAAACTTTAGTATTTGGTAGTATAATGAAAGAGCAGTTCAGTTGAGCATTCATGAAGAGGAAAACACAAGTAAAGAAGGATGTATTACTAAGTAAATGTGAAGACAGTGGAGTGGAACATGCATATAAATTTTACTGGATATGATCACAGATTCATATGAGGTGTGCATATAAATTTTACTGGATAGGATCACAGAATCGCATAATCACTAGGCCTACCAATCACTTCAACCCAAACTAAAAATAGCAGAAGCTCCAAGTACAAATAGTAGTAATATGATGCTACCCTATTCACATTCTTCTGACAATGCCTAGGAGCAGAGGCTGCTCAGGTTGCCGCCGGCGCCCGACGGCAGCAACTCGTTCACCACCTTCATCGCTGCGTCGCTCAGCCGACCCTGTAGGAAAGCAGACATCACGACCATCACACTGCCATCTTGTAGGTGAGTCAGGAGGTGACATCGAACATGATGATTGCACACTGGCCATGGATGCTGAAAAACAGCAAGAGAAAGTAAGAATCCTATGTGGTAAAATGATGTGTATAGTTGCTGAAAAATGTTCCCGGCCAGTTCATGAACTGACATCTTTGAGAAACAACAGGTCATTTCAGATTATCAAGGGCCCAGTTGCAACAATGTAGAGGAAATTTTGATGATCATTTATAAATTTTAATAAAACATTCTAGTAAAATCTCATACGGCATACACTAGCTATATACTGCAGAATAAATAGAGATCGGAGGTAGTATATCTTATCTTCTCTATAACTTTAATCGCATCATCACAGTGCGCCGCCTCTCGGCGAGTCAGCCTGGTCGTGTGGGAGGTAGCGATATGGCTCCGACCAGCAGCTTGTGGAAGTGCTCGATTGTATCTTACTGAGCTACAAAAGGTATCCCCGCAGATTAGCAAATGACTTCTCTAACTAAAATAATTTATTCTTGGCACAGTGTACTTGAATAGTTTCATTTCATATAAGAACCAATACATGTGTTTGCACCTGAAATAATACTTGCATTAAGAAAGAGCATATACTTGTTCCATTTGAGCAAAAAAATCATTTATCTGGCACAAAAAACCTGAACTTTGGACATTCCTGAATTCCAAACAAGCTAAACACACACTACATTTTAGTTTATCTGCATTATAGAACTGCAAAGTCTTTAAAATTGTAAATGGTTCTACTAAATGGGTGATGTGTTATTGCATTCTCATTTATTCCAATGAACAGAGATGGATCAACAGCTTGTAGTTACATGTTCACGCTGCAATGCATGCATCTTGCCGGCTAGCTAGAAGAAGAAGACAAAGGGAAGGAGGGGGCGTACGTACCTTTGGCTTCGCCGGAGATCGAGGGCCACCAGATCAGCAAGCTCGGGTCTCCACCGAGGAACAGAGAAGAGCTCCATGGGGATGGGGATAGGGATGGGTGGGTCTGGGGCTAGGGTTTCACCCCGGCCATCCATCCATCCGTCCGTCCATGCGTCAGTTCGGGTCGAGCCTCCTTGGCCGGCCGGCCTCCCTCGAGGAACAGGTGGATGACAGCGCGCCGGTTCCGGTTCCCCATCCATCCATCCAAGTGGTCGAGGAGGGCGTTGCCGAAGCGGCCATGGGAGGGGAGGAGTGTGGGTGGTGGAGACGAGGTCGGCGTTGGGTGGAGGTGGCGGCGTTGGTTGGGGGCAGGTCGCGCGCTGGATCTTGCCGGGGCGGCCGGGGTGCCTCGATCTGGATCGAGGAGAGGGAAGTCGCGCGCTGGATCTTGCCGGAGGGAAGAGAGGGAGGGAGGTCGCGCGCTGGATCTTACCGGAGGGGATCTTGTCGGAGGGGAGGGAGGGAGGGGAGGATGGCGGCGATCTGGATCGAGGAGAGCGAGGGGAGAGGAGGGAGGGGAGGGTGGCGGCGAGGGCTGGATCTGGAAGGGGAGAGGAGGGGAACAGAGCCAGGGAAAGAAAGGAGGCGGGGGGGTTGATGCAAAATGACTGAGCTAGGGTTTCAGGGATGGTGTGGAAGGGCTGAGGACTGCCGTTGGATCCATGATCATCCGACGGTGTTCGATGCATGATCCGCGTGAGACGTCCACGGACCAATCAGAATACAGTACGACGTTATGACCATCTAAATTGGTCAAAAAAGCCATTTTCCATTTTCGAGTGCCCAAAAGGAGGTTTTTTTGTGAAGGACCTCCCAAATAATTGTTGCAAAATTGGACCAAATCATTTTTATAAAATACTAGGCCTTATTTAATGCACAATTGACCAAATGGTTGGGTGTAAAAAGTTTTGATCCACCTCTCGTGAAAAAGACAAATTTCCGCCGATTCAGCTGGAAGTGGGTCAAATTTGAACTGGGGCTGCCTCATAGTTTGCTATTTATTTTTTCCAAAAATCATTTCTAGGTACATAAGTACCTATTTAATCAGAGAAACACCAAAAAAATTCCAAGATTCAACCACTAGCTAGGAACGGTCATTCCCGCCGTTTTGACCGCATTTTGAAACGGGCATAAAAAATTCAAAAAAAATCAAAAAAATTGGAACACCTTCGCATTGTGTCATTATATATGACCAAGTTACCAGGAAAAATAATAAACTTGTAATATGGCAATTCTATTAAAAAAGTGTTCTCAGAAATGAGCTATCATGCGTGAAGATTCATGGCTTTCAAGCCAAATGATCAATCCTATGGCCACATTCATGGCATAGTTTATTCAAATGATCTCATATTGTGCACAAGGGTGCATCTTGGAATGGCAAACAATGTTGCCTAAGGAAGTTTTCATTTTCTTTGGACGAAAAATCCATTTTCCATTTTTCGAGTGCCCAAAAGGAGGTTTTTTTGTGAAGGACCTCCCAAATAATTGTTGCAAAATTGGACCAAATCATTTTTATAAAATACTAGGCCTTATTTAATGCACAATTGACCAAATGATTGGGTGTAAAAAGTTTTGATCCACCTCTCGTGAAAAAGACAAATTTCCGCCGATTCAGCTGGAAGTGGGTCAAATTTGAACTGCGGCTGCCTCATAGTTTGCTATTTATTTTTTCCAAAAATCATTTCTAGGTACATAAGTACCTATTTAGTCAGAGAAACACCAAAAAAATTCCAAGATTCAACCACTAGCTAGGAACGGTCATTCCCGCCGTTTTGACCGCATTTTGAAACGGGCATAAAAAATTCAAAAAAAATCAAAAAATTGGAACACCTTCGCATTGTGTCATTATATATGACCAAGTTACCAGGAAAAATAATAAACTTGTAATACGGCAATTCTATTAAAAAAGTGTTCTCAGAAATGAGCTATCATGCGTGAAGATTCATGGCTTTCAAGCCAAATGATCAATCCTATGGCCACATTCATGGCATAGTTTGTTCAAATGATCTCATATTGTGCACAAGGGTGCATCTTGGAATGGCAAACAATGTTGCCTAAGGAAGTTTTCATTTTCTTTGGACGAAAAATCCATTTTCCATTTTTCGAGTGCCCAAAAGGAGGTTTTTTTGTGAAGGACCTCCCAAATAATTGTTGCAAAATTGGACCAAATCATTTTTATAAAATACTAGGCCTTATTTAATGCACAATTGACCAAATGATTGGGTGTAAAAAGTTTTGATCCACCTCTCGTGAAAAAGACAAATTTCCGCCGATTCAGCTGGAAGTGGGTCAAATTTGAACTGCGGCTGCCTCATAGTTTGCTATTTATTTTTTCCAAAAATCATTTCTAGGTACATAAGTACCTATTTAATCAGAGAAACACCAAAAAAATTCCAAGATTCAACCACTAGCTAGGAACGGTCATTCCCGCCGTTTTGACCGCATTTTGAAACGGGCATAAAAAATTCAAAAAAAATCAAAAAATTGGAACACCTTCGCATTGTGTCATTATATATGACCAAGTTACCAGGAAAAATAATAAACTTGTAATACGGCAATTCTATTAAAAAAGTGTTCTCAGAAATGAGCTATCATGCGTGAAGATTCATGGCTTTCAAGCCAAATGATCAATCCTATGGCCACATTCATGGCATAGTTTGTTCAAATGATCTCATATTGTGCACAAGGGTGCATCTTGGAATGGCAAACAATGTTGCCTAAGGAAGTTTTCATTTTCTTTGGACGAAAAATCCATTTTCTATTTTTCGAGTGCCCAAAAGGAGGTTTTTTTGTGAAGGACCTCCCAAATAATTGTTGCAAAATTGGACCAAATCATTTTTATAAAATACTAGGCCTTATTTAATGCACAATTGACCAAATGGTTGGGTGTAAAAAGTTTTGATCCACCTCTCGTGAAAAAGACAAATTTCCGCCGATTCAGCTGGAAGCGGGTCAAATTTGAACTGCGGCTGCCTCATAGTTTGCTATTTATTTTTTCCAAAAATCATTTCTAGGTACATAAGTACCTATTTAATCATAAATACATGGTTTGGTGGCGATACGTCGAGGTTTGGGCGGTGGTCGAGGGCCCCAACTCTAGAGCGCGTAAACTCGCATGCCCGCTGCGTGGTCACCGCGTGACTGTGGCGTTGCCATGTGTTCTGGGCGGCCTAGGCATGTCTAGTGGGTTGGCCACTCCCCAGGTAGGTGCTAGGAAGAAAATTACAACATAAGATTCTCACGAGGAGACCGATCGATGCTCAAACATGAATTAGCAGCCAAGTGTTTGATTAGCGGTACGCAAAATGCACATGGCTAATGGGCGTGAGTTTTGGTTGAGGATGATCAGTTACTAAGAAGACCGTCTTCACAAATTTTCAGCTCAAAAGGAGGAGTCTAGGTGGTACTTGCTTTGCAAAGTACCACACTGGACATAAATACGAATGTTGAAGATGGGCTCAAAATAATGAATGGATTGAGCTGCCATTTGGTGGAGGATAGTTATTTGGGCATAGGAAAGCACTGTAGAAAATGGATACCATTTGGACATGCCAAAGTGGTACTTCCTTCACAAAGTGTTTTTTGAACAGAATTGGAAAATGAATATTTTTGAATTATTTTTTAACTAGGCAAGGAAGGTTTTTTTACATATTTGACGAAGATATGACCCAAAGAATTTATGAGATTTTTTGGGGAATTTTGGGAATGACAGAAATATAGGTTGCTTCACAACCTAGGGCAAAAACTGCCACATGGACATGACACATAGGCAAAACTGATGAGGTGGCGCCTAGTCGTAGCAACCCACCACAATTTTCAAGGTTATGACCATCTATATTGGTCATGAACAGCTAGAAATAAGGCAGCGAACCAGTGCTATGTGCTTTGTGACCATTTCGTGTAAGGAAATTATGACCTTTCTGACCAAAATGGTCGTTATAGTTTAGGGTTTGGAGCCCCCCGAACAGCTTTTGACCAATTGGTCTGAAATGGTCATAGATCTATGACCAATTCTTCCAGGGTCACTAACAAAAGGTCATAAGTTGACATATTTCTTGTAGTGTGGCCTCGTGCGAGGGAGGTTTGAGCAACTTGGCCACTACTTTCATCCAACTAGTTTACTGGCTCATCTTGGTCCTGTAGCTCGCCAAAATTCTACATTGCAGACGAGAAAGGAGGCGGTTGAGAAAATGAACCACCCAATTTTTTTGTGCAGTTCAACTGAAATCGAGCATCCCTAGCGTGCAGACTGATTAAGTGCCAGATGAATATACGCGTCAACCAACTTGTCTGGAATCTTTAGACTCCATGCCATACAATTCGCTACCATATCTGCCGATAACCAAAAGGCACAAGTTGGGACCAAAGACTGGACTGTGTTTTTCTGGGCTATGCGCCAAGCAATATTTTTAGCGTTCACTCTCCTAATACTTGGAGTTTGACAACTGGTTGAAGCCGGTTGATACTCGAATGAATAAAGGCACTTCTTGTCAACATCGATGCTTGTCTGAGTGAACTTTGGAGTACATACCAGCAGCATAAGTATCTGTCCATCTGATCTTTTTGTGCAGTTCTACTGAAATCACCCAATGCAATGATTTGCCTGCGAGTTCAGGCTCCAAGTTACTCCATTATAAAATCGGCAAACAGTAGCACAATACCAAATTACCAATACATGACAAGCACAATAATCAGGATAAAGACCAGTACCAACCTATGTGAGGTAGCATATCAATTAATTTTTCCTTTGACTGGAAGCCGAGATAACCGAAGCGCCTGACATCAAAGGAAGAAAGCATGCCCAGATTAGCGACTGACGGGAAAGGACGGAAGCTGCCGAGGCAATGAAGCACCCAAAGTTTTTGTGCAGTTCTACCAAAATCGAGCATCCCCGTTGGCACATATATTGAGAGAGTGAGATTACTGTAATAGTGGGACTAGTTGATGAAACATACACACGTACACGATTCAGCATAGGGTGCTACTAAAGATTTGTTTAACTCCGACAGGAAAATTAGGCAGCAATAAATTAGTGGTACTTAAGTACTCATAATTAATTTAGTGAGACAACAGAAGTGGAAGGGCTCCCTAGAGGATCGTCTCACATGTATCAAAGAAGTACTACTTATTTGTATCTGACTATTATACTTGCCGGCTATAAGGTTGGCTATAGATGATGTGGTTACATCTTATAGCCAGCGGCCAGTTATACTATTAACCATGCTCTTCAGCTTACAGGCACGGTACACGCTATCCTACACTACTCTACACATGAAATTGCCACACGAGCATCCGGGCTGCGCTTGGCTCTTTGCCTCTTCGGGAGTACTACTGCAGTGGAGGAGTACTACAATATGCTTCTGGCCATCTGACACTGATTGAACTACTGCTTGTCCACCGCGTACGGGAGGGAGAGCGTGTAGCGAACGAAAGCTTCTCCTAGTCCTGCCAGCCACCACGCTCATGGGCGAGGGAGGGACGCAGCTTCATTGACTTACTGCTCCTGCCTTTCCATCCATGACAGGTGGGCCCAACAGGTCGGTGGCCCACCTGTCATGTAGCAAAAGGCAGGTGCGGTTAAGGCAAGAGGGCGTTGTAGTAATCAAACTTCTCGGTCTTGTACGAGTTGACGCGACACACCAAAGCAGTGCACTCGATATATTTTTAAATAATTTGCGTTTACCGACGCATTAATTACAACACATGCATGCATGACGTGACTCTCCTTTTGATACTTGCATGTGTTGATTTAATGCACCTTGAAGTAGTATGAATATGTGACGGTAAAGCTTTGTAATGCCCCGGCCCTAATAAAGCGAGAGATGGTTGTGCACGAGGAGGGCGAAATCATGCAGACGGAACAGGACCCAACGATGGAGCTCTCTATGGTCTCGATGGACCTCACCTTGCTCCACTGCCCCTTGTGCCTCCGCCCCTTGAAGCCTCCAGTGTATGAGGTTCGAATACACCTCGTCCGTTCGGCTGATCAAGCAAGGTGCAGGTTTCTTGATTGATGTGCTGTTCGATTGATTTGTGCAGTGCAAGGGAGGACACCTGGCTTGCGCAGACTGCTGCGTCGAGCGCCCCGGGAACCAGCAGCAGTGCCAGAAGTGCGAGCGCGGTGGTGGCTTCGACGTGCGGAACACGACGGTGGACGCCGTCCTCTCCTCGGTGAGGGTGGAGTGCCCGCATGAAGGCTGTAGGCTCTACGTCACTTACCACAAGCTCGTCGATCACTAGAGCGTGTGTACGCGCGCGCCCTGCAAATGCCCCGTGCCCGTCTGCGGCTACGAAGGCCCGTCGCCGGTGCTCTCCCACCACATCAGCACCGTGCATCCCATGCCCGTGCACATGATCCAGTACGGCAAGGCACTCCAGCTGCAAGTGCCACTGTCGGAGCCACGGCTCTTGCTATTCGCGGAGGAGGACGGTCACCCGTTTTTCTTGGTCGGCGGCGTGCTCGACATCGGCGTGCCTATCGCTGTGTCGGTCATCTGCATCAGAACGGGGGCGTACCCACTGCCGCACTATGTGGCCAAGCTGTGGGCGAACGGCCCGCTGAGGGAGCCCAAAGGCAGGACCGACGCCGTCAAGGTGGAAATGAAGGTGACAAGCAGCAGGGATCCCGGCGACGTCGCCGTGCAGGAGCTGACCTTCTTCACAGTTCGGCCCAAGCTGCTGGCCGGGGCTAAGCTGGTGTCCCTCCACATTCAGATTGACAAGCTCAAGTCCTAAATGATTCTACAGTGCCTTCTGTTTATCTTAGTAATATGCTAATATAGGGTTAGCTCGGTCTACTTTAGCTTAAGAGATGGTGGGTTTTGGTGGTGATGCAACAATTACCTCGACATCAGATCAGCAGTGAAAGTAATTTCGAATAGTCAAATGGATATTTTGTGTCTGTTGGATATAAAGATCCTTTGGGTAAGAAGTAACAGCTTATATGCTTTTTTCGAAACGGAACAACGATACTAGTATAATTTTTGTTGACATGCACTAATATTTTCGAAACGGACGTCGGGCTGTAGCTAGAAGGGCTATTGGGACGCAGCATCGGCCCATACCGCGGTGACCCCCGATTGGGTTGCACCGACTATGGATTTTCTCCCTCGCCGATGTTGACCGCGTCTACGCCGAACATTGTTCCCTTCCCCCAACTGCAGGATCAGGCCGGATATGTGACCAGCGGTGTGGCCACCATCGTTCTATGCTTGTGAAGAGAGCAACCCAAGCAAGTAGGCTTGTAGCTTAGGCTCCTGCTAGTCTATATATAGTGGTTTTATTTTTCTCTCCATATCAACCATTTTATATTGCGTACGTGTCATTGAGGAGTGAAATGATGGTTGCTTCTTCCGACTAACTTACTATGTGATTTGACTTGTCAGGACCCCGATCCTAAGTCACACCGATCTAGCTATAACACGTCATATCACTTTGCGGCCTCACGCACGGTAACCCCACGGGTGCCACCTTACCTGGCCCGGGACCGTTTGCGCATATTGGCACACGTATATGACAGTGTCGCTAGCATCCATATGACAGAGAACCCAGGCCGACATGGCTAGTTATAAACCAAAAGTGGCACTAAATTACAGAGACAGGCATCCATGACCCAGCAACGAACGTGTCGGTCATCAACGTATGAACCCAAGTCGTAGCATGCTACATGGACTTAAAGGAACAACGCGTGACATTTCCCCTAAGGGACAGACAGAGGAACGAAGAAGGACACATGCCGGCCAGCCTACGTGTTCCGAGCAGTAGCAAGCTACCAAGGCTCATTGGAGACACTAGGAGGCATTTCCCTGTAAGATAGGCTACCAAAGGAAAACAACTAGGTGTCGGATCCCACACATACCAAGCATTTCAATCATACACGCAATATGCTCAATATGTGCAAATACAACATTGCATCACAACAGAACTCTATGACTCAAAGTACTTTATTTAAAAGGCTCCAAGAGCCATACATAACATATCCATACAGGTAGGGGTCACATGACCCAACACTCAAGTCATACAGTCATACAAGCACAAGCGGAAGCTACATGTCTGAGTACAGACAACTTAGAAAATAAAATAGGCTTGGTGTAGCCTGACTATCTACAAGGCCCTTCACAAGCTCCAGATCTCCGTCTGGGTGTCAAGCTACTCGTCGACGTCAACGTCTATGTAGAACCCATCAGCAGGGGCAGGGTTCTCCTCTGCAACAGTTATTAAGCAAACATGAGTACAAAGGTACTCAGCAAGTCTTACCACAGAACCTATCATACATGCAACATTATCAAAGGGGGGTAGTGGAGTTCATAGCAGAATGCCAGCTTTGACCTTGGCTAACCTATACTACAACTCTCAACGGATTGCAAGATGTTATTACGAACACGAGTCCACTACTCACCACATCAATACACTATCGAGGATCCTCTTCCGTCATCCTACGGAAGGGCCATCCACGGCACTCACACTTATCTTGAGGCTTTTAGTAGTATCCATCAACTTGTCTATGAACTGTAAGAGCAACCAAGCAGTCCGTACCGCGAACAACGGCTATTCGAATAGTTTGATAACCCCACAGGGGTGTACTTCTTCACACATGTTTTCACCACTTAGCGTCTGCACACGACATGTGCTCGGCAGACTTCAAGCGAAAGCCGACGTGGGTGTAGACCATGACCTAACCAACCACTCAAGTCTCTCGTCCAGGTTTATCGCCTATTTGGGTTCCATCCGTGGGGAGATTCGGCCGGGGTGTCGCTCACGGCCCCAAAGAATGTGTACAGGGTTCCCGAGTCACCAAACAGGCAACCGGTACACCGTGCCACGTACCTGTTGCATCACAGCCCACCCCGAGGGTTAGCACTGTGCACGACCTCCAGTAAACTATAAACACCAGAAACTAGTTGCAACTCCTGGACAGAGTACAAGGGCAGTCAATAAGTCGAGTGGGGTCATATTTCAGGGCCCAATGTGTGGTAGTAACTGTAACTTGGGTCACACACACAGATATCGGGTCCTATGGACGATTCCAATGAAACAACCCACCACGTATTCCTACATGGCCTTTCATCGATACCTTTAGCAAGCGTATTCCACACTTCCTTCTCTTTATCGATATGATCATTTCACTCTGATCCATCACCCAGATGAACCAGACCAGACACAACTCTAAGCATAGCAGGCAACATAAGCAAATAGCATGGTGGATCACACATCACATGGCTCAATCAACTCCTACACATGCTAGTGGGTTTCAACTATTTACTGTGGCAATGACAGGTCATGCAAGGGATATGGTTCAACTACCGCAGCAAGTAGCAGTTCACACGCTGTTGCCTTAATGCAGTAAAAGAGAGCAGGAGCGAGAAGACTGGGTTTGTATCGGAATGATCAATGATTGCTTGCCTGACAAGGTAGTTGTCGGGTACTGCTCTTCAACTGGATACGCAGCAGTATCCTCGGGAGCAGGACCTAACACAGAGAATACCGGCGATACAATCATTAAAAAACAAATGCAACAATATGGTGCATGCTCATGACATGGCAAGATGCATGTGTGTTGGCTAATGCAACTAAAACCAGAAGGGTTTGAACCTATTTGAATCAAAGATTCAAATTGGAGTTCAAACTATTATTTAAATAAGTGCATTATCATGTTTTTGATGTATACAGCAAGTTAACTTGTTCAAACATGCATGAAACCGGTGCCATTGGAAAGATTGGATTTTTCTGATCATTTTTCGTATATAAATCTTTTCCATCTGAGCTATGGTTGATTTTATATGATTTTTAGAAGTTTTGGGTATTTTCTGGAATTTCCTGAATTATTTTTAATCTAAAATCCCAGAAAATCCTTTAATGCGTTAGCATGACATCATGCTGACGTCAGGCAGTCAACAGGGCCGGTCCAAGTCAAACCTGACCGGTGGGTCCCTCATGTCAGTGTCTCAGGAGCTAATTCCGGTCATAACCAGGGTTGACTGGGTTTGACTAAACAAAGGGGGCCCACTGTCAGTGACTGTGGTGGTTAATCTAATTACTGTTAGCTCCTAAACAACAGGCCACGTCTGCCCGCCGGAGTTTGGCCGGCGGTGACCATTTCGCACGGCGGTGACTCGTCGGAATCTTTGTTCCGGCAACCATTTGCCACGCGGATGGGCTCTGTGTGCTCCTGATGATGCACCGCATCCAACGGTGCCACTGGTTGGACGAAAGGTCGCCGGAGTCGACGGCGACGAGCTCGTCCGCGGCGGTGCTCGCACGGAGTTGGCCGGGATGGTGTTGTGGTGCACGGTAGGAGGAGTTAAAGCTAGCGTTAGCTTGCTGGTGATCTACTGATCCTAATGGCGTGCTCAGCCACGAGGCACGGTGCCTGTGGCCACGACGGCGAGTTGGCCGGCGGCGGTGATCTTCGGTCAGCAAAGGGGGCGGCGGCTACAAGGCATAAACGGGCCCGTGGAGAGGGGGGTTCGAAGCGTGAGCTCATAGCGGTCGCAGAGGGCGTCGAAGCGAGCTCGGGGAAGGTCGGACGGCGGCGTACGGGCGACGGCGATCTCCGGTGCCGAAGGTTGAAGACGACGGCTGGGAGGGCGTTGCGGGGCTTCTGGCGTCATGTGCGTCGGTGGGGAGCTTCGGGGTGATGTGGCGGAGCTAGTGGTGCGTCGGGGAGGCGAGGGAGTGGCGTAGGGCGCGGTGGTAGCGATCGACGGCGACGAGCTCGCTCGGGGGAGCTCGGCGGAGGGGAGAGAGGAGGGGGAAGGACACAGGGGGAGAGGGGAAACGGTCGAGGGGTCTGCGTGGCGTCGTCCAGGTCCATCCAGAGGGTCGAGGGGCCAGCCAGGCAGGCAGGAGGTGGCCGGCGCGTCGGCGGTGCTCGCCACCGAGCTGCTTCGTGCACTGGCGCGACGAAGAAGACGGGGATGCCCTTGGTGGGCTGGGCCGTCTGGGCCAGCAGGTAAGTGGGCTCAGGTAAAACTGCTTCTTCCTATTTTTTTCCTATTTACTTTTCTGTTTCATTTCTTTTGCAGCTTTGTTCAATTAATAAAAATGCCAAAACATTTTTATAACTCATGAAACTTGTCATGCCCACTGTATATAATATGAACAGTAGGAAACATTATAGTTCATGATTATTTGAGCATTTAAAATATTTTTAAGTATTTAAATGCCCAAATACAAATACCATATGATTTAATCCAAAGCCCTAGAGTGTCCTAGAAAATTATGCACCATTTTTGGCAGAGGTTTAAGACCAAGGCAGAAATGATGACCATTTTTGAAGGGCATTTTGGGTACATTGGAAAATATTTTATCAAACCCTAGTTGTTAGGAGAGGGGTGCTGGGGTTTTCTGTTAATCCCATTTCAAGTTTCTTTAAAAAGAGACATGATGCACACTCTAGCTAGGTCCTAGTGCAAATGCTAACTAGGGATGTGACAACTCACCCCCACTTAAAAGAATCGCGTCCCGAGATTTAGGTTCCTCCGGAAAGAGGGTGGGGTACTCAAGTCGAAGACGATCCTCCCTTTCCCAAGTAGCTTCACTCTCAGAATGATGTAACCATTGAACCTTGAGAAACTTGATATTGTGGCGTCGAGTGGTGCGCTCGGTTTGATCAAGAATACGAACAGGGTATTCTCGATATGTGAGATTGTCCTGGAGATCAAGAGTTTCGTGGTCCACTCCGCGGATAGGATCCGAGAAGCAACGCCTGAGTTGAGAAACGTGGAAAACATCAGGAACTCTGGAGAGGTGCGGAGGTAGTTCCAATTGGTACGCAACTTCTCCTCGTTTGGCAAGAATGCGAAAAGGACCGATGAAACGAGGGGCCAATTTTCCTTTGATACCGAAGCGATGGGGTCCCTTAAGAGGAGTAACCCGAAGGTAAGACTTATCGCCGACTTCAAAAGTCACAGCCTTATGATGACTATCATATTGGCTCTTCTGGCGAGACTGGGCTGTTTTCAATCTCTCACGAACGATGCGAACTTGTTCCTCTGCTTCCTGGATCATATCCGGGCCAAAGAATTGTCTTTCCCCGGTCTCTGACCAGTTAAGAGGTGTTCGACACCTTTGTCCATATAGAACTTCGAAGGGAGCTTTGCCCAAGCTGGCTTGATAACTATTGTTATAAGCGAATTCGGCAAATGGAAGACATTTTTCCCATTCCATACCGAAAGAAATGACAGAGGCTCGAAGCATGTCTTCCAGAATTTGATTGACTCGTTCCACTTGACCACTTGACTGGGGATGGAAGGCGGTACTGAAGGAGAGATGAGTTCCCATAGCATTCTGGAAACTTTCCCAAAATCGTGAAGTGAAAAGACTTCCACGGTCTGAGTTAATCTCCAATGGCACACCATGAAGTGATACTATTCGAGAGACATATAAGTCTGCTAGCTGGCTAGCGGTAATACTCTCGCGAACAGGCAGGAAATGAGCTACTTTAGAGAGGCGGTCGATAACGACGAAGATAGCATTATTCCCTTTCCTGGACCTGGGAAACCCGGTAATGAAGTCCATACCGACTTTCTCCCATTTCCATTCAGGAATAGCTAAAGGTTGAAGGGTGCCAGCAGGCCGTTGATGCTCTGCTTTGACTCGACGACAAACGTCGCAGTTAGCAATGAATTGAGCGATTTCTCTCTTCATCCTAGTCCACCAGAATCTCTGGCGTAGATCCTGATACATTTTGGTACTACCGGGATGAATCGTGAGAGGAGATTCATGAGCCTCCTTAAGGATTAACTGCCGTAGATGGTGGTTCTTGGGAACCACTACACGGTTCTCAAAGAAAACAACACCTTGATCATCCATAGAGAAACTTTTAGCGAGTCCGCTAGCAATGTTCTCTTGGAGTCGGGTTATACCTTTATCACGCTTCTGGGCAGCTATAACTTGATCCATAAGGGTAGGTTTCACCACCAAGGTGGAAAGGAATCCTCGAGAAACAATGTGAAGGTTAAGCTTACGGAATTCCTCATGGAGAAGTGGTTGACTTTGTTGTAACATTAAATTGTTACAATATGACTTACGACTTAGTGCATCAGCCATGACATTGGCCTTTCCAGGGGTGTAAGTGATTCCTAAGTCATAGTCCGTAAGCAACTCAACCCAACGTCTTTGCCTGAGATTCAAATCTGGTTGGGTGAAGATATACTTCAAACTTTGATGATCAGTGAAGATTTCACAGCGATTACCATGAAGGTAATGTCGCCATGTTTTAAGTGCATGGACTACAGCTGCAAGCTCTAGATCATGAGTAGGATAGTTATCCTCGTGTGGACGCAACTCTCGAGATGCGTATGCAATCACTTGATGATCTTGCATGAGAATGCAACCTAGTCCTTGTCGCGAGGCGTCGCAATAGATTATAAAATCCTTGGAAAAATCTGGTGGTACCAGTACAGGTGCAGATGTCAGGCGTCTTTTCAGTTCCTGAAAACTGGACTCGCACTATGGGGTCCACTCAAACTTTTTATCTTTCTTGAGGAGTTCGGTTAGAGGTTTTGCAACCTTGGAGAAATTCTCGACGAAACGTCGGCAATAGCTCGCTAAGCCAAGAAAACTCCTAACTTGCTTGACCGATTCAGGGGGAGTCCAATCAAGTACGGCTTGAACTCGCTCGGGATTGACAGCAATACCCTTGCCAGAGATCACATGACCTAGATAGGTTACTTGTGGCAACCAAAATTCACATTTAGAGAATTTGGCATAAAGGTGGTGCTTTCGAAGTTTCGTCAATACCAGCCTTAAATGCTCGGCATGATCTTCCTTGTTCTTGGAATAGATGAGTGTATCATCGAGGTATACCACGACGAATTTATCCAAATACTCCATGAATATAGAATTCATTAACCGAGAAAAGGTAGCTGGGGCATTGGTTAATCCGAAGGACATAACGGTGTACTCATATTGGCCATAACGAGTAACAAAAGCCGTTTTAGGAATGTCCCCGTTCTTGATTTTGATTTGATGGTAGCCCAACCTCAAATCCATCTTAGAGAAGACTGAGGATCCCGCGAGCTGATCATACAGGTCGTTGATCCTGGGGAGCGGATACTTATTCTTTATAGTGACCAGATTGACAGGTCGGTAATCTACAACCATCCGCTCCATTCCATCCTTCTTCTTAACGAAGAGGATGGGGCAAGCCCAAGGGGAAGAACTAGGACGGATGAAACCTTTTTGCAAGGACTCATCGAGTTGTTTCTTTAGCTCAGCTAATTCTAGTGGTGCCATCTTATAAGGTCTCCTAGAGATTGGGACAGTTCCAGGAATAAGATCTATCACGAACTCGACATCTCTGTCAGGTGGAATTCCTGGCAGTTCTTCTGGAAAAACATCCGGGAAGTCACGGACTACCGGGATATCTTCGAGTTCTGGTAGAGGGCTGGCATTAAGAGAGTAGAGCTGACGCTCAGCCATTCGAGTCAAGACATTGACTATCTTGCCGGATGGATGTGTAAGTTGAACGGTCCTAGTATAGCAATCAATTTTGGCGTAATGAGTTGTCATCCAATCCATACCCAAAATGATGTTTATGTCCGAGGACTTGAGAGCGATTAAAGATGCTAGGAAAATAAGTCTATCGACAAGGATTTCATTTCCATGGCTTACCCTAGAGGTTTGCCACTTTGAACCAGGAGTTTGAATAACCATGGAAGTAGGCATGTCACAAAAAGTCATGTTGTGCAATCGAGCATAGCTCTCAGATATGAACGAATGGGATGCTCCAGTATCGAAAAGAACAGATGCCGGATGGCAGTTGACGAGAAGCATACCAAGGACGACGTTAGGATCCTCATAAGCTTCCTCGGCAGAGACATAGTTGATATGACCACGTGCAGTGGGGATTGGCTTGACATAATTCACCTTGCCGGTTGGCTTACCACGGCCAACGGTTTTTCCAGGCTGGTTCTGGGGACAATCACGCATGTAGTGTCCCGGTTCTCCACACTTGAAGCATGTCACAGTGGTAGAGCATGGAGCAAAGTTGGAAGGTGGTCCTCCATAGGTCTTGGCAGGTGCAAACTGTTGAGTTGGGCGAGGCGCCTCATAGGATGGCCTCGGTGTGTACTTGGGTGGCAAAGCAGTGTTAGGAACCCACACACGGCGCTTGTGAGAGCCAGAGCCGGATGAGGAACCAAAGTCTCGAGTATGCTTGCGGGTGGCCTCGAAGTCGCTCTGGCCTGTTTCAGCACTGATAGCCTTGTTTACCAACTTCTGGAAGGAAGTGCACTCGTGCAGACGTAGATCTCGGCGGAGTTCAGGGCTGAGTCCCTTGCGGAACCTCGCATGCTTCTTGGCATCGGTGGATACTTCTTCAGGTGCATAGCGTGCCAGGTTACCAAACTCGCGACTATAGCCATCCACAGTAAAACGACCCTGGGTGAAATTGCAGAATTCCTCCCGCTTACGATCCATGAGACCTTCCGGAATGTGGTGTTCACGGAATGCCTCACTGAATTCAACCCAGGTAGTGACTTGGCCAGCAGGATGCATAGCTTCAAAGTTTTCCCACCAAAGACTGGCAGGGCCCTCAAGATGGTAGGCGGCATAGATAACCTTGTCAGCTTCAGCCACACGGGCAGAGTGTAGCTTGTGGGTGATACTACGTAGCCAGTCATCAGCATCCAGAGGTTCGGTGGAGTGATGGAACTTCGGTGGACACATCTTGATAAAATCGTGGATTGACACCACGTCATTCCTCTGGCGGAACCCAGTGTTCTGCTCTATGCGTTCCAGCAGACGGTTAGTCTCTCTCTTGTTCCGTTCTGCTTCAAGCATAACTTCCGCCAAGGAGGGTGGCTGGGGCAGATTCCCATCTCTAGCCCTACTAGCCTCACCCTGCTCCTGAGCAGCAGGAGTGTTGCGAGTGTTGACCATCCTAGGAAAACAAAACAACGGTTTAGACAAGGATGGCAAAAATTTGACATAGAAGTGCAGAATGTAATGGATGACACGGAATGCAAGGATGTTCATCCGTACGACATGGTAATATAGAAACTGCTATATATACACCATTGGTCATACACACCATACATAGTTCAGTACAAGCCAAGGCTAAAGTACAACTGCGGTGAAAGACGATACATCCCATCAGAGGCATTCCAAGCTCCTATACATTATTTAACTACACCTCCGGAATTCAGTACACACTAAGTCATATTCCACAAGACGCGCAGGACTGTGGAAATACAACTACTACAATACTACTACAACCACGGCCTAGCTCAGACATTCGCGTAGTAATCCTCGTAAAGATTACCACCGTAGCCTGGAAGTGGAACAGATGGATCTTGGAACTCGCGAGCACTCGAAGGCTGTGGACCATAGGGGCATGGGTGTGGTCTCGGTCCCGATGCTGGTGGTAACCGACGCCCACGTGGAGGTGTGATACCCCCAACGTCACGCCAATCCATGCGATCAGGCAGACGAGTCCGCACGGGGTACAATCCCGCATGTCCAGATATCCGGCGTGCACAGCAGGTGCAAGCCGTGTCAAAGTAGTCCAGTGGGAGGCTCGAGTGTTATACAGCTCCATTCGGAGGGCACGGACCTCACGGTCCCTATCCTCCAACATCTGAACAGTAGTCTGAAGCAGTGGCTCTTCATGAGCAGCATCAGTATACAGACCAGTGTAGTAGCCTTCCTCTCCGGGAAGTGAGGTTGGCATGTAACAGAACTCAGTGTTCAGCAACAGGGCATGCCTAGCACGGAGAATGGTCATCATCGAATAAGCGGCATCCTGCACTGCCATCTCGATGGTAATCCCGAGTCCATAAGACCAATGGATGGGATCATTAGCTCCGGGATATGAGGGGTATATCCGGACTGTGCAGAAATACTGACTCTGATTGAAATCCCGGTACTGTTCCTCCACGGTGTATTCAGGATACCAGCGATAACCGGTCTCAGTCAGCACACGGACTAGCATGGCCGTGTGACCGGGCACATTAATGCACCGAGTCAAACGAACCACTTGGTGAGGGATGCGGCCAGACATCTGAAACACGAAGTAATGCAAAGGCATTAGTGTTTCTAGAAGAAATCGGGCAGCATAACAACTGTAAATGCTCAAACAAAGATTTGAGACATCATACAAATGATAGCATAGCCACTCAACAATTCCATACCAAGGTTCCGGGCCAACAATCATCATACTAAAAGGATAGAAACTGAACTGAGGCTTGAAACCAACAATCCTAAGAGTCTACGGATTAGTAACACGTGAACCTAGTAAGGATAAGAGGCCTAGTCCAAAATCCCCGTAGAAGAATAGACTGACTCAGATCAGAAGGGCATAATGTAAAGGAGTAAAAGAGCCTTACGTTCCCTTCCACAATCAATTCCCCTACATATAACTAAGAATTTTTCTAGACTCAACATTGACCAGTTTGGCTTGAGAAACCTACAGGCAGTCCAGCTCTGATGCCAACGCTGTCAGGACCCCGATCCTAAGTCACACCGATCTAGCTGTAACACGTCATATCACTTTGCGGCCTCACCCACGGTAACCCCACGGGTGCCACCTTACCTGGCCCGGGACCGTTCGCGCATTTTGGCACACATATATGACAGTGTCGCTAGCATTCATATGACAGAGAACCCGGGCCGACATGGCTAGTTATAAACCAGAAGTGGCACTAAATTATAGAGACATGCATCCATGACCCAGCAACGAACGTGTCGTTCATCAACGTATGAACCCAAGTCGTAGCATGCTACATGGACTTAAAGGAACAACGCGTGACATTTCCCCTAAGGGACAGACAGAGGAACGAAGAAGGACACATGCTGGCCAGCCTACGTGTTCCGAGCAGTAGCAAGCTACCAAGGCTCATTGGAGACACTAGGAGGCATTTCCCTGTAAGATAGGCTACCAAAGGAAAACAACTAGGTGTCGGATCCCACACATACCAAGCATTTCAATCATACACGCAATATGCTCAATATGTGAAAATACAACATTGCATCACAACAGAACTCTATGACTCAAAGTACTTTATTTAAAAGGCTCCAAGAGCCATACATAACATATCCATACAGGTAGGGGTCACATGACCCAACACTCAAGTCATACAGTCATACAAGCAGAAGCGGAAGCTACATGTCTGAGTACAGACAACTTAGAAAATAAAACAGGCTTGGTGTAGCTTGACTATCTACAAGGCCCTTCACAAGCTCCAGATCTCCGTCTGGGTGTCAAGCTACTCGTCGACGTCAACGTCTATGTAGAACCCATCAGCAGGGGCAGGGTTCTCCTCTGCAACAGTTATTAAGCAAACATGAGTACAAAGGTACTCAGCAAGTCTTACCACAGAACCTATCATACATGCAACATTATCAAAGGGGGGTAGTGGAGTTCATAGCAGAATGCCAGCTTTGACCTTGGCTAACCTATACTACAACTCTCAACGGATTGCAAGATGTTATTACGAACATGGGTCCACTACTCACCACATCAATACACTACCAAGGATCCTCTTCCGTCATCCTACGGAAGGGCCATCCACGGCACTCACACTTATCTTGAGGCTTTTAGTAGTATCCATCAACTTGTCTATGAACTGTAAGAGCAACCAAGCAGTCCGTACCGCGAACAACGGCTATTCGAATAGTTTGATAACCCTGCAGGGGTGTAATTTTTCACACATGTTTTCACCACTTAGCGTCTGCACACGACATGTGCTCGGCAGACTTCAAGCGAAAGCCGACGTGGGTGTAGACCACGACCTAACCAACCACTCAAGTCTCTCGTCCAGGTTTATCGCCTATTTGGGTTCCATCCGTGGGGAGATCCGGCCGGGGTGTCGCTCACGGCCCCAAACGATGTGTACAGGGTTCCCGAGTCACCAAACGGGCAACCGGTACACCGTGCCACATACCTGTCGCATCACAGCCCACCCCGAGGGTCAGCGCTGTGCACGACCTCCAGTAAACTATAAACACCAGAAACTAGTTGCAACTCCTGGACAGAGTACAAGGGCAGTCAATAAGTCAAGCGGGGTCATATTTCAGGGCCCAATGTGTGGTAGTAACTGTAACTTGGGTCACACACACAGATCTCGGGTCCTATGGACGATTCCAATGAAACAACCCACCACGTACTCCTACATGGCCTTTCATCGATACCTTTACCAAGCGTATTCCACACTTCCTTCTCTTTATCGATATGATCATTTCACTCTGATCCATCACCCAGATGAACCAGACCAGACACAACTCTAAGCATAGCAGGCAACATAAGCAAATAGCATGGTGGATCACACATCACATGGCTCAATCAACTCCTACACATGCTAGTGGGTTTCAACTATTTACTGTGGCAATGACAGGTCATGCAAGGGATAGGGTTCAACTACCGCAGCAAGTAGCAGTTCACACGTTGTTGCCTTAATGCAGTAAAAGAGAGCAGGAGCGAGAAGACTGGGTTTGTATCGGAATGATCAATGATTGCTTGCCTGACAAGGTAGTTGTCGGGTACTGCTCTTCAACCGGATACGCAGCAGTATCCTCGGGAGCAGGACCTAACACAGAGAATACCGGCGATACAATCATTAACGAACAAATGCAACAATATGGTGCACGCTCATGACATGGCAAGATGCATGTGTGTTGGCTAATGCAACTAAAACCAGAAGGGTTTGAACCTATTTGAATCAAAGATTCAAATTGGAGTTCAAACTATTATTTAAATAAGTGCATTATCATTTTTTTGATATATACAGCAAGTTAACTTGTTCAAACATGCATGAAACCGGTGCCATTGGAAAGATTGGATTTTTCTGATCATTTTTCATATATAAATCTTTTCCACCTGAGCTATGGTTGATTTTATATGATTTTTAGAAGTTTTGGGTATTTTCTGGAATTTCCTGAATTATTTTTAATCTAAAATCCTAGAAAATCCTTTAATGCATCAGCATGACATCATGCTGACGTCAGGCAGTCAACAGGGCCGGTCCAAGTCAAACCTGACCGGTGGGTCCCTCATGTCAGTGTCTCAGGAGCTAATTCCGGTCATAACCAGGGTTGACTGGGTTTGACTAAACAAAGGGGGCCCACTGTCAGTGACTGTGGTGGTTAATCTAATTACTGTTAGCTCCTAAACAACAGGCCACGTCAGCCCGCCAGAGTTTGGCCGGCGGCGACCATTTCGCACGGCGATGACTCGTCGGAATCCTTGTTCCGGCAACCATTTGCCGCGCGGATGGGCTCTGTGTGCTCCTGGTGATGCACCGCATCCAACGGTGCCACTGGTTGGACGAAAAGTCGCCGGAGTCGACGGCGACGAGCTCGTCCGCGGTGGTGCTCGCACGGAGTTGGCCGGGATGGTGTTGTGGTGCACGGTAGGAGGAGTTAAAGCTGGCGTTAGCTTGCTGGTGATCTACTGATCCTAATGGCGTGCTCAGCCACGAGGCACGGTGCCTGTGGCCACGACGGCGAGTTGGCCGGCGGCGGTGATCTTCGGTCAGCAAAGGGGGCGGCGGCTACAAGGCATAAACGGGCCCGTGGAGAGGGGGGTTCGAAGCGTGAGCTCACATCGGTCGCAGAGGGCGTCGAAGCGAGCTCGGGGAAGGTCGGACGGCGGCGTACGGGCGGCGGCGATCTCCGGTGCCGAAGGTTGAAGACGATGGCGGGGAGGGCATTGCGGGGCTTCTGGCGTCGTGTGCGTCGGTGGGGAGCTTCGGGGCGATGCGGCGGAGCTAGTGGTGCGTCGGGGAGGCGAGGGAGTGGCGTAGGGCGCGGTGGCAGCGATCGACGGCGACGAGCTCGCTCGGGGGAGCTCGGCGGAGGGGAGAGAGGAGGGGGAAGGACACAGGGGGAGAGGGGAAACGGTCGAGGGGTCTGCGTGGCGTCGTCCAGGTCCATCCAGAGGGTCGAGGGGCCAGCCAGGCAGGCAGGAGGTGGCCGGCGCGTCGGCGACGCTCGCCACCGAGCTACTTCGTGCGCTGGCGCGACGAAGAAGACGGGGATGCCCCTGGTGGGCTGGGCCGTCTGGGCCAGCAGGTAAGTGGGCTCAGGTAAAACTGCTTCTTCCTATTTTTTTTCCTATTTACTTTTCTGTTTCATTTCTTTTGCAGCTTTGTTCAATTAATAAAAATGCCAAAACATTTTTATAACTCATGAAACTTGTCATGCCCACTGTATATAATATGAACAGTAGGAAACATTATAGTTCATGATTATTTGAGCATTTAAAATATTTTAAGTATTTAAATGCCCAAATACAAATACCATATGATTTAATCCAAAGCCCTAGAGTGTCCTAGAAAATTGTGCACCATTTTTGGCAGAGGTTTAAGACCAAGGCAGAAATGATGAACATTTTTGAAGGGCATTTTGGGTACATTGGAAAATATTTTATCAAACCCTAGTTGTTAGGAGAGGGGTGCTGGGGTTTTCTGTTAATCCCATTTCAAGTTTCTTTGAAAAAAGACATGATGCACACTCTAGCTAGGTCCTAGTGCAAATGCTAACTAGGGATGTGACATGACTGTTCCTTTAGTGGCCCCTACACGTACTTCCCCTACGTGTATGCAACAGTCACACGTACACATGGACGCAAAAACGCGCGCGACGCCCTAATGCATGCATGTCCGAGCACACGACGGAACACACACGGTCACGCTCAAGTGCTCAACCTACACGTGCATGCACACACATACTCAGCCAGGGTGAGCTAGTGACTGTATAAACACCGGAAAATGTATATATTGAGCGCAATGAGTGTATTATGAAGTCCACTGACCGTATTTTTACAAATATACAGTGACAGACGATGTATTTATCTCGTTTGAAATTAAGCCATATTAACCGGAGAGGAGGCAGTATGGACTAGCATTACTTTGGTGTGTCCCGTCAACTTGCCGAACGAGGAGAAGCTCGCAAGACGGGAGAAGCTTGCGCGTGGTGGCTCGCAGGACAAGGAGAAACTTTTGACTAATGCAAGCTGTCCTTCGCTCAGGCGGTGGACGTGCAACAGATAATTCGGTGTCAGATTGCCAGAAGCATACACTATACTAGTAGTACTATTATTGTTGCACTTCCCGAAGAGGCGAACAGCCAAGCGCAAAGTTTATAGTAGTCTATAGAGGTACACTAGGAACCGGATGGAGGAGCGTCTGCACTCTTATTATATTTTTAAAATGTGAAAACACAATCTTCAACACATTTAGTTCTCTTCGAGGGTTCTCGCATGTGATAATGGAAGTTGATTGCATGGAACACTCGCCAGAATTCTCGCTTAATTCTGGCTCATATCCTGTTACAAATAGGAGCGCTCGGCAATATTTCCTTTTTTTGTTATTCAGCATGTAAACATGTCAGCAAACCTTGCGGCGCATCTTTGTGCGAACCGTGCTTGCTGCACTTTGAATGTGGCCGAGAGCTGGCTTGATGAAACACCTCGCTTCCTACTTCTTCTTTTTCTGGCGTACCTCACTTCCTAGTGATCAGTGTCTTGGCTGATCGTTCTAAGAATGCTTATATATGAATAAAGCTCTCTCATTTACCCGCAAAAAAATATTAAGCCATATTAACCAGAAAGGAGGGAGTATGGACTAGCACTACTTGTTGGTGTGTCCCGTCAACTCGTAGAACAAGGAGAAGCTTGCAGGACAAGGTGAAGCTCGCTTACGCCTTTTGACTAATGCAACGTACCCTTGCCCAGGCGATGGACATGCATCAGTTCATTCGGTGTCAGATTGCCAGAGGCATACACTGTAGTACCGAACATGCGGAGTACCATCATTGTTCGACTTCACGAAGAGGCGAAGAGCCAAGCGCAAGGTTTAGTAGTACGAGTAGTACTACTACTAGAACCGCATGGTGGAGCCTCTGTACTCTTATTTTTCTTTAATCTCAGATAAAGTACACATTTATTCCAGAGAAGGGCGGAAACGGTAGCCCAACATGTAATGATGATATCGATCAACCATGCTCGAATATATCTTGCCTTCGTGCGAGCCCGTCTGTGTGTTCTCGCTCCTCGTCTCTCTGAAGGAACGGCGGGTTGGCCATTTTGCCATCAATTGAGATCGGTTTGCTCACACTCCGGTCCCACATGTCAGTGATATGCCAAGAGGAGGTGCGTTGACCGACTGGCCGTACGCGTACTTGGTTTTGCACCTTCATATTACTCCTCCCTCCGTCACAGTTTACAGGGCGCGCTTAATTATGATGCATTTCTCTCAATGCATTTCCACCACCAGAGAGACTTTAGACGTGTTTGGTTTAATGCTCAATTAATTAGGGCATGGTAACCGCAATTTTCTCTCGATGTAGTACTACGGAGTGGAGTAAGTGCATGCATGTGTGTACCCGGGGTGGAAGCGCTGCATGCATGTGTGTACGCATTATTTCCTCCAGTAATAAACGACGTGCTATAGCTACCAATGCTATTTTTCAGGTCGTTCGCTAGTCTCCTTGGTCCCAGAGATTTTCTCTTTTCTGAAGCGCGATCTATAAACAATGACAGATGGAGTAGTATGAGCGGATTCAAAGAAGAGCATATTGATGGTTGCTTCTTCCGAGCAACTTACAGTGGTAAAGGTTGGGCTTATGATTTGACTGCTCATTACTCACTATTAATGCGACGCAACGACCGGTCTGAGTCTCCCATGCGGCTGTGCACTACCCCCTCGGTTCTTAAATATACTTCGGAGTATTTGTCTTTCTAGAGATTTTAACGAGTGACTACTCAAATATTTGTCCTTTTAGAGATTCAAATGGACTACTACATACGGATGTATATAGACATATTTTAGAGTGTAGATTCACTCATTTTGCTCCGTGTGTAGTCACTTGTTGAAATCTCTAGAAAGACAAATATTTAGGAACGGAGGGAGTACACATACGAAGCAAAATGAGTGAATCTACACTCTAAAATATGCCCATTTGAAATTTGTAAAAAGAGAAATATTTAGGATCGAAGGAGTATAATTTTGTGCAGGGCACATGGACCCGGATGCCGAAGAGGCTTCTAGCAATGCTATCAAGCTTCCAGAATTTTGTTTACATAATTGACGTACTATACAAATAATTTTCCAGCGACATGAAATTGTACAATGGTGTGAGCTTTCAGCTTTTGTTTCGTGTGTCTTGCCATCGATGCTCTTTCGGAAACAATAAAAAACTAACTTCCTTGCTAATCAGAGCTAATATTTACATCACAACTGAAGACAAAGTTGTGAGAAGGTGTTAAATTAAAATTGATCCATGCTTTCATTGGCAGCAACGTCCCCCCAGCTCTGTCTAAATCAACAAGGCATGTAGGAAAAAAAATTAGCTGTCTGGAGCATGCAACATTCCGGTCATTTTGTGCAGTTCCACTAAAATAGAGCTGAGCGTCCCTGTTGCAAAGATATTAAGTGTGATTACAATAATAGAGGATTGCTGATGAAACAATAAACACACAAATAGAAGCCGGTCACCTTTGCAGTCTCTCTTAAGACTAACTAGTTGGAGAAGATTAGGCTCGGAGTTGGATAAGGAGGATAGAGAAAAACCAATCTCCCTTTGTGCAGTCGCACTGGAATGTAGAGACGTTGCCCGTGTGACATTTTGGTAGAACTGCACAAAACACTCTTAAGAAAAAAGTGATTTGTGTAGTTCACCAAAAGGTCGCAATAGCAACGAGGTGAAATGGATAGCCCTGTTTGCAAAAAAGAGGTAGAAAGGAAACAATTACTGGCCAATAACAGTTGATGACACATGCGACGACAAAAAAGAAGCATATTCCTTGTCCTAAGGGGAGATAACAACACGGTTGTGTTTGTCTAAAACAGCGTGAGGACGAGATTGTAATATGGAAAATACGCCGGACGAGCTACATTTTGGGCAAAGAACTATGGAAGATCCACATGCAGCGATGTGGGAAGACGGGCAGTGGAGCAATGCCGGAGGGGATACTTCGAGGTCGTCGGGATGTGACTAGGTGACCAGCGGCGGGCGGAATCTGCCCATACTGCGGCAGCGAGCAGGTGGCGTAGGCCCTACCACGCCGGAGCTTGGTCAGAGAGAACGACGTGTACCTCAGATCGGGACGTGCTGCCTCGGCGCCGTCAAATGGAGAATTGATGCACGTCCTCCCTTTGCGCCGGCGGACGGGATGCAGTCGGATCAGTGACCAACGGCGAGAGAGAGAGAGAGGCCACCGCAGCCTTGTGTGAGATACTCTGAAGAGGGACAAACCAGGCAGGCAGATTCCAGTGTATATAGTGGAGCGGACTACCTTCTTCTCCATAAAAATCGTTTTATATTCTGTGCACGTGCCATTGAGCGATATAACTTTAGTTAAAAATAACGCGCCAACGGATCAAGTCGAACTTTGTTTCGTGCACGCATGGTACACGACCTCCATAGGTAAACAACTACTACACGCATTCAAATTAGCACGTGGGCTGCCATTTCGTATAGAAATGAGCTCCACCGTGTACCCGCGTGGGTGTGGCTGGGCACGAAGCATGAGTACGTGCACGGTGCACCTATTCTCTTCTTGTATACGTACACCACCTATGTGGGGATGTGTGAGAGAGGTACAAACGTACAGAGATATAGTGTGTGGGTTCGTGAGAGTTTTTTTTGGGGG
>LR738712.1:138658297-138691280 GCA_902687465.1 Secale cereale | reverse complement strand
GGTAGACCGGCGGCGGGGAGTTGTTTCGGGGCGGCGAGGCGGCGCTGGGGCCGGTGGTTGGGCCGGTGGTGGCTGGCGGCTCAGGGGGGTGCAGGTTGAAGATGAATTGCAGGCCCTCCCTAAACTACATGTCAAGTGCCTCTCTGCTACCATCGCGTTCAGTTTCGACAGTAACATTCAGATTCCACAGTAAATTTCAGTTTCAACAGTTAAGTTCAGAGTCAGCAGTTTTTACCTCATCTGTTGTAGTCAGGTGGTTTTTCGTGATGTAAATTTTACATCTATTTTACATCATCTATTGGAGATTCTATTAGAATCCCACTTGAGATTGATGATGTCTGTCTTGTGTTGCTTCAGCCTTGACTTCTTACGGCTCACCGGGGCTGCTCCAACGATAGAACGAACCATCACAACAGAGCAGTGCCCTGGACGCCGTCTACATATTCCTCAGATCTTCCTGCACACCTTCGACAGCCACCTCTACCTCAACTGCTTCAGCGACCAACCCAATGATGCTAAGGTCGACACGGCTACGACAAAGAGGTTGTACACTTGTTGCATCACTTATTACTATACATTCATGTCGATCCATTAGGGCTATTTTGGTTCGACGGAAAAACATAGCAATAGGGAATTTTCCAATGGCACTCTACTATTCAATTATTCATGCATTTTGTTGAAAGGAATGAAGCAAAACATCCACCTGGACCTACTTTTCAAAATCCTATGCATGAAAACAAGACCAAGTGCATTAGTGGCAGACTAACATTCTAACTGTACACGCTTTCATATGGTTTCACTTTATTTTGACCATGTTTCTTTGCATTCCTCTGCTCTTCCAATTCCTGCAAACCAAACACCCAAGTTGACAGAAATCCTGTGTTTTCAAATGCTCTGTTTACCATGTGCATTCCTATCCTATTCTGGTGTTTTTCCTATCGATGCGTTTTTAGAATCATGCAAGCCAAATGAGCCCTTACATAATTACTTCATTTACAGGTAGGTGTCGAAGGGAACTTTGTGTTGTTTGTCCTGCTCCTGCCGCGACATCGTCCACCTCACCTGAGGTGCTCCATCAACAGAAACATCCGCCAAACCAGACATCGTGACTCCTGACCGTCTTTCGCCGCCTCAGATCTCCTTCCCTGCCGCCGGCACCCACCGCAACGGCATCACCATCATCGACTCAGCAGATGAAGCTGAGGAGTACACGGGTCCACAAGAGAGGTCACACTCTTTTGATTCTGCTTATATTATGCATTGCTTAAAATTACCTGCTACTTTATCGTCATGTTCACCTCTTGGACTCCAAGTCAGGTCCAAATTAATGTTCAAACTTGAGTTCTAAATTATTTGTGGGGCACATATCGAGGAAGCAATGAATAGTATCTCTGTCTAATATCTGGTTCACCTAGGGTATGCCTATGTTGTTCCTCTTGGGTGCGAAACAAATAGTAAAGCAATCATCATCTGTCTTTTTATTAAATTAAAGCAATCATCAGCCTGCAATCATTATTTTGGATCCATCCACTGGTTGTTACCATCACTCTAAATTTCTGCATGCTCTCCTTACATAATCTCACCATATTTTTTTCGTATGCATGTCAGATATTGTACACAGTCATGCTGAACATGTAGAGAAAAAGAGAAGAGTTTTGTGCGGCAATACAATGTCATGCAGACATCGCTCCATGGTGGGTTCAATGGCAAACCCTCCCCACCCCTCTCCAGATTGTAATCCATAGGAAGATATCTGTTCTGAGACGAATTCACACGCCGCTGACCACTCCTATTTACCCCCAAGGTGTTTGATCTACCTTGGCATGATGATGTTAGTCATATCATGCATATGTTGCCTTGCAGTGCCTACTTTTGACATCATATATGTCATCTGCTTAGTTTAGACATGTTCTGTCGCCACCTGTTTAGTTTCTATATCATATATGTGAATTATGCAGTCTCATGTCTTTTAGCCAGCCACAATATATGTGTGCAATGCCTTCCTGTTTAACCAGGCATCATATATTTGAATGATATCTTGCCCATCCTTTTGTTCATTACATTTCATTTGTCGACAATGTTTGTACATTAAACTACTCTTCCTGTGAATCAGCCATTTGGGTGGGAGATTGAAAAATCTGGAGTGAAAACAAGGCCTTCAGAGCAGACAGTGCTACCTGTCGAAGCAGATCTCTTGTTGGGTCCCGATAGCTCCTCAGAGATGGATTCAGAGACAGATGACTAGTACTATCCCCCCACCGAGGTGTATGCTCTAACTTGGCACGGTGTTTTAGTTATTCATCATATCTTTGAATTATGTTATGCTATGCTATCCAGTTTAGATAGACATCATATATGTGAAATTATGTCATGCTATCCGTTTTAGTTAAACAATATACATGCCAACTATTTCATGTCCTCTTTTTTCCACACTATCTATTGGATCTGTGTCTCATACAATGTGTGTACATTCAACTATGTTTCCTGTTTATCATCCATTTGAATTGGAGCGGGTGATGCCAGCATCTAGCAGACTGAAAACACGGTCTGCAAATAAAACAGTGCTACCTCTGAGTGGAGATAGCACCCCGGTTATACATGCGCGAGAACCAGCCCTACCACACATAACCCAAACTCTCGCAGATTGTACCCCTACTGCGATGGACAGAGAACCAGCTTCACCCAATCTAACCCCAACCCCAGCAGATAGTAACCCAGTTCCTGTTGACACAACACCATCTCCACCACAGAGCTCCCAAACAAGAGCAGTTAGTAAGGCAGCTCCAGTGCCCAAAGGGCCAGTACTACCACCGCGAACCCCAACTCCACCAGTTAGTACGCCTATTCATGTGGTGGAAGCACAACAACCTAGTCGTACTTTAGCATCTATCACATTTGATGTTGCTAAATCGTATGTGCGTATCTTCCCATCTTGGAAATATTATACTGAAGATGAAGGAAAATGCCAGTTGCAGGTCTTTGTCCAGGAGTTATGTGTAAGTAATGTTATTCATGGCAATTACTTTGCTTTGTCCCATACATCCTACCTCCATGATGGTTATAATACAGCAAATTTTCCTATTTTTCTCTATAGAGAAGGACTGATTTAGAAACTCAGGATGAGGTAACATGTGCTAATACCTCTGCTATCTTCAAGAATGCTTGGTGGTAGTATCGGAATTACCTGAAGAAAACATACTTCACCAGCAAAGAAACTCATCAAATTCCCTTACTTTCTCCTGAGACACATTTACTAGACGATGACTGGGAATGCCTTGTTCTGTAATGGTCCCGAACCAAGAATGTGGTAAGGTCTATGAGCTCATTTTCTATTTTTAAGTACTATATTCTTGTGTCTTACTGTACTCTGTTCATGTAGAACAAGTGCCTAAACCTGAAGAACAACTGTTCTAATTTAAGATTCCATTGCTATTATAGTTCCAAAAAGCGCTAGGCGTTAATTGTGCGTTTTGCCATCGCCTTGCGCTTTACTGACCAAAGCGCATGCTTATGTGCAGTTATGCACAGATTAAGCGTAGTTATGCGCAATGCGTTTCGCCAACGCCTAGAGCCTAGGCGCGCTTAAGCGCTAGCTTAGGCACGCCTTTTTTTAACTATGATTGCTATCGTCCATACTGCTTTGCTCTTGTATCATTGTATTTACTCATACAAACTTATTTTTTAATTTAAGGATCCAATCGAAACTCCAATGGCACAACAGGTATGTTCACGCATGTTTTTTTAACATACTTGCTCTTATCAATAGCTCTGTTGATTTCAATTTGAATTGTGTATACAGTTGACTTCTCATATCATGCACATTACTAGCATCACAACAAAGCAAATAGTGTTGTTGTACATGTAGACCCGTGGTACCCATATGAAATCTTTTTGTGCCATGTAGTTTCCCACACGTTGTATTCTTTCACTGCTGCTTTGTCTTGAACTGATATGATTTGAACCGTGTCTCTATTTTGATTTGGCAAGACAATGCAGTGACCATAGGACATAGATATATGTTTGTTTGATGCTTTTATTATGTACTAGTACTTGGCAATACGAGACTTGGTAGTTTAAACTTGTCCACCTTACTGATGAACGGGTTCACCGAAATGAGTTTCATATACTAGTACATGCTAAACTGTTATGTGTCTGCTTGTTTCTTCTTTTAGAATGCTGACTGAATATTGGAGAAGAGTGTCTTATTAAGCAATGGTAAAGGAAGTAATGCAGATAAGGTTCAGGATAGTGACACACCTTGTTGGTCTCCAACAAAGCTGATAAAACAACTAAGGAAGACTATCTCAAAGATAGTGAGACAACCCCAAAGTCCTGTCTTGGTTTAGTGTTGGAGTTACTGGCCACTACCGCTTGCACAAGCTATTCAAACTCACTATCTGAATCAGTTCAGTTTCTTGAGTCTTAACTACAAGCTGAAAGACATCGATCAGCTGTGCTGCAACAAGAAGCGGAAGGACTGCGGAAGTCCCTGGAGCAAGTGTTGGAGGATTTTAGCACCAAACAGGACAAAGCTAATAAGCTTGCTAAGCTTATTGCCAGCATGGTGGATACCATGTTTCTTGAGCTCTTCTAAAGTTGTTTCAGTTGTGCTCATGTTTTGCTGCCGCGTTTATTTGCACTGGTGGCCAATTTTGACGGCCAGTGTATGTAATATGCTGCTTTGTTCCCTATATTTGCACTGGTGGCGAACTTTGATGCCCAGTGGATGTAATATGTGTAATAGCGGTAGTAGGCTAGCTTTAATTGCTTGCTTATTTATTTCCTTATTGTGTTGTTTATTTGTTTTCTTGTAGTCAGTGCTGTTCTTTTTCCGCGGTTTGCTAGTGGCCGAAATAACCTATTTTTTAAAACTAGGCCACATTAACAATGGGCTACATATTTACTGTAGTTAACATGGGCCTCCTACGGGCCATAGAAACAATGGGCCTTCTAAGAGCCGTAGAAACAATGGGCCTTCTACGGGTCGTTGACACAATGGGCCTTCTACGGGCCGTATCATCAATGAGCCTTCTACGGGCCGTATGATCGGTTGGCCAAACATGGGCCAATAACAGACCACATTATTGCCGTAAATGGGCTATATTTGAAATCGTCCGTTCATGGGCCGACCATAATGGCCGTCGTTAATAGGCCGTATTTGATGATGCTATGAAAACGGCCCAATGTATTAATGGGCCACAAACGGTCCGACTGTAACCACGGGCTGTATTTGGCCCACAAGCAGAAAATGACAGTAACATGCCAAAAGTAAACGAATGCTGGAAATGAGCCCAAGAATAAATGGGCCGTATTTGATGACGCTATGAAAACGGCCCAACGTATTAACGAGCCACAAACGGGCCGACTATAACCACGGGCTGTATTTGGCCCACAAGCAGAAAATGACAGTAATGGGCCGAAAGTAAACGAATGCTGGAAATGAGCCCAAGAATAAGTGGGCCCTGAGAAGGCCGAAAGATAACATGGGTTGGAAATGGCCCAACGGAATAATGGACCGTTAATGGGTATAAAGTCATACACTGTTCATTACGGGCCAGCTTTAACACGGGCCGTTAATGGGCCGAGAGTAATAAGGGCCTCATATGGGCCGAAAGACGTCATGGGCCATACATGGGCTGGAAGTTAAAACGGGCTGGAATTATATTGGACGGCCCAGATGACGCTACTGGGCCTAATTCGGATAGGCCGTAAATGGGCCCTGCCTTAGCGGGCTGTAAATGGGCTATATGCGAACAAGCCATTAACAGGCTTGCCGTGGGCCGGCCCGCCACCTTTTGACCAAGTCAAACTGGCTGGCCTTTTCACATGAGTGGGCCTCTGTTGGGCCGTGCCATGTGTCGGTGTATCATAGGCGCTTTGGGTCCAATGAGGGGATGACATTTGTCCCAACGGTGAGCCGACATGTGTTTCCTCCAGCCAATGATGATTTTACACGTGGAAAATCCCCATTGGTCGGGGCTGTTAGCGGGTTATCGGATCCAAAACCAGACCCGATAGCTTAACGGCATTCCGTTACGGTGGATGCCACGTGTCGGTCACCCTTGACGAAAGCACTTCCGTGACGCGCGATTTATCGTCATGGAAGTGGACACTTCCGTGATGATAATTTTGGTAATGTCATGGAACACTTCTACGACAGCACATGTATGACTATCTTGATTCTGTCATAAAATCGTCATGGATGTACATGCATGACAGAAAACGTGACCTACTATGACAAACATGTATCATCACGGAAGTGTATTTAATTTGTAGTGTATGAATTGGAGGGCAAGAGTGACAGAAGCTTCAACCTAGCATAGAAATTGATGCATACGGGATTGAAGGGGGACCAATATATCTTAATGCTATGGTTGGGTTTTACCTTAATGAACGTTAGTAGTTGCGGATGGTTGCTAATAGTTCGAATCATAAGTGCATAGAATTCCAAGTCAGGGATGACATGCTAGCAGTGGCCTCTCCCACATAATACTTGCTATCGGTCTAGTAACGTAGTCAATTTCTTAGGGACAATTTTGCAACTCCTACCACCATTTTTCCACACTCGCTATACAAACTTTATGTCAGGAACCCGATCCTAAGTCACACTGATCTAGCTTGTAACACATCATATCACTTTGCGGCCTCACTCATGGTATCCCCACGGGTGCCACCTTACCTGGCCCGGGATCGTTTGCGCATTTTGGCACACGTATATGATAGTGTCGCTAGCATCCATATGACAGAGAACCCGGGCCGACATGGCTAGTTATAAACCAAGAGTGGCACTAAATTACAGAGACATGCATCCATGACCCAGCAACGAACGTGTCAGTCATCAACATATGAACCCAAGTCGTAGCACGCTACATGGACTTAAAGGAACATCGCGTGACATTTCCCCTAAGGGACAGACACATGAATGAAGAAGGACACATATCGTCCAGCCTGCGTGTTCCGGAGCAGTAGCAAGCTACCAAGCGATAACCCTCAACCGTAAGGGATCGCGATAGTCTTCGCGGGTAAGAATAACCCAATTTATAGATTCGACACACGGGGAGCCAAAGAGTATTTATAAGCTTTGACAGTTGAGTTGTCAATTCAACCGCACCTGAACTATACTTACTTGCAACAAAAGATAAGTGGTAACGGTGATATGATAGTGATGGTGGTGACAGCAAAAGTGAACAGCAAAAGTAACAACTAATAACCAGCAGGATTGAAACACTGTAGGCTAGGGAGATGGATGGTTGGGCGCTGCATGGATGAGATACATCATGAATCTAACTTGGGGCAAGGCACACATAAAAGTAATGATCATCTAGGCAAATATCAAACATTAGGCATGTATCCCACAGGTAGTTGTACGTGCTTGCAATAAGAACTTGCACAACATCTTTTGTCATACCATCCCGCTACGAACGGGGCCAAAAGGAACTTATGGAGATTAAGGTGCTCCTGTCAAAGAGCACCGGAACAAAGCAATAAACTCAATGGATACATGGAATCCTCAAATTATGGACCATCCCCTTTGGTGTCCCAAGCTGTCACCTTTGGGATTGCCGGTTCCGGACCATAATAGGTGCAAACAACTCATAGATAGGATCAAGAACACAAATATATTCATGCAAACACATAGGGTTCAGATCTGAAAACATGGCACTCGGGCCCAAAGTGACAAGCATTAAGAGAAACAAGCTGAAGCAAAGATGATAAACACCAAAGTAGATGATAGGCAACATGCCCCCAACAATCTGATAAACTATTACATGATCTAACTCATCCAATCCCTACCATCCCCTTTGCCTACAGCAGAGAATTACTCACACATGGAAGGAGAAGTCATGGAGGGAGGATGGAGTGGTGATGATGATGACGATGGCGACGATCTCCCCTCTCCGGAGGCCAAATTAGCCTCCAGATTAGCCCCCCCGAAGAAGAACAAAGGGTGGCGGCGGCTCCGCGACGGAAACTGGAAAAACGACTCTTGTTCTGGGGTTTCCTCGCCACGGGAATAAATAGGAGCCAAGGTAGGGCACCAGAGGGGGGAGGACCCTCCCAAGCGGCCTCTTGGCGCGGCCAGGGGTGGGGCCGCGCCAGTAGGGCGCCTGGGGCCCCCTGGCTGCCCTCTGGCCCCACTTCTGGCATAATGGCCCTTCGGGTGCGTGGATTTTCTGTGATTTTTCTTGGAATTTTCTGAGACACCTAAAAATCCATTTTCCTGCACACAATAAAACCATACAGGCAGCTCTGCTGAAAACAACGTCAGTCCGGGTTAGTTTAGTTCTAATCATGCAAGAATGAGGGCAAAACAATAGCAAAAGTGTTTGGAAAAGTAGATACGTTTGAGACGTATCAACTCCCCCAAGCTTAGCATATTGCTTGTCCTCAAGCAATTCAGTTCAACGAACTGGACGCGACAAAGAAAACTTTGACAAACTCTTTTGCTTCATTAGATGTATATAAGCATGTACTATGAAAAGAGTCTAGCAAGTATTGAAACAATGCTATGAGGACAATGCACGAAGCAATCCTTCTTTCAAGTGACCAATCACAAATAACTAAAAGTAAACAATATGCTACTGAAAATCAAGACAAGATTACATTGCACATAGCTTGAACATACCAGAGTGGAGCAAAACATAAATGCAGAAACTCCTCCAGAGTTTTAAAGGAGACTAGAACTAAGAATTTCAGAATAAATAATACCACAAGCATGCAGAAGACAATGTAATACTTTGGGACAAAGCACATTACACTCAGAATGACAATTATGCTCTCCTAGTTGGTGCTTTGAAAAAGGAGGTGGAGACTCTCGAACCGTGGAATTTGATGGCGAGGTTGAAAACCCGTGGTTGGAAGCAAAGACTAAACATGTACCAGAGCTCTTGGTTTTGAAAACAGAGGTAAAAATGATTTTGGGAGGTGCATATTTCGTCAACGAATGCTAGTAGACAACCCAATCACTTCTTATGCTAGAAATGTTTCAAGGAACGGCTCCCAAGATGGGGACGATCACATCCCCTTAATCTCCTTTGTTTATCACTACCAAAGTTTTCTGATTTCTCATAAACAAAGCATGAAGGAGGGTTTGTTGGTTGTGATTATCTTTTGTGAGCTGGGCGCACTCATGCCAGTCCCTCCTCGTATTAGGGGTTTGCAGATTAGACATGCAATCCCGGGATAAAACATGTCCAACATAAGAAGATCATGAATTACCTACTACTTCCTCATGAGCTAAAACAGAGGCACAAAACAGGAGTAAATTTGAATAATTTCGAGATGGTACAAGAAAGTCTTCATTAGGATGGCCGGTAAATACCACATAGGAAGGTATGGTGGACTCATATGGAATAACTGGTTTGAAAGGATTTGGATGCACAAGCAGAATTCCGCTTAGTGCGAGCGAAGGCTAGCAAGAGACTGGGAAGCGACCAACTAGAGAGCAATAACGGTCATAATCATGCAGAGCGACAAAGCAACATTGAATTGGGCATGAAAGTGATATAACTATTCTGAAACTCAAGGATCATCAAGGCAAAGTAGACTTTTTAGTCTTAAACATGTGTAAACATGTGCCAAGTCAATCCAAGAATTCTCCAAAGGGAAATACCACCTTAGTATACCAAACTATGAACAATGCAATGCATGTAAATCATTTCAACAACACATTATATACTCTAGCTATTTGAGATTAGCCACAAGGAAAGCATGAACCACTGGGAAAGCATTGTAAACATAGCACTATGTCGCTACAAGCTGGTCTCTAGATCATAAGTACAGGCATATGTACAAAAGTAGAAACAAGAAGAGTTCATTCCGGTTTTCCTTGTTGCTTCCCTTCCGTCGATCTTCGTCATTACTGCCTTGTCACTTGCACGATCGAATGTAGGAAATATAATTAAATACCATCACGGACTCGAGCTGAACTCTGAAAACAAAGCAAACTAAAGAGAGAAAGGAAATCCTTTTTGGTTTTTTCAAAGGTTGAACGAAAGCAAAAGAAAGAGAAAATCTTTTTGTTGTTTTTACAAAGAAAGAAACAAAGAAGAACGGGCAAAAACTTCGAAAAGATCAAAGCGAACAAAAATAAAACGGATAATACAATGGAAAAGTGAGAAGGGCACGTACTCCCCCAAGCTTAGGCTTTTGGCCTAAGTTGGTAGTAGCTACTGCCACCAGGAGCCTCCTGCTCCGGGGTGGTACTAGTGAGTCCAAGGGTCGTATAAGGATTCCGGCGCGTACACCGAAGTCCTCGGATCCTCCCACGAAGAAGGGTCCGCACTCCAAGCAGAGGAAGACCCTTCACCAAACTGGGTGATTGTCTCCCCCCTGAAAAGGTGGTAACTCACCGTGCTCCTCCTCGTCGGGCACAAACCCCTCCATGGGGTTATGAAACTGATGCTGGACCATGAACTCATCGAACTGGATAACATCAAAGGACCATCCGTTCCTGCGAGAAAAATCAAACAAAAGAGGTGCAGGTAGACGGATCTTGCGTTCCGCGGTAGTTCCGAAACGCAAGATATAAACAAGGTTACCAAACTCAGAAGTCATGGTAACAAACTTATGCCTTTTCATAGCAGCAAGATCAAAACTTAAATAAGTAAAAGGCTTATCATCAGGGTGTGGGGTGCCTTTAAGATACTCTAAGATAAGTGTGGCATAAACGCCACCAAATAAATTTCCCTTGTTACCGTTCATAGCAAGGCGTCGAGCAATTAAGGCACCCACATTATAATCAAACCTCCCTGAGAGGGCGGTTGCCGGGATAGCAATATCCGGCGCAGAAATGCTGCTCGTGTTGTCACGAGCTAACACCCCTCTAGCAACATAATACGCAAAATACCTGAGGTGAGGGAATAAGATGCTGGAGATTTTTGACCGATGAATATCCCTCGTATCTATGCTGGAGAGAGAGTTGAAGACGGTTCTCAGCTCGGAGGGCTGAGAGGTCATCTTCGCCGTCCGCCCAACGTTTGGCACACCTATTATTTCACAAAACTTTTCCAAGGGCATGGTCAAAAGATTATTGTAAATTTTAAAATCAATAGAACTAGTATCAAGGTTATATCTAAAACTGTTAATGAAACCGGAGGTGAGTTTTTGATACTGAGCAACACGGCACGTGACGAGCCGTGTCAGACCTGCATTAGCACAAAGGTTATAAAACTCATCCTTAATTCCTGCAGCTTCAAGGAATTCATCACATGGGAACATCATCGCACGTGCTGGATTTGTGTCTTCCAACAACTCTAGGGGCACATGATCTTCATTGTAGCTCACCCTAGCAGTCGAGGGTGAAGCTGCGCTCTAGTAACTCGATCGGAGCGCGCGGGCTTCTTCTTCTCAAGCCACTCCTTTGCCCTTCCTAACAAACTCATTTCTGAAATTTTTGGCAAATTACAAAAACAAGGATTTAAACAAAGTGGGTTAAGGCAAACTACTCAACTCACTTACCTAAGGCATAAACTTGCATCAAAACTTGGAAAATAAATTTCTACACATGCATGCAAGTTCATCTACACAGCACCAAGAACTACTAAATACTCACAAATGAAGCCACCAACCAAAAATCTAATTGGAGGGGTGGAGGAGTTACATACCAGGGAGTATTTGTTCAAAATCCCAGCTCGAATGATAGGCTGTAGAGAGAGATCGAAAATTTCCTCCAAGAACAGCAAGAACACAAGAACAGGTGCAGAACTCGTGTTTTCGGAGAGAAAGATAGAGAGAGAGAGGAAGAAGACTCACCTGGAGGCGGGACCTGTGGGCCCCAGGCGCCCTATGGACGCGGCCAGGGGGCAGGCCGCGCCAGCTGGCCGCCTGGGCCACTGGTGGCCCCCCTGGTCAGCCCCAGGTGCCTCTGGGTCACTCCCGGCATGGAAATTTTAATTTTAATTTTTCTGGAATTTTTCTGAAAACTTCACTGTTGAAATTTTTTCGAAGTTCAAAAAGCTGCAAAACTTTCTGAAAACTTAAAGCAGTGATTAGTATTGTGAAGCTTCAAAAACACAAACACTTGGTACAGCAACGAGAACAAAAGCTAAAACAAATGAAAACATAACAAGCTCAACTTTTTACCTATATAAAACATGCTCACTAGTAAGGTTGATCAAGTCTTACCAACAAACCGGCGATATATAGAGCAAAAAGTCCCACATCTTACGAAGTGATCATTGCACCTTTACTTTAATGGACATTGTCCCCACCATAATAGTTTTGTATTTGTGGTGCACATGTAGTGGACAGTCCCATTCTCCAATCTTCACGGTCTCGATATTTTCTATAGAGTTGAGGCCATGCCTCTTGTCGGTCTTCTTTGGAAAATACACCGTGTGTTCTTTATCATTCACATTTAAGGTAACCTTTCCTTTATTGCAATCAATAATAGCACCTGCGGTGTTAAGAAAAGGTCTACCAAGAATAATGTACATGCTCCCATCCTCGGGCATGTCAAGCACGACAAAATCAGTAAGGATCAAACAATTAGCAACTTCTACAGGAACATCCTCACAAATACCTATCGGGACGGCGGTTGACTTGTCAGCCATCTGAAGAGAGATATCTGTAGGGATTAGCTTCTCTAAACAAAGCCTCTTGTAAAGAGAGAAAGGCATAACACTCACTCCTGCTCCAAGATCACATAAAGTAGTTTTGACATAATTATTCTTTATGGAGCAAGGAATGGTGGGTATACCTGGATCACCAAGCTTCTTAGGAATCTTGCCACTGAAAGAGTAGTTAGCAAGCATAGTAGATATTGCTTCATTAGGAACTTTTATTTTATTAGTAACAATATCTTTCATATATTTTGAATAGGGAGGTAACTTAATAGCATCAGTCAAAGGGATTTGAAGAAAAAGCGGTTTCATCCACTCACAAAACTTATTGTAATGCTCTTCTTCTTTAGATTTGAGAGACTTACCTGGAAAGGGCATGGGTTTTTGTATCCATGGTTCTCTTTCCTTCCCATGTCTTCTTGCGACGAAGTCTTCTCTAGTGTACTTCTTGCGTTTGTCAGGTGCTTCTTCTTCTTGAACTTCAGGCGGATCATTCTTCTCCTTATCCTTATCTTCAGGTTCGGCGCCGTCTTCAGTCTCAGCATCGGAGGTAGATATACTGTTGGGATCAACAGCTGGCTCTTCACTTGTAATAGGATCATTGGAATTGTCAGCCTCCTTGTGTTTCTTCTTCTTTGGAGAGCCAACAATTTCTTCTTCCTGCATTTCAGAATCTTGCTCGATTCTCCTCGGATGCCCATCTGGATAGAGAGGATCTTGAGTGCTAGTTCCTCCTCGGGTCTTAATCCCGAAGGCCTGTAAATCATCTTGTTTGGTATTGTTAGTAAGCAAATCTTTTTGCACATTAGAAATTTGTTCAAGCTGAGTTTGAACCATATGAAAATGCTTCACAAGACGTTTAACATCATTAACTGTTCTACCTAGAACATCAAGCAAACTTTTGATAGCAAGGGAATTATCATGCAATTGACTTTGTATCCTCTCATTAAAATGACTTTGCTTCATAATAAAATTATCAAGCTCATCTAAACATTGATCAGGAGGCTTACCATGAGGGATGTCACTTGCGTTGAAATCTAAAAGAGAGTGTACCTCTACCATAGGAGGGTGAGTGGTAGGCTCACACAACTTCTCAATAGGGGGTAGATTCTTCACGTCTTCAGTTTTAATACCCTTCTCTTTAATAGACTTCTTTGCTTCTTGCATATCTTCGGGGCTTAGAACAAGCATGTCCCTCTTCTTTGGTGGTGGAGGTGGTTCAGGGATGGACCAATCTTCGTGGTTTTTGGCAATCTTGCCCATCAATTCTTCTGCATCGTCCGGTGTTCTTTTCCTGAAAACACAACCAGCACAACTATCCAAATAGGACCTGGATTCATCAGTTAAGCCAGCATAAAATATATCGATTAATTCATTCTTAGGGACTCCATGTACTGGTCTAGCCTGGATCAGACTACAGTACCTCCCCCAAGCTTTAGGGAGGTGCTCATCCTGCAACTGTTTAAAGTTATAAATTCTTTGTAAAGCAGCATGTTGCATATGAGCAGGAAAGTACTTATCAACAAAAGAGTGAGCTAAGTCTTGAGGACTCTTAATGGAACCACATGGTAGTGCATCATACCATGTTTTAGCACCTTCCTTCAAAGATAAAGGAAGAAGCTTAGTCACATAAAAGTTTCGTATCTTTTCATTCGTGGTAAACAAGCCACCCAACTCAGTGAGTTTGGTCAGGTGTGCAATAGCATCATCATTTTCTCTGCCATAAAAGGGGTCAGCTTCAACCATAGATATAAGTGAAATATCAACAGAGAAATCATAATCAGGATCATTGATGCATATAGGAGATGTAGCAAATTCAGGATCAGGAACAGTCTTGTTCTTCAAGGAGTGTTTTTCAAGCAGCTTCTTAATAGCTTCAGGGTCAGAGTCGGCAAACTCTGTCAGTTCCCTGCATAAATCATCATCAAGCATAATGTAATCATCATCAAGGAGTCTCTCCTTGAGTTTACTCAAATCAGGATAATCATAAGTTCCACCAATAGGGTAGCGAGTAACAGGAATTTCAATTCCAGATTTTTTTTTGCAGCAGCATCGATCTGTTTCTCAAGAGCATAACCAAGTGAACCAATATCATCAAGAGTAGTAGAAGCATCATCAAAAGTATCGGACATAGTAACAGATTCAGTAGAAGCATCATGTGGTGGTGGTGAGGCAAACTTACTCATAACAGAAGGTGAATCAAGTGTAGCACTAGTGTTCAGAACATTACCTCTTCTTGTAGTGGATAGTAAGATCGGAACCTTGGGGTCTCCTTTCTTACCCATAGCGGATGAAGTGCAGCAGGTAGGATACTTCAAGTAGACTTGTAAATATTGCTATGCTCCCCGGCAACGGCGCCAGAAAACGGTACTTGATAACCCTCAACCTTAAGGGATCGAGATAGTCTTCGTGGGTAAGAATAACCCAATTTATAGATTCGACACAAGGGGAGCCAAAGAGTATTTATAAGCTTTGACAGTTGAGTTGTCAATTCAACCGCACCTGAAATATACTTACTTGCAACAAAAGATAAGTGGTAACGGTGATATGATAGTGATGGTGGTGACAGCAAAAGTGAACAGCAAAAGTAACAACTAATAACCAGCAGGATTGAAACACTGTAGGCTAGGGAGATGGATGGTTGGGCGCTGCATGGATGAGATACATCATGAGTCTAACTTGGGGCAAGGCACACAAAAAAGTAATGATCATCTAGGCAAATATCAAACATTAGGCATGTATCCCACAGGTAGTTGTACGTGCTTGCAATAAGAACTTGCACAACATCTTTTGTCCTACCATCCCGCTACGAACGGGGCCAAAAGGAACTTATGGAGATTAAGGTGCTCCTGTCAAAGAGCACCGGAACAAAGCAATAAACTCAATGGATACATGGAATCCTCAAATTATGGACCACCCCCTTTGGTGTCCCAAGCTGTCACCTTTGGGATCGCCTGTTCTGGACCATAATAGGTGCAAACAACTCATAGATAGGATCAAGAACACAAATATATTCATGCAAACACATAGGGTTCACATCTAAAAACATGGCACTCGGGCCCAAGGTGACAAGCATTAAGAGCAACAAGTTGAAGCAAAGATGATAAACACCAAAGTAGATGATAGGCAACATGCCCCCAACAATCTGATAAACTATTACATGATCTAACTCATCCAATCCCTACCATCCCCTTTTCCTACAGTAGGGAATTACTCACACATGGAAGGAGAAGTCATGGAGGGAGGATGGAGTGGTGATGATGTTGATGATGGCGACGATCTTCCCTCTCCGGAGGCCAAATCAGCCTCCAGATTAGCCCTCCCGAAGAAGAACAGAGGGTGGCGGCGGCTCCGCAACGGAAACTGGAAAAACGACTTCTGTTCTGGGGTTTCCTCGCCACGAGAATAAATAGGAGCCAAGGTAGGGCACCAAAGGGGGGAGGACCCTCCCAGGCGGCCTCCTGGCGCGGCCAGGGGTGGGGCCGCGCCAACAGGACGCCTGGGGCCCCCCTGGCTGCCCTCTGGCCCCACTTCTGGCACAATGGCCCTTCGGGTGCGTGGATTTTCTGTGATTTTTCTTGGAATTTTCGGAGACACCTAAAAATCCATTTTCCTGCACACAATAAAACCATACAGGCAGCTCTGCTGAAAACAGCGTCAGTCCGGGTTAGTTTAGTTCTAATCATGCAAGAATGAGGGCAAAACAATAGCAAAAGTGTTTGGAAAAGTAGATACGTTTGAGACGTATCACCAAGGATCAGTGGAAGCACTAGGAGGCATTTCCCTGTAAGATAGGCTACCAGAGGTAAACAACTAGGTTTCGGATCACACACATACCAAGCATTTCAAACATACACACAATATGCTCAATATGTGCAAATACAACATTGCATCACAACAGAACTCTATGACTCAAAGTACTTTATTTAAGAGGCTCTGAAGAGCCATACATAACATATCCATATAGATAGGGGTCACATGACCCAACACTCAAGTCATACAAGCATACAAGCACAAGCGGAAGCTAACATGTCTGAGTATAGACAACTTGGAAATAAAACGGGCTTGGTGTAGCCTGACTATCTTCAAGGCCCTTCACAAGCACAGGATCTCCGTCTGGGTAGCAAGCTACTCGTCGACGTCAACGTCTATGTAGAACCCATCGGAAGGGGCAGGGTTCTCCTCTGCAACAGTTATTAAGCAAACATGAGTACAAAAGTACTCAGCAAGACTTACAACAGATCCTATCATACATGCATCATTATCAGCAAGGGTAGTGGAGTTCATTGCAGCAAGCCAGCTTTGACTCTTGGCTAACATATACTACAACTCTCAACAGATTGCAAGATAAGACTACGTACACGAGTCCTCTACTCACCACAACAATACACCATCGTGGATCCTCTTCCGTCATCCTACAGAAGGGCCATCCACGGCACTCACACTTGTCTTGAGACTTTTAGAAGTAACCATCAACTTGTCTATGAACTGTATAAGGAACCAAGTGGTCCGTAACCGTGATCAACGGCTATTCGAATAGATTGGTAACCCTGCAGGGGTGTACTTCTTCACACACGCTTCCACCACTTATCGCCGTTTACTCGACATGTACTCGGCAACCTTCAAGCGGAAGCCCAGCGAGGGTGTCGGCCACAACCTGACTAACTACACAAGTCCCTAGTCCAGGTTTATCGCCTATTTGGGTTCCATCTGTGGGGAGATCCGGCCAGGGTGTCGCTCACGGCCCCAAATGATGTGTACAGGGTTCCCGAGTCACCAAACGGGCGACCGGTACACCGTGCCACGTACCTACCGCATCACAGCCCACCCCGAGGGTCAGCGCTGCGCACGGCCACCAGTAAACTATAAACACCAGAAACTAGTTGCAACTCCTGGACGGAGGACAACGGCAGTTAATAAGCCGAGAGGGTCCATTGGTTTCGGGCCCAATGCATGGTAGTAGCTGAAACTTGAATCACACATACAGATCTCAGGTCCTATGGACGGTTCCAATGAAACAACCCACCATGTACTCCTACATGGCCTTTCATCGATACCTTTACCAAGCATGTTCCACACTTCCCTCTCTTTATCGAGCATGATCATTTCACTCTGATCCATCACCCAGATGAACCACACCTGACACAACTCTAAGCATAGTAGGTAACATAAACAAATAGCATGGTAGAACACACATCACATGGCTCAAATAACTCCTACACATGCTAGTGGGTTTCAACTATTTACTGTGGCAATGACAGGTCATGTAAAGGAATAGGGTTCAACTACCGCAGCAAGTAGCAGTTCACATGATGTTGCCTTAATGCAGTAAAAGAGAGCAGGAGCGAGAAGATGGGTTTGTATCGGAATGATCAATGGGTTGCTTGCCTGACAGATTGATTGTCGGGTACTGCTCTTCAGTTGGATACGCAGATGTATCCTCGGGAGCAGGACCTACCACGGAGAACACTGATGATACAATCAATATACAAACAATGCAACAATATGATGCATGCTCATGACATGGCAATATGAATGTATTTTGGGCTAATGCAACTATAAACAGAAAGGTTTGAGCTCATTTGAACCAAAGATTCAAATTTATACCCAAACTATTATTTATTAAAGTGCATTATCATGTTTTGATGTGAACATCAAGGTTATCTTGCTCAAACATGCATGAAACCAGTGCCATTGGAAATATTCAATTTTTCTGATCAATTTTTCATATATAAATCTTTTCCATCTGAGCTACTGTTGAATTTATATGATTTTTTGAAGTTTTAAGAATTTTCTGGAATTTCCTGAATTGTTTTAAATCAAATAATCCCAGAAAAGCATTTACTGCGTCAGCATGACGTCATGCTGACGTCAGCAGGTCAACAGACCTGGTCCAGGTCATACCTGACCGGTGGGTCCCGCGTGTCAGTGTCATTAACTTAACTAATTAAACAATACTGCTAATCCTAATTTTATTAGCCGGCTAGGCCCACCTGTCATTGACTCCAGGGGGTCAACCTGGGCCCACCCATGGTCAAAACGTGGTCAAACAGGAAGGCTTTTAGCCGCTGGCGAGGCCAGACGCGGCAGTGCAGGGCGGGATTCGTGCTCTGGCGACCAAATCGACGATGTTGCACGTCTACATGATGCAGGGGATGTGCCGCATCGAGTGGTGGTGGTGGTTGGCCTCGGGGTCATCGGAAAAGGCGCCGACGACGACCTTGGCGGCTACCGGAGCTCGAGTGAGCTCGGGCTAGTCGCTAGGAGGCACGGCGAGGTGCGTGGTGTGGCGTGTCAGGCTCCTGGAGGTGCGGTGGAGCTGAAGGATAGGGTGGCGCGGCCGTTGGGTGGCCGGAGCCTCGTCGGCGACGAGCTCCGCGACGGCGCGTGCGGGTGAGCTATGTGCGGTCATTACAGAGCTCGATTGGGGAAACAGAGAGGATGGGGAGGTAGCCAAGCTCACGGCGGTCGCGTTGGAACTGACGGCGAAGTTGGGGACGAACTGCTGCGACGGTGAGGTCGCCGGCGATCTCGATGGCCGAACGGGGGAGAAGTGCTCGAGGACGGTGCGTTGGGGCTTCCGGCTATGCGTGGCTCGTCGGGGAGGCATAGCACATGGTGGTGGAGCTTGGGGACACGACGGCGAGGCGAGGGGAGCTCGGTGGCTGCGGCTATGGTGGCAGGACGCCGGCGGCTGCGTTGGCCATGGCGCGGGGAGGGCGAGGGAGACAGGCATGGGGGGAGTGGATGCGTCCAGCGTTTTCGGGGCGCGACGTGGAGGTCGTCCAGGTCGTTCCCGCGGTGAGGCGGCGGCTAGGCGGCAAGCAGCTGCCGCGGTGGCGCGCGGCCGTGCGCCGGCGTCACCTCCCTGCCTAGCTGCCGAAGCAGCTGGCTGGCTCCGGCCAGCATAGTGCTGGGCCGCCAGGTGGGCCGGCTAGTCCGGGTAAGTGGGATGTGCCCTCTCTATCCCTTTCTATTTTATCTTCTGTTTTGTTTCTTTTTCAACTTTGTTGAATTAATAAAAATGCTAGAGCATTTTTATAAATCATAAAACTAGTCATGCCCACTGTATATAATATGAACAACATGGAACATTTTAGTTTATGATTATTTGGGCACCTAAAATATTTTATAGCATTTAAATGCCCAAATGCAAATACAATATGAGTTAACCCAGTGACCTTTGGATGTCCTAGAAAATTGTGCACCATTTTTGTCAGAGGTTTAAGACCAAGGCAAAGATGATGAACATTTTTTAAGGGCATTTTGGGTACATTGGAAAAGATTTTATTAAACCCTAGTTGTTAGAAGAGGGGTGCTGGGGTTTCTGTCATCCCCATTTCAAGTTTCTGCAGAAAGTAAACATGATGCACACTCTAGCTTGTCCTAATGCATGCACTGACTAGGGATGTGACAACTCACCCCCACTCAAAAGAATCTCGTCCCGAGATTCAGGTTCCTCCGGAAAAAGGGTGGGGTACTCAAGTCGAAGACGATCCTCCCTTTCCCAAGTAGCTTCGTTCTCGGAATGATGTGACCATTGAACCTTGAGAAACTTGATATTATGACGTCGAGTGGTACGCTCGGTTTGATCAAGAAAATACGAACGGGGTATTCTCGATATGTGAGATTGTCCTCGAGATCAAGCGTTTCGTGGTCCACTCCGCGGATAGGATCCGAGAAGCAATGCCTGAGTTGAGAAACATGGAAGACATCATGGACTTTGGAAAGATGTGGAGGTAGTTCCAATTGGTAGGCAACTTCTCCTCATTTGGCAAGAATGCGAAAAGGACCGATGTAACGAGGAGCCAATTTGCCTTTGATACCGAAGCGATGGGTTCCCTTAAGAGGAGTAACCTGAAGGTAAGCCTTATCGCCGACTTCAAAAGTCACAGCCTTATGATGACTACCATATTGGCTCTTCTGGCGAGACTGGGTTGTTTTCAATTTCTCACGAACGATGCGAAATTGCTCTTCTGCTTCCTGGATCATATCCAGACCGAAGAATTGTCTTTCCCCGGTTTCTGACCAGTTAAGAGGCGTTCGACACCTTCGTCCATACAGAACTTCGAAGGGAGCCTTGCCCAAGCTGGCTTGATAACTATTGTTATAAGCGAATTCGGCCAATGGAAGACACTTCTCCCAATCCATACCGAAAGAGATGACAGAGGCTCGAAGCATATCCTCCAGAATTTGATTGACTCGTTCTACCTGACCAATTGACTGAGGATGAAAGGCGGTGCTAAAAGAGAGACGAGTCCCCATAGCATTTTGGAAACTTTCCCAAAATCGAGAGATGAAATGACTTCCACGGTCTGAGTTAATCTCAATGGCACACCATGAAGAGATACTATCCGAGAGATATACAAGTCTGCTAGCTGGCTAGCGGTTACACTCTCTCAAACAGGCAGGAAATGGGCTACTTTGGAGAGGCGATCGATAACGACGAAGATAGCATTATTCCCTTTCCTGGACCTGGGAAACCCGGTAATGAATTCCATACCGATCTTGTCCCATTTCCATTCATGAATAGCTAAAGGTTGAAGGGTGCCAGCAAGCCGTTGATGCTCTGCTTTTACTCGACGACAAACGTCGCGGTTAGCAATGAACTGAGAGATTTCTCTCTTCATCCTAGTCCACCAGAACCTCTGGCGTAGATCCTAATACATTTTGGTACTACCGGGATGAATCGTGAGAGGAGATTCATGAGCCTCCTTAAGGATCAACCGTCTCAGGTTTCGTACCTTAGGAACCACTAAGAGGTTTCCAAAGAACACGACACCTTGATCATCAATTAAGAAACATCCCGTGAGTCCTTTCTTGATGTTCCTCCTGATACGGGAGATTCCCGGATCAACCTTCTATGCTTTGATGATCTGATCCGTAAGGGTAGGTTTCGCCACCAAGGTGGAAAGGAATCCTCGAGGAACAATGTGAAGGTTAAGCTTACGAAATTCCTCGTGGAGAAGTAGTTGCCCTTGTTGTAACATCAGATTGTTACAATAAGACTTACGACTTAGTGCGTCAGCCATGACATTGGCCTTCCCAGGGGTGTAAGTGATTCCTAAGTCGTAATCTGTGAGCAACTCAACCCAACGTCTTTTCCTGAGATTCAAATCTAGTTGGGTGAAGATGTATTTCAGACTTTGGTGATCCGTGAAGATTTCACAACGATTACCAAGAAGGTAATGTCGCCATGTTTTGAGTGTGTGGACTACGACTGCAAGCTCTAGATCATTTGTAGGATAGTTATCCTCATGTGGACGCATCTATCGAGATGCGTAGGCAATCACTTAACGATCTTGCATGAGTATGCAACCTAGTCCTTGTCGCAAGGCGTCGCAACAGATAATAAAGTCCTTGGAAAAGTCTGGTGGTACCAGTACGGGAGCAGATGTCAGGCGTCTTTTCAGTTCCTGAAAGATGGACTCGCACTGTGGGGTCCACTCGAACTTTTTATCTTTCTTGAGGAGTTCAGTTAGAGGTTTAGCAACCTTGGAGAAATTCTCGACGAAGCGTCGGCAATAGCTCGCTAAGCCAAGGAAACTCCTAACTTGCTTGACCGATTCAGGTGGAGTCCAATCAAGGACGGCCTGAACTCGCTCAGGATTGACGGCAATACCCTTACCTGAGATTACATGACCCAGATAGGTCACTTCTGGCAACCAGAATTCACACTTGGAGAATTTGGCATAAAGGCAGTGCTCTCGAAGTTTCTCAATGTCGGCCTTAGATGCTCGGCATGGTCTTCCTTGTTCTTGGAGTAAATGAGTATATCATCGAGGTATACCACGACGAATTTATCCAAGTACTCCATTAATATAGAATTCATTAGCCGGGAGAAAGTGGCTGGTGCATTGGTTAACCCGAAGGACATGACGGTGTACTCGTATTGGCCATAACGAGTAACAAAGGCCATCTTGGGAATGTCCCCATTCTTGATTTTAATTTGATGGTAGCCCAACCTCAAATCCATTTTGGAAAAGACTAAGGATCCAGCGAGCTGATCATACAGGTCGTTGATCCTGGGGAGCGGATACTTGTTCTTTATGGTGACCAGATTGACAGGTCGATAATCTACAACCATCCGTTCCGTTCCATCCTTCTTCTTGACGAAGAGGACGAGACAAGCCCCGGGAGAGGAACTAGGACGGATGAAACCCCTTTTCAAGGACTCATCGAGTTGTTTCTTAAGCTCAGATAGTTCTAAGGGTGCCATCTTATAGGGTCTCCTAGAGATTGGGACAGTTCCTGGAACAAAATTTATCACGAACTCGACATCTCTGTCAGGCGGGACACCTGGCAGTTCTTCTGGAAAGACATCCGAAAAGTCACGGACTACCGGGATATCTTGGAGTTCTCGTAGAGGGCTGGCATTAAGGGAGTAGAGCTGACGCTCAGCCATTCGGGCCAAAACATTAACTGTCTTGTCGGATGGGTGTGTAAGTTGAACAGTCCTAGTGTAGCAATCAATCTTGGCGTAATGAGCTGTCATCCAGTCCATACCCAAGATGATGTTTATGTCCGAGGACTTGAGAGCTATTAGTGATGCAAGGAAAACAAGTCTATCGACAAGAATTTCATTCACATGGCTTACCCTAGAGGTTTGCCATTTTGAACCAGGAGTTTTAATAACCATGGAAGTGGGCATGTCACAAAAAGTCATGTTGTGCATTCGAGCATAGCTCTCAGATATGAACAAATGAAATGCTCCAGTATCGAAAAGAACAGATGTCTGATGGCAGTTAACAAGAAGCGTACCAAGGACGACGTTAGGATCCTCATAAGCTTCCTCAGCAGAGACATAGTTGACATGACCACGAGCAGTGGGGATTGGCTTGACATAGTTCACCTTGCCTGTTGGCTTACCACGGCCAACATCCTTCCTGGCTAGTTCTGAGGACACTCACGCATGTAGTGCCCTGGTTCTCCACACTTGAGGCATGTCACAGTGCCAGTGCGTGGAGCAAAGTTGGCAGGTGGTCCTCCATAAGTCTTGGCCGGTGCATACTGCTGGGTTGGGCGAGGCGCCTCATAGGATGGCCTCGGAGTGAACTTGGGTGGCAGGGCAGTGTTAGGAACCCACACACGGCGCTTGTGAGAGCCAGAGCCGGATGAGGAACCAAAGTCACGAGGATGCTTACGTGTGGCTTCGAAATCAGTCTGACCCATCTCAGCACTGATGGCTTTGTCCACTAGCTTCTGGAAGGAGGTGCACTCGTGCAGACGTAGATCTCGGCGAAGTTCAGGGCTGGGTCCCTTGCGGAACCGCGCCTGCTTCTTGGCATCGGTGGACACTTCCTCGGGAGCATAGCGTGCCAAGTTGCCAAACTCGCGACTATAGCCATCCACGGTTAGCCGACCCTGGGTGAAATTGCAGAATTCCTCCCGCTTGCGATCCATGAGACCTTCCGGAATGTGATGTTCATGGAATGCCTCACTGAACCCTGCCCAAGTAGTGATTTGGCCAGCAGGACGCATAGCCTCAAAGTTTTCCCACCAGAGGCTAGCAGGGCCCTCAAGATGGTAGGCGGAGTAAGTAAACTTGTCAGCTTCGGCCACACGGGCAGAGTGTAGCTTGTGGGTGATACTGCAAAGCCAGTCATCCGCATCAAGAGGCACATCTTGATAAAGTCATTAATTGACACCACGTCATTCCTCTGGCGTAAGGCAGTATTCTACTCTATGCGTTCCAGCAGAAGGTTGGTCTCCCTATTGTTCCTTTCTGCCTCGAGCATAACTTCAGCCAAGGAGGGTGGTTGGGGCAGATTCTCATCTCTAGCCCCACTGGCCTCACCCTGCTCCTGAGCAGCAGGAGTGCTGCGAGTGTTGACCATCCTAGGAAAACAAAACAACAGTTTAGACAAGGATGGCAAAACTTTGACATAGGAGTGCAGAATGTAATGGATGACACGGAATGCAGAGATGTTCATCTATACGACATGGTAATATAGAAACTGCCATATATACACCAGTGGTCATACACACCATACATAGTTTAGTACAAGCCAAGGCTAAAGTACAACTGCGGTGAAAGACGATACATCTCATCAGAGGCACTCCAAGATCCTATACATTATTTATCTACGCCTCCGGAACTCATAACACACTAAGTCATATTCCACAAGACGCACATGACTGTGGAAATACAACTACTATGATACTACTACTGCCACGGTCTATCTCAGACATTCCCGTAGTAATCCTCATAAAGATTACCATCGTAGCCTGGAAGTGGAACATGTGGATCTGGAAACTCTCGAGCACACGAAGGCTGTGGACCATAGGGACACAGATGCGGTCTTGGTCCCGCTGCTGGTGGTAACTGACGCCCACGTGGAGGTGTAATACCCCCAACGTCACGCCAATCCATACGATCGGGCAGACGAGTCCGCACGGGGTACAAATCCCGCATATCCAGAGATCCGGCATGCACGGCAGGTGCAAGCCGTGTCAAGGTAGTCCAGTGAGCGGCTCGGGTGTTATAAAGCTCCATCCGGAGGGCACGGACCTCACGATCCCTATCCTCCAGCATCTGAGTAGTAGTCTGAAGCAGTGTCTCCTCATGAGCGGCATCAGTATACAGACCAGTGTAGTAGCCTTCCTCTCCAGGAAGTGAGGCTTGCATGTAGCAGAACTCAGTGTTCAGTAGCAGGGCATGCCTCGCCCGGATGATGGTCATCATCGAGTAAGCGGCATCCTGCACTGCCATCTCGATGGTAACCCCGAGTCCATAAGACCAATGGATGGGGTCGGTAGCTCCGGAATACGAAGGGTATATCCGGACTGTTCAGAAATACTGACTCTGGTTGAAATCCCGACACTGTTCCTCCACAGTGTACTCAGGATACCAACGGTAGCCGGTCTCAGTCAACACACGGACTAGCAAGGGCGTGTGACCTGGCACATTAATGCACCGGGTCAAACGAACCACCTGGTGAGGTGTGCAATCAGACATCTGAAACACGAAATAATGCAAAGGCATTAGAATTTCTGGAAGAAATTGGGCAGCATAACAATTGTAAATGCTCAAAAAAGATTTTGAGCCATCATACAAATGATAGCATAGCCACTCAACAACATCATATCAAGGTTCCCGGTCCAACTAATCAACATACTATAAGGGTAGAAACTGAACTGATGCTTGAAACCAACAATCTTAAGAGTCTACGGATTAGTAATACGTGAACCTAGTAAGGATGAGAGGCCTAGTCCTAAACCCCCGTAGAAAGAATAGGCTGACTCAGATCAGAAGGGCATAAGGTAAAGAAGTAAAAAGAGCCTTACGTTCCCTTCCACAATCAATTCCCCTACATATAACTAAGAATTTTCTAGACTCAACATCGACCAGTTTGTCTTGAAGAACCTATAGGCAGTCCGGCTCTGATGCCAATGCTGTCAGGACCCCGATCCTAAGTCACGCCAATCTAGCTTGTAACACATCATATCACTTTGCGGCCTCAAGCGCGGTATCCCCACGGGTGCCACCTTACCTGGCCCGGGACCGTTTGCGCATTTTGGCACACGTATATGATAGTGTCGCTAGCATCCATATGACAGAGAACCCGTGCCGACATGGCTAGTTATAAACCAAAAGTGGCACTAAATTACAGAGACATGCATCCATGACCCAGCAACGAACGTGTCGGTCATCAACGTATGAACCCAAGTCGTAGCAAGCTACATGGACTTAAAGGAACATCGCGTGACATTTTCCCTAAGGGACAGACACAGGAACGAAGAAGGACACATGCCGGCCAGCCTACGTGTTCCGGAGCAGTAGCAAGCTACCAAGGCTCAGTGGAAGCACTAGGAGGCATTTCCCTGTAAGATAGGCTACCAAAGGTAAACAACTAGGTGTCGGATCCAACACATACCAAGCATTTCAAACATACACACAATATGCTCAATATGTGCAAATACGACATTGCATCACAACAGAACTCTATGACTCAAAGTACTTTATTTAAGAGGCTCCGAAGAGCCATATATAACATATCCATACAGATAGGGGTCACATGACCCAACACTCAAGTCATACAAGCATAAAAGCACAAGCGAAAGCTAACATGTCTGAGTACAGACAACTTGGAAATAAAACGGGCTTGGTGTAGCCTGACTATCTTCAAGGCCCTTCACAAGCACAGGATCTCCGTCTGGGTAGCAAGCTACTCGTCTACGTCAACGTCTATGTAGAACCCATCAGAAGGGGCAGGGTTCTCCTCTGCAACAGTTATTAAGCAAACATGAGTACAAAAGTACTCAGCAAGACTTACAACAGATCCTATCATACATGCATCATTATCAGCAAGGGTAGTGGAGTTCATTGCAGCAAGCCAGCTTTGACTCTTGGCTAACCTATACTACAACTCTCAGCAGATTGCAAGATAAGACTACGTACACGAGTCCTCTACTCACCACAACAATACACCATCGTGGAACCTCTTCCGTCATCCTACGGAAGGGCCATCCACGACACTGACACTTGTCTTGAGACTTTTAGAAGTAACCGTCAACTTGTCTATGAACTGTATAAGGAACCAAGTGGTCTGTAACCGCGATCAACGGCTATTCAAATAGATTGGTAACCCTGCAGGGGTGTATTTCTTCACACACGCTTGCACCACTTGTCGCCATTTACTCGACATGTACTCGGCAAACTTCAAGCGGAAGCCCAGCGAGGGTGTCGGCCATGACCTGACTAACTACACAAGTCCCTAGTCCAGGTTTATCGCCTATTTGGGTTCCATCCAATGGGAGATCCGGCTGGGGTGTCGCTCACGGCCCCAAACGATGTGTAAAGTGTTCCTGAGTCACCAAACGGGCGACCGGTACATCGTGCCATGTACCTGCCGCATCACAGCCCACCCAGAGGGTCAGTGCTGCGCACGACCACCAGTAAACTATAAACACCAGAAACTAGTTGCAACTCCTGGACGGAGGACAAGGGCAGTTAACAAGCCGAGAGGATCCATTGGTTTCGGGCCCAATGCATGGTAGTAGCTGAACTTGAATCACACATACAGATCTATGGATGGTCCTATGGATGGTTCCAATGAAACAACCCACCATGTACTCCTACATGGCCTTTCAACGATACCTTTACCAAGCATGTTCCACACTTCCCTCTCTTTATCGAGCATGATCATTTCACTCTGATCCATCACCTAGATGAACCAGACCTGACACAACTCTAAGCATAGCAGGCAACATAAACAAATAGCATGGTAGAACACGCATCACATGGCTCAAACAACTCCTACACATGCTAGTGGGTTTCAACTTTTTACTGTGGCAATGGCAGGTCATGCAAAGGAATAGGGTTCAACTACCGCAGCAAGTAGCAGTTCACACGTTGTTGCCTTAATGCAGTAAAAGAGAGCATGAGCGAGAAGATGGGTTTGTATCGGAATGATCAATGGGTTGCTTGTCTGACAGATTGGTTGTCGGGTACTGCTCTTCAGTTGGATACGCAGATGTATCCTCGGGAGCAGGACCTACCACGGAGAACACCGACGATACAATCAATATACAAACAATGCAACAATATGATGCATGCTCATGACATGGCAAGATGAATGTGTTTTGGGCTAATGCAACTATAAACAGAAAGGTTTGAGATCATTTGAACCAAAGATTCAAATTTATACACAAACTATTATTTATTAAAGTGCATTATGATGTCTTTATGTGAACAACAAGGTTATCTTGCTCAAACATGCATGAAACCTGTGCCATTGGAAAGATTGGATTTTCTGATCAATATTCATATATAAATCTTTTCCATCTGAGCTAGTGTTGAATTTATATGATTTTTTGAAGTTTTAAGCATTTTTTGGAATTTCCTAAATTATTTTAAATCAAATAATCCTAGAAAAGCATTTACTGCGTCAGCATGACATCATGCTGACGTCAGCAGGTCTACAGACCTGGTCCAGGTCAAACCTGACCGGTGGGTCCCGCGTGTTAGTGTCATTAACTTAACTAATTAATCAAAACTGCTAATCTTAATTTAATTAGCCGGCTGGGCCCACCTGTCATTGACTCCAGGGGGTCAACCTGGGCCAACCTGTGGTCAAAACAGGGTCAAACAGGCGGACGTTTAGCCGCCGGCGAGGCCAGACGCGGCGGTGCAGGGCGGGATTCGTGCTCCGGCGACCAAATCGACGGCGGAGCACGTCTACGTGATGTGGGGGATGTGCCGCATCGAGTGGTGGTGGTGGTTGGCCTCGGGGTCACCGGAAAAGGCGCCGGCGACGACCTTGGCGGCTGCCGGAGCTCGGGTGAGCTCGGGCTAGTGGCTAGGAGGCACGGCGAGGTGCGTGGTGTGGCGTGTCACGCTCCTGGAGGTGCGGTGGAGGTGATGGACAGGGTGGCGTGGCCGTTGGGTGGCCGGAGCCTCGTTGACGACGAGCTCCGCAGCGGCGCATGTGGGTGAGCTACGTGCGGTCGTTATAGAGCTCGAGGGGGGAAACGGAGAGGATGGGGAGGTAGCCAAGCTCACGGCAGTCGCGTTGGAACTGACGGCGAGGTCGGGGACGAACTGCTGCGACGGTGAGGTCGCCAGCGATCTTGGTGGCCGAACGGGGGAGAAGTGCTCCGGGACGGCGCGTTAGGGCTTCCGGCGATGCGTGGCTCGTCGGGGATGCGTAGCAGACTGTGGCGGAGCTTGGGGACACGACGGCGAGGCGAGGGGAGCTCGGTGGCTGCGGCTATGGCGGCAGGACGGCGGCGGCTGCGTCGGCCATGGCACGGGGAGGGCAAGGGAGACAGGCATGGGGAGTGGATGTGTCCAGCGTCTTCGGGGCACGACATGGAGGTCGTCCAGGTCGTTCCCGCAGCGAGGCGGCGGCCAGGTGGCAAGCAGCTGCCGCGGTGGCGTGCGGCCGTGCGCCGGCGTCACCTGCATGCCTGGCTGCCGAAGCAGCTCGCTGGCTCGGGCCAGCACAGTGCTGGGCCGGCTGGTCCAGGTAAGTGGGTTGTGCCCTCTCTCTCCCTTTCTATTTTATTTTCTGTTTTGTTTCTTTTTCAACTTTGTTGAATTAATAAAAATGCTAGAGCATTTTTATAAATCATAAAACTAGTCATGCCCACTGTATATAATATGAACAACATGGAACATTTTAGTTTATGATTATTTGGGCACCTAAAATATTTTATAGCATTTAAATGCCCAAATGCAAATACAATATGAGTTAACCCAGTGACCTTTGGATGTCCTAGAAAATTGTGCACCATTTTTGTCAGAGGTTTAAGACCAACGCAAAGATGATGAACATTTTTGAAGGGCATTTTGGGTACATTGTAAAAGATTTTATTAAACCCTAGTTATTAGAAGAGGGGTGCTGGGGTTTCTGTCATCCCCATTTCAAGTTTCTGCAGAAAGTCAACATGATGCACACTCTAGCTAGTCCTAATGCATGCACTGACTAGGGATGTGACACTTTATTGCTTATTTATCTAAACAGCCCCTAGTTTTTATTTACATTCTCTTTATATTCTTGCAAACCTATCCCATTGCACCTACAAAGTACTTCTAGTTTTATACTTGTTCTAGGTAAAGCGAACGCCAAGCGTGCGTATAGTTGTATCGGTGGTCGATAGAACTTGAGGGAATATTTGTTCTACCTTTAGCTCCTCGTTGGGTTCGACACTCTTACTTATCGAAAGAGGCTACAATTGATCCCCTATACTTGTGGGTTATCAAGACCTTTTTCTGGCGCCGTTGCCGGGGAGCAATAGCGTCGGGTGAATATTCTCGTGTGTGCTTGTTTGCTTTGTCACTAAGTAGATTTTATTTGCTGTTCTAAGTTATTCTCTATCTTTAGTTATGGATATGGAACACGAAATACCAAAAAAATTAGGTGTACTTGTTACTCATGGAGATGGGGAACCTCCTATTACCCTCGATGCTTAGTATGTGAAAATTATTATGTACTACTTTGATAATCCTGAGAAACCCCATTCAACTATATAATGGGAGTAACGTTGGATCAACGTGAATACTTTAGGGATTATCGCTTGACACAAAAAGGGAAATTGTTATGGGATCAGATTTATCTGTTGCATTAGTATGCTCGGGAGCTTTGCTTGAGATATGATTATACTTGTTGCTCTAGGATGAAGTCTCCACACCTTCCCTTTTCATGCAAATTTAATGATGATGAAACCTTAGCTTCTTATGCTAATGGTATATATGATTATTATGATGATGCTGTTTGTTTTAAGGGTGCTTGTGAAATTAAATGTTTGTTTGAAGAGTATAAAAATTATGATGATGCTGTTTATAGATCTAAAAATCTTGCTATATTGAAATATTGTTATTTTAATTATAAATACAATGTCAATATTGATGTGTTTATTGAGAAGGTCTTCGCTGTCCAAGAAGAGACTAATATTTTGCAGGAAACTATGAAAGAAGAAATTGATGACACTGTGAGCTCATTAGCTGAAAAAGATGAGGAGGAGAGTGAAGAACAAAAGGAGGAAGAGCGGATTAGCTACCCGTGCCCACCTTCTAATGAGAGTAACTCTTCAGCTCATACACTGTTTAATTTCCCTTCATGCTTACTGTGGCACCCCGGCTCAGAGCAACCGGTTTACCTTGCATTGTCGGCCCAGAGATCTAGTCTTCTGGCAACACACAACAACATGGTACAGAAACAACCGCTTTATCGATGCTAGCGGATTACATAATTCTGATATTACATCGGGATACGAGGCCAAGCGGCACACACGGTGCTGCTGAACAGTATGTACATTATTTAATGAATATGACGAGGGCCTCTGTCACTTGAACAATGAGGCAGCGGAAGAACGACGAAGTGGAACACCGACGTGGACACGGCCTAGATGCGAGATACGCTCCGATGCGAACCGACTTGCCTGAAAACTGGCATGACACGCCAGGTTAGTACATTGAATGTAGTTGCAAGATCACAACAAACGTAAGCACGATGATAAATAATATCCAAACAATTAATCAAATTAATGCAATGCAAGAACTACAGATGCAAAGAAAACCAATACGAGCATCGAGTCCCACGGACTCGCTTACCAGACGGTTACCTCGTAACCAAACGGTGACCATACCTGGGTCACAACTGAAACCAACCACTCATGAACAAATCACGAGTTCATGAATCACACGAAACACAATGCATCTCAAACCATCATTTTAGTTTGCAAGATTAATTATAAAAGTTGATCCATGGTGTGACTTACTTCCGAGCTATGCCCATAACCGAGGACGCGGCTATCGATAGATAAATACACTCTGCAGAGGTAGCGCACTTTACCCACACCACGTAACCCTAGCCTCGCACTCCCATTCGGGTGGACCAAAGCATTCCAACGAAACCCTCCCTTTGTCATGGCACTCTCACGGCCACTCGGACCAACTCCCTCTTAGGGCTAACTCTTGGGTGGCCCCGTGTCTACCAAAGACACCAACGACCACCATCGTGGCAAAACGGTCCCAAACTGGGACAAGGTACCATAAAAACAAAAACGAGCACACAAGGTTATGTCTGCTTACTGGGCCAGGGTATGCACGCCCATAACCTCCCCTCACGGGAGGCACCTGTGAGAGGCACAACAAAGGACCGAATCAATACCTTCCCACAAGGTAAATGTGGTCGCACTGAGTAAAAACCCGATTCAGTGGCACCATGATGTGATCAACATCATATTCAAGTTGAACTTAATCAAGTTTACTTTACAAAAACTTTTTATAAAATAACAATGATATTATGCCATAACCATGCAACTAATCGACATGCAAAGCAAACAACTGTTAGACATGGATCAATCTTATCAACATAATTATATTGCACTACTCAAGATCAAAACTTCTCTGGTTATAACTCATTTTATTATCAAGCACTATATTTTATGTTTATTAGTTCACCATTTAAATGAAAATAAAAGAACTACCATTATTTACCATAGCAATATAACTAATGCACAAATCTTATTCTACTTTCCCACACAAGTTCATGCATTTAACCAGTAACTAAAGCAAGCAGATCAAGCATGATAAACTAACTAGCAATCAATTATATATATATATAATTTTAAATGCAAATAAAACTCATATTCAAGTAGAAAATCACAGATATTGAAATAACACCATCCAAATGCTGGTGTCTCTTGCCTTAATGCAGAGGAGGATCACACCCCTCTTGGTTTGCTTCAAGACAAGCTTCTCATTTTGAAAAGAATTTAAAACCACAAAACCGATTCTGAAAATCACTAGAAATTCTAGACAACAAGGAAAAATCCACCTTTTGGTGTGCTGCTAGAGCTTTTTGAAACAAAGACAATGCAAAAAGAATCAAATCATTTGGACTTATGGTTTAGAAATGGTGGCTGGTCAAAGTTTACTCAAATTTCTGAATAAATTTGAATTAAACAGAAAT
>LR738712.1:138617927-138658199 GCA_902687465.1 Secale cereale | reverse complement strand
GGGGGGGGGTGACGTCGAAGGTGTAAACAGAAAAGGCGCCTCCACTCGTAACGCTTCGGGCGCGAGTGGTGAGGCTAACGGGTGGGTCCCGCACGTTAGGAGAGAGAGGAGGAAAGCGAGATCAGAGAGGGGCGGCGCTTCACCGGAGCTCACGCCGGCGATGAGAGGGTTTGGGGCTAGGCTAGAGGGATATGATTGAAGTTGGGCTCATGGCGCACCTGCCCGTACCCGTGGCTTGGCTTGGGGTGGATGGAGCTACTCGCGGTCAAGCTCGCAAGCCTCGGTGGCGAACGGGGTTCACCGGAGAGGTTGAAGACGACGGCTAGGGGTGGCTTTGAGGGCTCAGCGGCGTCCAGGTGGCACCAACAGACCCCCAATGCCCCGCCCGAGCAGCTGCTCGAGCTCGAGAGGCACCGGAGAGCGGTGGCCTTGCCGCAGAGGTCACCGGAGTTCTCTGGTCGGGGCGACGGCTAGAGGCCTGCCCGACAGAGTTGTGGCCCGTCTATGTGTTCGTGGAGGTGGCGTGGAGTGGTGCGTGGATAGGAATGGAGGAGGGGGCGCTATAAATAGCCGGAGCGAGGGGGGACGTGTCGCCGTCGGAGCTCTCTAGACGCGCGGCGAACGACGATGAAAAGCTCTAGTGCGAGGGGGAAAACGCGCAGCGTCAACGCAGGAGCTCCCCACACTCGCAGACGAGCACAGGAGGCAGTGGAAGAAATAGACAAGGGCACACGCGCATTGTGGCTTTTGGCCGCGACATTCCCGTGCTTGCTGCGGCGTCTCCGGTGTCGGCGAGCGCCAGGGAGAGGTCAAGGGTGATGGGTCGGGGCTGTAGGTGTCGCGCGGCAGCCGTTGACGAGCGCTGGATCGAGCACGCGCTGAACAGAGAGGAAGGTGCCATCCAGAGCGCGTCGAGACGCTGCTAGGAACCGTGTCTTCACGCGGTCACCATGATGGCATGGTCAAGACGACGCCCAAATGCTGCCAAACCGTGTCTATGCTCTAGTCCATGCAGTGTTTAGTCTAGGAAAGATGATGGCTCATAGTCAGGCCGACCAGACTTGACTCAACTAAGCTGGAAAGTTTCTGATGAGAAACTTGGTCGCCAAGTTAAGCAACCTTCTAGAAGGCCATTAGGGCCGATCTCCAGGGGTTTAGGTTTTCTTAGGAGGGTGTTTAAGCTCAAGAAAGATCAGAGCCAAAAGATCAAGGAAAAATGTACTTGTTGTACAAACTAGAATTTTGGGCCAGAAGAGAAATGATTTTCTATAGAAAAAATATTAAGAAAATTCATGCAATATTTTTGCTTGGGAAGGTGTGCCAAGGTCCAAAGAATATTCAGGATTTCTCTTAGATTTTTGGGAGCAATAAAAATGAGGGTTGCTTTGGAGCACAAGTTTCTGAATAGGGTTTCAGAGAGGAAAATGAATATTTTTCTTTTATGAAAAATATTCATTTGATTATTTTGGGGATTTATCAGAGGAACAAAGTTGAATGAGGAGTAGATAGGTCACTTGGGTGAAAGCCAAGGGTATGCCCAAGTGACAAGTCCATTTGAATTGATTCCAAAACCCAAATCAAAGCAAGGTAAAAACCAAGTCCGGAAACAGAGAGAAGGCAAGTCCGAAGAAAGAGAGAAGGCAAAAATCTAGGCTGTCACACTTACCGACGGATGATTGCTATGATAATTGCTATGCTCCCTTTGATTCGTTCTAAATATCCCTTTTTGATGAAATTAATGGTTGCTATGCTTGTGGCCATGATGCCAATATGAATTATGCTTTAGGATATGAACTTGCTATAGTCCCTTATGTTAAACATGAAATTGTTGCTATTGCACCCACGCATGATAGTCCTATTATCTTTTTGAATTCTCCAGACTACACTATATCGGAGAAGTTTGCACTTATTAAGGATTATATTGATGGGTTGCATTTTACTACTACACATGATGATTTTAATAGATATAATATGCATGTGCTTTCTGCTCCTACTTGCAATTATTATGAGAGAGGAACTACATCTCCGCCTCTCTATGTTTCCAATATGATAAAATTGCAAGAAACTGTTTATGCCATGTATCGGCCTTTACTATGTGTGCATAAATTGTTCTTTTATGACATGCCGATGCATATGAAGAGAGTTAGACTTCATTGTTGCATGTTATATGTTAATTTTTCCTCACTACTAAATCACAAATCATTGTTAATAAAAATGGCTTTGATATACCTTGGGATCCGGGTGGACCCATTACTTGAGCACTATATGCCTAGCTTAATGGCTTTAAAGAAAGCGGTGCCAGGAAGACAACCCAGAAGTTTTAGAGAGTCATTTGTTTCTGTTGTGTGCTTTTATAAAGTCTAAAAAATAAAAAATAAATAAAGAGAGGAACCTAAAACTTTTTCAAAAGGAAAAGCGAAAGTGAGAAAGACGAGCATTGTTAAAGTGGGAGCTAGCCTTGAACTTTGTTCATGCCCATGGAAACTTTGTGAACCTTGATTACAGAAACTTTTCAACAAAAATAATTATCCCCTTGTACAATTCCATTGTATTATAAAAATAATGTGCCAAGAGTTTGCCTTTAGGATGACTAAACTGCTTGTTGGTTTGTGCAATGAAAAAAACAAAAACTTTGGCTATAGTGCACGATTTTACATTTTTTTACTGGAACGTTGAAAGGATCTGAAACTTTTTGCAAAGTATTGCTATACAAATTGTTGATTTTTCATAAATTTTCCAGAATTTTTAGAGTTACAAAAGTATGGTTAATGTTCAGATTACTACAGACTGTCCTGTTTTCACAAATTATTGTTATAGCTTCATTATTTGCATATGTTTGAATTCTTGTTGAAGCCTCCTTTACTTGGGGCCATAGAATTGTGATAGAATAAAGTGGGTAATGTTTGTTTATAATTATACAATAATGTTAGAGTAGAATATGATGGGATTTCATTGATCATATGCATTAACCCCGCCACTAAAAGTTCGGTTAAGTTTTGTGTGGATGAAGTGTTCGAAGATCGAGGAGGTCTCGATGTGATGAGAAGGAGGAGAGGCAAGAGCTCAAGCTTGGGGATGCCCAAGGCACCCCAAGTAAATATTCAAGGATACTTAAGCGTCTAAGCTTGGGGATGCCCCGGAAGGCATCCCATCTTTCTTCAACAAGTATCGGTATGTTTTCGGATTCGTTTCGTTCACATGATATGCGTAAATTCCTGGAGCGTCGTGTGCTTTTTAATTTTATTTTAATAAATGCACCATGCTGGTATGAGATAGTCCTTGGTTGATTTACAGAATGCTCTTTGCACTTCACTTATATCTTTTGAGTATGGCTTTATAGAATGCTTCATGTGCTTCACTTATATCATTTGAATTTCTCTTTGCACTTCACTTATATCTTTTGAGTATGGCTTTATAGAATGCTTCATGTGCTTCACTTATATCATTTCAAGTTTGGATTGCCTGTTTCTCTTCACATAGAGAACCGCCATTTGTAGAATGCTCTTTTGCTTCACTTATATTTGTTAGAGTGTGGGCATATCTTTTGTAGAAATAATAAACTCTCTAGCTTCACTTATACCTATTTAGAGAGTTGACAAGAATTGGTCATTCACATGGTTAGTCATAAAATCCTACATAAACATGCAGATCGCTGAATATGATATGTTTGATTCCTTGCAATAGTTTTGCGATATAGAGATGCTAATATGTGGGAGGTACTAGTGAATGATTGTGGTTTAGTAAAAATATTGGCTTTAAGGTTTGTGATTCTCGAAGCATGCATGTATGGTCTCCTAACTATGTAACCAAATTGACGCGCATTGTATTTTGATTGTTTATCTTTGCGTGAAGGTCGGGGGCACGCGATGGTTAACTCCTACCAACCTCCCCCCTAGGAGCATGCGCCGTAGTATTTTGCTTCGAGGGCTGATACGTCTCCAACGTATCTATATTTTTTTATTGTTCCATTCTATTATTTATGAAGTCTTGGATGTTTAATGGGCTTTATCATTCACTTTTATATCATTTTTGGGACTAACCTACTAACCCAAAGGCCCATTCCAAATTGATGTTTTTGCCTGTTTTAGGGTTTTGCAGAAAAAAATATCAAACGGAGTCCAAACGGAATGAAACCTTTGCGAGAGATATTTTTGGAGAAAATCACGCACGCGGAGCTTGAGAACCACTTCAGGGGACGGAGGGCTGGCCCACGAGAGTGGGGGGCGCGCCCCCTTCCCTGGGCGCGCCCCTGCCTCGTGGCCCCCTCAAGCATCCCCCGGTGCCCTCCTTCTTCCTATATAAGTCTACGTACCCCAGAAACTCTGTGAACAGAGAGAAAACCCTAATTCCACCGTTGTACCTTCTGTTCCCGTGGAGATCCCATCTTGGAGCCTATTCCGGAGCTCCACCGGAGGGGGGTCCATCACAGAGGCCTTCATCATCATCATCATCGCCCTCACCATGACTTGTGAGTAGTTTACCACAGACCGTGAGGTCCATAGCTAGTATCTAGATGTCTTCTTCTCTCTCTCTAGATCTCAATACAAAGTTCTCCTCGGTCTTCGAGGAGATCTATTCGATGTAATCTCTTTTTGCGGTGTGTTTGTCGAGATCCGATGAATTGTGAGTTTATGATCAAGGTTATCTATGAAAGATATTTGGTTCTTCTCTGAACTTTTTATGTGTGCTCATAATATCCTTGCAAGTCTCTTCGAATTATTGGTTTGGTTTGGCCTCCTAGATCTATAGTTCTTGCAATGGGAGAAGTGCTTGGCTTTGGGTTCAATCTAGCGGTGTCCTTTCCCAATGACAGTAGGGGCAGCAAGGCACATATTGTATTGTTGCCATCGAGGATAAAAAGATGGGGTTTATATCATATTGCTTGAGTTTATCCCTCTACATCATGTCATCTTCCTTAAGGCGTTACTCTATTCTTATGAACTCAATACACTAGATGCATGCTGGATAGCGGTCGATGTGTGGAGTAATAGTAGTAGATGCAGGCAGGAGTTGGTCTACTTGTCTCGGACGTGATGCCTATATACAATGATCATGCCTAGATAGTCTCATAATTATTCGCTTTTCTATCAATTGCTCGACAGTAATTTGCTTACCCGCCGTAGAATATCGCTATCATGAGAGAAGCCACTAGAGAAAACTATGGCCCCCGGGTCTATTCTCAACATATCAATCTACATCTACTATACTTTTACCGCTTTTATTTGCTGTTTTTATAAACTAAAAACACGAAAAATATAAACTATCATCTCTATCAGATCTCACTTTCGTAAGTGACCGTAAAGGGATTGACAACCCCTTATCGCGTTGGTTGCGAAGTTCTTATTTGTTTGTGTAGGTGTGAGGGACTCGCGCGTGGTCTCCTACTGGATTGATACCTTGGTTCTCAAAAACTGAGGGAAATACTTATGCTACTGTGCTGCATCTCCCTTTCCTCTTCGAGGGAATACAACGCAAGCTCAAGAGGTAGCAAGAAGAATTTCTGGCGCCGTTGCCGGGGAGGCTTACGCAAAAGTCATATACCAAGTACCTATCACAAACCCTTATCCTTCGCATTACATTTATTTTCCTCTCGTTTTCCTCTCCCCCACTTCACCCTTGCCGTTTTATTTGCCCTTCTTCCGCCGTGTGTTTATCGTTCGCTTGCTTCTTGTTTGCTTGTGTGTGTTGGATTGCTTGCTTGTCACTATGGCTCAGAACAATACCAAATTGTGTGACTTCTCCAATACCAACAACAATGACTTTATTAGCACTCCGATTGCTCCTATTACCGATGCTGAATCTTGTGAGATCAATGCTGCTTTGTTGAATCTTGTCATGAAAGATCAATTATCCGGCCTTCCTAGTGAAGATGCCGCTACCCATCTAAACAACTTTGTTGATTTGTGTGATATGCAAAAGAAAAGGGATACAGATAACTATATTGTTAAATTGAAGTTATTTCCGTTTTCACTTAGAGATCGTGCTAAAACTTGGTTTTCCTCTTTGCCTAGAAATAATATTATGACTTTTAAGCAACTAGATCATGAGCATGTTGCACAAGCTTGGGAGAGAATGAAATTGATGATACGTAATTGCCCTAACATGGTTTGAATCTATGGATGATTATTCAGAACTTTTATGCTGGCTTGAATTTTGCTTCTAGAAATCTTTTAGATTCAGCCGCCGGAGGCACTTTCATGGAAACTACGTTAGGAGAAGCTACCAAACTCCTAGATAATATTATGGTTAATTATTCTCAATGGCACACCGAAAGATATACTAGTAAAAAAGTGCATGCTATCGAAAAAATTAGTGTTTTGAGTGGAAAGATGGATGAACTTATGGAATTATTTGATGCTAAGAGTGCTTCTTCTGATCGTAATGATATGCCTTTGTCCACTTTGATTGAGAATAACAATGAATATTTGGATGTGAATTTTGTTGGTAGGAATAATTTTGGTAACAATGCTTATAGAGGTAATTTTTATCCTAGGCCTTTTCCTAGTAATTCCTCTAATAATTTTGGTAATTCCTACAACAACTCTTATGGAAAGATGCCTTCTGAATTTGAAACTAGTGTTAAGGAGTTTATGATCTCGCAAAAGAATTTCAATGCTATGCTTGAAGAGAAATTACTTAAGGTTGATGAATTGGCTAGAAGTGTGGATAGAATTACTCTTGATGTTGATTCTTTGAAACTTAGATCTATCCCACCTAAGCAAGATATCAATGAATCTCTCAAAGCCATGAGAATTTCCATTGATGAATGCAAAGAAAGAACTGCTAGAATGTGTGCTAAAAGATAAGATTATATTAAATCGTGTTCTTCTAGTTATCATGAAAATAAAGATGAAGATCTGAAAGTTATTAATGTGTCTCCTATTAGATCCTTGTTTTCTAGTATTAATCTTGATGAAGATAGGATTGGAGATAATTCTGCTTTAAGGTGTCCCAATGATTCAGAGTTTTTAGATCTTGATGCTAAAATTGCTAAAAGTGGGAGTGAAGAGATTAAAACTTGGCATAGTGATGAACCCACTCCTTTGGATTTCAAGGGATTCAATTCTGATAATTGCTCGTTGATTGATTGTATTTCCTTGTTGCAATCCGTGCTAAATTCTCCGCATGCTTATAGTCAAAATAAAGCTTTCACTAAACACAAAGTTGATGCTTTGATGCAATCTTATGAAGAAAACTTGAGTTGGAAGTTTCTATACCTAGAAAGTTCTATGATGAGTGGGAACCTACTATAAAAATAAAAATAAAAGATCATGAATGCTATGCCTTGTGTGATTTGGGTGCTAGTGTCTCCACTATCCCAAAAACTTTGTGTGATTTGCTAGGGTTCCATGAGCTTGATGATTTTTCTTTAAATTTTCATCTTGCGGATTACACTATTAAGAAACCTATGGGAAGAATTAATGATTTTCTTATTGTTGCCAGTAGGAATTATGTGCCCGTAGATTTCATTGTTCTTGATATAGATTGTAATCCTTCATGTCCTATTATTCTTGGTAGACCTTTCCTTAGAACGATTGGTGCAATTATTGATATGAAGGAAGGAAATATTAGATTCCAATTTCCGTTAAGGAAAGACATGGAACACTTTCCTAGAAAGAAAATCAAATTACCATATGAATCTATCATGAGAGCCACTTATGGATTGCCTTCCAAATATGGCAATACCTAGATTTATCTTGTATCGTGCCTAGCTAGGGGCGTCAAATGATAGCGCTTGTTGGGAGGCAACCCAATTTTATGTTTTTATTCTTGTTTCTATTAGGGAATAAATATTTCATCTAGCCTCTGATTAGATGTGGTTTCATGTTTTTTAGTGTTTGTGCCAAATAGAACCTTTGGGAAGACTTGTGTGAAGTTTATATGATCTTGCTGTGAACAACAGAATCGTTAGCGCTCGCTAAAGTAGTATTATAATTTTACTGGAGCTTGCTTTTTAGTTGATTCTTTTTGCAGATGATTGGTAGACAAATTCCGCAAATTTAACAATTTAGTTTGAATTCTTTGGAGTTACAGAAGTAGGCGAAACCTGCAGATTACTACAGACTGTTCTGTCTTTGACAGATTCTGTTTTTCGTGTGTTGTTTGCTTATTCCAATGCATCTATGAGTAGTATTGGAGGATATGAACCATAGAGAAGTTGAAATACACTAGGTTTAACACCAATATAAACAAATAATGAATTTATGTCTCTTATACTAACGGAGCTCACGAGAATTTATGTCTAAGTTTTGTGTTGTGAAGTTTTCAAGTTTTGAGTATTGCTTTGATGGACTATGGAATAAAGAGTAGCAAAGGCCTAAGCTTGGGGATGCCCATGGAACCCCAAGTAAATTCAACATAATCAAAATCCTAAGCTTGGGGATGCCCCGGGAAGGCATCCCCTCTTTCGTCTTCATCCATGGGTAACTATACTTGGAGCTATATTTTTATTCGCAACATGTTATGTGTTTTGCTTGGAGCGTCTTGTATAATTTGAGTCTTTGCTTGTTAGTTTGCCACAATCATCCTTGCTGTACACACCTATCTGAGAGAGTTAAATATGGCCTAGAAATTGTTAGAATACTCTATGTGCTTCACTTATATCTTTTGAGTTGAATAGGTTTTGCTCTAGTGCTTCACTTATATCTTTTAGAGCACGGTGGTGGTAATATTTAGTAGAAATTGTTGAACTATCATGCTTCACTTATATACTTTTGAGATTCTATTAAAACAGCATGGTAATGTGTTTAGGCTAAATAAACTAGTCTTCACATGATAGACATCCAATGTCAATGTAGTAAAAAAATTCACACCAAGTGCATTGAATAGAATGACATGTTGGATGCTTGATAATTGTTTTGAGATATGAGGATAGTGATATTAGAGTCATGCTAGTGCAGTTATTATGAAATTGAGGAATACTTGTGTTAAGGTTAGTGATTCCTGTATCATGCACGTATGGTGAACCGCTATGTGACGAAGTTAGAGCATGGGGTATTTGTAGAGTGCCAACCTTTGTGTGGAGGTCGGGGGCGCGCGATGGTTAACTCCTACCAACACCCCCCTAGGAGCATGCGTTGATTGCTTTCTTTTGATGACCCGTAGATTTTTGCAATAATTATATGAGTTCTTATGACTAATGTTGAGTCCATGGATTATACGCACTCTCACCCTTCCACCATTGCTAGCCTCTCTTGTACAGCGCAACTTTCGCCGGTGCCATAAACCCACTATATATCCTTACTCAAAACATCCACCATATTGTTCCTCAAAACAGCCACCATACCTACCTATCATGGCATTTCCATAGCCATTCTGAGATATATTGCCATGCAACTTTCCACCGTTCCGTTTATATGACACGCATCATATTGTCATATTGCCATGCATGATCATGTAGTTGACATCGTAGTTGTGGCAAACCACCATGCATAATTTTTCATATATGTCACTCTTGATTCATTGCATATCCCGGTACACTGCCGGAGGCATTCATATAGAGTCATACTTGTTGTAGTATCGAGTTGTAATTTCGAGTTGTAATAAAAAGTGTAATGATCATCATTATTAGAGCATTGTCCCATGTGAGGAAAGGCCAATAAAAAAGGGATATGGCCCCAAAAAAATAGAGAGTGGCTAATAAAAAAAAGCCCCTCCAAAAAAATGAGAGAAAAGAGAGAAGGGACAATTGGTACTATCTTTTTTCCACACTTGTGCTTCAAAGTAGCACCATGTTCTTCATTATAGAGAGTCTCATGCTTAGTCACTTCCATATACTAGTGGGAATTTTCATTATAGAACTTGGCTTGTATATTCCAATGATGGGCTTCCTCAAATGCCCTAGGTCTTCGTGAGCAAGCAAGCTGGATGCACACCCACTAATTTCTTTTGTTGAGCTTTCATTCATATTTAGCTCTAGTGCATCCGTTGCATGGCAATCCCTACTCACTCACATTAATATCTATTGATGGGCATCTCCATAGCCCGTTGATACGCCTAGTCGATGTGAGACTATCTCCCTCCTTTTTTGTCTTCTCCGCAACCACCTCTATTCCACCCATAGTGCTATATCCGTGGGTCACGCTCATGTATTGCGTGAAAGTTGAAAGGTTTGAAAAGATAGAGTATGAAAACAAATGGTTGGCTGAAATCGGGGTTCTACATAATATGGATATTTTGTGTGACGAAGAGGGAGCATAGCCAGACTACATGATTTTGTAGGGATAACTTTCTTTAGCCATAGTATTTTGAGAAGACATGATTGCTTTGTTAGTATGCTTGAAGTATTGTTATTTCTTATGTCAATATAGACTTTTATCTTGAATCTTTCACATCTGAACATTCATGCCACAATTAAGAGAATTACATTAAAAAAACTATATTGGTTAGCATTCCACATCAAAAATTCTTTCTTTACCATTTACCTACTCGAGGACGAGCAGGAATTAAGCTTGGGGATGCTTGATACGTCTCCAGTGTATCTATAATTTTTTATTGATCCATGCTATTATTTATGAAGTTTTGGATGTTTAATGGGCTTTATCATTCACTTTTATATCATTTTGGGACTAACCTACTAACCCAAAGGCCCAGTCCAGATTGCTGTTTTTTGCCTGTTTTAGGGTTTTGCAGAAAAAGAATATCAAACGGAGTCCAAACGGAATGAAATCTTCGCGAGAGATATTTTTGGAGAAAATCACGCACGCGGAGCTTGAGAACCACGTCACGAAATGGAGGGCTGGCCCATGAGGGTGGGGGGGGGCGCCCCCTTCCCTGGGCGCGCCCCCTGCCTCGTGGCCCCCTCGAGCGTCCCCCGGTGCCCTCCTTCTTCCTATATTAGTCTACGTACCCCAGAAACTCCGTGAACAGAGAGTAAACCCTAATTCCACCGCCGTACCTTCTGTTCCCATGGAGATCTCATCTTGGAGCCTGTTCTGGAGCTCCACCGGAGGGGGATCCATCACGGAGGCCTTCATCATCATCATTGCCCTCACCATGAGTTGTGAGTAGTTTACCCCAGACCTTCGGGTCCATAGCTAGTATCTAGATGGCTTCTTCTCTCTCTCTAAATTTCAATACAAAGTTTTCCTCGGTCTTCGAGGAGATCTATTCGATGTAATCCCTTTTTGCGGTGTGTTTGTCGAGATCCGATGAATTGTGAGTTTATGATCAAGGTTATCTATGAAAGATATTTGGTTCTTCTCTGAACTTTGTATGTGTGCTCATAATATCCTTGCAAGTCTCTTCGAATTATTGGTTTGGTTTGGCCTACTAGATCTATAGTTCTTGCAATGGGAGAATTGCTTGGCTTTGGGTTCAATCTTGCGGTGCCCTTTCCCAGTGACAGTAGGGGCAGCAAGGCACATATTGTATTGTTACCATCGAGGATAAAAATATGGGGTTTATATCATATTGCTTGAGTTTATCCCTCTACATCATGTCATCTTGCTTAAGGCATTACTCTGTTCTTATGAACTCAATACACTAGATGCATGCTGGATAGCAATCGATGTGTGGAGTATTAGTAGTAGATGCAGGCAGGAGTCGGTCTACTTGTCTTGGACGTGATGCCTATATACAATGATCATGCCTAGATAGTCTCATAATTATTCGCTTTTCTATCAATTGCTCGACAGTAATTTGTTTGCCCGCCGTAGAATATCGCTATCATGAGAGAAGCCACTAGACAAAACTATGGCCCCCGGGTCTATTCTCAACATATCAATCTACATCTACTTTACCTTTACCGCTTTATTTGCTGTTTTTATTAACTAAAAATACCAAAAATATAAACTATCATCTCTATTAGATCTCACTTTCGTAAGTGATCGTAAAGGGATTGACAACCCCTTATCGCGTTGCTGCGAAGTTCTTATTTGTTTGTGCAGGTGCGAGGGACTCGCGCGTGGTCTCCTACTGGATTGATACCTTGGTTCTCAAAAATTGAGGGAAATACTTACGCTACTGTGCTGCATCTCCCTTTCCTCTTCGAGGGAATACACCACAAGCTCAAGAGGTAGCAAGGGCTAATAGATTTTTCACAATAAGTATGTGAGTTCTTTATGACTAATGTTGAGTCCATGGATTATAAGCACTCTCACCCTTCCACCTTGCTAGCCACTCTAGTACTGCGCAACATTCGTCGGTGCATGAAACCACCTTATATCATTCCTCAAAACCGCCACCATACCTACTTATTATGGCATTTCCATAGCCATTCCGAGATATATTGCCATGTAACTCCACCGTTCCGTTTATTATGACATGCACCATCATTGTCATATTGGCTTGCATGATCGTAAGATAGCTAGCATGATGTTTTCACGGCCTGCCCGTTTTTTTTATGTCATTGCTATGCTAGATCATTGCACATCCCGATACACCACCGGAGGCATTCATATAGAGTCATATTTTGTTCTAGTATTTAGTTGTAATATCGAGTTTTAAGTAAATAGAAGTGTGATGATCTTCATTATTAGAACATTGTCTCATGTGAGGTTATAAAAAATAAAAGAGGCCAATGAAGCCCCCCAAAAAAAGAGGCCAAAGAAGCCCACCAAAAAAAGAGGACAAAGAGCCCGAAAAATATATATTAAAAATAGAAAATAAAAAATGAGAGAAAAAGAGAGAAGGGACAATGTTACTATCTTTTTTCCACACTTGTGCTTCATCATAGCACCATGTTCTTCATGATAGAGAGTCTCCTATGTTGTCACTTCCATATACTAGTGGGAATTTTCATTATAGAACTTGGCTTGTATATTCCAACGACGGGCTTCCTCAAATGCCCTAGGTCTTCATGAGCAAGCAAGTTGATGCACACCCACTAGTTTTCTTTTGAGCTTTCATACACTTATAGCTCTAGTGCATCCGTTACATGGCAATACCTACTCACTCACATTGATATCAATTGATGGACATCTCCATAGTCCGTTAATTGGCCTAGTCGATGTGAGACTTTCTCCCTACTTTTGTCTATCACCACCTTCTATTCCACCCATAGTGCTATGTCCATGGCCCAGGCTCATGTATTGCGTGAAGAGTTGAAAAGGTTCGAAAAATTATAGTATGAAAACAATTGCTTGGCTGACATCATGATGGGCATGAGGGGTACCTTGTGTTAAGAAAAGGGAGCATCAAAGACTATATGATTTTGTAGGGATAACGTTATTTAGCATTGATATTTCGAAAGACTTGATTGTTTGTTGGGATGCCCGGGTATTAAATTATTTTATGTCAAATGATAGACTATTGCTTTGAATCACCCGTGTCTTAATATTCATGCCATGATTAGATCACATGATCAAGATTATGCTAGGTATCATTCCACATCAAAAATTGTCTTTTTATCATTTACCTACTCGAGGATGAGCAAGAATTAAACTGGGGGATGCTGATACGTCTCTGTCGTATCTATAATTTTTGATTGTTCCATGCCAATATTATACAACTTTCTTATACTTTTGGCAACTTTTTATACTATTTTTGGGACTAACATATTGATCCAGTGCCCAGTGCCAGTTCCTGTTTGTTGCATGTTTTTTGTTTCATAAAATATCCATATCAAACGGAGTCCAAACGGGATAAAAACGTACGGAGATTTTTCTTGGAATATTTATGAATTTGGGAAGAAGAATCAACGCGAGACGATGCCCGAGGGGGCCACAAGGCAGGGGCGCGCCCCAGGGGGTCTAGCACGCCCTGGGCCCTCGTGGCCACCCCGTAATGCGGTTGGTGCCCATCTTTCGCCGCAAGAAAGCTAATATCCGGGTACAAATCGTGTAAAAAATTCAGCCCAATCGGAGTTACGGATCTCGAGGAATATAAGAAACGGTGAAAGGCCAGAATCTGAGAACGCAGAAACAAAGAGAGACAAAGAGACAAATCCAATCTCGGAGGGGCTCTCGCCCCTCCCATGCCATGGAGGCCATGGACCAGAGGGAGAACCCTTCTCCCACCTAGGGAGAAGGCCAAGGAAGAAGTAGAAGGAGGGGGGCTCTCTCCCCCTCGCTTCCGGTGGTGCCGAAGTGCCACCGGGGCCATCATCGTGCGACGGTGATCTACACCAATACCTCTGTCATCTTCACCAACATCTTCATCACCTTCCCCCATCTATCTACAGCAGTGCACTCTCCCACAACCCATTGTACCCTCTACTTGAATATGGTGCTTTATGCTTCATATTATTATCCAATGATGCGTTGCCATCCTATGATGTCTGAGTAGATTTTTGTTGTCCTATCGACAATTTGTAAATTGCTATGATTGGTTTAATTTGCGTGTGGTTATGTCGCTATCCTTTGGTGCCCATCATATGAGCTCGCGCATGGATCACACCATACGGTTAGTTGTATCTTGATAGGACTATGTATTGGAGGGCAAGAGTGATAGAAGCTTCAACCTAGCATATAAATTGATGCATACGTGATTGAAGGGGGACCAATATATCTTAATGCTATGGTTGGGTTTTACCTTAATGAACGTTAGTAGTTGCGGATGGTTGCTAATAGTTCCAATCATAAGTGCATAGAATTCCAAGTCAGGGATGACATGCTAGCAGTGGCCTCTCCCACATAATACTTGATATCGGTCTAGTAACGTAGTCAATTGCTTAGGGACAATTTTGCAACTCCTACCACCATTTTTCCACACTCGCTATACAAACTTCATTGCTTCTTTATCTAAACAGCCCCTAGTTTTTATTTACGTTCTCTTTATATTCTTGCAAACCTATCATGTTACACCTACAAAGTACTTCTAGTTTTATACTTGTTCTAGGTAAAGCGAACGTCAAGCGTGTGTAGAGTTGTTTCGGTGGTCGATAGAACTTGAGGGGATATTTGTTCTACCTTTAGCTCCTCGTTGGGTTCGACACTCTTACTTATCGAAAGAGGCTACAATTGATCCCCTATACTTGTGGGTTATCATGATCTAGGGTGCCCCCCTGCCCCCGTATATAAAGGAGAAAGGGGGAGGATGGCCGGCCCTAGGGCGCGCAGGAGAGAGAGGAGGAGTCCTCCTCCTAGTAGGAGTAGGACTCCCCTTTCCTACTCCTACTAGGAGGGGGAAATGAAGGAGGAGAGGGAGAAGAAAATGGGGGTGACGCGCCCCCTTCCCTCGTCCAATCCAGACCATAGGGGAAGGGAGCGCACGGCCTGCCCTGGCCGTCCTCTCTGTCCACTAAGGCCCACTAGGCCCATTATCTCTCCCGGGGGGTTCCGGTAACCCTCTGGCACTCCGATTTTCTCCGAAACCACCCGGAACACTTCCGGTGTCCGAATATAGCCATCCAATATATCAATATTTATGTCTCGGACATTCCAAGACTCCTCGTCAAGTCCGTGATCACATCCGGGACTCCGAACTACCTTTGGTATATCAGAACACATAAACTCATAATACCGATCGTCATCGAATGTTAAGCGTGCAGACCATATGGGTTCGAGAACTATGTAGACATGACCGAGACTCATCTCCGGTCAATAACCAATAGCGGAACCTGGATGCTCATATTGGTTCCTACATAATCTACGAAGATCTTTATCGGTCAAATCGCATAACAACATACATTGTTCCCTTTGTCATTGGTATGTTACTTGCCCGAGATTCGGTCGTCGGTATCATCATACCGAGTTCAATCTCGTTACCGACAAGTTTCTTTACTCGTTCCATAATACATCATTTCGTGACTAACTCATTAGTCATTTTCTTGCAAGGCTTATTATGATGTGTATTACCGAGAGGGCCCAGAGATACCTCTTCGACACTCGGAGTGACAAATCCTATTCTTGATCTATGCTAACACCACAAACACCTTCGGAGACACCTGTAGAGCATCTTTATAATCACCCAGTTACGTTGTGACGTTTGATAGCACACAAGGTGTTCCTCCTGTATTCGGGAGTTGCATAATCTCATAGTCATAGGAACATGTATAAGTCATGAAGAAAGCAATAGCAGTAAAACTAAATGATCAAGTTGCTAAGCTAACAGATGGGTCTTGTCCATCACATCATTCTCCTAATGATGTGAACCCGTTGATCAAATGACAACTCATGTCTATGGCTAGGAAACATAACCATCTTTGATCAATGAGCTAGTCTAGTAGAGGCATACTAGGGACACTCAGTTTTGTCTATGTATTCACACATGCACTAAGTTTCCGGTTAATACAATTCTAGCATGAATATTAAACATTTATCGTGATATAAGGAAATACAAATAACAACTTTATTATTGCCTCTAGGGCATATTTCCTTCAGTCTCCCACTTGAACTAGAGTCGATAATCTGGATTACATAGTAATGATTCTAAAACCCATGGAGTCTTGGTGTTGATCATGTTTTGCTCGTGGAAGAGGCTTAGTCAATGGGCCTGCGACATTTAGATCCATATGTATCTTGCAAATTTTTATGTCTCCATCCTTGACTTGATCGCGTATGGAATTGAAGTGTCTCTTGATGTGCTTGGTTCTCTTGTGAAACCTGGATTCCTTCACCAAGGCTATCGCTCCAGTGTTGTCACAAATGATTTTCATTGGACCCGATGCACTAGGTATTACACCTAGATCGGATATGAACTCGTTCATCCAGACTCCTTCATTTGCTGCTTCCGAAGCAGCTATGTACTCCGCTTCACACATATATCCCACCACGACACTCTGTTTGGAACTGCACCAACTGACAGCTCCACCGTTCAATAAAAATACATATCCGGTTTGTGACTTAGAGTCATCCGGATGAGTGTCAAAGCTTGAATCGACGTAACCATTTACGACGAGCTCTTTGTCACCTCCATAAACAAGAAACATATCCTTAGTCCTTTTCAGGTACTTCAAGATGTTCTTGAATGCTATCCAGTGATCCACTCCTGGATTACTTTGGTACCTCCCTGCTAAACTTATAGCAAGGCACACATCAGGTCTGGTACACAGCATTGCATACATGATAGATCCTATGGCTGAGGCACAGGGAATGACTTTCATTTTCACTCTATCTTCTGCAGTGGTCGGGCATTGAGTCTTACTCAACTTCACACCTTGTAACACGGACAAGAACCCTTTCTTTGACTGGTCCATTTTGAACTTCTTCAAAACTTTATCAAGGTATGTGCTTTGTGAAAGTCCAATTAAGCGTCTTGATCTATCTCTATAGATCTTGATGCCTAATATATAAGCAGCTTCTCTGAGGTCTTTCATTGAAAAAAATTCTTATTCAAGTATCCTTTTATGCCATCCAGAAATTATATATCATTTCCAATCAACAATATGTCATCTACATATAATATCAGAAATGCTACAGAGCTCCCACTCACTTTCTTGGAAACACGGGCTTCTCCAAAAGTCTGTATAAAACCATATGCTTTGATCACCTCATCAAAGTGTATATTCCTACTCCGAGATGCTTGCACCAGTCCATAGATGGATCGCTGGAGCTTGCACACTTTGTTAGCACCTTTAGGATTGAGAAAACCTTCTGGTTGCATCATATACAACTCCTCTTTGAGGTATCCATTAAGGAATGCAGTTTTGACATCCATTTGCCAGATTTCATAATCATAAAATGCAGCAATTGCTAACATGATTCAGACAGATTTAAGCATCACTACGGGTGAGAAAGTCTCATCATAGTCAACTCCTTGAACTTGTCGAAAACCTTTCGCAACAAGCCGAGCTTTGTAGACAGTAATATTACCATTATCGTATGTCTTCCTCTTGAAGATCCATTTATTTTCAATGGCTTGCTGATCATCGGGCAAGTCAACCAAAGTCCACACTTTGTTCTCATACATGGATCCCATCTTAGATTTCATGGCCTCAAGCCATTTTGCCGAATCTGGGCTCATCATCGCTTCCTCATAGTTCGTAGGTTCATCATGGTCTAGTAACATGACTTCCAGAACTGGGTTACCGTACCACTCTCGTGCGAAACGTACTCTGGTTGACCTACGAGGTTCAGTAGTAGCTTGATCTGAAGTTTCATGATCATCATCGTTAGCTTCCTTGCTGATTGGTGTAGGAATCATTGGAACTAGTTTCCCTGATGTACTACTTTCCAATTTGGGAGAAGGTACAATTACCTCATCAAGTTCTACTTTCCTCCCACTCACTTCTTTCGAGAGAAACTCCTTCTCTAGAAAGGATCCATTTTTAGCAACGAATATCTTGCCTTCGGATATGTGATAGAAGGTGTACCCAACAGTTTCCTTTGGGTATCCTATGAAGACACATTTCTCCGACTCGGGTTCGAGCTTATCAGGTTGAAGCTTTTTCACATAAGCATCGCATCCCCAAACTTTAAGAAACGACAACTTTGGTTTCTTGCCAAACCACAGTTCATAAGGAGTTGTCTCAACGGATTTAGATGGTGTCCTATTTAACGTGAATGCAGTTGTCTCTAAAGCATATCCCCAAAACTATACTGGTAAATCGGTAAGAGACATCATAGATTGCACCATATCTAATAAAGTACGGTTAGGACATTCGGACACACCATTACGCTATGGTGTTCCGGGTGGCGTGAGTTGTGAAACTATTCCACATTGTTTCAAATGAAGACCAAACTCGTAACTCAAATATTCACCTCCACGATCAGATCGTAGAAACTTTTTTCTTGTTACGATGATTCTCTACTTCACTCTGAAATTCTTTGAACTTTTCAAATGTTTCAGACTTGTGCTTCATCAAGTAGATATAGCAATATCTACTCAAATCATCAGTGAAGGTCAAAAAATAACGATACCCGCCATGAGCCTCAACACTCATCGGTCCACATACATCAGTATGTATGATTTCCAACAAATCAGTTGCTCGCTCCATTGTTCTGGAGAACGGAGTTTTAGTCATCTTGCCCACGAGGCATGGTTCGCAGGCACCAAGTGATTCATAATCAAGTGATTCCAAAAGTCCATCGGTATGGAGTTTCTTCATGCGCTTTACACCAATATGACCTAAACGAAAGTGCCACAAATAAGTTGCACTATCATTATCAACCATGCATCTTTTGGTTTCAATATTATGAATATGTGTATCACTACGATCGAGATCCAACAAGAATAGACCACTCTTTAAGGTTGCATGACCATAAAAGATATTACTCATAAAAATAGAACAACCAATATTCTCTGATTTAAATGAATAACCGTCTCGCAACAAACAAGATCCAGATATAATGTTCATGCTCAACGCTGGCACCAAATAACAATTATTCAGGTCTAAAACTAATCCCGATGGTAGATGTAGAGGTAGCGTGCCGACGACGATCAGATCGACTTTAAAACAATTTCCCACGCGCATCATCACCTCGTCCTTAGCTAATCTTCGTTTAATCTGTAGCCCCTGTTTTGAGTTACAAATATTAACAACCGAACCCGTATCAAATACCCAGGTGCTACTACGAGCATTAGTATGGTACACATCAATAACATGTATATCAAATATACCTTTATTCACTTTGCCATCCTTCTTATCCGCCAAATACTTGGGGCAGTTCCGCTTCCAGTGTCCAGTACCTTTGAAGTAGAAGCACTCGGTTTCAGGCTTGGCTCCAGACTTGGGTTTCTTCGCGGGAGTAGAAACTGTCTTGTTATTCTTTTGAAGTTCCCTTCTTTCCCTTGCCCTTTTTCTTGAAACTAGTGGTCTTGTTAACCATCAAGACTTGATGCTCCTTTTTGACTTCTACCTCCGCTGCTTTGAGCATAGCGAAGAGCTCGGGAATTTCCTTCTGCATCCCTTGCATGTTATAGTTCATCACGAAGCCTTTATAGCTTGGTGGCAGTGATTGAAGAACTCTATCAATAACACTATCTTCGTCAACTTTGCAACCAAGTTGAGTCATATGATTTTAGTACCCGGACATTCTGAGCAAGTGTTCACTGATAGAACTGTTCTCCTCCATTTTGCAGCTATAGAACTTATTGGATTCTTCATATAAATCAATTCGGGCATTTGCTTGAAATATTATCTTCAACTCTTGGAACATATCATATGCTCTATGACGTTCAAAAAGTCATTGAAGTCCCGATTCTAAGCCGTAAAGCATGGCACATTGAACTATCGAGTAGTCATTAGAACGAGCTTGCCGGACGTTCATAACGTTCGTAGTTGCTCCTGCAGCAGGCCTGTCACCTAGTGGTGCTTCCAGGACATAATTCTTCTGTGCAGCAATGAGGATAATCCTCAAGTTACGGACCTAGTCCGTGTAGTTGCTACCATCATCTTTAAACTTAGCTTTCTCTAGGAACGCATTAAAATTCAAGCGAACGGTAGCACGGGCCATTGATCTACAACAACATAGATATGCAAAAACTATCAGGACTAAGTTCATGATAAATTAAAGTTAAATTAATCATATTACTAAAGAACTCCCACTTAGATAGACATTCCTCTAGTCATCTAAATCATCACATGAACGAAATCAACTAAACCATGTCCGATCATCACGTGAGATGGAGTAGTTTTCAATGGCGAACATCTTATGTTGATCATATCTACTATATGATTCACGCTCGATCTTTCGGTCTCAAGTGTTCTGAGGCCATGTCTGTACATGCTAGGCTCGTCAAGTTTAACCCGAGTATTCTACATGTGCAAAACTGTCTTACACCCGTTGTATTTGAACGTAGAGCTTATCACACCCGATCATCACGTGGTGTCTCGGCACGATGAACTTCCGCAACGGTGCATACTCAGGGAGAACACTTGTACCTTGAAATTTTGTAAGGGATCATCTCATAATGCTACCGCCGTACTAAGCAAAATAAGAAGCATAATAAGATAAACATCACATGCAATCAAAATATGTGACATGATATGGCCATCATCATCTTGTGCTTTTGATCTCCATCTCCAAAGCATCATCATGATCTCCATTGTTACCGGCTTGACACCATGATCTTCATCGTAGCGTCGTGGTCGTCTAGCCAACTATTGCTACTACTACTATCGCTAACTCATTGTGATGAAGTAAAGCAATTACATGGCTTTCGCAATTCATACAATAAAGAGACAACCATAAGGCTCTTGCCGATTGCCGATAACTTTACAAAACATGATCGTCTCATACAATAACATATAACTCATCATGTCTTGATCATATCACATCACAACATGCCCTACAAAAACAAGTTAGACGTCCTCTACTTTGTTGTTGCAAGTTTTACGTGGCTGCTACGGGCTTAGCAAGAACTGTTCTTACCTACGCATACAAAACCACAACGATTTTTCGTCAAGTGTGGTGTTTTAACCTTCACAAGGACCGGGCGTAGCCACACTCGATTCAACTAAAGTGAGAGAGACAGACACCCGCCAGTAACCTTTAAGCAACGAGTGCTCGTAACGGTGAAACCAGTCTCGCGTAAGCGTACGCGTAATGTCGGTCCAGGCTGCTTCATCTCACAATACTGCCGAATCAAAGTATGACATGCTGGTGAGCAGTATGACTATTATCGCCCACAACTCATTGTGTTCTACTCGTGCATATCATCTACGCATAGACCTGGCTCATGATGCCACTGTTGGGAAATGTAGTATTTCAAAAATTTCCTACGATCACGCAAAATCTATCTACTAGAAGCATAGCAACGAGAGGGGAGAGTGTGTCTATGTACCCTTGTAGACCGAAAGCGGAAGCGTCTAGTGACGCGGTTGATGTAGTCGAACGTCTTCGCAATCCAACCGATCCAAGCACCGAATGTACGGCACCTCCGCGTTCAGCACATGTTCAGCTCGATGACGTGCCACGAGCTCTTGATCCAGTTGAGCGTCATAGGAGATTTTCGTCAGCACGACACCATGGTGACGGTGATGATGAAGCTACCGACGCAGGGCTTCGCCTAAGCACTGCAATGATATGATCGAGGTGTGTATCTATGGAGGGGGCGCCGCACATGGTTAAAACTGTTGTTTAATTGTGTGTTCTAGGGTGCCCCCTGCCCCCGTATATAAAGGATCAAGGGGGAGGCCGGCCGGCCCTAGGGCGCGCGGGAGAGAGTGGAGGAGTCCTCCTCCTAGTAGGAGTAGGACTCCCTTTTCCTACTCCTACTAGGAGGGGAAAGGAAGGAGGAGAGGGAGAAGGAAAGGGGGGCGCCGCCCCCCCCCCCTTCCATAGTCTAATTCAGACCAGAGGGGGAGGAGGCGCGCGGCCTGCCCTGGCCAACCCGCGCTCTCTCCACTAAGGCCCATTATCTCTCCCGGGGGTTCCGGTAACCCTCCGGCACTCGATTTTCTCTGAAACCACCCGGAATACTTCCGGTGTCCGAATATAGCCATCCAATATATCAATCTTTTTTTCGGACATTCCAAGACTCCTCGTCATGTCCGTGATCACATCCGGGACTCCGAACTACCTTCGGTACATCAAAACACATAAACCCATAATACCGATCGTCATCGAACGTTAAGCGTGCGGACCCTAGCATGAATAATAAACATTTATCATGATATAAGGAAATACAAATATCAAATTTATCATTGCCTCTAGGGCATATTTCCTTCATGGCTCAGCATGAAAAAAGCGAGGAGTGAAATGTAGCAGAATGCATTGTATGAAAGGTTGAGGAAGGAGATTTATCCGGCTGTTTGAAAGGATGTTGAGGAGTCAATGATGATGTAGAAGACTCTAACACTAACAGATAGCCAGCAGATGGGAGGGGAGGCGGGCATGGAGGATGCTGCTAATTGCGCGACAACACTGCACAAGAGTAGTTGTGCATCAGCTGACCCCAGCGACACTGTGACTGCAGCTGCTCGTGATGATGCTATATCTGATCTATCTGGAATGAAAGACACACTGAAGGGCGTGCTTACACATTATGAAGGTATATTAAAATGTGCAACAACCTGGGTTTTCCCACCCTTCTTGGAAGATGGCCTCTTCTTGGAGAATGTGCCATTGAAGCTGGGCTTTGTGATGTGCTACGTGACTTAAGTAAAGCCTGGATTCAATGAATTTGCCCTGAAGAATGTCCTAGGAGACTTTTATGAGCAAAGGACCTTGGGAGAAACATTGTTACATCACATCCAGTGGCCACGAAAGGAAATAAAGTTCATCGATGAGATCCCTGAGGCCCCGCAAAGAGCAACCACTGTCGCCCCTCAACCGGTGATGCTCTCCTTGCCACAGCAGCTCTCACGGGATGATGCATCAATATGTGATCAGCTGGCCCAACTTTGTGGCATCCTCCGCCCCAAAGCAGCCAGTGGCAAGGCCTACAACTGTTGAAGACACACCACCGGTTCAGATGCCGGCCGCTGAAGCAGCGGGGGGAGACCTAGCTGCAGCACATGCTCAGTAGACTAACCTGGTGGAACAGACTGCTAAGCAGTTTGATGCTTCGGAACCGCCTGCTAAGCAGTCTGTAGATCCAGAACCAACTGCTCATCAGTCCGTCGGTCCGCAGTCGCGTGATCAACATACTAATGTGTCAGCACTTCCTGCTCAGCAAACCAACACGTTGGCACAGCCTCCTCAGCACACCGACAAGGTGGCACCACCTGCGTAGAAACCCGACATAGCTTCAACGCATGGTTAGCAGTCCGATGCCTCTGGTCCTTATAGCAGAACCGCCAGCTCAGCGGTCTGGCATAGATAAACCGTCTGCTAAGCAGTCCGTCCAAGCTTCACCGTCTGCTCGGCAGTCTACCTTGCAGGCAACCAGACGTTCTGCCATAAATGCTTCAAGTACCAAGAAGGAAGTGGTCAAAAAGGCTACACCCATGACCACGAGGAAGCGCGGCGGGAAAGTGAAGAGGAAAGAGAATGATTGCCTCTTACTTAAAGCAATCATCGCCCAAATCTAAATTAACATCAGCTTGTTCGAATCAGGGAGTAATATTATTTATGACGCCATGGATGATGAAGAAGTATGTTTGTTGCTTGCTGAAAGTAAAGCAGACGTACTTCAAGCACGCTATTACGTCTATGGCCAGCCAGTTTTGTTGGCGAATGCTTTGATGAGTGCAGCTCCAGTTGCTGCGAGTTACATGAATATTGCATGGATCTAATGTTAGCAGGTCATCATGGTTTGCTAGTCCACTACAACATAGATCATTTCCGACATGATGTTGGTTCCATCGATGTGAGTTTCGAGGATTTACATCTCTTCTTCAACTTCAACGTGCTCGATGCCACTCTTGTTAGATGCCTGATTTTGTAAGTACTTAACGAACTCTGATCAACTTCTCCATACAAGGATGTACATGATAAATAGCTAACCACATTTTATTCCTCTCAGGGGATTGAACATGCAGAGAAGAAAAAGGGAGAGTGTGAATTTCATAGATCTTGAATTAGCAAATGGCACAACAATACATGGTAAGGACCGACGGGACTGGGCCGTTAACACAGTCGTCCGTCTCTTCGAAAACACGTCCCATGCAGAATCATTTCTCTGGCCATATCATGAACGGAAGTCAAGTAAACAACCACGCATACACTTATTGTCTTTCAGATTTCGACATAATTCATAAGTTCATGGCTTTCTTAATATGTAGCAATCACTGGATATTGGTATTCATTGTTCCAAACAAGAACATAGTTTACTACATCGATTCTCTCAGAGAGTCAACAAACGCTCATGATCTGACGCATCTTTAGCAATTCATGGATAGGTATTGAATTCTATGATGTTGAAATTAATTTGCATTCATATCTGGTTCAATAATTGATGTTGTCAAAATTCATCATCATTTGCAGTGTGCTTGCATTGTGGAAAACTAAACCAGGGAACTTGTTCAAGAGGGAACTACCTCCGCAGCACGAGATCGTTTCTCTGATAACACACTTATCCAACAGTCTGCAAATATGTTTCCCTATGCTAGTCAAATGTTCAAGCTTCTAAATAAACCTGTTTCTATTTTGTCCAAAGAAATAATAATGCATCTAACATCGGTTAGGTTGTTTCTAACAGGACAAATACATGACTAATTATGTACAAAAAAATGCAGTGTCCTCAGCAAGAAGCAGGGACCAACCTATGTGGATACTATGTTTGCAGACACATGATCTCCATCTGCAAATCTGCTGATAGTTATGACGATCCTCGCGAATTAGTACCAGTAAGTCTATCTTAATTAATATAATCTACTCCACTCATATGGCACATTGTGATCTTAAAAATACTGTGGTTCATCTTAAAACCGAGGACCCCTGAACTGCTCCTGGCTGGTGAATTACTGATGGTTCGGAGATTTATCAGCGACTTCTTCCTGGATCACTGCATCAATCCCACTGGTGATAATGAAGATTTCAGCATGCCTTCGCGTGAAACATTGAGTAAGAGTTAGCCCATAAACATATAACGCATGGATCCATTGTTTTCCATCTGATGAGGTCTTCGTATTTCATACACTATGATTATTATGTAATGCATATATGTGTGGACAAATCATTGGAATTTAGCTACCATATGCTCAATTGCAATTGTTGCGAAATATGATGAACGTTCTTCCTCTGGACACTATTTGTTCAATTGAATACTGTGGCGAATTTGCTTTTTCTGTGCTGATTCAAAATGGGATATTTTTGTTTATTTTTTCAATTGAATATTGTGGCGAATTTGCTTTTTGCGTGCCGATTGAAAATGTGATATTTTTGTTTATTTGTTCAATTGAATATTGTGGCGAATTTACTTTTTACATGCCGATTCAAAATGGGATAATTTTGTTTTAACCTGGAAATTGCTCCGCACACGGTTCAACTAAATGAGTGTGTGCGATCCACATCGGAAAGCATACGTCAATCATCGCGGAACCGTCGGTGATACACAACAGATCACAAATAATTTGCGGCGCTACTACGTGTGCATAGGGTCTCCGGAACCATTTGTGATATCGCGTTATCGCACACGATAACTCGGAGTAAACCGTGTCCAATGCAAAATACAATCCCAGTCGTAATTTTTTCAGGAAACGTGTGGGATCCCAAACGAAAAGCACATGTCACTCTTGCGGCAACCGTCGGTGATACCCAACAAATCACAAACGGTCTACAACACTTGTATGTGTGCGAAGGGGCTCCTGAACCGTTTGTGATAGAACATTATCACAGACGGAATTGTTAGCAAATGTGTACGATGGAGTCTTGCATGGCAGACGGGTTACGTAGAAAACTCGTGTGCGATGGGCGCAAATTGCACACAGTTCATATGTTGGCCCGTGTGCCTTACATACTGTTTCCCAAATGGTACATTATGATACGTCCCCAACGTATCTATAATTTTTGATTGTTCCATGCTATTATTTACGAAGTCTTGGATATTTAATGGGCTTTATCTTACACTTTTATATCATTTTTGGGACTAACCTACTAACCCAAAGGCCCAGTCCAGATTACTGTTTTTTGCCTGTTTCAGAGTTTTGCAGAAAAAGAATATCAAACGGAGTCCAAACGGAATGAAACCTTCGCAAGAGATATTTTTGGAGAACTTGAGAACCACGTCAGTAGAGCCACGAGGGGCCCACGAGGGTGGGGGCGTGCCCCCCTTCCCAGGGCGCGCCCCCTGCCTCGTGGGGCCCCCGTGACTCCCCCGGTGTCCTCCTTCCTCCTATATAAGTCTACGTACCCCGAAACCTTCGACAACAGAGAGAAAACCCTAATTCCACCACCGTAACCTTCTGTTCCCGTGAGATCCCATCTTGGAGCCTGTTCCGGAGCTCCACCGGAGGGGGATCCATCACAAAGTTCTTCATCATCATCATCATCGCCCTCACCATCAGTTGTGAGTAGTTTACCACAGACCTTCGGGTCCATAGCTAGTATCTAGATGGCTTATTCTCTCTCTCTGGATCTGAATACAAAGTTCTCCTTGGTCTTCGAGGAGATCTATTCGATGCAATCTCTTTTTGCGGTGTGTTTGTCGAGAACCGATGAACTTTGGGTTTATGATCAAGATTATCTATGAGAATATTTGGGTCTTCTCTGAACTTTTTATGTGTGCTCATAATATCCTTGCAAGTCTCTTCGAATTATTGGTTTGGTTTGGCCTACTAGATCTATAGTTCTTGCAATGGGAGAAGTGCTTGGCTTTGGGTTCAATCTTGCGGTGTCCTTTCCCAGTGACAGTAGGGGCAGCAAGGCACGTATTGTATTGTTGCCATCGAGGATAAAAAGATGGGGTTTATATCATATTGCTTGAGTTTATCCCTCTACATCATGTCATCTTGCTTAAGGTGTTACTCTGTTCTTATGAACTCAATACACTAGATGCATGCTGGATAGCGGTCGATGTGTGGAGTAATAGTAGTAGATGCAGGCAGGAATCGGTCTACTTCTCTCGGACGTGATGCCTATATACAATGATCATTCCTAGATAGTCTCATAATTATTCGCTTTTCTATCAATTGCTCGACAGTAATTTGTTTACCCGCCATAGAATATCGCTATCATGAGAGAAGACACTAGAGAACACTATGGCCCCCGGTTCTATTCTCAACATATCAATCTACATCTACTTTAATTTTACCGCTTTTATTTTCTGTTCTTATAAACAAAAATACCAAAAATATAAACTATCATCTCTATCAGATCTCACTTTCATAAGTGACCGTAAAGTGATTGACAACCCCTTATCGCGTTGGCTGCGGAGTTCTTATTTGTTTATGCAGGTGCGAGGGACTCGCGCGTGGTCTCCTACTGGATTGACACCTTGGTTCTCAAAAACTGAGGGAAATACTTACGCTACTGTGTTGCATCTCCCTTTCCTCTTCGACGGAATACAACGCAAGCTCAAGAAGTAGCAAGAAGAATTTCTTGCACCGTTGTCGGGGAGGCTTACGCAAAAGTCATATACCAAGTACCTATCACAAACCCTTATCCTTTGCATCACATTTTTTTGCCTCTCGTTTTCCTCTCCCCCACTTCACCCTTTCCGTTTTATTTGACCTTCTTCCATCGTGTGTTTATTGTTCGTTTGCTTCTTGTTTGCTTGTGTGCTGCTTGCTTGCTTGTCATCTTGTCTAGCACACCTATCATTATCAACACTCCCGAGAGTGAGGTCCTCAACTTTAAACAAAGGGAGGAAGAAAACCTAAAAGATGCCCGGTATAGAATTTGCAATGCTCAAAATAGATCTAATAGGAAGCTTTCCACTTTCGTGCTTCTTCTCAATTTTTATGTTGGCATAACTCCGTGGAATAGATTTATCTTAGATACCATTACCGGAGGGAATTTCTTGGGTAGCCATACCTTTGATTCTTACAATGCTATGACTAAATTATTTGGCTCACCACCTCCTATGGTTAATGGGACCGTTTTAACTTTGGAGCATGTTATGCAATGGTAAGAAATTATTGAAAACAATGTTGCTACGGTAGAACTAGTAGAGAACTTGGATAAAAAATCCATAATGAAATTACTCAATATGGATCTAAGGTAGCAGTTGTTCTGAAAAATCTTAAGGAAAAGGAGCCCATAGTTAAAGAAAAGCTAGATCAGGATTCCACTAGAATCAATAAGCTTGAGGATATTATTACTAATGTGGGCTCTGCTCTTTCTGCTATAAAAACTATTCCAAATACCTCTACCACTAAATTATCTAAGTTCATGTATGTCCCTAAAGACAAGGGTGAAACATCTAGAATTGCGGATCTCAAATCCATAAGTGTTCACCCTAATTTTCTTACTTTTGCAAGAGACCCTTTTGACACTTTAGAAATTCTTGATTTCTTGCCGAAGAGTTTTATTATTAATAGGGACGAAGGAGTGCCTAAGAATCATAAGTGCTTAATCAAAGAATTTCCTTCCAAAGATGGCAATACCTGGATTTATCTTGTATCGTGCCTAGCTAGGGGCGTAAAACGATAGCGCTTTTTGGGAGGCAACCCAACTTTATTTTTTTTGTTGCTGTTAGGGAATAAATATTGTATCTAGCCTCTGTATAGATGTGGTTTCATGTTTTTTTAGTGTTTGTTACAAGTAGAACCTTTGGGAAGATGTGTGTGAAGTTTATGTGATCCTGTTGTTCAAAACAGAATCGTTAGTGCTTGCTAAAGTGGTCGTCAGATTTTACTGGAGCGTGCTATTTAGTTTATTCTTTTTGAAGATGATTAATATACAAATTCCTCACATTTACCAATTTAGTTTGAATTTTTTGGAGTTACAGAAGTATGTGAAACCTGCAGATTGCTACAGATTGTTCTGTTTTTGACAAATTCTGTTTTTCGTGTGTTGTTTGCTTATTTCAATGCATCTATGAGTAATATTTGGTGGTATGAACCATAGAGAAGTTGGAATAGAGTAGGTTTAACACCAATATAAACAAAGAATGAATTCATTGCAGTACCTTTGAGTAGTGGTTTGCTTTCTTATACTAACGGAGCTCACGAGAATTTTTGTCTAAGTTTTGTGTTGTGAAGTTTTCAAGTTTTGAGTATTGCTTTGATGGACTATGGAACAAAGAGTAGCAATGGCCTAAGCTTGGGGATGCCCATGGAACCCCAAGTAAAATGCAAGGATAATCAAAAGCCTAAGCTTGGGGATGCCAAGGGAAGGCATCCCCTCTTTCGTCTTCATCCATCTATAACAATACTTGGAGCTATATTTTTATTCACCACATGATATGTGTTTTGCTTGGAGCGTCTTGTATAATTTGAGTCTTTGCTTGTTAGTTTGTCACAATCATCCTTGCTAGACACACCTATTTGAGAAAGTTAAATATGTCCTAGAAATTGTTAGAACACTCTATGTGCTTCACTTATATCTTTTGAGTTGAATAGTTTTTGCTCTAGTGCTTCACTTATATCTTTTAGAGCACGGTGGTGGTTATATTTTGCAGAAATTTTTGAACTCTCATGCTTCACTTATATCTATTTGAGAGTCTATTAAAACATCATGGTAATGTGTTTAGGCTAAAAAACTAGTCTTCACAAGATAGACATCCAATGTCAATGTAGAAAAAAAATTCACACTAAGTGCATTGAATAGAATGAGATGTTGGATGCTTGATAATTGTTTTGAGATATGAGGATAGTGATATTAGAGTCATGCTGGTGGAGTTTATGAAATTGAGAAATACTTGCGTTAAGGTTAGTGATTCCCGTAGCATGCACGTATGGTGAACCGCTATGTGACAAAGTTAGAGCATGAGGTATTTGTAAAGTGCCAACCTTTGTGTGGAGGTCGGGGGCGCGCGATGGTTAACTCCTACCAACCTCCCCCCTAGGAGCATGCGTTGATTGCTTTGTTTTGATGACTCGTAGATTTTTGCAATAAGTATATGAGTTCTTATGACTAATGTTGAGTCGATGGATTATACGCACTCTCACCCTTCCACCATTGCTAGCCTCTCTTGTACCGCGCAACTTTCGCCGGTACCTATCATGACATTTCCATAGCCATTCCGAGATATATTGCCATGCAACTTTCCACCGTTCCGTTCATACGACACGCATCATATTGTCATATTACCATGCATGATCATGTAGTTGACATCGTATTTGTGGCAAAGCCACCATGCATAACTTTTCAACATATCAATATCGCTATAGAGTATCAACATCGTATTTGTGGCAAAGCCATAGAATATCGCTATCATGAGAGAAGACACTAGAGAACACTATGGCCCCCGGTTCTATTCTCAACATATCAAACTACATCTACTTTAATTTTACCGCTTTTATTTTCTGTTCTTATAAACAAAAATACCAAAAATATAAACTATCATCTCTATCAGATCTCACTTTCGTAAGTGACTGTAAAGGGATTGACAACCCCTTATCGCGTTGGCTGCGAAGTTCTTATTTGTTTGTGCAGGTGCGAGGGACTCGCGCGTGGTCTCCTACTGGATTGATACCTTGGTTCTCAAAAACTGAGGGAAATTTTTACGCTACTGTGCTGCATCTCCCTTTCCTCTTCGAGGGAATACAACGCAAGCTCAAGAAGTAGCACATTACGACATACCGTATGGTTTCACTGCTTCATTAGAAACGCTTAATCACGGATACCACACGTGCGAAAGAATCTAGTGTGTGCTGCATGGCACACAATTACATTTTGGAAGGCCTCTGGATCACTGCTCCATATCCCCGACGGTTTCTGGGACATGTGGGAAGGACACCCTATCACCCACACTCACTTGGCGACGGTCCCAAATGCCGCCGCGAAAAGGGGTTAAAACCCGTTTGTATAGCACCGACGCGTACTAGTGGAGGAGTAGAGATGATCGTTACAAACGAAGACCTTCTCGAATAAACTAGGAATCGAAATGGAGATACGAGTCAACCAAGACTATTCTAAAAGAAGACATCAAGCTCATGTTGGTGAATAGGTTTCTGGCTCCGACTCCGACAACGCCGAGAGAAGTTATCACTCCGACTCTGACTATAGTCAAGATGAAGGTGTTGTCGGACTTCCTCTCGTGTCCTCCAACTCCCATGACATATTTGATTCACCAAATAAAGGAATTGGAAGATGCTTCATGGCTAAAGGCCGCAAGGTATCACACTCCAAGTACCTTGATTTCAATAGTGATGAGGATGATTTGCTTGTTGATAAAACTAGCGGTGTGAGCTATAGTGAACTTCCTAGTAATCATGGTACTCAACACAAAATGAATGACAATGCTAAGAAGGAGATTGAGTGTCTAACTAAAGGACTAAACACTCTTAAGTTAGCTCATAAAATAACTCAAGAAGATCATTGAGAGCTTCTAAGAACTCATGAGATGCTATGCTTCGAGAAGCTAAATTTATAGCAAGAGCATGAGCTTCTAAAAGCAATCAATGATGATCTTCGAAAGAAGATTTCTTCTTACATTGCCAAACGTCTTCTCTTGTCTACTTTTATGCCACAAGTAAAATCTACTCAAGCTAGTAACAAGAGTAAGAAAAGTTCCACCTCTAGTAGTAATAATAACAATGCTAAATCCAATGTTGTTGATTCTAGCGGTCCTATTGATTCCACTAATGATTCTCTTAGCTAAGTTACACTTGAGAAAGAAAACAATTTATTGAAGGGAATTATAGAAAAAGGTGTCTACAAAAGTCCTGTCAGGAGTAAGCAATTCGAGGAAATTGTACGCAAGCAAGGAAGGCATTGGAAGAACCAAGGTGTTGGTTTTGAACGAAAGTTCAATGAAAATGGAGTTGAATGGGAAGAAGATCAATACCCCAAGATGAAGTTTTTTCCTCAACAAGAGAAGTATGACACCACTTCTTTTGAGGGAACACAGGCTCAAGATGATCTTTCACCACAAGACCACAAGCTAAAAGGAAAGGACAAGCTTCAAGAAGAGATTGACTCATTTGAAGAACCACCTCAAGCATTGGCCACGTGAGTTCCCAAGGCATCATCAAGTTATACTTCATGAACTACAACCACCACTCCAAGGATTCCCATCAAGTTGATGTGGGTCCCAAAGAAGAAGAACTAGCGAGTTCTTGAGGGTGACTCCGCCAACAAGCTACACTCATATTCATTTATGGCAAGAACTCGTGCAACCAACTTTGACATCTTGCATTAGTTCATGGAGTCACAAACCCTCTTGTTGGTAAGACAAGGGACAAGGTATTCAATGCATTCATGGACATCATCATATGTGCATTTTATTCTATGTCTATGGATATCCTTGTTTGTTCCTTGCGGGACTAACCCATGCAGGTATTGAAAGTTCAAAAACTCCAAGGATAGCTCCCAACTCTTGATGGTCTACATCAACATTGAGCATCCACATCTACACTACCTACATGAAGTCATCATCGATGAAACCCAAGGTCAGTTCATCCCTCTTTAGGGGATATCACATCTAGGGGGGCTTTGCTCTAAGACTTGAGCTAAAGCAACTCTAGTGGTGTGAACACATTGATGCTTTATATGAAAGTGGTAACCCCACTTGTGCTTAAGCAATGAGTATGACCTATTATCAAATGTTCTCATTTGGCTCCTAGTTTGAAACATATTTCATTTGCTATCTTATTGTGTGAGCATGTTGATATGCATATGTCTCATTCGAGGACATCCATTTGTAGTTTGATTGATTTGGTTTTATTTGGCCAAATGGATGTACAAGAATGCCTAAAAACCTTATCTATCTATCTATCTATCTATCTTGGCTTGTGACAATTCATTCTTGCTATATCACAAAAAACTTGACACAAGTTCGTTTCGGACCCTGTGAGTGAGGAGCACTCAGAGTCACCGATCTGACTAGGGCTGACCTCCAAAACCCTCCAAGTGACTTTCAGACAGACCAACCCACAACCATTCAGTCTCATCAAAATCACTTGGATTGATCTAATTTTCTATCTCAGAGAAACTGATTTGGAATTCTCGGCGTCACCGAGTCGATGTGCTCATAGCAGTTTGATACGTTTCCAATGTATCTATAATTTATGAAGCCTGTGTGCCATGTTTACAATAGTTTTATATGTTTTTGGTATGATTTGAATGAGACTAACCCGAACTGATGTTGTTTTCAGCAAAACTACAATGGTGTTGTTTTTTGTGCAGAAATAAAAGTTCTTGAAATGGGCTGAAAATATACGGTGTTCTTTGTGGACCATAAGTGACCCCCGAAGCTTCTAGGAAGGACTAGAAGCCTCATGAGAAAGAGACAAGCCTGGGAGGCACGACCACCACCCCAGGGCACGCGGGGTAGGCTTGTCACTCCCTCATGGGCCCCTTGGCGTGAGACCGACGCCGACAATTCCTATAAATACCAAAAAACCAAAAAGAAACCAAGAACTTCCGCTCCGCCGTCGGAAGCCTCTGTACCAAAGTGATCTCATCTGGAGGCCTTCTCTAGCACCGTGACGGAGGGGTAAATCATCATCGGAGGCCATCTTCATCATCCCGGCGGCCACCATGACGAGAGAAAGTAGTTCACCCTAGGGGCTGAGGGTATGTACTAGTAGCTATGTGTTGACCTCTCTCTCTCTCTCTCTCGTTCTTAATTTAGCATGATCTTGATGTACCATGAGATTTGTAAATATAGTTGGATCATATGGTGTTTTCCCTCTCTATCTTGTTGTGATGAATGGAGTTTTTACCTTCGAGGTTTCACTATTTTCGGATTGAATACTTGTTGGATTTGAGAACACTTGATGTATGTCTTGCATATGAATACCCGTGGTGAAAATGGGTATTATACTGATTCACTTGATATATGTTTTGGCAATCAACTTGCGGATTCCCGCGGTGACATTGGGGTAATCTATGCATAGGGGTTGATGCATGTTTTCGTTCTAGTTTCTCCGGTAGGAATCTTGGGGCACTCTTTGAAGTTCTTTGTGTTCGATTGAATATTACAAATTAGAAGTTGTTTGATGCATATTGAATAATCAACTCATGGATACTTGTGGTGACATTGGAGTATCTAGGTGACATTAGAGTTGGTTGATGTGTATCATATGGTGTTGGAGATATAACTATTGGGTATGACCCGCCAGGTGGGGCCGGGTCATGCCACTCGCGGCTTAAGATGAGAATGCCCAAGAAGGCATGAAGATGGCAGTTCATATAGCGAAGCCTATTGAAGGCCCAGACCTGGGGATGATTTGAGGCCCATGGGTATGAACCGCCATATGTTTAAACTTCTATTGTAAGGCAAGCTTAGTTGGTTACCGAGCCGGACACGTTATGTATGAGCCGGCCGGGACTCTGTAAGCTGCCGGGCATCAACCTGTATATAAAGGGGTGACCCGGTAGTGGGTTAACTCAAGAAACAACCGCTTGAGAGCTAGGTCAAGCGTATTCGCTCCCTGGTTATTGAGACTCGAGCAATACAACCTCAGCTGGATTAAGCTTTTACCTCATTGAGGGGCTGAACCAGGATAAAAAACTCTCCGTGTCTCTTGTCTCATTTAACCCCTTCAAGCTAACCTAGTTGCGATGGCTCCACACCTAAGTCCTAATCCTAGGGCATCTGCCGTGACGAATCCATGACAGTTGGCGCCCACCATGGGGCTGACGCACGGTGGTTTCGAGTTCTTGAAGGGAAGCTTCGTAGGGATCAAGGGATACGCCGTAGGCCGGATGACCAAGAGTCGCCGCGGCAAGCTCTACATCGAAGATTCAGGGTGGGGCCCCGAGGCCGGCTCAATCGAGTAAGGGTATTGGGTCCCCTTTGGTGGAATTCATGTCTTCATCGGCAAGATCGGTGAGTCGAAGCCTGAGTCGGACACCTGCAATGACATCATCGAGACGGCTCAACGCGCGCGACCCGCCAAGGTTCGAGCCACCATCAAGAGTGCCTTTGTTGGTTTCATCCATGGAGCGGATCACGATGAAGGGTCCGTGTCCAGGTGAGAGACGGTAATCTACTCTGATGCCGAATCTTCAACTGGTGAGACCGATTCAATGTATCAACTACAGGACAACAGGCTTGGGGGCTGCTCCGACGGTGATAGTATTCTGGACCCCTATGAGCCGCGGAACAGGGTTGCGATCTTCATGGCCGGCACACAATTGGTGCTTGGTTCGACGACTGTTGTGGCTATGACCTCTAGTTCAACAACTGCGGCGATGACTGGTGCTAGCGTCTCTGCACGCCCGCCGGCTCAAGTGTTGTCCGAGCTTTTGCAGGCTTTAGCAACCTTACTGGCCGCAGAGGTGACACAAGAGAATCAAGCACAACATAAGGTGCATATTGCGAAACTGCGAGATGAGATAGCTCGGGCCAAGGAGGAATTCAACGCTGAGAACGCTAGGATGGCGACAGAACGAGTCGCTTTGCACGCTAAGGTGTAGCGGATTCAAGCAGAATCGTTCCGGCTTACCTTGGATCAGAACGCTTCGAACGCCGTCATGAGGAGGAGGCATCAGACCCGTCTACCCACAGAGTTTGAAGCTATGAACCTTTTTAACACGCCTGGGGGAAGAACCAGTGACCCGCCCATCATAAACCAGACGGTTGAGACGCCCGCGACCAGAGCTCTGGGTCAACCACGGGCTGCGGACCCGCCTCGTTTGAATTTGACTCTGCCTCAGCACGTCTTGACGCCTCCGGGTCATTACTCTAATCCTATAGACAATATGGTTACTGCAGCAACACGATTGGTTGCTATCCTTGTTGAAGGCGGGTCTTGATACGTCCAAAACGTATCTATAATTTCTGCTTGCTCCATGCATGTTTTGGGTGATATTGCTATGCTTTTGATACACTTTCATACACTTTTGATCATATTTGGACTAACCTATTAACTCAGTGCACCCCAGTGCCAGTTTCTGTTTTCTGCTGTTTTTGTATTTCAGGTTTTCCCATTACTTAAATTGCCAGAAAAATTCCGCGAAAAATATATAAAAAATCAGCGCTCCGGAAGCTTCCATGCGCCAGAAGTGGGGCCAGAGGGGAGCCAGGGGCGGCCCAGGCAGCCACCCGGGGCGGCCCCACCCCTGGCCGCCCTGGGGTGGCGCCTGGGGCCCCCTCTCCGCCTCTGGTGACCCCCTTTGGCATATATACTCCTCGCGTCTCGAAACCCTCGAGGACGGAACCCTTTTCTCCAGAAGCTATTCCGATCTCCGCCGCCATCGCCACCAAGTTTCGGGGGACCAGAATTCATGTGCCGGCATCCTGCCGGGACGGGGAAGTGCCCCCGGATTCATCTCCATCGACGTTGTTTCCTCCCTCCATGATGCGGGAGTAGTTCCTCCTCGGGGCTGAGGTTTCTACCAGTAGCTATGTGGTCAATTCTCTCTCCCATGATCTGATCTTCGTTGTGATCATAGGCTATGTTAATCTAGGGTGATCCCATGATATTTCCCCTTCCTCTATGTATTGGATTGATGTACTCACTTGTCTTTATCTAGTATAATTCCCGAGACCAAGGTGACAGCGGTCTATTGGACATGGATTAGAAGAATATTTTCATGGGTGATTTCCTCTTTTGTGTGTTGATTGAAGATTGAGAGTGTCTTGGTGCTTGTCTTTGACTATCCTCGAGATATGTTGTGGTGATTGTGGTACTCTCTTTGGTTGGCCGCGGTGACATTGGGAAATCCATAGATTGAGAACTACGAACTTAGAGGTGTGCTTTTGTAGCCCTACATAATTCTCGTCCTCTCTTGACCACAAAGGAATGACCTCCGAGTGCGTCTCCATTATGGGAAATATCATGTGACTTGATTATGTTAATGTTGTTGGGAGTTGCCACTAGTGAAAGTATGAAGCCTAGGCCTTGTTTCCACCATTGCAATACCATTTGTGCTCACGTTTACCACTTGTTTGCTTGCTGCACTTTTTATTACAGATTTATATTACTCTGCTTTGCCACTCCTATCATCCATATTTTACCATCTCTTCGCCGAACTAGTGCACCTATACATCTGACAAGTGTATTAGGTGTGTTGGGGACACAAGAGACTTCTTGTATCTTGATTGCAGGGTTGCTTGAAAGGGGTACGTTCAACCTCCACTTCCCTGAGTTCGATAAACCTTGGGTTACTCACTTAAGGGAAATTTGCTGCTGTCCTACAAACCTCTGCTCTTGGAGGCCCAACACTGTCTACAGGAATAGAAGCGTGTAGTAGACATCAGGTCTCCAGCTGCAATGGAGATATGGAGGGCCGGTGAGCTTCTCCAGATAGCAGTGGCTCAATAGGAAGCTTATTCGTACAGCCGTGAACGGATTCATTCAGCCCCTCGTCCAAGCCGGAGTTATAGTAGGCATATTGAGTGACCATCAGTTTCAAGTAGTGAGCACCACCACAACCAGACTCGTAGGCATGACCAGTCGTGCGCTGGTAATGATGCTCAGGCCTTAGTGAACCAAGGCAGGGTGCGGCGTGAGGCTGAGCTGGCGGCTCGTCCACAATCTCCGGCTTACCCGACGGTGTCTGTGGAGGCGGGAGTGACCTCTAGAACCCTTGTTGTGCCATGTTTAACGTTGACGCTATGCAACGAGGGTTTGCCTAAGAATTCCAAGGGCCCCTACAAGCTGCCTAACTACACGGCCGATCAACCCCCAGAGGCTTGGATTGAGAGTTATGAGATGTCCATGGAGATATTGGATGTTAGTGAGGCTGCATGTGCTAAGTATTTCACCATGATGTTGGATGGCCAGTGCGCACTTGGCTGAAAGGACTGCCCCCTAACTCCATCAGGTCATGGGCTGAGTTGAAAACGTGTTTTATCAAAAAAAAATACACGTGCAAGCAGCCTATGTCAATTCTTGATTTAGACTCTTGTGTCCAGAGTGAGGGCGAGTCAACAACCCAATGGGTACACCGGATTTCAACTGTTATCCACTCATCAGACAATATCAACGCCGGTTCAGCCATCCTGATGTTGGAAAAGAATTGTCGGCTCATTCCCCTTAAGCAGAAGCTGGGACGGCCTAAGCGCCACTGCAATGACATGGGAGAACTCAAGGCAACTCTCGTCAAGTATGCCAACTCTGATGGTACGAAGGACCCGGAGTCTGATGAGGAGAAGGCCGGCAAGGGAAAGATGAATGGAAATGCCAAGGGACAGCAGCATAATGTGTCGGGTCAAGGCAATAATGGTAAGCGTAAGCAGATGGATGGCAACTCAGATTTTGTGGCCAATACCAATACGTAGAATAATAATCAGCGTCGAAAGGGGAAGGGGTCAAATCCCCGGTTTGGTGGGCCGAAGTTCAACCTTGAGGCAATGATGAATCAGCTTTGCCCAAAGCACGGTACGGATGAGAAACCGGCCAGTCATCTGTGGAAAGATTGCTTCATCATGAGAGAGGAAATTCCGGTTTTTTCAAAACAATAATGGCCCATCTGGTGGGTCAGGACCCAGCTCTCATGGGCCTAGCTTTGGAGGCGGCGGTTCAAGTTCTAGTTTTCAAGGACAAGGCAACCAAGGCGGCTTTAATCAACAATCTAATCAAGGGAATCAGCAGCAACAGTCTGGTTACCAGAGCAACCCGAAGCAGTTGAATAGTGGTCAATATCATGTGTACCACAAGTTTGTGCAAACGAGATCAGAAAGTTCATAAGCGAGTAGTAAACTCAGTTGAGCCGACGATCCCTCGATACCTGCGGTGGTTTGAGCAGCCTATCATATGGATCCATGAGGATCTTCCGCCCCGGGTTAACAACCTGGGTCAATTGGCTTTGGTGGTTTCTCCTCAGGTGGGAGGATACAAGATTACAAAGGTGCTTATGGACAGAGGCAGTAGCATCAATATCCTTTACCATGACACTTTTTGCCGTATGAATTTGACTGACAAGGATCTAAAGACGTCCAATACTAATTTTCACGGGGTGGTGCCTGGTAAGTCGGCGTATCCAGTGGGTAAGATAACATTGGAAGTGGCCTTTGGTGAAGACCAGGACTACATGTCTGAAAAATTGACCTTTGAGGTGGTCAAGATCAAGAGTCTTTATCACGCTTTGTTTGGGTGGCCGGCTTACGCTAAATTTATGGCCCGGCCTTATTATGTTTATTTGCAGCTTAAGATGTCGAGTCGTAAGGGCACTATCACAGTGCATGGCGATAGGAAGATAGCTTTGGAGTGTGAAGAGGGTGATGCAACTTACGCTGAATCTGTTTGCGCAACAGAGGAATTGAAATTCTACAAAGATAATGTTGACCCGGCGGATATGCCCCCCTTGAAGAAGCCAACCACAGAGCATGACCCTTTGCTGAAATTTAAGTCTGCAGATGACACTAAGCAAGTTAATTTCATTCCTGGCGATTCATCCCAACAGTTCACTATCAGTGTAAACCTGGATCTAAAATAGGAAAGCGCGTGATACGTCTCCAACGTATCTATAATTTTTTATTGTTCCATGCTATTATATTATCCTTCCAGGATGTTTTATATACTATTTTATATGATTTTTGGGACTAACTTGTTAACCTAGAGCCCAGTGCCAATTTCTGTTTTTTCATTGTTTTTGAGTTTTACAGAAATGAACTACCAAACGGAGTCCAATTGACGTGCCAATTTTTGATGTGTTTTTATGGACCAAAAGAAGCCCCGGAGTAAAAGAATTGGGCCAGGAGAGTCACGGGCTGCCCACGAGGGTGGGGGCGCGCCCACCACCCCTGGGCGCCCCTCCCCCTATCTCGTGGACAGCCCGGAGACCCCCTGACTTGTGCCCTACGCCAAAAAATCTTATAAATAAGAAACCTCCAGAAAATAACCTAGATCGGGAGTTCCGCCGCCGAAAGCCTCTGTTGCCACCGAAAACCAATCTAGAATCGTTCTGGCACCCTGCCGGTGGGGGGATCCCTCTCCGGTGGCTATCTTCATCATCCCGGCGCTCTCCATGACGAGGAGGGAGTAGTTCACCCTCGGGGCTGAGGGTATGTACCAGTAGCTGCGTGTTTGATCTCTCTCTCTCTCTCTCTCTCTCTCTCTCTCTC
>LR738712.1:138581533-138617888 GCA_902687465.1 Secale cereale | reverse complement strand
TCTCTCTGTCTCTCTCTCTCTCTCTCTCTCTCTCTCTCTCTTGTGTTCTTGAGATGGCACGATCTTCATGTATCGCGAGCTTTGCTATTATAGCTGGATCTTATGATGTTTCTCCCCCTCTACTCTCTTGTGATGAATTGACTTTTCCCTTTGAAGTTATCTTATCGGATTGAGTCTTTAAGGATTTGAGAACAATTGATGTATGTCTTGCATGTGCTTATCTGTGGTGACAATGGGATATCACGTGATCCACTTGATGTATGTTTTGGTGATCAACTTGCGGATTCCGTGACCTTGGGAATCTATGCATAGGGGTTGGCACATGTTTTCGTCTTGACTCTCCGGTAGAAACTTTGGGGCACTCTTTGAAGTACTTTATGTTGGTTGAATAGATGAATCTGAGATTGTGTGATGCATATCGTATAATCATGCCCACGGATACTTGAGGTGACAATGGAGTATCTAGGTGACATTAGGGTTTTGGTTGATTTGTGTCTTAAGGTGTTATTCTAGTACAAACTCTATGATAGATCGAAAGGAAAGAATAGCTTCATGTTATTTTAATACGGACTCTTGAATAGATCGATTAAAAAGACTAACTTTGAGGTGGTTTCGTACCCTACCATAATCTCTTCGTTTGTTCTCCGCTATTAGTGACTTTGGAGTGACTCTTTATTGCATGTTGAGGGGTAGTTATATGATCCAGTTATGTTATTATTGGTTAGAGAACTTGCACTAGTGAAAGTATGAACCCTAGGCCTTGTTTCCTAGCATTGCAATACCGTTTACGCGCACTTTTACCACTTGCTACCCATCTGTTTTTATATTTTCGTATTACAAAAACCTATATCTACCATCCATATTGCACTTGTATCACCATCTCTTCGCCGAACTAGTGCACCTATACAATTTACCATTGTATTGGGTGTGTTAGGGACACAAGAGACTCTTTGTTATTTGGTTGGAGGGTTGTTTGAGAGAGACCATCTTCATCCTACGCCTCCCACGGATTGATAAACCTTAGGTCATCCACTTGAGGGAAATTTGCTACTGTCCTACAAACCTCTGCACTTGGAGGCCCAACAACGTCTACAAGAAGAAGGTTGCGTAGTAGACATCAAGCTCTTTTCTGGCGCCATTGCTGGGGAGGTGAGTGCTTGAAGGTATAGCTTTAGATCTTGCAATTGAATCTTTTTGTTTCTTGTTTATTCACTAGTTTGGTTTATAAAAGAAAACTAAGAAAATGGAATTACAGATGCCTCATATGCTACATCTTTTTAATATCTTTCATGAAAATGATGGGAAGGAAAATTGTGCTCAAGTACTACAAGAAGAATTACATAGAATGCTTGGCATAAAATATGTGCATGATGAGCATGACTGCAATGTTGTTAGTATGAATTCTTTGAATACCCATGATGCTAATGATATGCAAAGCCACAAGCTTGGGGATGCTATGTTTGATGAAAATGATATGTTTAGTCCCCCAAGTTTTGATGAGCAAATTTATTATGATGAAAGCATGCCTCCTATTTATGATGATTATATTGGTAAAAGTGGATTTGGAGAGGTCATGACTTGGTTTAGTGATGAATCCACTATTTCAGAAGAGGTTCCAATTGATTATGAGAACAAAGTTGCTATCTACGATGATTATTGTGATGACTTGTATGCTATTAAGAATAATGATGGCCATGAAACTTGTCATGATGATTTTAGTTTTCAATTGGATTATGCTTCACATGATAGTTATTTTGTTGAATTTGCTTCTCCCACTACTATGAATGAGAAGAATTTTGCTAATGATGGGAGTAGTAAAATTTCTATGCAAGTAGATCATGAAAAGAATTCTTTATGTGCTGGTTATATTGTTGAATTCATTCATTATGCTACTGAAAATTATTATGAGAGAGGAACATATGCTTCTACCTATTGCAATAATATCAAGTTTCCTCTCTATGTGCTTAAAGTTGTGAAGCTATGCTTGTTTTGCTTTCTTATGCTAGTTGATTATCGTCCCCATAAGTTGTTTGATAACAAAATCCCTATGCATAGGAAGTGGGTTAGACTTAAATGTGCTAATCATATTCTTCATCATGCTCCCTTTATGTTTCAATTCTTATCTTTTATGCGAGCATCATTGAAATCATTGTGCCTAGCTAGGGGCGTTAAACGATAGCGCTTGTTGGGAGGCAACCCAATTTTATTTTCTTTGCTTTTGCTTTTGTTTAGGAATAAATATTGCATCTAGCTTCTGTTTAGATGTAGTTTTGTGTTTTAATTAGTGTTTGTGCCAAGTAGAACCTTTGGGAAGACTTGTGTGAAGTTTATGCGATCATGCTGTACAAAACAGAAACTTTAGAGCTCACGAGATTGGCTACCATTTTTTACTGGAGAGTGCTTTTTAGTTGATTCTACTTTTAGATGATTAATAGACAAAGTCCTCAAGTCCACCAATTTATCTCAGAATTTTTAGAGTTACAGAAGTATTCGAAAGTTACAGATTGCTACAGACTGTTTTGTTTTTGACAGATTCTGTTTTCTATGTGTTATTTGCTTATTTTGATGAATCTATGAGCAGTACCGGAGGGTATAAACCATAGAGAAGTTGGAATATAGTAGATATTACACCAATATGAATTTAGAATGAGTTCATAACAGTACCTAAGTGGTGGTTTTATTTTCTTATACTGACGGAGCTTATGAGTTTTCTGTTAAGTTTTGTGTTGTGAAGTTTTCAAGTTTTGTGTAAAGATTCGATGGACTATGGAATAAGGAGTGGCAGGAGCCTAAGCTTGGGGATTCCCAAGGCACCCCAAGGTAAAATTTAAGGACAACCAAAATCCTAAGCTTGGGGATACCCCGGGAAGGCATCCCCTCTTTCGTCTTCGTCTATCGGTAACTTTACTTAAGGCTATATTTTTATTCACCACATGATATGTGTTTTGCTTGGAGCGTCAATTTAATTTACTTTGTTTCGCTTGCTGTTTGAATAATATCCCAAGATCTGAAATTCTTAAATGTTAGAGAGTCTTCACATAGTTACATAATTATTCAACTACTCATTGATCTTCACTTATATCTTTTGGAGTGGTTTGTTATTTGCTCTAGTGCTTCACTTATATCTTTTAGATCACGGCGGTGGTTTTATTTTGAAGAAATAGATGAACTCTCATGCTTCACTTATATTATTTTGAAAGTCTTTTGGAACAGAATGGTAATTGGCTTTGGTTATAAAACTAGTCCTAATATGATAGGCATCCAAGTTGGGTATAGTAAACACTTTCATACAAGTGCATTGATTATTATGAGAAGTTTGATACTTGATGATTGTTTTGAGATATGAGGACGGTGATATTAGAGTTATGCTAGTCTGGTAATTATGAATTCAAGAAATACTTGTGTTAAAGTTTGTGATTCCCGTAGCATGCACGTACGATGAACCGCTATGTGACGAAGTTGGAGCATGATTTATTTATTGAGTGTCATCCTTTGTGTGGAGGTCGGGATAGCGCGATGGTTAACTCCTACGAACCCTTCCCCTAGGAGCATGCATTGAATACTTTGTTTTGATTACTGTTAGATTTTTGCAATAAGTATATGAGTTCTTTATGACTAATGTTGAGTCCATGGATTATGCGCACCCTCACCCTTCCACCATTGCTAGCATCTCTTGTACCGCGCAACTCTCGCCGGTACCATACACCCACCATATACCTTCATCAAAACAGCCACCATACCTACCTATCATGGCATTTCCATAGCCATTCCGAGATATATTTCCATGCAACTTTCCACCGTTCCGTTCATATGACACGCTTCATATTGTCATATTGCCATGCATGATCATGTAGTTGACATCGTATTTGTGGCAAAGCCATCATTCACAATTCATTCATACATGTCACTCTTGATTCATTGCACATCCCGGTACACCGCCGGAGGCATTCACATAGAGTCATATTTTGTTCTAGCTTCGAGTAGTAATCTTTGAGTTGTAAGTAAATAAAAGTGTGATGATCTTCATTATTAGAGCATTGTCCCGTGTGAGGAAATAAAAAAAGGGGAAAGGCCAAAAAAAGATGGCCCCAAAAAAAAGAGGGGGGCTAAAAAAAGAGAAAGCCCCCTCCAAAAAAATAGAGAAAAGAGAGAAGGGACAATGCTACTATCCTTTTCCATACTTGTGCTTCAAAGTAGCACCATAATCTTCATGGTAGAGAGTCTCTTGTTTTGTCACTTTCATATACTAGTTGGAATTTTCATTATACAACTTGGCTTGTATATTCCAACGACGGGCTTCCTCAAATGCCCTAGGTCTTCATGAGCAAGCAAGTTGGATGCACGCCCACTTAGTTTCTTTCGATGGGCTTTCATACACTTATAGCTCTAGTGCATCTATTGCATGGCAATCCCGAATCAGTCACATTGATATCTATTGATGGGCATCTCCATATAGCCCATTAATACGCCTAGTTTTTTTGACTATGTACTGCAAGGCAACAGCCTCACAACTCTTTATTATAATAAAACAGAATACAAGAGGTCATGTACAGAAAGATAACAACAAAAAGAGAAAAAAGAAAGAGAAGATATACTTACACCCCAACCCAAAGAAAGAAAAAAGGGCTAACTAAGGAAGATTATATATCCAAGACAGAAGACTCTCCTTGTATTTACATTTGATCCTGTATGAAAGCAAGGTTATATCATGGATAAAATTATGTCTCCGGGTTCTGAAATTAGGCCTCTCATTCCTGAAAACCTTGCCATTCCTGATAATCCAAATATTCCAAGCAGCTGTGAACACCACCTCAGTGAAGAAAGGATGCCCAAAATCCTTCCTTGCTTTCACAGCCATGTTATAGGTTGTCATACCAGGCTGGGGATCCCAAAGAATCTGCAAGTAATTCCAGACTCTAACACTGAAATTACAAGAGAAAAACAAGTGTGCAATATCTTCATGGACATTATATGGGCAGAGCACACAGGTATCATCCTCCACATGCCAATGTCTCCTTTGTAACATGTCTCTTGTGTTTAAATGATCCATCAGTAGTAGCCAGCCAAACATCTTAATTTTCAAGGTACATGATGATTTCCAAATCCATTGGAAAATAGGATCAACCACAATATGCTAGTGTTCATGGACATAGAAGGATTTAGGTCTGAAGCACCCCTTATTGAAAGGCCAAACCCAAGAATCACTATTGTCAGAGCAAACATAATCATTTAACATCTGTTGCAGACAAGTCAGCTCATCAAAAGCTTGTGCAGACAATGGGAGATGCAAAAATGACAGAAGTTGATAAGGAAGCACTTCAGATACAGATAGCAAACCATCAATAACAAAAGAGAAGAGCCTTGGAAACTTCACACTTATTGAGGAGCCCTTAAGCTTAGCCACCCAATCATCAGTCCAAAAGAGAATTGACCTGCCATCCCTAACTTAGGAATGGCCAGCTAACAGTATTTAGGTGCCAACTTAAACACATCCTGCCACCAGAAGGATCCATAGAGATTTGTGGAGTGGGGAACAGGGGTAGAATAGTAAGAATTCCAAATGAGACTAACCCAGGGAATGTCATGGTGATTATAAAATTTATGCAAGAATTTCATGAGCAAAGCCTCATTCTGCACCCTCAGATTTAGCACACCAAGCCCCCCTTTAGATTTTGGTTTGCAGACCAAGTCCCAAGCTGCTAGGGACTGTCTTGGAGTATCAGAATTCCCTCTCCAAAGGCTCTGTCTCTGAATCCTTTCAATTTGCTTCAGAATTCCAGGAGGGATGACAAGAGTGCATAGAAAGTATATAGGCATTGAAGATAAAACAGACTGAAGCAACTGAAGCCTACATCCCTGATTAAGAAAGCAAGAGGAAGCAGATAGTCTCCTCTCAATCCTATGCACAAGAGGCATAAAATCCTAAATTGAAGGTCTGGTGGTCCCCATAGGAAGACCCAAATATGTAAAAGGCATGACCCCCAATTTACAGCCAAGTATGGAAGCTAACCTATTAGCCTCATCCTGGGATATATTCATAGGTACCATAAGTAACTTAGCAAAATTCCAGCTATCCCAGTTGTGGAAGCAAACACATCAAGCATGTCCTTGAGAGCAAGCAACTAATTATCCAAAGCAGGTAACACAATTAATGTGTCATCAGCATATTGCACTATAGGATAGTCCATACTGTGAGAGGGGATTGGGAGAGTCAAAATTCCTTTGTTGCACATATCATTAACTACAGACTATAGAAGATCAGCAGCAAGCACAAACAGAAGACGGGACATTGGATCACCCTGCCTAACTCCCCTCTTACAATGAAAATGATGCCCAGGCACACCATTAAGTAGAACAGAAGAAGAACCAGATGAGAGGATGGAGTGCATCCAAGATATCCATTTATCATTAAAGCCCTTGTATCTGAGAATCCTGAGAATGGCATCATGCTCAATAGTGTCAAAAGCCTTAGTGAAATCCAACTTAAGCAGATTTATAGGCCTTTCAGAAGCTTTACACTGATGGATGTACTCAAAGCACCAAGCCAAACAATCCTGAATAGACCTTGACTTGGTAAATCCATACTGATTTTTGTGAATGCATGAGAGAATTACTTTCTGCAGTCTATTAGCCAAAATTTTAGTCAAAAATTTCAAACAAGTATTTGTCAATGAGATTGGACTAAAGTCATTCAAACCCTCAGGTGCTAGCTTTTTTGGAATGAGAGTTATGAGAGATCTATTGATGCACTCAAGATCAAGACTTCCTTCATAAAATTATTTAACTAGAAGAAGGAAATCATCTTTAATAATTTCCCAGCACTTTTTGAGAAAAAGACCTGTGAAACCATCAAGGCCGGGAGCTCTATCAAGTGGCATCTCTTTAATGACACACTCAATTTTCTGCTGAGAGAATGACTTGGTCAAGTCATCAAGACCCTCAACCTTGTTTATAATATTTGGCAAGTCAAAACCCATTTGAGTGCTATGTGAACAACCCATCCTCTCCTTAAACACTTGCAAAAAAAGCCCAGCAATGGTTGCATGATCAAAAGTTACCTGCCCATTATCAGAAGTAATGCTAGATATAGTGTTGCTCCTATAACGCTCGGTGGCCATTGCATGAAAAAAAATTGTGTTATATTCCCCAACTTTAATACTTCTAATAGTGCATCTATGCTTCCAGTAGATGAACTGCAACTTTAGTACATCCTCAAGGTGTTGTTTAACTAATCTCCTGAAGTATTCTTCAGGTCCAGACAAAGGTCTTAGTTTCTCAAGACCATCCAAGCAAAGAATAACTTTATTGGAATTAGAGATAGTCACTTTTACTTTAGAAATACCAGTGTGCCAGTATTTGAGGGCATGCCTGAGAGCTTTAAACTTTGCAGAAATACCGGCAGCAGAAGATTTCCTGTGAACTGGCTTGTTCCAAGAGTCCTTAACACAATCAAGAAAACCAGGTAAATTAGTCCAATAGTTTTCAAATCTGAATACTTTGGCCTTAGGAATAGCAGTTTTAATTTGAACCACACAGGGTACATGGTCAGAAGTAGTTCTGGCAAGAGGCAGAACCATTGTGTTAGGAAAGGAACATGTCCATGATGTGGATGTGAAGAACGAATCAATTTGCTCTAGCAAGGGGACAATTTGCATATTCGACCATGTGTACTTTCTGCCTTTGAGTGGGAGCTCAATTAGGCCTATATGTCCAATTACTTCATTGAAGATAAACATGTCATTAATGTCTCCACCAGGCTTATTCCGATTGTCCATTGATCGTAAAAAATTGAAATCACCCAACAGCAACCAATTAGCATCATGTGGAATGTCGAGATCATGTAACCAGGTGACAAATTCAGATCTAGCTGGGTTCTGGCAGGGTCCATAAATAGTAACCAAAGTCCATGATTGAGAGGTATGCGAAGAGGTGAACTCTACAATAACACCAAAACTGACAGACTGAATGAGTTTACCAGAAAAAACAGCAGAATTCCAGATAACTAGCATCCCACCTGATGCTCCAACAGACGGCACATGCACAAACTGAACAAAATGTCGCGGGCAACATTTACGAATAAAACGTTGATCAATGAGCTTGCATTTAGTTTCTTGGAGACAAATTACTGAACAAGCACTTTCATCAATTTTCTGACGGACCGCGCGCTGCCTGTCATCCGAATTTAGACCACGAACATTCCAACAGAGGACCTTCCAGTCTCTAAATTCGAACTGCATCATTACAAACCATAATAAAGTAGTAGCAAAAGACAGCCACATAATGGCAGTGCCAGATCGACCAAACAATAGCAAATAAGTTCCTAGAGAGCTTAAAACAGAAATCAAGATAGATGGTTTTCACAAGGGTTAACCATAAACCCCTCCAAGATAAAAGGCTAACTATCATTAGAACTAGAGGATGCAGAAGAGGGCTTGCAAGAAGAAGCCTCAAGCTTCCCCCTAGTGAGCTTCTCAGGTCCAATGCCCAAATGCAGTCCCACTCATTGCAGCACGTTGATTGGAGTAGGGGGGGTACAGCAGACTGGGCAGAAGCTGGCGGAGGATCATCTGGCAAAGCAGAAGATGTTGAAGCCTTGCGCCTCTTCTGGGATGTAGCAGTTGGTTTCTTCAGAGGAGAGGCCTTGGCCGAAGAGCGGTGTCTGAACCCATCGCGTAAAGCAGAGAGCCTGGCACAGCGTCTGACCTGAGACTCAACTAACACAGGTTTCTGTTTGCGAGATCGAGCAGGGCGAGCAGGCGGGGCAGCAGAGAAGTTGAATGCAGACATCTCAACAGCAGACCGAGCAGAGTCATTGTGAGAGCAAACCTCAGCAACAGAATCAAAACACAGCGCCCGAGCAACAGGGGGTTTCCTTGGAACAGTGACAAACTGATGAGCAGGAGGAGGACAAAAAACCAGCTTGTTACTCATCTCAGAATAAGAGAAAGCCATTTCCCAAGATCTCTTTGACAGAATTATCGGCTTGAAAGGACTTGAGAAATGAAGCCCACGAGGAATAGTCATCATATCAAAGACAGGCAACATACGCTCAAACGATCTAGTCCAGGCCATCAATGGTGGAAGCACTGGCCTGAATGCAGTCAAAACTCGGCCTATGACAATAGGTGGCTGAATTGGAGGCGGCAAATAAGCTGCAACGATCCCATGCTGCAAATTGACAGATCCTTCGTCCGAATCCACAAGACCAGAGCTTTGCATGACCACAGACTCTTGAGAAACAGGCAGAATGTCATCTTCCAGAATCTCTTCAATATGCACATTGTCCTGATGGTTGGCTTGCAACGGATCAGCATCATGAGCAAGAGGAACCTCGTTCCATCCCAGCTCCGGAAACTCAGGCATGACGAAATTGACATCATTGAAGGGCATAAAACCAGGCAATGGATACGGGTTGCCATCGAGCGGCATCGGGTCTTCATCAGCTGGCAAGATATCAGCAAACTCCGCAGAAAGAATGTAAATCGAAGCAGTCCAAGACACCCGTGTGGCTCCAAAATCAGCATATTCACAATAAAAAATATCTCTAGGCACTTGCTGAGGACATGGAAAGGAAACATATACCAAAGTCCGAACCAACCGCGGATCATCTTGATGCCAGATATGAAAACGACCAAAAGAACTAATTGCGTCAGAGATGTGCTGAGTAGTACGATAGTCCAAAGGGATCCCAATCATCATAATCCAACCCCTACGAAAACCTTGTGTCGCTCGGTGATTGATACCATGATCATGGGGGATAAACTGAACAAAGTGGCCATTGCCAAGATCATAAGGAGGATGATTCATAATAGCATGCCTAGAAGCGGGCGTACGAAACTCAAACAATCCCACGCCCTCAATCCATTGCTGATCACTAAGAACATCACGGTGCAAATGAGTCATAACACAGTCACTAACTAGCTGATGGAATTGATGAATCTGTCTAGGCGGCGGCGGGGGCTCAATAATGCCAATGGCGAATCGATCATGCCGCCAGTCCGGAGCAATTGCTGGAGAAAAGAAGGTCCGAGGCCAGCGAGTAGGGCCACCGTCGATGATCTCAAACCCTGGCGGAAGAAACTCGAGAGGATCCAAGGGAAAATTTGTCATGTCTTTCTCAGGTGGAGCTGGAGTGGCTTGCCGTTGCACAGGAATAGTAGAAGACTTGATGGGACTCGTCTGCACCGGCGTGTGGGTCGTCTCAATACCCGAGGAGTCCCTAGGAAAGGTAGGCTGACTCGTGGCAGGTATGGGAATCAACAGTGGAGATTTTTCGGGATTTTGTTGCAGTTTTTTAACTCTCCAAACACAACGATTATCTCTAGCCCAATTAATGCAATCCCGGCGAAGATGACCATGACGTGAGCAAGCCAGGCAGGTTGGGCAAGAACCCGACAAGTGGCCCCGCTGATGACATTTGGAGCACCAAAGAACACGGTCCACCATGTCATTGACCATATCATCAAAGAGAGTAGCAGCCTCCTGGGAAGTTGGTATATCCGTGGGCAAGGTGGTGGGCTATGGCCCAACAAGTAGATCTGGCCCATCATGGAAACCGAGAGAGTTGGCCCATCATGGCAAATCGAGGCAACAGGGATGGACGTAACCAAATCATCTGTTGATGGTGGACCGCATGTCACGTGAGGATCATGGAATAACGGATCCGTTGCCGTAGAAAGCGCACGTCCAGTTCGCGGAGATCCAACCATACCAAAAACAATCAGCAGAGAAGCCATCGTCCATCGGAGATTCACCGGCGGCGAGGGGTGAATGATCAAATGCTCATTAGCAGAGATATCATAACCAGCTTCAGAAACTGCATCAACACATTCCTGCGTGGCAGGATAACGATAACCATGACAAGCCTTGTAATTCTGAAAGGTGGCAAAGGAGAGTTTCTTTGGCATAGAACCAGCCGACCGAAACGAGGATTTAGATGGTGGCTTATGCATAGCAAGCATTCCAAGGGTTGCCCTGCGCTTAGAAGGACTAACTAAGATCCAATCCGCATCACATTCTAACTTCCAAAGGTTAAACTCACGAACCCAATTTGGGCCTCCACGACCCCAGAGATGAAAATGACATTTGAATTGCGGGAAGGCAAAGCATCGAAGATCAACAACATAAAAGCCAACTTGTTTGGAGGAAACATGGAATGAAAAAACCTTGTCACGTATGCATGAGACCCCCAACTCGATCGCAGATCCACCAATAGCCGCCTCCAAAGCCGCCGCCACAGAATGATCATCAAGCCTAAAGACATGTCGGCTGAAGGACACCACCAGAGTGAAATGGCCAGAAGAACCCGTAGGATGAGCAGAGAGCCCAGTAGATCTGAAGACATTATCCGCAAATTCCAAACCCTTGGAGAAATCCAAGCCAAGGGTAGATCCCGAAGAAAAAACCATATCCCTTAGGTGTAGGAAGAGCACCGAAGAGATTGATCAGAGAGGTGGTGGATTTTAGTGGTGGTAGTGGGAGATCGCCGGAGATGGAGGTGGAAGGTGGAGGTGTGGGGTGGGAGATGCCATTAATATGCCTAGTTGATGTGAGACTATCTTCTTCTTTTGTCTTCTCCACAACCACCACTCTATTCCACATAGTGCTATATCCATGGCTCACGCTCATGTATTGCGTGAAAGTTGAAAGGTTTGAAAGAATTAAAGTATGAAACAATTTCTTGGCTGAAACCGGGGTTGTGCATGATATGAATATTTTGTGTGATGAAGAGGGAGCATAGCCAGACTATATGATTTTGTAGGGATAACTTTCTTGGGCCATGTTATTTTGAGAAGACGTGATTGCTTTGTTAGTATGCTTGAAGTATTATTATTCTTATGTCAATATTAAACTTTTATCTTGAATCTTTCGGATCTGAACATTCATGCCACAATAAAGAAAATTACATTGAGAATTATGATGGTTAGCATTCCACATCAAAAATTCTGTTTTTATCATTTACCTACTCGAGGACGAGCAAGAATTAAGCTTGGGGATGCTTGATACGTCTCCAACGTATCTATAATTTTTTATTGTTCCATGCTATTATATTATCCTTCTAAGATGTTTTATATGCATTTATATGCTATTTTATATGATTTTTGGGACTAACCTATTAACCTAGAGCCCAATGCCAGTTTATGTTTTTTTCCTTGTTTTTGAGTTTTACAGAACAGGAACACCAAACGGAGTCCAATTGACGTGCCAATTTTTGATGATTTTTTATGGACCAAAAGAAGCCCTCGGAGTAAAAGAGTTGGGCCAGGAGAGTCACAGGCTGCCCACGAGGGTGGGGGCGCGCCCACGCCTATCTCGTGGATAGCGCGGAGACCCCCCCCCCCGACTTGTGCCCTACGCCAAAAAATCCTATAAATACAGAAACCTCCGAAAAATAACCTACATCGGGAGTTCCGCCCTGAAAGCCTCTATGGCCACCGAAAAATAATCTAGACTCGTTCCGGCACCCTGCCGGAGGGGGGAATCCCACTCCGGTGGCTATCTTCGTCATCCTGGCGCTCTCCATGACGAGGAGGGAGTAGTTCACCCTCGGGGCTGAGGGTATGTACCAGTAGCTATGTGTTTGATCTCTCTCTCTCTCTCTCTCTCTCTCTCTCTCTCTCTCTCTCTTTCTCTCTCTCTCTCTCGTGTTCTTGAGATGGCACGATCTTGATGTATTGCGAGCTTTGCTATTATAGCTGGATCTTATGATGTTTCTCCCCCTCTACTCTCTTGTGATGAATTGAGTTTTCCCTTTGAAGTTATCTTATCGGATTGAGTCTTTAAGGATTTGAGAACACTTGATGTATGTCTTGCATGTGCTTATCTGTGGTGACAATTAGATATCACATGATCCACTTGATGTATGTTTTGGTGATCAACTTGCGGGTTTTGTGACCTAGGGAATCTATGCATATGGGTTGGCACATGTTTTTGTCTTGACTCTCCGGTAGAAACTTTGGGGCACTCTTTGAAGTACTTTGTGTTGGTTGAATAGATGAATCTGAGATTGTGTGATGTTATTCTAGTATGAACTCTATGATAGATCGAACGGAAAGAATAGCTTCGTGTCATTTTACTACGGACTCTTGAATAGATCGATCAGAAAGAATTAACTTTGAGGTGGTTTCGTACCCTACCATAATCTCTTCGTTTGGTCTCCGCTATTAGTGACTTTGGAGTGACTCTTTATTGCATGTTGAGGGATAGTTATATGATCCAGTTATGATATTATTGTTGAGAGAACTTGCACTAGTGAAAGTATGAACCCTAGGCCTTGTTTCCTAGCATTGCAATACCGTTTACGCGTACTTTTACCACTTGCTACCTTGCTGTTTTTATATTTTTGTATTACAAAAACCTATATCTACCATCCATATTGCACTTGTATCACCATCTCTTCGCCGAACTAGTGCACCTATACAATTTACCATTGTATTGGGTGTGTTGGGGACACAAGAGACCCTTTGTTTTTTGGTTGCAGGGTTGTTTGAGGGAGACCATCTACATCCCACGCCTCCCATGGATTGATAAACCTTAGGTCATCCACTTGAGGGAAATTTGCTACTGTCCTACAAACCTCTGCACTTGGAGGCCCAACAACGTCTACAAGAAGAAGGTTGCGTAGTAGACATCAGCGCGCTCATCGAGTTCATCCGTGAGAACCGGGACATCTTTGCATGGAAGCCTTCAGACATGCCAGGTGTACCGAGAGAACTCACTGAGCACACTCTCAATATTGATCTGAAGTTTAAACCGTTCAGGAAATTCCTTCGTCGTTTTAATGAAGAGAGGTGCAAGTCCATTGGATAAGAAGTGGCTTGGCTCTTGGCGGCTGGGTTCATTGTTGAAGTCTTTCACCCTGAGTGGTTGGCTAACTCGGTGTTGGTGCTTAAGAAAAACGGCACTTGGCGCATGTGTGTGGATTACACAGATCTTAGTAAGGCTTGTCCGGCTGATCCTTTTGCTCTCCTTCATATTGATCAAATCATTGATGCTACGAAAGGTTGTGAGCATTTGAGCTTTTTTGGATGCCTAATCAGGTTATCATCAGATCAAGATGGCAGTTAAGGACCAGGAGAAAACAACTTTTATCACTCCTTTTGGAGCCTTCTGCTATGTATCTATGCCTTTTGGGCTCAAGAGTGCCGAGGCAACTTATCAGCATTGTGTTCAAAATCGTCTCCACAATCAAATTGGGTGCAATGTTCATGTCTATGTGGATGACATAGTTGTGAAATCAAAGAATAAAGAGACCTTGCTAGATGATCTGAAGGAGACCTTTGACAATCTTCGGGTCTACAAAATGATGCTTAACCCGGCCAAGTGTGTTTTCGGTGTTCCGGCTGGTAAAACTATTGGGATTTTTGGTTTCGGGCATTGAAGCTAACCTGGAAAAAAATCAAGGCTATCACTTCCTTGGCTAAACCGGCGTCTATTAATGATGTTCAGCATTTGGCGGTCCGTATTGCGGCCTTAAGCCGGTTTATCAGCCACCTGGGAGAGAAGGCTATCCATTTGTACCAGATGATGAAGAAAACAGACCACTTCGTCTCGAGTGACGCTGCCAATGAGGCATTTGAGGCACTTAAGAAGCAGCTGGCTGAGCCGCCGGTTCTTGCAGCTCCTGTTGACAAGGAGCCCTTACTGTTATATGTGGCTGCTAATAGCCGAGCCGTCAGCGTAGCAGTAGTTGTGGAAAGAAAGGAATCAGGCAAGGAGTATCCGGTTCAGGGAACGATTTATTATTCAGCGAGGTCCTCATTGAATCTAAGTAGAGATAACCACATTGGCAGAAGCTGGTCTATGGAGTGTTTGTGACGCCCGAGACCGACGTCCCAGAAGATTCCAGAAGATTCCCGAAGATTCCAGATGTTCCGGGATCTCCCGTGTGTTTTATTTTGCTTGTGTTATTTATTTTTGCATTGCATCATGTCATCATGCCATCATGTCATTTTTTATTTTGCATCTCAACCTAATAAATTGTGTGGACCTTCGGTCCATTTAAATCGAGGGAAGGTGACTTCTCTTTATAACATATCCTCCTAATATTATGGAGCTATTATAAATAATTATTACGTTGTTTGGAATTAACCAACACACTTGCAAATATTCTCCATGCCTCTTAATTCAACTTTCACCATCAAAAACCTTCCCTATATTCTTTTCCCAATTATCGAGGCTCCTCCTAAAATCTAGACTCCTTTTGAACTCCTTTAAGGCAAGCTATTTATTTTTAGTTTGCACTTCCCTTTTTGTTGGAACTATTTTGTGGGGTTGGAATTATTCCATAAAGCCTTTCAAAATTGTTCCATATTTTATTTCTTGTTCGTGGCCTTTTTCTTAATATTTTGATCTATCTCTATTTTTTTCTTTTCTGCTAGAGATTAAATAGAGGAGAGCAGCCCAGCTTCAGAAGGAGAGCCCAGCAGCCAGGCCATTCCGGCCCAGCCGCACCTGCCTCCTGGCCCATAGGCCTCAGCTTCCTCCCCGCGGCCCATCTGGACTCCCGTGGCCCGATTCGCTCCCTAACCCTAGAGCCCCGATCTCCTCCCCTTCGATTTCCTTTGCGCCGTCAGGTACTCGACCTCGACCCCGTGCCCGAGCGTTTCCCTCGAGCCTCGATCTCCCCGAGTCCCTCGATCCTCACCCCTCGGACCCTCCTTCCTCCTCGAAGGAGCAGCCGCCGGCCTCCCCGTCGCCCTTGCGGGATCCCCGTCGCCCCGCGAGCTGGACCCCTCCAGCGCCCGCAGTCCCTCTGCCTCCGCATCCGTCGCCCCAGGACGACGCCCGAGCCTCCTCCTCCCTTCGATGCTTGGCGTCCCTCCGCGCCCCAAGGCCAGGAGCGCCGCCTCCCTGCGCGCCCCTCCATCTCCATGGCGCTCGACCCGCCGCACTCCTGCGCGCCTCGGGGCTCCATCCCGTCGACCGCCAGCAGCTGCAGCGCCGGCGTCCAAGGCCAGGTCCTCGGCCCCGACCAGCCCCAGGCCGAGTCCGCGCCCTCCGTGCTCCGCGTCCGCGCCCGAGGCCTGCTGCCTCCTCTTCGCCGGCCGTTCCCGCAGCGCCTCGCCGTGCTGCTGCCATGGCCTCGTGCGCCGCGGCCTTCCTCCGTCGCCAGGCAGCAGCGCCAAGCCTCTGCCTCGTCGCCCCGTCGTGCTGCCCCTTTTGTTTTGCCCTGTGGTTGTTTTTCTTTTGTGTTGCCTTGCTGTTGTCTTGACAGAGAACCGTGTACGACTACAAGGAGAAACGATAGTACCCCACGCACAAGTACCACGACGACCGAACGGCTACAAGATGACCATCAAGTACCACTACAACCGTGAACATCTTCGGATCTTCAAGTTCATCTACATGGATTCGACAAGTACCCCGCCGGCGAGTACCTCTCCGATGAACGGGAACAACTACCGTCGCCGAGACCAAGTACCACTACATAACGTGTACCTCGACGACTTGTACATCTACGCAACGTGAACGTCTACCGTCGCCGAAGACCACGAGTACAACTACTTCCACTACTGTCGCCCCGGAAACGAAGGATTCGCCAAGTACCTCTCCGAACGGAACAACTACTTCCCACTACGGAACGAGTACCCCTACCAATGACCGTGAATGACTTCTTCCTCTACGCTCTTGAACCGCCCCGAAACGAGTGTTTCGAACGTTTAACCCCGAGACGATGACCCGTGGATGCTTGTTGTGTTGTATGAAATGTTCCCTTGTGTGCACCGTGCCCGTTCCGACCTTTTGTCATGTTCCTCGGTTGCCTCGTCGCCGACCCGTGGGAACCCGGTGACGGGATCACCCCACTTTTCTTCTCGCTCACGCCATCTTTCCTTTTGCACCGGAATCTCAACGAGTTACCGGAACCGATATGTTGTCGTGGCATCATTTTCGGAATTGTTGCCGTGGCACCTTTTTCCTTCCCCCACGATGACAATACTTCATACCTTCTTCATGTCAACTTTTAATAATAATTGCATAAACTTGATCATGTCATCCGCATCATGTTAACAACATTATATGTTTAATTGTGTTTGCTTTATAATTACTAAACATGCTCATGGGGATTTTCCGGATATGTTGTTGTTATTCTTTCGGCCTCATTTAAAATGCCTAAATAGTGTAGTTTATTATGCTTCACCTCTTGCTATGTTAAAAACATTTAATCTTGTCTTGTAAATAAATGAGAGTCAATTAAATAATTAATGTGGTGTTTCGTCAATATGCAACTCGTTGCATATTGAGCTCCACTTAACTTGTAGTTTTGTTTGTGCACTTTGCCATGCCATGCATAATTAAACCGGACATGCATCATATTTGGATGTGCATCATGCCATGTTTATGATTGTGTGTTTACCGTGTTGTTTGCTTCTTTCCGGTTGCTTCTCTTGTTAGCTTCGGTTTCGTTCCGGAGTTGTGAGGCTTCTTCTTCGTCTACTTCATGGATCCGTTCTTCTCCCTTGTGGAATCCCAGGCAAGATGATCATACCCTTGGATACCTTTACTACCATTGCCATGCTTAGTTGTCTCGATGCTATCGTTACATGTCGCGCTACCCATCTTTTATGTCAGCCTCTCCTTGTTGCCATGAAACCTCTAACCTTGACACCTTCCTAGCAAAACCACTGTTTGGCTATGTTACCCGCTTGCTCAGCCCCTCTTATAGCATTGTTAGTTGCAGGTGAAGATGAAGTTCGTTCCAGGAGGGAACTTGTTGTTGGTATATCACAATATCTATAATTATTATTAACACACCTATATACTGGGCATGGGTGGAAGGCTTGGCCTTTTGCTCGGTGTTTTGTTCCACTCATGCCACCTTAGGCGCCGATAAACCGGCATTATGTTCCTTGATTTTGTGTTCCTTACACGATGGGTGGATGGGGACCCCTTGACAGTTCGACTTGGAATAAAACTCCTCCAGCAAGGCCCAACATTGGTTTTAATTTGCCTCATAATAACAACTTAATTAATTAATTAAAATTGCATAGGGGTCGCGTCCTCGAGGATTCTTAATTCTACATAGCAGGGGGGGCCAGTGCTGATGGTGTTGGTCCCAAATAGAGTCGTGTGCGTTGCCACCCAGTTATCTGGGGTCTTCGGTTGCTGTACGCTGTGCTCATCCGGACGTGGCCTGAGACGAGATACGCGCGGCTACTATCAGGGTGTCGGCACGCCGGGAGGTCTTGCTGGACTTGTTTTACCATTGTCGAAATGACTTGTGCTACCAGGATGCCGAGCCTGATCGGATTTTCCCTAAGATAAGGGGTGATGATATTATATTTATCACTTCAGCTAATCGTGAGAGCTTGTGATGGGCTAAGTTGGGACACCCCTGCAGGGTTATGATCTTTCGAAAGCCGTGCCCGCGGTTATGTGGCAGATTGGAATTTGTTAATGTCCGGTTGTAGAAAACTTGACAGAGGATCCGAAGTAAAACACACAACTGTGTGAGTAACCGTGACTGTCTCTTTTCACTTTGAGAAGAGAACACGGTGGGGTTATGTTTGATTCGTATGTAGTTTAGGATCTTTAGCGATCACTACTTTTGCGACCGTTTGCGTAGATGCTCATCTTATTCTGGTACTCGTAAGTTAGCCACCATATTTTGCTTAGCCGCTGCTGCAACCTCACCACCTACCCTCTTCCTACCCACAAATCTTTGCTAGTCTTGTTACCCATGGTTATGGGATTGCTGAGTCCTCGTGGCTCACAGATACTACAACACCAGATGCAGGTTCAGTCGATATTGATGCAGGAGCTGGTTCAAGTACTTCACTGGGAGCTCGATGAAGAGAGTGGCCGTATGCTTGTGACGTTTCAACGATCAGTAGTCTACTAGGATTCGATCCTGACCTGTGGCTTTATGTTGTTTTGGTATCTTTCTTTTGGATCTTCGCCCGTAGTCGGGTTGTGATGTTTTGAATGATGTTATGCTTATGTAATGTATTGTGTGAAGTGGCGAGTGTAAGCCAATTATCTCCTTTTGCAATTTAAACCCTCTTTTACATGAGTCGTGCAAAGATACCAAACTTGAGATCATTCTAGGATGGGCTTATACCTTTAAGTCGTGCCTCGACACGTAGGAGGTATAGTCCCATCCTGGGCATTACAAGTTGGTATTCAGAGCCTTCTCCGACCTAGAAGCCCCCACTGATTGATCGAATCGTTGACGGTTGAGTCTAGGCACACACTGAAAATGTTTTGAGTCCTATATATATCGGAGAGTAGGATTTCTTTTGCTCCTCATCTCTTTTCATTCTGGTGAGGACTCCTGACGACTACTCTTGCCTCTCCTACTTTCAAAAATCGCACCAAATTTTTTTTAGGATCTCGCGAGTATTGTTTGGATTGTTTCGATGTCTTTGTGACGAGAACATTGTTCTCGATGCCTCCTGTCATTAGGGGTTGTGGCAGTGTCCCGGGGAGTTGAGCTCCGAGGTGTTGTCGTCACAAATCCATCGCGGCAGTACTAGAATACTTAAGACGGCCGACATCGAAAATCTCTCCTATACGGTTAGTGGCAAGATAACCCCGACATCACCCAGTACTGGGGAGGTAGTTCGATAGTATTGCCATAGCTTTTATAGTGGATGCGTTTCGAAGGTCCGAAGTAAACGGTTTCCGAGAACAACTGGTTATGTGTTGAAGGATGGATACAGCTGGATGTAGGATTAGAGTTGAGTGCGCGGTGCTTCCCCTGTATCCCCAACACCTGATTGCATAACTGGAAACTTTCGGAAATTAATAGGTGGGTTCATCTAGTAGTTCTAGGCATTCTTCCAACGGATGCACGATATGAAGTTCGGGGTTCTACATTGAGTGAAGTGGTTTTATGGGCTTGTTCTGATCGGGAGTTGCATCTTAAAGGGTCCTTGGCTATGCTGATCCGGGGATTGCAAAATTCTTTTGTAACACGTTCCATGAGCTTTCAGCACGAAGATGTCGAACGAAGCTTCTATCTTGTATTTGTTCTATTTGATCCTTGTTCCTTGTTATTTACCTTTTCTTCTTCCAAGTGGCTTCTCGTCAAGTTGATGTACCTGCGGAATTCATTCGTTCAATCCTCTGTTCGAATGATATTGTGAAGATCATGTTGCATATCTATCCTTTGTTGTTGTTTTGATTCTGGTATTCGAGTTGCTTCGATGTCAAATGTTGATTCCATACATTTCGTAATCTGTATTCTCATATTTCTATGGGAGTGCTAATTCTTCTTGATCATCAAGATTTTCATGTTAATCCTTTTCAACCGGTGTGCCTTCTCTTCAAGTTATTCCATACGGACGCCGTTGAGAAATCCGACGATTTGTCTGTTTCAATCATCCCAAGTTGTCTTTGTTTTTTCCCCACCCTCCCTCCCTTTTCTTTATGGAGCTGGAATTCTCAGATGAAGTATCCATTTTATTCATGTGATATTTCTTCATTCTTTCCTTCCATGTTCTTATCCGGTGCTTTATCGTGAAGTTGCTCAAGAGCTTCAAGTTCATCATTCTGTTGTTCTCAAATTCTGCCGGTGGTTGTAATTCAAGATTTCGGTGTTAATCTTATCCTTTTCCCTCAGTTCACAATGCTTTCTTATTTCGGTGCACCAAGTAATCATTCTCCTCTTGCTATTCATATCCGGAGTGCTCAACATTCATAATTCCATTCTTAATCCGTTCAAGCTATTTTGAGGATTGTCATCTTATTCAAGCCATTTAATTCAACCGGTGCAATATCTCTTAAGCAATCTTTTCCAACGGTGATTTCTTTGAGTGGGCCCTAACCCGCAGGTCTTTTCTAGGATCTTACCTGACTCTTCTATTTTCTGGAGGTATACTTAAATTCTTTTCAAAATGTGACGTAAGAATGATTTCCATCAGTCACATGCCTTCTCCAGGACCGCTTTCAAATTCTTTTCTTCGTTCGTTCAACCTTTTAATTCTTCATTCCGGAGTGCTCAACAATTCTTCATGACAATTCTCGTCTTCTTTCTCAACAATTGGAGACCGGAGAAGTGTTTCTCTTAAATCTTGGTCGTTCTCTCAAGATTCATGGTTCTAGCTTCATGCCATCCTCATTATCGTTTTGATTGTGAGGAATTATTTTCATACCCATCCGAAGCATTTCATGAATTCTTTTCTTTGTGTTCCTCCGAAGGCCATCATTTCAGAAGATTTCTTCGTTCTCAGTTTTCAACCTCGTCCTCCAAATATTCTTCATTGATGTCTCTTCGTTCATCTCTATGTTCTTACGGTGGTTCTTTCAAGATTACTCTTCCTTGTTATCGTATCAATTCATTTGTTCTTTTCATAATCCTACCGGTGGTTCGTTAAATAATTATCCGAGCTTGTGCGAGATCTCTCTTAATCCTTTCCAATGAGAATAAGTAGTATGCCAAATCCTTTGGTTGTCATCAATTTAAATTGGTGAAGGATATGCATAACATAATTCTTATTCTTATTCCTTCAAGGTGATTTAATTCTTTTGTCTAGAGCTTGTTCATCAGATCATATTCTCGGTTCTAAGTTGTTCATCTTGTTTTTCGGAGCTCCAAGTTATTTCAATTATATCATTTCAAAGCTCCATCTAATTCACCGCAGGCCTTGAATCTTATTCTTTTCATCTTTCACTTCCCATGCTTCATTACCGGAGTTCTCATGGTGGTTCATCATGTTTTAATTCATCCTCGAAGTTTTCATCAAGATTCTTGTTGGAGATCAAGCATTCTTCATCATGCTTTCCAATTGCAATCCTTTCTTCCTTATCTTTTCAGATGATGTTATGTCATTCTTGACAATTCCTTCATGTTTCATGATTCACGAGTTATCAAGAATGAGATAATTAAAACCATCATTTTTTCTTTGTTCAAGAGATCTTTCCAACCCTTCAATTTATTCATTGGAGTTATCTTGGGTTGTATTTCACCTAAAGCTTTCCCTAAGGATTGTTGCTATTATGGTGCTTATAAATGACCCAAGTTCTTCATTTATCCTTCTGGTGAAATAAGTTTATCGTCTCCTTGTTGATCTCAATCGAATCAAATGTTTTCGTAAGTGGCTGGTTATCACCTCATAATTTTGAGATGTTTTTCATAAGCCACTTCAAGCTTATTCTTTTTGTTGTTGATTTTTCCAACAATTCTGTTCAACCCTTCTTCGTAAGGATGCTCTTTCAAATTCAATTTTGAGAGAAGTTGTCATATATTTTTCTCCGTTCATTTCTTTCATTCATCTATATGCTATTCTTTCATTCCGGAGGAATTGTGATATTGCTCTCTTGGACCATCATATCGTTTTCATCAAGAGCATATCATTTCTTTTTCTTATCCAGTTAACTAGAGTGTGGTATTCTTCATTCTAGTTCTCTCATCTTATCAAGTCTTGCCTGTCTTTTAACCGGAGTGCTGTATGAGTCTTTCTTACCCTTGTGCCATTCTTTTAATTGTTCCGGAGGCTGTGTGTTGTTGTTTTCATCAAGTATCATTCCATCTCCTTAAGTTCTTGTTAATTCCTTCCATTTTCAAACGGAGTGCTGTCCAAATTCTGTCATTCTTATTCCTTGGCTATACCATTGCGGTTTCTTATTCTTTTGGTTCATAAGCTCTTGTTTCATGTCTTTCAACCTTCAAGGTTCTCATAGTGCTCCTTGTTCCTCTTTTATAACGGAGTGTTTCATCTTCGTTCATCTCCGTTGTATTCTTCTTTCAGATTGTTCAACCTCTCAAGGTTCTTTGGTTTCACTCGTCTGTCAAAGAAGCAACTTTGTTTTACCTATTCCTCTTTCGTTTCTACCCGGTGCCATCTCTAGGATCTCGGGTCGAGATCCTCTGTTAGTGTGGGAGAGTTGTGACGCCCGAGACCGACGTCCCAGAAGATTCCAGAAGATTCCCGAAGATTCCAGATGTTCCGGGATCTCCCGTGTGTTTTATTTTGCTGGTGTTATTTATTTTTGCATTGCATCATGTCATCATGCCATCATGTCATTTTTTATTTTGCATCTCAACCTAATAAATTGTGTGGACCTTCGGTCCATTTAAATCGAGGGAAGGTGACTTCTCTTTATAACATATCCTCCAAATATTATGGAGCTATTATAAATAATTATTCCGTTGTTTGGAATTAACCAACACACTTGCAAATATTCTCCATGCCTCTTAATTCAAGTTTCACCATCAAAAACCTTCCCTATATTCTTTTCCCAATTATCGAGGCTCCTCCTAAAATCTAGACTCCTTTTGAACTCCTTTAAGGCAAGATATTTATTTTTAGTTTGCACTTCCCTTTTTGTTGGAACTATTTTGTGGGGTTGGAATTATTCCATAAAGCCTTTCAAAATTGTTCCATATTTTATTTCTTGTTCGTGGCCTTCTTCTTAATATTTTCATCTATCTCTATTTTTTTCTTTTCTGCTAGAGATTAAATAGAGGAGAGCAGCCCAACTTCAGAAGGAGAGCCCAGCAGCCAGGCCATTCCGGCCCAGCCGCACCTGCCTCCTGGCCCATAGGCCTCAGCTTCCTCCCCGCGGCCCATCTGGACTCCCGTGGCCCGATTCGCTCCCTAACCCTAGAGCCCCGATATCCTCCCCTTCGATTTCCTTTGCGCCGTCAGGTACTCGACCTCGACCCCGTGCCCGAGCGTTTCCCTCGAGCCTCGATCTCCCCGAGTCCCTCGATCCTCACCCCTCGGACCCTCCTTCCTCCTCGAAGGAGCAGCCGCCGGCCTCCCCGTCGCCCTTGCGGGATCCCCATCGCCCCGCGAGCTGGCCCCCCTCCAGCGCCCGCAGTCCCTCTGCCTTCGCCTCCGTCGCCCCAGGACGACTCGCGAGCCTCCTCCTCCCTTCGATGCTTGGCGTCCCTCCGCGCCCCAAGGCCAGGAGCGCCGCCTCCCTGCGCGCCCCTCCATCTCCATGGCGCTCGACCCGCCGCACTCCTGCGTGCCCCGGGGCTCCATCCCGTCGACCGCCAGCAGCTGCAGCACCGGCGTCCAAGGCCAGGTCCTCGGCCCCGACCAGCCCCAGGCCGAGTCCGCGCCCTCCGTGCTCTGCGTCCGCGCCCGAGGCCTGGTGCCTCCTCTTCGCCGGCCGTTCCCGCAGCGCCTCGCCGTGCTGCTGCCATGGCCTCATGCGCCGCGGCCTTCCTCCATCGCCAGGCAGCAGCGCCAAGCCTCTGCCTCGTCGCCCCGTCGTGCTGCCCCTTTTGTTTTGCCCTGTGGTTGTTTTTCTTTTGTGTTGCCTTGCTGTTGTCTTGACAGAGAACCGTGTACGACTACAAGGAGAAACGATAGTACCCCACGCACAAGTACCACGACGACCGAACGGCTACAAGATGACCATCAAGTACCACTACAACCGTGAACATCTTCGGATCTTCAAGTTCATCTACGTGGATTCGACAAGTACCCTGCCGGCGAGTACCTCTCTGATGAACGTGAACAACTACCGTCGCCGAGACCAAGTACCACTACATAACGTGTACCTCGACGACTTGTACATCTACGCAACGTGAACGTCTACCGTCGCCGAAGACCGCGAGTACAACTACTTCCACTACCGTCGCCCCGGAAACGAAGGATTCGCTAAGTACCTCTCCGAACGGAACAACTACTTCCCACTACGGAACGAGTACCCCTACCGATGACCGTGAATGACTTCTTCCTCTACGCTCTTGAACCGCCCCGAAACGAGTGTTTCGAAGGTATAACCCCGAGACGATGACCCGTGGATGCTTGTTGTGTTGTATGAAATGTTCCCTTGTGTGCACCGTGCCCGTTCCGACCTTTTGTCATGTTCCTCGGTTGCCTCGTCGCCGACCCGTGGGAACCCGGTGACGGGATCACCCCACTTTTCTTCTCGCTCACGCCATCTTTCCTTTTGCACCGGACTCTCAACGAGTTACCGGAACCGATATGTTGCCGTGGCATCATTTTCGGAATTGTTGCCGTGGCACCTTTTTCCTTCCCCCACGGTGACAATACTTCATACCTTCTTCATGTCAACTTTTAATAATAATTGCATAAACTTGATCATGTCATCCGCATCATGTTAACAACATAATATGTTTAATTGTGTTTGCTTTATAATTACTAAACATGCTCATGGGGATTTTCTGGATATGTTGTTGTTATTCTTCCGGCCTCATTTAAAATGCCTAAATAGTGTAGTTTATTATGCTTCACCTCTTGCTATGTTAAAAACATTTAATCTTGTCTTGTAAATAAACGAGAGTCAATTAAATAATTAATGTGGTGTTTCGTCAATATGCAACTCGTTGCATATTGAGCTCCACTTAACTTGTAGTTTTGTTTGTGCACTTTGCCATGCCATGCATAATTAAACCGGACATGCATCATATTTGGATGTGCATCATGCCATGTTTATGATTGTGTGTTTACCGTGTTGTTTGCTTCTTTCCGGTTGCTTCTCTTGTTAGCTTCGGTTTCGTTCCGGAGTTGTGAGGCTTCTTCTTCGTCTACTTCATGGATCCGTTCTTCTCCCTTGTGGAATCCCAGGCAAGATGATTATACCCTTGGATACCTTTACTACCATTGCCATGCTTAGTTGTCTCGATGCTATCGTTAGATGTCGCGCTACCCATCTTTTATGTCAGCCTCTCCTTGTTGCCATGAAACCTCTAACCTTGACACCTTCCTAGCAAAACCACTGTTTGGCTATGTTACCCGCTTGCTCAGCCCCTCTTATAGCATTGTTACTTGCAGGTGAAGATGAAGTTCGTTCCAGGAGGGAACTTGTTGTTGGTATATCACAATATCTATAATTATTATTAACACACCTATATACTGGGCATGGGTGGAAGGCTTGGCCTTTTGCTCGGTGTTTTGTTCCACTCATGCCACCTTAGGCGCCGATAAACCGGCATTATGTTCCTTGATTTTGCGTTCCTTACACGATGGGTGGATGGGGACCCCTTGACAGTTCGACTTTGAATAAAACTCCTCCAGCAAGGCCCAACATTGGTTTTAATTTGCCTCATAATAACAACTTAATTAATTAATTAAAATTGCATAGGGGGTCGCGTCCCCGAGGATTCTTAATTCTACATAGCAGGGGGGCCAGTGCTGATGGTGTTGGTCCCAAATAGAGTCGTGTGCGGTGCCACCCAGTTATCTGGGGTCTTCGGTTGCTGTACGCTGTGCTCATCCGGACGTGGCCTGAGACGAGATACGCGCGGCTACTATCAGGGTGTCGGCACGCCGGGAGGTCTTGCTGGACTTGTTTTACCATTGTCGAAATGACTTGTGCTACCGGGATGCCGAGCCTGATCGGATTTTCCCTAAGATAAGGGGTGATGATATTATATTTATCACTTCAGCTAATCGTGAGAGCTTGTGATGGGCTAAGTTGGGACACCCCTGTAGGGTTATGATCTTTTGAAAGCCGTGCCCGTGGTTATGTGGCAGATTGGAATTTGTTAATGTCCGGTTGTAGAAAACTTGACAGAGGATCCGAAGTAAAACACACAACTGTGTGAGTAACCGTGACTGTCTCTTTTCACTTTGAGAAGAGAACATGGTGGGGTTATGTTTGATTCGTATGTAGTTTAGGATCTTTAGCGATCACTACTTTTGCGACCGTTTGCATAGATGCTCATCTTATTCTGGTACTCGTAAGTTAGCCACCATATTTTGCTTAGCCGCTGCTGCAACCTCACCACCTACCCTCATCCTACCCACAAAGCTTTGCTAGTCTTGTTACCCATGGTTATGGGATTGCTGAGTCCTCGTGGCTCACAGATACTACAACACCAGATGCAGGTTCAGTCGAGATTGATGCAGGAGCTGGTTCAAGTACTTCACTGGGAGCTCGATGAAAAGAGTGGCCGTATGCTTGTGACGTTTCAACGATCAGTAGTGGTTTCTACTAGGATTCGATCCTGACCTATGGCTTTATGTTGTTTTGGTATCTTTCTTTTGGATCTTCGCCCGTAGTCGGGTTGTGATGTTTTGAATGATGTTATGCTTATGTAATGTATTGTGTGAAGTGGCGAGTGTAAGCCAATTATCTCCTTTTGCAATTTAAACCCTCTTTTACATGAGTCATGCAAAGATACCAAACTTGAGATCATTCTAGTTTGGGCTTATACCTTTAAGTCGTGCCTCGACACGTAGGAGGTATAGTCCCATCCTGGGCATTACAGTGTTCATGGCTAGTCGAAATTTGAAGCAATATTTCCTTGGTCATCTCAACACTGTGGTCAATTCTGCCCCTTGGGGCATATTATTCAAAACAGAGAAGCCACAGGTCGTGTGGCCAAGTGGGCCATAGAGCTTGGACCCCATGGTTTGAAGTATGTGCCTCGGACAGCTATCAAATCTCAAGCACTTGTGGATTTTATCAATGACTGGACAGAGCTACAAATACCTGAGGAGAAGCCTGATAACACCTATTGGACAGTTCATTTTGATGGATCCAGGCAGTTGGAAGGCTCGGGGGCTGGAGTTATTTTGACTTCCCCACGAGGTGATAAGTATTGTTATCTTTTAAGATTGATGTTCCCTTGTACTAACAATGCAGTTGAGTATGAGGCCTTGCTCCATGGTCTTCAGATGGCTAAAGATATGAATCTAAGCCGGGTGAGGTGTTTTGGCAACTCAGATTTGGTGCCTCAGCAAGTCGCGGGAACTTGGGATTCCAAAGACCCGCTCATGTCGGCTTATCGCCGGACAGTTGATGCAATTGCTGGTCATTTCAAGGGTTATCAGGTGGAACATGTTGACCATAGGAAAAATGAAGCGGCTGAGGCATTAAGCCGACTCGGCTCTCAGCATAAGCCGGTGCCATCCAATGCTTTCCTTGATATTTTGAATAACCCTTCGGTTAAATTGCCCACAGAGGAGGATCTTGCTATCCCTGACCCGGAGGCACAATTGGTGGCGGATCTTCATGTTATTATTGATTGGACAGTACCATATTTGACTTATATGACCTGGGGCGAGTTACCTAAGGATGAAACTCTAGCTAGGAAGATAACCCGGTGATCTAAGTTGATGACTATTGTCAATGGCGAGTTGCACCGATGCAGTGTCACATGGGTGTTTCAACGTTGCATTTCTCCTGAGGAGGATCGTGAAATTCTATGAGAGATTCATAAAGGAGATTTTGGTCATCATGCTGGCTCTAAGTCTCTCATGGCCAAGGCCTTTCTTCATGGGTTTTATTGGCTAACGGCTCATGCCGATGCAAAAGATCTGGTTAGCAAGTGTGACGCATGTCAGAAACTTTCCAGACGAGCTCACATGCTGGCTCAAGAATTGAGAATGATTCCAATTACTTGGCCATTTGCAGTCTGGGGGCTGGATATGGTTGGGACTTTTAAAAGGTCTAAAGATAAAAAAGACTCACCTCTTGGTGGCAATTGACAAATTTACAAAGTGGATTGAGGCTGAGCCTGTCAGCAAATGTGATGCAGGACGGCGGTTCAATTCATTAAAAAGGTGATCTTTCGCTTTGGATATCCTCATAGTATCATCATTGATAATGGTACTAACCTGTCTAAGGGTCCAATGAAAGAATTCTGTCAACGTGAGCATATTCGTCTCGATGTTTCATCTGTGGCTCACCCCGAGTCCAATGGTCAAGCCGAAAGGGCTAATCACGAAATCTTAAGAGGCATCAAGCCCCGGCTTATGGTCCCTTTGCAGAGGACGTCGGGTTGTTGGGTTGAGGAGTTACCCTCAGTGCTTTGGAGTATCAATACTACGCCCAACGGATCTACGGGTTACACGCATTTTTCATGGTTTATGGAGCAGAGGCGGTTCTTCCCAGTGGCATACGTCACAACTCACCCCATGTGGCGGCTTATGTTGGAGCTGATAACGAGCAAGCACGCCAGGATGACCTTGACCTCTTGGATGAAGAGCGTGACCATGCGGCGGCTCGTTCAGCGATTTATCAGCAACATTTGCGTCACTATCATAGCCGCCGGGTTAGAACTCACACCTTTCAAGAAGGTGATTTGGTGCTCCGGCTCATCCAGGATCAAACAGACATGCACAAATTATCCCCACCTTGGGAAGGAACTTTTCTGGTCACCAAGAATCTGAAAAACGGATCATACTACCTTATCGATGTTCGAGACCACAAGGACTCACGCACGTCGGTGGAGGAGGCCCGTCGGCCCTGGAATATTGCTCACCTTCGGCCTTATTACACCTAAGCCATCGACTCTTGTACTGTACATATTTCTACCAATGTATATATAATGATTAATATAATAAAGTCGGGATCCCTGATAATTTGGGGCCTCTGTCGTTTCATTTCTGAGTATCTGAGCCTTTATTGTTTCATCATAAGATCACTTGGGGGCTTCCTGCTCACTGAGCATAGCTATGATTACCCTTTTGATCCGGCTTGCACGCTTTATTTCAAAATACATGGGGGCTTCCTGCTCACTGAGCATAGCTATGACTACCCTTTGATCCGGCTTATATGCCGGGCTACAAAACAACTATTTTTTTTACCCAAGTTGAATAGTTACCAAAGAGAACTTGCTATAATGTACAGTTCAAACACAGGTAACTTGCCTTGATGGTTTGGTTAAAAGTCACTTGGGGCTTCCTGTTCAATGAACAAAGCCATATTTACCCTTGTGATCGGCTTGGACGCCAGATATTATTTAGTACGAACTCTTGGGCTATTTGTGACACTTCTAGGAATGGCTCAATAGATTGAACGGAAAGGATAACTTTTAGGTGGTTTCGGACCCTACAACAATTTCTTCTTATGTTCTCCGCTAGATAAGAAATTTGGAATGATTATTTGTCACACGTTGAGGGATTGTTATATGATCCAATTATGTTAGCATTGTTGAGAGATTGCACTAGTGAAAGTATGAACCCTAGGCCTTGTTTCTAAGCATTAATATTGCTTGTGCTCCATTTTATCACTTGCTACCTTGCTGTTTTTATATTTTCGTATTACAAAAACCTATATCTACTATCCATACTACACTTGTATCGACATCTCTTCGTCGAACTAGTGCACCTATATAATTTTCCATTGTATTGGGTGTGTTGGGGACACAAGAGATTTCTTGTATTAGATTGCAAGGTTGTTTGAGAGATACCATCTTCATCCTACACCTCCCATGGATTGATAAACCTTAAGTCATCCACTTGAGGGAAAATTGCATCTGTCCTACAAAACTCTACGCTTGGAGGGCCAACGCGAGTCTACAAGAACAAGTTGTATAGTATACATCACAATTACACATATTGGTGCCACTGATTTGTTTACTTGGTCTCACCGACAGCTTACGAGTATATATATCGTGCGGATCATACATTGAAATTTCTCAACAGTTACGTTCCCCCGTACCCTTTGTTGTTGTCGCCCGTGGTCCTCGGGTCATCTACGTGTCTCCAACGCGCCCTCGCCGCCCGATTCCACCATCGTCAATAGTACTCCTCACTGATGTTGCCACCATAGAGGATCTCCACCAAGTTGAGTGTCGATCCCCTAGTGCTTCTACATTCTGATTCTATGCACTAGAGTAATTGCGCCCACAATGTTCCCACTATTTGAGATTTCTCTTCCAACAAAATTCCGTAGAAGTAGATTTGAGCAAAAAAATAGGGTTAGGGTTGCGCATAACTCATCTCGGATAGACCGAATAGAGAGAATCAGACTCACAGATTTGGCCTCTAGCGATTAAACATTGTACATCTCAGTGTCACCGAGTGGTATGAATGAGTGGATCCGAGTCTAAAATCTCAGTAGAACCCTAGCATGTCAGAGAGACTGAAACATACTTCGGTCAGACCGAGAGTGTGTTGCCAAGTATTTGTTACTGCTTCAGTACTACCGAGATGATTTACTTGGAATTCCAAAATGATTTGTGTGACAACCTAAAACTAAAGTTTTAACTCAAAACTTTGTCAAAGTGTTGTGTTTTTGCGATGCTCATTTATTCCACTCTACCCACTCTACTTCACAGGTGCAAGTGTCAACATGTCATACCTTAGTGATAGGCAGAACAGATCCACGGAGCATAGTGTTGATCTTGATGATAGATCTAGTCCATAGGAGAGTTACCATGAGGGAGAGAGGAATTCTCCTAGCTTGCTGTAACATCCCAAAATTCTAAATTTTGGAATGTTAAAATAAATAGATAGTTTTGATTGCTTGTGTGATGTGCTATGTGAAATTGAGTGAAATTTGAAACTTTTGAAAGTTAAATGAGAGGGAATGAAATGACTTTCCCAAACTTTCACTTTGCATTTATGATCTCCATGAATTCAAATTCACTTCAACACAAAACCCTAGAGTGAAGATGACATGACTTCTTCCATTGAACAAATGAAAAGGGTTTTGAAAAGATTTGGATTACATGCTTGAAATATTTTGAATTCAGAAACTTCATGCAACTCAATGATTTACATGAGAGAAGATAAAATGACTTCTTCAAATTATATAAATATTAGTTGGAAGTTCCTTTGAAGTATTATGAAACTTATTTTTAAATTTGAGGAATTTGGTTTTTATTCAAATAAATTTTCTCCAAAAATAAAATATATGGAAAATAGGGTAAAATGATTCCCTACAGTAGAAAAATGGAGAGAAATAAATTTGAAATCATTTTGGCATTTCTAAAATGATTTTTATGGGGTTTTATTGCAATAGTAGCACTGTTTGATTTTTTATTTTTATGGATTTTATTTGACTCTAGAAAAATGTTCATGTTGTAGGAAATCTTTTTCTAATTTTTTTGATATATAATATGCCTATATTATGTTTTTATTTTATTATATTATATTTATTTTATTTGCCTGTGAAAAAAAACTTGCGGGCCGACTGAACTGGGCCGCACCCAGCCCACCCGGCCCAGGCCGCCTTCGTCACGTCCGTGAGCGGGAGACCGCGACCGCTGTCGCGCCACCCTCGGCGTCCGTGCCATGGCCGCCACGGACTCCCGTGCCCCCTCCCGCAAGCCAGCCTCGCCCCGGGCTTTAAATAGCGCTGCCCTCCCCCGACCTTCTCTCCTCCTCCTCTCGCATCGCGCCGCCGCCGCTTCTCTCCGCCGCCGTCGCTTACTGCCACAGCAGTCGCCGCCTCGCGCCGCCCGCGTAGCCACGCCGCCACCGCCACCTTCTACCCCGCCCATCGTCGGAGCCGCTCGCCAGAGCTCCACCGGCCGGAATCCGTGCCGGACCTGACCCGCTCGGCAACCCATTGTGAACTGGTAAAAAAACGTCGGTTCGCCAGGTTCTTTTTATTTAGTTCGGTTTTATTATTAGATTGGTTTATTTATTAGGTTAGGTTATTTGACGAACGTTCACCCGTTAGGTTATTTTAACGAACGAATTCGTTCGTTAGTCTTCTGTAGCCGGCATTCGTCCGGAAGGTTTTTCTTTTTTTATGTTTTAATTTAGTCAGGGACCTAGATGCAATTAGTTTATTTACAGTTTAGCCCCTGATCTTCACAAGTCCGTATTTTTTACTAGTTAATCCAAATCTAACAAAAACAACGCCCACTTCTTCGTTATGATCCCCTCTATCCAGATAATCAACTTAAACATATTTTAGAAAGTTTAAAAAATTGAATTCAAACATATTTGATTTAAACTTCTTTTTGTCATAACTTGAGTTTTATAACTCCGATTTAGTTGATTCTTTTTTGCAAATCGAAGCTCTTGACCTAAACTTTATGATAAGGCCAAATTCACTTTATTTTGGTACTGTTAGAAATTGTTTTTCTGTTTCAAGCGTTATTTGCTTGTTTTGAAGTTTTCGAATTGTTTTATTCGCACTTTTCGATCTTCTGAGTGATTGCTTATGTGTGGTTACTATTGCTTGCTTACGATAGATTGAACTGAGTGTGACGACTAGATCTATCATGAGTTATGAGTGCGAAGAATATGCATCAACAGTACAAGGCAAGTTCATACATTGATCATACTTTCCAATACCCGGGTTTTATCCCATTAGTTTTATCCTCAAAGATTGCATGAGTAGGACTTGATCACATGTCGTATTTCTTAGTAGTTTATGAGGTAGGAACCCAATGACTTGAGATCAACCCAAGGGAATATACGCTTTGTTACTTATTGCTTAGCCATGCAAGTAGACGTGGATTAGTATGTGAGAATCATGAAAGTTGCAAGAGTAATATTTAACTAAGGGAAACTTTAAGGTGGCAACTTTAATACACATCTGAGTGGATTGGTTGGGGCACCCTGGGGATATACCAGTGGCTTGCCCGGACACCTGGGGATATACCGGTGTTGTCCTAGGAAATCCCGTGGGTACCGTGTGATTATCCTATTGGAATGCCAGCCAGGCTCAAAGGGATCATATGATATTTGCATGCCTAGAAACTTCCATGTGCAGCCACAAGCCATTATGGGCTCTGGCATAGTTGAGTATGTTGTGTGAGGTCTTTTAGTGGTGGACTAGCAGATGTAGGGGGAATGTAGGTGTGCCGGTCCATCCAGGGTAAAGGGTGAATGCTTCTGACAGACTGTGTCTCGGTCATTCGTTTCTCAAACATAATGCAGTGCGAGAAACTAAACAGAGGCGATCGAGTCTTGTGGGGAAAAGTGCACAAACCTCTGCAGAGTGTGCAAACTGATCATGATTAGCCGTGTCCACGGTTGTGGACATCTTTGAGTATCCAGAAGTAGATTATTTGTTGATCTCATCATTTTATCTAATAAAATTGTTGAGTTATTACTGAATTGGTGACTTTGGGATTTGAGATGGGGGTACCATTCTCGACATTGATTAATACAACTGAATAGTAAAACAAATTTATTCCTTTGTTGTAGGGAAAAACTAGCTTTATGCAAAATAAACCTTACAGCCTCCACCAGCCAAATATGCATGTAGTGATAGATATTGCTCATCTTATTCTATGTTGTGAATTTGCCAGTACATTGAACGTACTGACCTACATGGTTGCAATGTCTCATGTTGTAGGAATTTATCCGACGAGTAAGTGAAACGTTAGGGTTGTGTTGTCTACACTCAATTTTGTCGTTGGTGTTTTTGGGACTCCACAACCTTGTTGTTACTTCCGCTATGTTGATTGAGCTAATTGTATTTATGTTACTTTATACATGTGATTTACCTTTGTTATAAATCCTTGAGTACTGTGTGTCAGCATACCGATCCAGGGATGACACTTAAGCACAGAGACTTGATCCACTCGGGTTAGGTCGCTACACTTGCCGCCTGCTGCCACCAGAACCAGGAAGAAAAGGAACTCAGACAATGAAGATGAAGGTTTTGTTGTTGAAGAAGTCACCTCCAAGAGAAAGAAAACCGTTGTTGCCAAGGAATATGGCACCGCTGCAAGCACTAAGGAGAAAAGTGATGTAAGGAAGGTTCCTGGAACCAATAAGAGGGAGAGAAAAGAATATTTCCAAGTGACATTCAAACCCACTTCTATGAGGAGAGATGATGCTCTAGAGACTGCTGAGCCCCCTCCATCCAAGCAACAAAAGCTCATGAATGATGCAATGCTCAAGAGAGCAACCACAACCTCCAAATATGCTACTACCCGTAAGCCCAATGAAGGACTATCATAAACATCCCTGTAGCGAGGAAGAAGAAGGCCCAGTGCCTGAGAATGCTGGTGATGAGCCTTTAGTTCTATGAAAGTTGAGACCCAGTTTGCCTGAGCACAATGATACACATCCAGTAGCTGAGAACATGAAAGAGAGGAAGGACAAAGTCCTGAGAAAGTGGAGAGAGTCAGACCCATATGCTTTAAGGAGAAGAAGTGTACTACTGCTTTCACACCAAGGAACAACATGACTTCTATGCGAATGTGCTACTTGACAAGAAGCCAATCGTCATTGATATGAAATGGTGGACTGGGAATTTATTGATGATAATGAAGATCACTTTACCCATGTGCATGAGAGCTTCACGATGATAGGCATTGACGAGTTCATATGGAAGAATTTGACAGCCTAAAGTTATGAGATGATCATGCAATTCTACTCCACGGCTCATTTCTACCCCGACGGAAATATCGTTTGGATGACAGGAGGTGTTCCATATCAGTCTACTATTGAAGAGTGGGCAGCTTTGTTGGATGCACCCAAGCCCGAGGATGATGACATCGATGTGTATGCCAAGCGTAAGATGGATCATAATTCCATGGTGCTACTTGTGAGATGCATAGGGATTTCCTCGAAGAGGAGAGGATGATGGAGTACAGTAGAGATACATATTTCCCTCGGTTAAGAACCAAGGTTATCAATCCAGTTGGAGAACCACGCAAAACCTCGTGAACAGCACTTACACACAAAGGAGCATATACTTGCACCCAACGCGATCGAGGGGGTTGTCAATCCCATTGGCGGTTTCTTGCAAGGATTGAATCTGATAATGGTAGATAGATAATATAAAATGCAAAATAAAAGAACGATAAATAAATTGTAGCAAGTATTTTTGGATATTAATATATGGTAAAGGTAGACCCGGGGGCCATAGTTTTCACTGGAGGCTTCTCTCTCGAAGAAAAAGCATACGGTGGGTAAACAAATTACTGTTTGGCAATTGAAACAAATGTGCATAGTTATGACAATGTTCAAGGCAATGATCATATATAGGCATCACGTCTAAGACAAGTAGACCAACTCCTACCTGCATCTAATACCATTAGTCCACCCATCGACCGCTATCCAGCATGCATCTAGAGTATTAAATTCATAAGAAATGGAGTAGCGCCTTAAGCAAGATGACATGATGTCGACAGAGTAAGCTCAACAAATATGAATAAACCTCATCATTTTCCCCTTAATGGAAACAATACAAATACGTGTCTTGTCCCTTTCTGTCATTGGGATATAAATCACCGCAAGATTGAACCCATTACGAAGCAACTCTCCCATTGCAAGATAAATCAATCTAGTTGGCCAAACCAAATGATAGATCGGAGAGAAATACAAAGCTATAGTAAGCATGCATATAAGAATTCAGAAAAGACACAAATAATATTCATGAATAATCTTATCATAAACCCAAAATTCAATGGATCCCAAGAAACACACTGCAAAAGAATATTACATCGAATAGATCTCCAAGAACATCGAGGAGGACACACTACTGGAATTAGCTACTTTGTCATCTGCCAGCTCTTTGTCGTCTGCTAGCAGACGGCAAAGAATCTCTTTGCCATCAGCTACCGAAAAGCGGACGGCAAAGAAACGGCAGACGGCAAAACAGGCCTTTGCCATCTGTCGACTCTTTGCCGTCAGCCAGCGGACGACAAAGAGGGAGGTGCCCCCCACCCCCCGCTCATTTAGAAAAAGCTTAACGCCCCACCTCTTTGCCGTCTGCTAGCAGACGGCAAAGAGAGACAAAGGCGATGGCAAAGACTGGCGGACGGCAAAGAGCAGACTAACTA
>LR738712.1:138522720-138578937 GCA_902687465.1 Secale cereale | reverse complement strand
CCCGGACAGAATTTGCAAAGAAAGAATATTTTCCTGACATTGATAATTCCAGGGCCCAACTATCCTAGGAAAAATATGAATGTGTACATGCAGCCGCTTAAGGACGAATTGCAAGAAGCCTGGGATAATGGGTTCAAGACATACGACGCCTATAGCAAAGGGAACTTCATAATGTGTGTCTGGTACATGTACTCGACGCATGACTTGCCGGCGTATGCGTTATTCATTGGCTGGTGTGTGCATGGAAGGTTCCCGTGCCCCACATGAAAGGGAGCTCTTGAGTTTCGTTGGCTTCAGGCCGGTCGCAAGTTTTCTTGCTTCGACATGCATAGACAGTTCCTGGATCCTCGCCATAAGTTCAGGAAAGACAAGAAGAACTTCATCAGAGGTAGAGTTGTCAAAAACTCTACACCACCTGCATTGACAGTCCAACAGACCCTGGATCAGTTAAACGCTCTCGAGCTAGATCCAGAGCATCCAGGGTACTTCAAGGGGTATAATTCTAAGCACGCCTGGACTCACAAAACATGCTTATGGGATCTGCCTTACTTCAAAGACCTCCTTTGCCCACACAACATCGACGTGATGCACACTGAGAAGAATATCGCCGAGGCACTTTTTGGTACATTGTTCGGCATAGATGGGAAGTCAAAGGATAATGTTCGGTGTACTAAGATAGGGGTACCTTAGTACCCCAACTTGTGCACGGGCAGTAGCAGCTTCCCGCGGCAGGGTCTACCACGTGCTTGCTGGAAACCTCTCTGGTCCTTATTAAGCCATTCAAAAACAAAGTATACAAGACAGAAGATCAAGGCCCCGGCAAGTGGATCTTGCCGGGAAGGCCGTCCCAGGCTCAAGATTACCTCATTAACTCAAGGCCCTGGCAAGAGGAGCTTGCCAGGAAGACCAGAAGATTGCCTCTTATGAGACACGCCTCGGCGCACCCTGCGCCCCGGCAAGACCCGGGGAGCGACAAGCTTCCCGGCCCGACAAGGTCAAGACCCCGGCAAGGTGCTTGCCGGGGGAAGTCTGCACTGTGTGCCCGCGCTCCAGCTCATCGGTCCACGCGTCGCCCTGGGGCCATTCCAGGGACGCGTGGCGGATGGCTGTGCAGCCTGGGGGACACGGTGGCACTCCACGGTGACGAAGCTACCACCGTGGCGGACGGAGACGCAAGGGCGGGTGCTTTTGGGGTCGACGGCGACGGGCATTTAATGCTCTTGTCCCCCACTGTCAAAGTAGGTGATGACCACTGTTCATCCACTATTCCCGCACTGTTACAACTACCACCAAAATTACATTCTTGCCCCTTTCCTCTACGTTGACACCTGTCGGTGACCCCTTGAGCTATAAAAGGAGGCCCATGCACAACGTAGAAAGGGTTCGGAACCTAGATCGCTCATTCGCTCGGTGTAGCTAGTTCTTCAAGCTCCCGAGCTCCAACACTCAATACAATCTAAGTAGGAGTAGGGTTTTACGCGTCCGTCGCGGCCCGAACCTGGGTAAACTGCCCGCGTGCTCTCTACGATCTGCTCTTTGTGCTCCCTCCGCTCCCTTACCGCACGAACAAGGGGCTCCGGTCCCATAGGTGCTCGTGGTGGACAGTTTCCCCCGACATCTTTGGCGCGCCAGGTAGGGGGCGTCGAGGTTGTGCGAACCTGATCCGGCGTTCACGCGGGCGTATTCTTCATCAACCTCTCCAGCCACATCAACTTCATCAGCAGCAGTAGCATGGCCCCGAAGAAGAAGGCTTCGGAGGTCGCAGGCCCGTCTGCGTCTGTTCCGCCGCCACGAGAGCCAACGGTGGGCGGAGGAGACGCCGTCGGAAGGGTGGTCGCCGGCGAGGAAACTCACGGCGCCACCAAGTCTAAGGACAAGACAGACGACCGAGCCTCGGTCTCCGTAGATGCGCCACGTCCATCTCAGCAGACGACGACTCAGCAGCGCCGTGGTACAGGAGGTACCATCCGCTTGCTGGGGCAAGGTCAAACCGGAGGTTCGCGGGACGCTCCGGGCCACCGTCGTGGCACGAGCAAGGTGCGGTCTCCGGGGCGGGAAGCTGCTCCTTCTAACCCCGTTAGGAGTCCGAGCATATCCCGCTCCTTGCACCGCTCGCCCCCGCTCCCCTCCTCTCCAGCAGAAGTGCTCGCAAGAGCGCAACTGCTCCTCGATTTCCCTCCAGTGGCAGATAAGGCCGAAGACTGGAGGGCAACCATCCAAAGCCTCATCGCCTTCGCCAATAACGACACGCCGCAGCAGTCGGCGACCTCGCGGCCACGGCAAGTCGAGAAAACCAAGGCCGACGGCGACAAGACCGCCGGGGGTGCAACCACCATGCACTCCCCGCCGCGGAAGCAGAAGACGCCTCCCCGCCGGATCAACGTCGACGACGACTCTACCGCGTCGTCAGATCCGCGGGCCCGTTGGGACCAGCGCCAGGTCCTTGACGATCGGCGACAAGAAGACGCTCGGACGACAATCGAGCGCCACCGAGAAGCTCGGCGACAATCAGATCAACGAGCTGGGACCGCTGTTGACACACACGCGCCCGGTGAGCCAGGCGACTTGCCGTACGCGGCAGGTTGCCCTGCGTTTACCCGTGAGCTGCGGCGTGTCCAGTGGCCCAGCATGAAGAACTTCAAGCCCGACGTACCGGAGAAGTACGACGGCAAGACGCACCCCTCGGAATTCCTCAGCATTTACACCATCGCGGTGCAGGCTGCCGGGGGGCGCGACGAGAAGATACTGGCGAACTACTTCCCGCTGGTGCTTAAGCCAAATGTCCGTTCTTGGCTTATGCACTTGCCGGAAGGCTCCATTTCTTCTTGGGCGGATCTTTGCCACCAGTTTGTTGGCGCCTTCACGGGCGGCCACAAACCCCACGGCCAGGAGAGTGATCTCCACATATTGGCCCAGAAGGAAGGAGAACCTCTGCGCAAGTACATCCAGCGCTTCAGCCGCGTGCAGCACAACATTCCCGACGTCCACCCCGCCGCGGTTATCAGCGCGTTCCACCAGAACGTGCGTAACCGTCGCATGCTGGAGGAGATGGCCATGACAAAGATCCGGGATGTCAGCGAGCTTTATGCTCTGGCTGACAAGTGCGCTCGCGCCGAAGAGGGGAGGAGACTCCCCGGGGAGGATGCTGGCGCAGGGGGAAGCGACAGCGAGGATGCCGCCCCGGCAAAGAAGAGCCGGCGGTGGAACAATAGAAGAAAGAAGAACAAGGAAGTGCTTGCCGTCGAGAAGTCCGGCAAGGAGGCTCCCGCCAAGCAAGCACAGGCTGGCGGCTCCGGCAAGGAGCCTGCCCCTGTAGCGGCAGCCGACAAGCAGGACGGCTCCGACAAGCAATACTGCAAGATCCACCGCACCAAGGGCCACGACCTCTCCAACTGCAAACGCGTCGAATACCTCGTCGAGCAGCAGAAAGCTGAGTACGAGCGGCGCGACAAGGAGAAGGCCCAAGGTGGCGGAGGAGAGCCGAGCAAGAAGCGGCCATTCAATGGCCGGGGAGGACGCCGCGGCAAGGCTAAGAAGCGGCAAGGTGATCGACCTCCCCGGGGCCGCGAAAAGGATGAAGAAGACGACGAAGATGACATGGAGGAAGATGATAACAGCGAGCAGGAGTTCCAGAAGGCCACGGAAGTCCTGTGCGTCGACGGCGACGCCTCTCTGCACACTTCCCACCGCCAACTCAAGCAGTGGGTGCGGGAAGTAAGTGCAGCAGAGCCGCCCATGGAGTCGCGCAGGCTCCTCAAATGGTCCAGCACGCCCATCATTTTTGATCTTGAGGATCACCCTGACCGCACCACTGCGGTCGGGTGCTTGCCGATGCTGGTCTCACCAACCATCCGCAACCTCAAGGTCACCAAAATGTTGGTTGACGGCGGGGCCGGCCTAAACTTGATCTCCTCGGCTGTGATCAAGAAACTCCAAATCCCAGACGGCGAGCTCGAAGAGACCGGTTCGTTCCAAGGAATAAATCCGGGGAGGAGCAAGCCCAAGGGGAAGATCACTCTGCCAGTGACCTTTGGCGGGGAGCTGAACTTCAGGACGGAGAGGATAAACTTTGATGTTGCCGATATCCCATTGCCATACAATGGGATACTTGGACGTCCTGCCCTCGCCAAGTTCATGGCAGCTTCCCACTACGCCTACAATGTACTCAAGATGCCGGGGCCGATAAGCGTCATCTCTGTCCATGGCGACAAGAAGGACGCGCTTATCTGCGCCGACAAGATCTACCGGGATGCAGCAGCCGCAGCGGAGAGCAACACACTTGCCGCTGAAGCTCCCGGAGGGAAGAAGACCAAGACCAAGTCCGGCAAGTGCTCTGGGACCCACTCCGGCAACCGCACCTCTTCGGAGTGCTGCGCTGCCGTCGAGGACGTTCCATCGAGCTCCACCGGCAAGTGCAAGAAGGGGATGGCCGCTCCACCGGCAACCAAGAAGGTGTCCGCCAAGGAGGACGGCACTGGTGGTACCTTCACCATCAGTGCCACACTTGACAGCAAATAGGAAAGCGCGCTCGTTGCCTTCCTGCGGGCGAATGTCGATGTGTTTGCCTGGCAACCATCTGACATCCCCGGTGTTCCCAGGAAGGTAATTGAGCACAAGCTTGCTGTTTGTCCTCATGTGCGGCCCGTCAAGCAGAAGGTCAGGAAGCAAGCCGTGGAGCGCCAAGAATTCATTGCCGAAGAGATCAAGAAGCTAGAAGCAGCAGGCCTGGTTAGAGGCGTGATCCATCCCACGTGGTTAGCAAACCCAGTTGTCGTGCGTAAGGCCAACGGGAAGTGGAGACTGTGTATAGACTTCACCGATGTGAATAAAGCATGTCCCAAGGATCCATTTCCCTTGCCGCGCATTGACCAGATTGTTGAATCCACTGCCGGATGTGAGCTGCTCTCTTTCCTTGATGCATATTCAGGCTACCACCAGATTTTCATGGCCAAGGAAGATGAAGAGAAGACTGCATTCATTACTCCATGCGGCACATATTGCTTCATTCGCATGCCCTTTGGATTGAAGAATGCAGGCTCTACATTTGCAAGAGTAGTGTACACTGCTTTTGAACCACAGATTCACAGAAATGTAGAAGCTTACATGGATGATATCGTGGTCAAGAGCAAGAGCAAGGATACACTGATCCAAGATTTGGAAGAGACATTTGAGAATCTGCGCAAGATCCAGCTTAAGTTGAACCCCGAGAAGTGCGTCTTTGGAGTCCCCTCCGGCAAGCTTCTCGGATTCTTTGTGTCACAGAGGGGGATTGAAGCCAACCCCGACAAGATAAAAGCCATCGAGCAGATCGAAGCCCCGAAGCGCGTCAAGGACGTAAGGAGACTTGCAGGTTGTGTAGCCGCCCTCAGTAGGTTCATTTCAAAGTCTGCAGAACGCGCCCTGCCTTTCTTCAAGATCTTGAAGAAGGCAGGTCCTATGAAATGGACTCCGGAAGCGGAGGCAGCGCTGCAGGACTTGAAAGGGTACCTATCCTCCACTCCAATACTTGTCGCACCTAGGCCACAAGAGAAGTTGCTGCTGTACTTAGCGGCAACCAATCAAGTGGTTAGTGCTGCGTTAGTAGCGGAGAGGGAGGCCGACGAGGAGTCTACACCACCGGCAAGCGAATCCAGCGACAAGCAGGGGGCTACTCCGGCAAGCTCTGGCCCCGACAAGGACAACTCTGCGCAGGAACAAGGAGAAGTGCGAAGAAAGATGGTGCAGCGCCCAGTGTATTTTGTGAGTTCCCTCTTGCAGGGGGCTAGATCAAGATACTCTGGGGTGCAAAAGTTGCTTTTCGGTCTCCTCATGGCCTCGAGAAAGCTGCGCCATTACTTCCAAGCACATGAGATAACAGTGGTCACTCGCTTTCCGCTGAAGAGGATATTGCACAATCCAGAAGCAACAGGCAGGATCGTCGAGTGGGCACTGGAGCTGTCAAGCTTTGGTCTCAAGTTTGAGAGTACTTCAACTATCCAGAGCCGAGCTTTGGCAGAATTCATAGCTGAGTGGACCCCAACGCCGGATGAAGAAGTTCCAGAGACAAGTGTTCCCGTACAAGAAGCGACAAGTGAATGGGTAATGTACTTTGATGGTGCCTTCTCGCTGCAAGGCGCCGGTGCCGGCGTGGTATTCATAGCGCCCACCGGAGAGCACCTCAAGTATGTTATCCAGATGCACTTTCCCAGGGAGCAAGCGACAAACAATACTGCTGAGTATGAAGGCTTGCTTGCCGGCCTCAGGATTGCGGCCGAACTTGGGATCAAGAAGTTGATTGTGCGGGGAGATTCTCAGTTGGTAGTCCGACAAGTCAACAAGAGTTATCAGAGCCCTTTGATGGAAGCCTATGTAGACGAAGTGAGGAAGCTTGAAGAACACTTTGAAGGTCTGCAAATGGAGCACGTCCCGAGAGCTCAGAATGACATTGCAGATGGCCTTTCAAAGTGTGCTGCGATGAAGTTACCTGTGGAACCGGGGACCTTTTTGCTCAAGTTGACTCAGCCATCCGTTACACCATTTATTGGGCAGCACAAGAAGAGAAAGTTGATCTCCGGCGACTACTTGCCGGCGGATCTCCCCGAGGCCGCCGCCAAGGTCCCCAAGATCAACGATCAGAATGCTGAGGAACAGTTTGCTCCTGCAGATCCTAGGGTCTGTACAGTTGAAGCAAGCGTTCCCGACAAGCCTCGCCCCGGCGAGCTTGCCGGGGAACCGTCAGCTCCGGCAGAACCCGAGGTTCTTGCCGTAGAAGCTGAGGTTCCCGCAGCGGCCCTCATGCCTTTAGTTCTTGCCGTTGAGCCCCGAGCTCCGGCATGGGCACAACAGATCGTCCGTTTTCTGCAAACTGGAGAACTTCCCGACGACCCAGAAGAGATAGAGAAGATAACAAGGCAGTCAAGTATGTACCAGTTCGTGGACAACGAGTTGTATAGAAGAAGGCTCAATGGTGTCAGGTTGAAGTGCATTTCCAGAGAAGATGGACAGAAGCTGTTGGCAGAGATACATGGAGGCATATGTGGCCACCACATTGGCGCAAGGGCACTTGCCGGGAAGGCGTTCCGGCAAGGGTTCTTCTGGCCAGAAGCCCTCCAAGATGCAACTGCACAAGTAACCAAGTGTGAAGCGTGCCAGTTCCATGCTAAGCAAATTCATCAGCCAGCTCAAGCTCTCCAGACGATCCCTTTGTCCTGGCCCTTCTCGGTCTGGGGGCTCGATATCCTCGGCCCTTTCCCCCGTGCTGTCGGGGGCTTTGAGTACTTGTACGTTGCAATCGACAAGTTCACAAAGTGGCCAGAAGTGGAACCGGTGAGAAAGGTGACAGCACAGTCAGCAGTCAGGTTCTTTAGATCGATTGTTTGCCGTTTCGGGATCCCTAACAGGATCATCACCGATAACGGCACACAGTTCACTAGTCGCACCTTCATGCAGTACGTCCAGGACCTTGGGGCCAAGGTCTGTTTCGCTTCTATTGCTCACCCGAGGAGCAACGGTCAAGCGGAGAGGGCGAATGCTGAAGTGCTGCGCGGACTCAAGACAAGGACCTTTGACAGGCTGCGCAAGTGCGGAAGAAACTGGATAGAGGAGCTACCGGCGGCTCTTTGGTCAATCAGAACGACACCAAGTCGAGCCACCGGACAGACACCCTTTGCCCTAGTCTATGGGGCAGAGGCAGTTCTCCCCACGAAACTCGCATACGGATCTCCTCGAGTGCTCGCTTATGATGAGCTCGAGCAAGAGCAACTACGACAAGATGACGCGTTGCTCCTCGAGGAGGAACGTCTCCAGGCTGCTGTACGAGCTGCTCGATACCAGCAAACCTTGCGTCGCTATCATAGCCGCAAGGTTAAGGCCAGGAGTCTCGAGGAAGGCGATCTTGTTCTTCGGCGTGTTCAGTCCGCCAAGAATTCCAACAAGTTGACGCCGAAGTGGGAAGGCCCTTATCGGGTGAGACAAGTAACAAGGCCCGGCGCTGTCCGCCTTGAGACCTAAGAAGGCTTACCGGTGAGCAACTCCTGGAACATAGAGCATCTTCGCAAGTTTCACCCATGAGGCGCGGTTGCCGTGATCCGCTCCGGCAACCACCTTTTGTACAAGCCTTGCCGCTGTTGCATGTAACCCTTTGTACAAAGCCGGGCGCAGATCCCGTGCATCAGTAAAGCTTTTGCGTTTTGCACTATTTGCCTTTTCCATGCTTCTCTTCGCTATTTGCATGCATTATTTGGCATCTTGTGCAACACACGTACCCGGTAAGCATTAGCATGCCGAAAGGCCATATACTTGTTTTCCCTCCTCTTTTTCTTTCCCTCTTAAGCAGAAGGAATGTTCCTCGCGCACAAGTTTGCCGGGGGGGAAGGAGATGGAGGATGAACCAAGTGCTGTTCAAGAAAGAGAAGCCTTGTCGGGGAAGCAAGCAATATATGAAAGCTAAGTTACCAGAATTTGAGCAGTTCAAATTTTGAATTTTTAATTATCTTCCTTGAACAACCACACTTTGTATGGAAAACCTGTGCGCGGAGGAACCTACCCGTGGCTAGCCGCACCCTTGTCTTGTTTTCGAGTACGCTCAACGACTCAAGTGAGCTGCGACAAGTGTCGCGCCCTTGCTTCGTTTTCGAGTTCGCTCAGCAAGCTAAGTGCGTTGCGACTAGCTGCGGCAAGGTTGCTTGCCGGTAAGACCTTAGCCAGCAGGCTGCTCAGAGTCCAGCACTCAGCGCTCGCGGCAAGGGCCCCTTGCCGGCGAGTTCCCTAGAAGCGTAGGGTTAAAAGCATACAAAGTAAAGGACCAAAGCAAGGGAGATAACACTGCATCGATTAATCGAAATAAGATAATATATTACAAGGGATAACTTGTCGCAATCACTAATAGGTTCATGTTCATGACACACTTTGCAGCAGCAAAAGAAATAAAAGGGAAAAGGCCTAGTCTACGCGATCGCCTTCACGCCTGGAGATTTTGTTCACCTTGGCGATGATGTGGGCGACCTGCGCCTTCAAGGCCTCCTGATCTGCGTCGGCCGGCAAGCTGCGGAGAACGTTGACAAGATTTATACCAGGGTTGCGGTAGACAATCTTGGTCAAGACACGCTCCAGAGTTCCCGCGCAGAGTTGGCGCGACTCCTCGGCCAGCTGCGCGGGGAGCTTCTGCTGCAGACGTGCGAGCGCCGGTGCGATCCCCCTGAAGAAAAGGCTGAGCTTGGCGCTGTGGGGGAGATTTGGATCCGGAGAGTATATGAGATGCTCAACCCTCAGCGCCATCAGCTCCTTGTCGATGTTGCCAGCAGAAGCCACCAGATCTTCAGTCCATACCTCGACGGTCCGGCGGAAGTTGTCAGCTGAGGCGGCGGCGCTCTCCACCAGGCCTCGCTCCTTGCGGAGCTCGTCCTTCAGCTTGGTTTCGCGGTCCCGGACGGCGTCGAGTGAATCCTTTAGCATAGAGACTTTCAGCTCCAGATCTGCAATCGAGTCCTTGGCGGCCTTGAGCTCGTCGCCCTGCTTGGAGAGGCGTACCTGGAGTTCCGAGTTGGTATGGGCATCCTTCTCGCGCTCTATGTTGAGCGCGGTGACCCTCTCCGTGCTCGCCTTCAGGTACTCCTCCAGCTGCACCACCTTAGCCTCGAGGTCCTTCTTGGCGGTCTCCGCGGTGGATGCGGCGGCCTTTGCTTCCTTCAGCTCTCCGCCAAGGGCCTGCTCCCGGGCGGCAAGGTCGTCCTCGTGAGAGTCGAGGTCGACCTTCCGCTGGTTGAGCGCTCCTTCTCGCTGGGATAGCGCTTCTCCGGCGAGTCGCTGCTGCTCCTCGGCCTCAGCCTTCTCCAGGAGCCACTCTTGGTACTCTCCAGCAAGCCTCTCGCGCTCCTCCGCCAAGTCGCGAAGGGCCGCCTGGTTGGCGGCGCGGAGCTCCGCAGCGCGTTTCTCCATATCTGCAGCGGCCTTGGCGGTGAGGGCTTCCCGAGACTCAAGTTTCGCCTGCCTGGCCCGGTAAAGGGCCAGGAGCCGGTGAAGCAGTTTCTCCTCCTCGGGCTCGTCGCTCCCGCCCGACGCCTCGACGATCTTCAACCCCGCGGAGGCGAGGACCTCCCCATCGAAGGTCTCTCCCTCCTCGGGGGCTCGCGACGAGGATCCCCACGGCACCTGTATGAAGACGCCGTTGGGAGCCTCAAGATAGAAGGCGGACTACTCCTTCTCGGTGGAGGGGTCGGCGGCCAGCGCAGCGCCTGATGCTCCTGCCGCCTCCGGGCTGGCAGTGTGGCCACCGTCCCCCTCCCCGGCCGCGGCGTCTGCGGTCGAAGCAGTCTCCTCCGCGGCAGGCTCGCCGGCTCCTGCCATGTCTTCGACGACAGTGGCGTCGCCGGCATTGCCTTGCGCGCCCTCCTCCTCGACGATGACCTCCGTCTCCATCTGCTCTGGGGGAGGAGGATCTAGAAGAAGAAGAAAAGAAAAAGTTCAAGCAAATATCCAAAAAAGACAAGTCCAAGAAGACGGGGTTGCAAGACTTACCTTCGCGGGCTTCGTCGACAACAGGCTCCCTCGTCGGGGAGCTCTCCCTTGGCGGGGTGGCCGCCCTCGCCGGGCTGCTCGCCCTTGGCGGAGTACCCACCCTTGGCGGAGCGCTCTCCCTTGCCGGGGAGTTCGCCCTTGGCGGGGATGGCTGGGCCTGCGGATCCTCGGGGGTGGTCTCCAGGCGCTCCTGCGGCTGCGGCTCCTTTTCTGCACAAGACAGTCAAGACAAAACAGAGCAACAAGATGTTAGTATCAAGCAAAGACCTCAAGCGCGCCCAACGAGCGGAAAGGTCAAGCCCAGACTTACGCTGGGGGCTGCGCTGGGGGCTGCTCCTCGGAGCAGCACTTGGGTCCGGCAAGCTCGACGCCGGCGCGTCCTCTGCCGCCGCGACGGGCGAGTCGTCCTCGACCACCACCACGGGAACCTTGGCCTTCTTTGCCGCTCGCTGGGCCAGGGTCCTGCAGGCAAATCAAGAAACAAGATCAGAATCACCAACGAAAGAATCAAGACAGAATTAAAGAAGCTACAAGATACAAATGCTTACTCCTATTCCTCGTCGTCGTCGTCGCTCAGGGCGGAGAAGTCGAACTCCACCTGAGGCTCTTCCACGCGAGGAGCGGGAGGAGAAGGCTCCCGCGGGCGCTTGGCGGTCCCCGGGGCTGGGGGCTGCGAAGACCCAGCCTCTGTTGGCGCCGAGGCCCGGGGAGCAGGCGGAGCAGCCGCTCCACTCTGGGAGGCTCCTCCTCCGCTTGACGCTGGCACGCGGGGCGCCTCCGCCGCAGCTGCTGCGCGGGGCGCCTCCGTCGCGGCTGATGTGCGGGGCACCTCTGTCGCAGCCTGGCTCCCCTCGGTGGCTCGCGTCGCCCGGCGAGCAGGTTGTTGTCAGAGCGCCTGCGTCCTTGTCGTTGTAGGCGCCTTGCGGAGGCGCTTCAACGGAGATCGCCTGGGACTTACCCGGGGCGGAGAGCTCTCCGAGGACGAGGAGACGTCGTCCAACCCCAGGGATCCGCCAGTATCCTCGTCGGCTCCGGCGTCCTCCCCCTCTGCCTCCTCCTCCTCCTCGGTGGGCTCGCTAGGCCCAGCACCCTGCCCCGCGGCCTTGCTCCTTCCAGTGGCTCCGCTCCCTCCGGCACCTCTGCTTCCTCCGGCAACCTCGCCTCTTGCCGCGGCCTCGCTCACCACTCCGGGGATCCCGGCATGCCTCAGAGAAGGGACCCCGGCGAGCTCGTCGGGCGGAAGTTTGAGAAGCCTCCGGATCTCTGCCTCCTCGGCCTGGCACGACGCGTCCTCGGCCTCTGCCTTGTCGACGGTGAACCCAAATTCTCCTACCGCTGCGGCTGCGGCGGCCTCTTCTACCCGGGTAGCGATATATGCTATCTCCCGATCCGTGGTGGCCCGGGTGAGACCCTTGATCTCATCGGTGTTCTTCGGCACCTCGACCAAGTTATCGAAGAAACTCATGATGGCATCCGGCGTGGGCACTATCCATGTTGGGTCGACGCCATGTGAGTCACACGCGGGCATCATCGCCCGCAAAGCGTCCCGGGCGGTGCTGTTGCATAGAGGTACTACTCCCCGGGCAGGTCTAAACCACTCTGGGTGAGCCGGGTCGTGCTTAAAAAGCTCCCGGAGCATCCCCTTCAGCTCCAGCGCCGTGAAGTTGTAATTCAGCCCCGGGCGCAACCTCATTACGTCCGCCGCATTGCCAAACTCCCATGCTGGCCTTTTCCTTTCCTGTAAAGGAGCAATGTGGCGGCGGAGGAAATCAGCTCCTACCTCTCCGATGGTCAACTTGGCTACCCGGAGACGAAGAATCCTGACAAGGGCAGCGTTGAGCTTAATGTCGTCGGCGGCTAAATCACTCCAGTCCCTGCCGCGCACTATAGCAGTTGTGCGCGGCGCGGTGAAAGGCTGCGGCTCGTCCTCTACTATCCAGCACCAATCCGCGCGCCACTCCTCCCACTTGCCGCGGAGCTCCCCTTTCAGATAAGATTCCTTTTTGTTCAAGCGGAAGACCCAAGAGATGCCCCCGGAGAGGGGAGCGCCGGCCTCTACTCTAGGCGTAAAGAAATGCCTAAAGAGTGCTACGTTTGGATAGATCCCTATGTAGTTTTCGCACAGATGTGCGAAAACCGCCATCGTGAGGATGGTGTTGGGGGTGAAGTCTAAAAGATGGAGGTTGTAGGTGTTCATAATGTCACAGAAGAATTCAGAGAATGGAGGACACAAGCCGCAGTGGAAGAAGGCAGCAAAGAAGAAATACCCGTTGGGGTACATATCTCTGGCGGCGGCCGGGTAGACTCGGGTGCGGGGATGCGCCTTGGTCTTCTTGGCCCAGAACAGATAGTACTTGTTCCAGAGTTCCCGCGCTGAGCCTTGGCGCGAAGATGACATTCCTCTTCCGCAGGAGAGCAAGCTTCGTCGCCTGCTCGAATTTCTCTTTCTTGGCCTTCTCCGCCTTCGCCTTCTCGGTCTTCGGGGCCATGGCGGAGGCGGCGAGGGAAGGAGACGAGGAGTCCGACGGCGCCGCAGATGCGAGAGATGGCGGAGGAGGCGTGGAGGCGGAGCGCAGAGGGGAATTTCTGGAGGTGGAAGAAGCAATGAAGACGAAGTAAGGTAACGGCCCCTGCTTCCTCTGCTTTTAAGGGGGAAGTGGGGGACGCTCCGCATTTCCCATTAAAGAACGTGGCCACGATCTCTCCCACGACGCCGCAATCGACGCGTGCCGTTAGGGAGGGATGCGGCGGATGCGGAAGAGGAATTACGGCTCGCCGTGGGCCGCGCGTGCCCATGCACTGTCTTGGGCCTGGCCCAACAGCGCTCGGCTCCGTGTGTGGCCCAGGCCCGGGGGCTCCTGTCGGTGTACTAAAATAGGGGTACCTTAGTACCCCAACTTGTGCACGGGCAGTAGCAGCTTCCCGCGGCAGGGTCTACCACGTGCTTGCTGGAAACCTCTCTGGTCCTTATTAAGCCATTCAAAAACAAAGTATACAAGACAGAAGATCAAGGCCCCGGCAAGTGGAGCTTGCCGGGAAGGCCGTCCCAGGCTCAAGATTACCTCATTAACTCAAGGCCCTGGCAAGAGGAGCTTGCCAGGAAGACCAGAAGATTGCCTCTTATGAGACACGCCTTGGCGCACCCTGCGCCCCGGCAAGACCCGGGGAGCGACAAGCTTCCCGGCCCGACAAGGTCAAGACCCCGGCAAGGTGCTTGCCGGGGGAAGTCTGCACTGTGTGCCCGCGCTCCAGCTCATCGGTCCACGCGTCGCCCTGGGGCCATTCCAGGGACGCGTGGCGGATGGCTGTGCAGCCTGGGGGACACGGTGGCACTCCACGGTGACGAAGCTACCACCGTGGCGGACGGAGACGCAAGGGCGGGCGCTTTTGGGGTCGACGGCGACGGGCATTTGATGCTCTTGTCCCCCACTGTCAAAGTAGGTGATGACCACTGTTCATCCACTATTCCCGCACTGTTACAACTACCACCAAAATTACATTCTTGCCCCTTTCCTCTACGTTGACACCTGTCGGTGACCCCTTGAGCTATAAAAGGAGGCCCATGCACAACATAGAAAGGGTTCGGAACCTAGATCGCTCATTCGCTCGGTGTAGCTAGTTCTTCAAGCTCCCGAGCTCCAACACTCAATACAATCTAAGCAGGAGTAGGGTTTTACGCGTCCGTCGCGGCCCGAACCTGGGTAAACTGCCCGCGTGCTCTCTACGATCTGCTCTTTGTGCTCCCTCCGCTCCCTTACCGCACGAACAAGGGGCTCCGGTCCCATAGGTGCTCGTGGTGGACAGTTTCCCCCGACAATAATACTAAGGCTAGAGTCGATATGGAGGCGCTATGTGATAGGCCGTTACAAAACATGAAAGAACCGAAAGGAAAGCAGAACTGGACGAAGCAAAGGCATGGTTCAATCTTGGAAGACCAGCTATGAGGGAAATTATCTTGTGGGTGCAACATCAGTTGATGTTCCCCGATGGGTATGCAGCGAATCTAAAGAGGGGAGCGAATCTTGATAAATTGAAGATATTTGGTCTCAAGAGTTATGATTGGCACATATGGATTGAGCGGGTAATGCCGGCGATGTTGCATGGCTTCATCCCTGAGGATGAATAGCTAGTACTGGCAGAACTCAGCTATTTCTTCCATGTTCTTTGTGCGAAAGAACTATCGCCTGGCGTGCTAGAAGAAATGGAAGAGTTGGCGCCGGAGTTGATCTGCAAGTTAGAGAAGATCTTTGCCAAAAATCGTCATTTGCATAATCCGAAGCCTCGGTACAATGCTGACGAGCCTAAAAAGGGTGGATCCAACCTCAGCCTATTCAAAGGGAATCTCACACCAGCCAGTGTTTCAAATCCAGTATCTTTGGATAACAAAGAATGGCGGACCATTTCGTTGTATATCTTCAACAACCTGATAGAAGTGCGGCCGTACATCGAGTAAGTTCTCGGTACATTGATTCGCAACTTCTATTTCCTTTGAACTATGCTCTTATTCCTGGATATTTCATACAGTCGATACGTTGCCATATTATCGTATGGAGCGGTGATCCAAAAGGATTCTCTCGAAGAGTACGAGCTTCTCGCAAAGCAAGGAGGCGGCTCCTATCCCGGTTTCATCTCTCGGTTCAAACAAACGGTAATTTCTATTAGACAATTTCATTTCATTCGCTAATTTGTGCGTAATGCAACAATCCTTTCATATTAAACTTGTAGGCTACTTCAGAGTCTATGGACGCCGAATTGAGACAAGTCGCTAATGGTTTTGACTATAAGGTCCATTCATTTGACAAATACGACATCAACGGGTATCGCTTTCGTACCTATGGCAAAGAGCTATCTATGGCCGACCGAAAGTCTACAAATTGTTGTGTATCTGCTATCAGCGAAGGAGGTGTCGAGTATTATGGGAGAGTTGAAGCAATTTATGAACTTCTATTCTATGGTGAAAACCCACCGAATGTCGTAGTCTTCAAATGTTATTGGTTTCAGCCGAAGGAGACTAGAAGGACTCATGAACATATAGGGCTAGTTGAAATCAACCAAAGCACCCATTTAGATGTTCATGATGTCTATATTACGGCTCAACAGGCGACCCAAGTATTCTATCTACCGTGGGCCTACCAAACTAATCCAAATCTGAAAGGTTGGGATGTCGTTTATGAAGTGCCGCCACGTGCTAGACTTTCTCCCCCAAAGGAAGAGGATTATGAACCTCACATTAACCCAGACACATATGAAGGAGAAATCTTCCAAGAGACACGTCTTTCCAAAAAGCGTTTCAAGAACCGCTATACTTCACCCCAAAACATTGAAGTAGACAGCGATAGTGAATCCGACATCACCCCAGAGGAGGAACAAGAAGAGCCGGAACAAGAAGAGGTTACTGCTGCGGATGACCTGTCAATGCTTGACCGATTACGTCAAGGTGGCCTTGCACATGTTGATGCCACTGAACCCTATGAGCCCGTCATTGATTATAGTGATGATGATGATTATGCATTTGTTGATGATACTGATCAAGATTATTAGTAGTGTCAGGTATTCAATTTTTTTATGTTGTGCTTGATGATGATACACTTAACTGATATACATATTATTATTCATGTCGGTATTTTTTTCTATGTTGTACTAATTTTGTTTACTCATTGTCATGGCAGGTGTTGAAAGATGGGGGCGCTGGTTGGGAGCGCTCCGAGACCCTGGAGGAGCACATGTGTGGATGGGGTACCTAGCCGAATCAGCCTGAGGGGCCGAGTGGCCATGCTGATGATGGCGGGGAGCCGACTGAGGCCAAGGACAAACGTGCCCAAATGGAAGGTGTGCCACACCATCAAGGCAGCTCCAGCTTATATCAGTTCGGGCGGAACTGGGTATGTGGTTTGCTTCATGATTCATGCAATTCATTCATCATGCTAGCTTGAGCCCTTTAATTACTAATTTACTTTGTTTCTCTCTTTCAGGCATGCTACAATAAGACGGATAAGGTGCCAGAGGTGTACGACCTGTATGCCATGGCCCACACTGCCTCTTACAAGAAAGTCAAGGGGAAGGCGAGGAAAGGGGAGGACTTTAACCCGAGCCAGGGTCCCATTGATCTAGGGCAGGTGATGATATCTGGTGGCGGGAGGTCCCATGGATCGATAGCCATTGGAGATGTGCAGTTTGTGTGCGAGAAGTCTGGCCAGATCGCTCCACCGAAGCCACAGATTGCTCCTGGGACCGCTCCGCCTACACCTCCATGATCACTGTAAGTTTCTCTAGTGTTTTGCTTAACAAATGCATAAAGACCTAGACTTAGCTTTATTTCCTCCAATATGCTTACCATAATGACCTAGAGTTAGCTTCTTTTCCTCCAAAATGACTTAATAAGCTTACTGACCTCCAAAACCAGCCATTTAACCTAAGTTAGCTCTAAAATGATCTATACTTAGCTTACTTATGTAAAAAATTGCATAATTAGCTTAGTTAGCTCATAAACGATCCATTTTACCTAAGTTAGCTCTAAAATGACCCATTTTACCTTAGTTAGCTTATAAATGATCCAGATTATCCAAGTTAGCTCTAAAATGACCCATTTTACCTCGATTAGCTCCTAAATGATCCATTTTACCTAGGTTAGCTTTAAAATGACCCATTTCACCTAGGTTAGCTCCAAAATGACCCATTTCACCTCGGTTAGCTCCAAAATGACCCGTTTCACCTAGGTTAGCTCCAAAATGACCCATCTTACCTAGGTTAGCTCCAAAATGACCCATCTTACCTAGGTTAGCTTATAAATTACTCATTTCACCTAGGTTAGCTCCAAAATGACCCATCTTATCTAGGTTAGCTTATAAACGATCCAGTTTATCCAAGTTAGCTCTAAAATGACCCAATTTACCTAGAGTAGCTCCTAAACGATCCATTTCACCCAACTTAGCTAAAAACGATCCATTTCACCTAAATTAGCTCTTAAATGATCCATTTGACCTAAGTTAGCTCATAAACGATCCATTTCACCTTAGTTAGCTCAAAAACGATCCATTTCACCTTAGTTAGCTCATAAATGACCCATTTCAACTAAGTTAGCTCATAAATGATCCATTTCACCTAAGTTAGCTCAAAAACGATCCATTTCACCTTAGTTAGCTCAAAAACGATCCATTTCACCTTAGTTAGCTCATAAACGACCCATTTCAACTTAGTTAGCTCATATATGATCCATTTCACCTAAGTTAGCTCATAAATGACATATACTTCTTGTTCTAGTCTTCTTCTTGTTCTAGTCTTCTTCTTGTTCTAGTCACCTATTTCTAACTTTCTTATTTGCCATTTTGCAGATTTCATTCACTTCATGGAAGATAGCTTGCTATGATGGAGTGCTTGCTTTTTCTTTGATGAAACTTTGCATTGTATCTAGCTTGCTATGATGGAACTTGCTATCTTGATGAAACTTTACATTGTAATATGTATATGGATGGAACAATGTGTATGGATGGAACTTGCTTATGTATGAATGGATGAAACTTATGTGCTGGATATGTGATATGATTGCTGTTAAATAGCCATGTGAAATATATCTATATATGTCATATATATTTGCTATGAAAATTGTTGGATTAAAAAAAACAGAAAAAAGAGCCAATATGCAGGCTCTTTGCCGTCGGCCACCGACGGCAAAGGGCTCTTTTCCTTCAGCAGTGGACGGCAAAGAGGCCACGTGGCAAGCAACTGTGCTTCCTGGGAGGCTGACCAATTTGGTCAGTTCCTACAGTGGCTGACGGGAAAGGCTTTGCCGTCAGCGCCAGACGGCAAACGCCTGCCGTGTAGTGACGTCCAGCTGACATCATTCGGCGGACGACAAAGGCAGGTCAAACTTTGTCGTCAGCGGCTGACGGCAAAGGCCTGCCGTTAACCACCTAACGGAGTAACAGCGCATTTATTGCCGTCTGCTTTCTTTGTCATCCGCTACTGATGGTAAAGGCACCTTTGCCATCAGCTGTCCGAAGCAGACGGCACAGTAGCTGTGCCGGATCTTACTTCGCCGGGGCCTTTTGCCGTCCGTGGCGGACGGCAAAGACCTTTGTCGTCCGCCTTTCATGCCTTTGCCGTCCGCCGTGGCAGACGGCAAATTACATGTTTCCTGTAGTGACATTCTATTGAAGATCAAAGAGGGAGAAGAAGCCATCTAGCTACTAGCTATGGACCCGTAGGTCTATGGTAAACTACTCACACATTATCGGAAGGGCAACAAGGTTGATGTAGAAGCCCTCTGTGATCGATTCCCCCTCTGTCAGAGTACCGGAAAAGGCCTCCAGATGGGATCGCGGAAGAACAGAAACTTGCAGCGGCGAAAAGGTATTTTTGGTGCCTCTCTGTTGGTTTCCCGATTTTATAGAATTATAGACTTGGAATTAGGCCAGACAGAGCCCGGAGGGACCCACAAGGTACTAGGGGGCGCACCCTAGTGCCTTGTCATCTACTCGTTCGCCTTCTGGTCTCCTCCTGGAGCTTCTAAGGTCTCTCTTGTCTAGAAAAAAACATCAAAAAGTTTCGCGGCATTTGGACTTAGTTTGCTACATAATTTATGGAAATCTAAAAACAGGCAAAAAAGTAGCAACTGACACTTGGCACTAGGTTAATAGGTTAGTCCCAGAAAATGATATATAGATGCATATAAAACATCCAATATTGATACTATAATAGCATGGGACAATAAAAAATTATAGATATGTTGGAGACGTATCACATGGCTAACATGTATATGGAAATTCCTTTGGAAGGTCACGAATCTCACAAGCTAGGCTCACTTTATCATTTGTTAGTAGGACTTGCTACCTCCAACATGATCATGAGGCATACTTTGATGCCCATGTCAAGAGATTTGAGAATGATGAGAGACATCTATACCTATACTAATTAGAGACTCTCAAGAAATTACCACGTTAATTAGAAAATATGAGTCGTTAATCTCTGGTGGGACCGAGTTATAATGGCCAGATTTAATCTAGAATTAATCAGACAAGAAAGGTCTGGAAAAAAAGAAAAAAAAGGCAATCACGTTAAAAAATGACACCTCACAAGGCTATGACGTTAAAAAGATTCCTCACAATATTGGTCTCATTAAAAAGGAGTCTTACTTCTATACGTACGGCTGAAATCACATGATAAAAAAGGGAGTCCTACTTTTTTTATAGAAGAGTCCTACTTCTATACGTACGTGCTAGATAGTCTTTCAACAGCCGTACGTGATCTGAAATAAAAACAGACGTATCTAATCTCCACAAACTACTCACATGTATCAAATCTCCGCAAGCTGCTCGGTCTTTCAACTAATAAAATGGCTGCTCGGCCTTTCAGCTAAAAAAGTTGTTCCGCCTTTAGGTTTTTCAATTCTGTGACAGCCCCATGGAGTCTCCTTTCTCTCTGATTAGGATTAAAAAGGAGTCCTACTTCTATACGTACGGCTGAAATCACTTGATAAAAAAGGAGTCCTACTTTTTTTATAGAAGAGTCCTACTTCTGTACATATGTGCTGGATAGTCTTTCAACAGACGTACGTGATCTGAAATAAAAACAGACGTATCTAATCTCCACAAGCTACTCACATGTATCTAATCTCCGCAAGCTGCTCGGTCTTTCAACTAATAAAATGGCTGCTCGGCCTTTCAGCTAAAAAAGTTGTTCCGCCTTTAGGTTTTTCAATTCCGTGGCAGCCCCATGGAGTCGCCTTTCTCTCTAATTAGGATCTTACTAACATGCTATTCTTCTCTCTATTCTCCCTCTTTACCTCAAACAAAAAAGTTGTGAATCATAGTATCCGTCTGATCCGTTTTCGCAAGGTGCCGGTGGAAGGTAACAAATCCGCTTCTACCTCCTTGGTGCCTCTGATGGCAGCGGGATCGATCGCCCGTAATAACCAGTCCAGACGACGAGACATCCTACCACAGTCCCAAACCCTCTTCCCGTTCTCACGTTGCAGAAAGAGAAATCGTCGCGAGCACGCACCCACAACACCAGGATGGGATCCAATGGAGATACAATGTCAGAGCCCTCAATTCCTCGATTTACCCTTGCAACCGAGGCTGAGTTCAAGGCTGGTGCATCCCTTCTCCTCTCCTCACACAAGTCATAGTGAATCAAAATTAATTAGGACTATTTTATATTAACATAAATCAGCAGTTTTTCTAGGTTCTTTCTCGCTCCGTTGTACAACGACAAGAACTACCACAACCAACCTATTTGCTCGGGATGAGCCATCCTCTTTTTCTGGAAGTCTGGTGTAAGTTTGTTGGTGTACAACCATATTAATCAGTGAATCAGATTTGGAAACATCCCCTTTATTTCTTTTGCATATATGACCACCCAGGATGGCGAGCTTTTGAGAGCTGGTGGCAATCCATTAGTATTTGAGAACAAAGCTCCATTAGTAACTACTTACAATTATTTTTTCTTAAATCTATAACACATACATGTGAAATGTTAATTGTTTTGAATGGATGGAAAGCTTCATGGATCTGTTTTATGTTCAAGAAGTGCACATACTGTAATTATACAGAATGTGTTTGTTAGCTTCTTATGTAACATGTATGCATGTTTTCGCATGCTTTTTTGGTGGTCAACGGTATTCGATGGTTATTCGATGCAAAAAATGAAAAGTATTAACTGAGAGTGGTTTGATCAAACCTGGTGTTAATTTGAGTGCAACGAGATTATTTAAGTTTTTCTAATTTGAATAATGTACGTTTGATTCAATTTAGCTCATGACCTTGATCTCATTTTGAAGCATGTACATGTGTGTTAGGTACAGTTTTTTTATCTCATGAATATGCAAATCAACCGCACTTTAGTATGAGTCATTCATGTATTTTCTCCTTCATTGTTGGATCACATAATCCATACATTTTTATATTTTGATCACACGGTATCAGTTGGCCACCGAATAAGGCATTAGCTATTATGAGGTTACGGAGATATCAAGTTGGTACGATTAAGCAATTATTATTGTTGTTCAAATAAAACATACACCATGAAGTGACTTGTTGAAATCCATGTATTTTGGGGTACTTAGGTCATCCATGTTTTTCTGTCATTAGTTATTATTCAGGTATAATCTTCATATCTTTAACTATACAACTTTGCTTGAGGAAATAAGGAAAAAATAATGCACGTCAAAGAAGGTGTTCCAGAGTGCCGATCAATTCACATATATACATTTCTCAAAATTAGTCGCAACATTCATTTTTTCCAAGTAATACATTGAAATACCAAGGATCTATATGACACTTACATGACTATCCTTTGTTGTATTTACTGAATTATGACATTTGCATTAACGAACAACGAATTTTATTCAGTTAGGATGGATTTGAGAACAGATATATTTCCTGTTTTTGAACCGGATAATCTTTAGTAGTACCATTATTCAAGGATGGATGCACAAGTATTATTGATTGAATTATTGCTCTGAGTACAACAGGCATTATTGAATAGATTGTTATGAAAGTGCGTTCGGGCATAATTAGTGGTATGCATGTTTTGTTCACTATGGTTGTGATTTTCTTATATGCAGGTAGGTATGTATATTTAGAGAAGTGGCATCTTTAGAAATGTCAAATGCAGAATGGTAACATGACTCGAAGGATGGACTCAATACAACAACTCAAAATGTTCATATTTTACTCCCAGGATCACAAGAAGAGTCATGAGATTGACTCATTTTTGCAGAGAAGAGTGAATACACATGATTCTTTTTGTATGCTGCCCTAAGTGTGCTTGATCAATGTTGTTCAAGAATTTTTATATGCAGAAATTCAATTGATAGGATTTGCATAAGATTATTTGATGCATATTTCTAATATATAAAAAATCAGTTTCATACAAAATTAGTAAGGTCCCAATTTCATTAGTACTAAGGATGGAAATCCTTATGCTATTGTAATTAAGTCTTCACATGCATTGGCATCACACCGATTTGTATTTATACATTTAATCCTTTCATATTTGGTATATCTTAGTAAAATTGCATTGTGCTACACCAGGCAAATTATATTCGCATAGATCCTTACTAAAACGCTTTTGGGTCGTGCATGTTGTTTGCAAATTAGCTATATGTGGGTTAGAAATTTGCATAAGATGTCTTACTGCTTCAATCTAATAGATGTGTGCCTCTTCATAATTATTACACCAATGTGTGGTCTTGATAATTAATATCTTAGCGCAATATCGCCAATGTTTTCATAAGTTTTCTTACCTAACAAAGTTTTTTAGTTGTTCGTTGAACAAATGTCGTTCAATAACAAATGTGTAGTCTTGATTATTAATATCTTGCTACCGCATTGCCAAGGTTTTAGAACTTTTTGTAACTACAAAGTCTTATAGGTATCCATAGAACATATGTCATTCAATAACATTAACTATCATGTTTTTCTAATGATAGCTAGCCCGTGCATCTGCACGGGTTGACGACTAGTTCCATCAATATGCTTCATCACATTGATCCATCACAGAGATTCAAGGTCATGGATCTCACTTTAGAAACTATCACAGTGAATGTTGCGGATCAAAAAAGGTCATGTGGATTTACTCCACACATTCAGGTGCTTATCAACTCCATGGTTGATAATAAGTCATATTTGTTTGACCATGAGCATTTTTCGCCAAAGCCGAAGTTTGAGGACAACGCTGTGACGATGGATCCTTCCCATCCCACTTCGGCTACAACACATGCAGAGAGGGAAGCACGAGCGAAGATTGCTAAGTATGCAGAGCCCAGAGCCGCATCTACTCTGTCACTGAAGACCAATGACGATCAGATGAACTATCTTCTTTGAGCTACTCAGAGGATCGAGCGGAGTTTGGCCAACCTCGTAGAGAACCGGAAGAGTCTTGAGAGGATCATTGAGACGAAATTTATAATCTGGATGTCAAGGTGATAGAGATGCAGACTATTATTGAGAGTCTAAAGAAAGAGGTGGATGAGGGAAAGCTTGCCAGCAGTGATGATGATGAGCATCACGATTCAGTACTTCCCATGACTACTCAGTTCCGGACCTAACCTAGGTTAACAGTTGTTCCACACATCTCCAGAGTCACAGTTTCATCTCTAGCTGATGCACCCTCAGTTGCTTTGTCAGTTGCTCCAGTCGTTGCTACTCCACCAGCCTCACATACCTCATCTAAGGCATTTACAGATGCACTTTCTCCACTCCGATGACATCGATGCACACCAGCATTGCAAGTTAGAGAATTTCATCACCAGGAGTTGCCAGATATTGAGCCTCGAACGATGTTTAGCTATGTACTTCTTCGAGCTTTTTGGTACTTGTTGCCAAAGGGGAAGAATTAGTGTAGATCATTAGGGCTTCGAGAGAGCGAGTGTTTTTCCATTTCTCATTTGTTTTTCCTTTGTGTGCTACTCTATGAGATGCTACTTTTGTCTGTTTCTCGTTTGGTATTACGTTCGTTTGTGGTTGATCATACCGTACTTTCATGCTACGCTTATATATCTATTCATATGCTCCATGTATGATCATTCACTTGTTTTCTTGGTGATGAGTGCTTATTATATTGCAATCATATCATTTTGAGCGCTCCACCAAGTTGTATGTGACATGGAAGAGTAACCCATGATCCTAATCGATTGTGCATTTGCATTGAAATGCAAATTTTTAAATAATGCACAAATTTAGGGGGAGCTCTTGCTTATCACATACTTCTCAAAGCGATGATGTATTTCATTCATTATATCATTTGTCGAAGCTTTGATCTATATGTTGTCGTAAATTACTGAAGAGGGGAGATTGAAAGTGTAACTAATCCCCGGGTGGTTTTGGTAATTAATAACAACATATATGTGATACGTCCATTTTGCATCATGCTTTCATGTTAATATTTATTGCATTATGGGATGTTATTACACATTATGTCACAATACTTATGCCTTTTCTCTCTTATTTTACAAGGTTTACATGAAGAGGGAGAATGCCGGCAGCTGGAATTCTGGGCTGGAAAAGAAGCAAACTCTGGAAACCTATTCTGCACAACTCAAAAAGCTCTGAAACTTCACACAACACTGTTTCAGAAAATATAAAAAATATCTGGCGAAAGAAGATCACCAGGGGGGCACCACCTGTCCACGAGGGTGGGGGCGCACCCCCTGCCTTGTGGGCCCCCTGATGCCCATCTTCTCTTATATGAGGTGTTTTGACCTGGAAAAATCATAAGGAGGCTTTCGGGACCAAACGCCGCCGTCTCGAGGCGGAACCTTAGCAGAAACCAATCTAGGGCTCCGGCAACGCTGTTCTGCCGGGGATACTTCCCTCCAGGAGGGGGAAATCGTCACCACCGTCATCACCAACAACTCTCCCATCTTGGGGAGGGCTATCTTCATCAACATCTTCAGCAGCACCATCTCCTCTCAAACCCTAGTTCATCTCTTGTATCCAATCTTTGTACCCAAACCTCAAATTGGTACCTGTGGGTTGCTAGTAGTGTTGATTACTCCTTGTAGTTGATGCTAGTTGGTTTATTTGGTGGAAGATCATATGTTCAGATCCATTATGCATATTAATACCCCTCTGATCATGAACAATATTATGTCTTGTGAGTAGTTACTTTGGTTCCTGAGGACATGGGAGAAATCTTGCTATTAGTAGTCATGTGAATTTGGTATTCGTTTGATATTTTGCTGAGATGTATGTTGTCTCTCCTCTAGTGGTGTCATGTGAACGTCGACTACATAACACTTCACCATTATTTGGGCCTAGAGGAAGGCATTGGGAAGTAATAAGTAGATGATGGGTTGCTAGAGTGACAGAAGCTTAAACCCTAGTTTATGTGTTGCTTCGTAAGGGGTTGATTTGGATCCACTTGTTTCATGCTATGGTTAGGTTTACCTTAATACTTCTTCTGTAGTTGCGGATGCTTGCATTAGAGGTTAATCATAAGTGGGAGGCTTGTCCAAGTAAGGACAGCACCCAAGCACCGGTCCAGCCACGTACAAAATTATCAAAGTACCGAACGTGAATCAGATGATCGTGATGAAAACTAGCTTGACGATAATTCCCATGTGTCCTCGGGAGCATTTTCCTTCATATAAGAGTTTGTCGAGGCTTGTCCTTTGCTAAAAAAAGATTGGGCCACCTTTCTGCACCTTATTTACTTTTACCTTTTGTCACTTGCTACCAATTACCTTATCACAAAACTATCTGTTACCTATAATTTCAGTGCTTGTAGAAAATACCTTACTGAAAACTGCCTATCATTTCCTTCTGCTCCTCGCTGGGTTCAACACTCTTACTTACCGAAAGGACTACTATGGATCCCCTACACTTGTGGGTCATCAAGACTCTTTTCTGGCGCCGTTGCCGGGGAGTGAAGCGCCTTTGGTAAGTGGAATTTGGCAAGGAAAAATTTATATAGTGTGCTGAAATTTATTGTCACTTGTTACTATGGCTCATAATCCTTTGAGGGGCTTGTTCGGGGCATCTTCACCCCGACCAGAAGAGCAAAGAGTTGCTCCTCAACCTACTACACCTACTGAAAATGTTTGCTTTGAAATTCCTTTGGGCATGATAGAGAAACTGCTAGATAATCATTTTACAGGAGATGGAACACTGCATCTCGATTTACACCTAATCTATGTGGACGAAGTTTGTGGATTATTTAAGCTTACAGGTATGCCCGAGGATGTTATCAAGAAGAAGTTCTTCCCTTTATGTTTGAAGGGAGATGCATTGACATGGTTTAGGCTATTTGATGATATTGGATCATGGAACTATAATCGTCTGAAGTTGGAATTTCATCAGAAGTTCTACCCTATGCACCAGGTTCATCGTGATCATAATAATATCTATAATTTTTGGCCTCGCGAAGGAGAGAGCATCGCTCAAGCTTGGGGGAGGCTTATGTCAATGTTATATTCATGCCCCAATCATGAGCTCTCAAGAGAAATGATCATTCAAAATTTTTATGCTCGGCTTTCTCTCAATAATCGCTCCATGCTCGATACTTCTTGTTCTGGTTCTTTTATGATGAAGACTGTTGAAATCAAATGGGATTTATTGGAAAGAATTAAACGCAACTCTGAAGATTGGGATCTCGACGAAGGTAAGGAGTCAGGTATGACCCCTAAGTTTGATTTTGTTAAAGCTTTTATGGATACCGATGTTTTCCGTGAGTTTAACACTAAATACGGACTTGACTCTGAGATAGTAGCTTCTTTTTGTGAATCATTTGCTACTCATGTTGATCTTCCCAAGGAGAAGTGGTTTAAATACCATCCTCACATTGATGTAAAAGTAGTTGAACCTGTTAAAGTTGAAGAAAAGACTATCACTTATAATGTTGATCCTATTGTTCCTACTGCTTATATTGAGAAACCACCTTTCCCCATTAGTATAAAGGATCATGCTAAAGCTTCAACTGTGGTTCATAAGAGTAATACTAGAACACCTACACCCTCTGAGCAAATTAAAGTTGAACCTAGTGTTGCTATGGTTGAAGATCTCTTGGTAGAAGATTTAGATGGACATGTTATTTACCTCCAAGAGGAATTTGCTAGAATAGCCAAACCCGATGCTAGGAATAAACATAGACCTGTTGTAGGCTTGCATGTTATCTCTGTTAAAATAGGAGATCATTGCTATCATGGTTTATGTGACGTAGGTGCTAGTGCAAGTACAATCCCTCATACCTTATATCAAGAAATTATGCATGACATTGCACCTTTTGAGTTAGAAGGGATTGATGTCACTATTAAGCTTGCTAATAGAGACACTATTTCACCAGTTAGGATTGTTAGAGATGTTGAAGTTCTGTGTGGGAAAGTTAAATACCCTACTGATTTTCTTATTCTTAGTTCCCCACAAGATGACTTTTGTCCCATTATATTTGGTAGACCCTTCTTGAATATTGTTAATGCCAAGATAGACTGCGTGAAAATATTGTCACTGTTGGTTTAGGGGATATGTTTCATGATTTTAACTTTGCTAAATTTCGTAGACAACCCCTTGATAAAGAATTACCTAGTAAGGATGAAATTATTGGTCTTGCTTCTATTGATGTGCCTTCTAATGATCCTTTAGAACGATATTTGCTAGACCATGAAAATGATATGCATATGAATGAGAGAAGGTAAATAGATGAAATATTCTTTAATCAGGCACCCGTATTGAAAAACAACTTGCATGTTGAAATCCTAGGGGATCCCCCTCCAGCCAAGGGTGATCCCGTGTTTGAACTTAAACCATTACCTGATAATCTTAAGTATGTTTATCTTGATGAAAAGAAGATATATCCTGTTATTATTAGTGCTAATCTATCAGAGGAAGAAGAAGAAAATTTATTGAAAACTCTGAAGAAGCACCGTGCTGCTATTGGATATACTCTGGATGATCTTAAGGGCATTAGTCCCACTTTATGCCAACACACGATAAAATTGGAAGAAAACGCTAAATCGGTTATTGATCATCAACGACTGTTAAATCCTAAGATGAAAGAAGTGGTAAGGAAGGAAATACTAAAGCTTCTAGAGGCAGGTATTATTTATCCAGTTGCTGATAGCCAGTGGGTAAGTCATGTCCATTGTGTCCCTAAGAAGGGAGGTATGACTGTTGTTCGTAATGATAAACATGAATTGATCCCGCAAAGAATTGTTACAAGTTATAGGATGGTAATTGATTTCCGCAAATTAAATAAAGCTACTAAGAAAGATCATTACCCCTTGCCTTTTATTGATCAAATGCTAGAAAGGTTATCCAAACATACTCATTTTTGCTTTCTAGATGGTTATTTTGGTTTCTCTCAAATACCTATGTCGAAAGGGGATCAAGAAAAGACCACTTTTACTTGTCCTTTCGGTACCTTTGCTTATAGACGTATGCATTTTGGTTTATGTAATGCACCTGCTACCTTTCAAAGATGCATGATGGCTATATTCTCTGATTTTTGTGAAAAGATTGTTAAGGTTTTCATGGATGATTTCTCCGTTTACGGAACTTCTTTTGATGATTGCTTAATGTAACATCCCAAATTTTTAATTTGGAATGTTATACATAGATCATATTGCATTTGCATGTTTTTGCATTTTTGTTTGTGGCGTTCCTCGAAATTCTAAGCAACTCAAGGACCTACGGAGAGAGTTGGGAATTTTACCGTTTTCGTATTTGAGTTCGCTCGAATACCGGTACGAGGACAGTGTGATTCTAATTATTTTCCTCTCCTAAAATATTTCTAAATAAAATATATGAGCGGAGATAATATGACTACTCCAAAATAACAGAAATATTGGAGGAAAAATATTAAAATCACTTTTGGTATTTTTCTGGATTTATTTTCGGATTTATTTGCATAGGAAAAATATGCGTTTTTCAAAATTGCATTTAGGTCCGGGAAAAATGTTCTCTTTGTCCTAAATATTATTAGAGGACGGTGAAAATTTATTTCGGGAATTTTGGAGTCGGTTTGGTATTTCTTTCGTTAGTTTTTCTATGTCGGGACTCTATTTTAAAAAAAAACGACTTAGACTTGTAAAGGACCAGGACTCTGGGCTTTATATAGCGCCAGAGCCGGCCCAACTCGCCTCGCCCGCCCCAATCGCCCGAACCCTAGCCCGAATCCGCCGCCTCCTCCCGCCGCCGCCGCCCTGCCGTTAGCCGCAGCCGCCGCCGCCGCCCCTCGCCGGAGTGAGGTAGTTTTTTTCGGTTATTATATCGGTTTTGTTTAGGAAACCTAGATCTGTTTTTTTAATAGATCGGTTCGGTTTTTTTTCCGCCAGTTTAGTTAAATAGCGGACGTTCGTTCGTTAGCCTATTCGTCGTTTTTTCTTTTTCGGGGTATTTATCCATGATTTTTCCGATCGTGATTTCTGCCCTGATCTTGTTTTTCGTTTTTCTTTTCGCTCGAGAGTCGGAATCAGGTGATTCAAAATCCCAGATCTTCGTCTCAAAGCCCTCTTTACGTTTAACCAACTTGAACAAAGTTTTGGCTACTGTAAAATTTGACTTTAGGCCAACTAGTAATTCGGAGCTCGTTTCTTTTGCAGTTTGAGTTTCGTTGCTTCTTTCGAGTTGATTCTTTTTGCAAACCGGAGTTCTTAAGTTGAACTTTCTGGTTAGATCTCTTAGAGTTTTACCCATGCATTAGTTAAGTACTTATTGTATGCTTGTTTGTTTGATTGCGATAAAGTACACGGAGTGCGCCGCTTGCTACTTTGAGTCTCTAGGTTTTGCGGATCATCAGCAAGGCAAGTAACACTTTGATCATACTTTCCAATTACCCAGTTTTTATTGCATTAGTAAAACCCTCACACATTGCATGAGTAGGATCAATTAACTTGTGGGATTGGGAAGTAGATTGAGGTAGTACCTATTACCTGCATTACATTCAAACCCTTGGGAGTTACATCTACGTTTGCTGCTAGGACATGCTATGCTCCTAGACGTGGATTGGGTGAGTGAAATACATGACAGATGTGAGATTGTTTAATTAATGGTTCAATTTAAGGTGGCAACATTAATACACATCTGGGTGGATTGAGGCATCTGGGTATTCCAGGATTGCCTGTTTTTCTTTTGGACCGCCACCTAGGCTCAAAGGGATCATGAGATTATTCATACTAGAAACTTCCGTGTGCAACCACAATGCTATTATGGGCTCTAGCATAGTATGAGTAAGTCGTGCGAACTCTTACAGTGGTGGACTAGCAGATGTAGGGGATGTAGGTTGGTACGGTCCGCCCGATCGTAAGGTGCTAGCGCTTCTGAAAGACTGTGTCTCGGACATCCGTTTCTCAAACACCATGAAGTGCGAGAAACCAGACGGAGGCGATCGAGTCTTGTGGGAAAAGTGCACAAACCTCTGCAGAGTGTACAAACTGATCATGATTAGCCGTGTCCCCGGTTATGGACGTCTTGAGTATCTAGTACTTGGATTTTCATGTGCATCTCAACATGTTACTCTAATTTAATTTTGTTGGGTTTAATGATGAACTTTAATTGGGGTTGAGAGGATGTCTATCTTCTCAACGATGTTTCAACTACCATGATAGCTAATTAAAATGCATTCCTTTGAAGTAGGGAAAAATTGGCTTTACGCAAAAACTTAACCATAGAGCTTTCCACCAGCCAAATATGCATATAGTATAGTTTTACTTTCATTGCATTCTTTTGTGTTACCTTGCCAGCATATTCCATGTGCTGACCCGTTTTTCGGGCAGCAACGTTTCATGTTGCAGACTTTTCAGACGACGAGTAAGATGCCTTTTTAGGTCGTGGTTCTATACTCAGTGATGCCGCTGGAGTTGATGGACTCACTTATCTTCCAAGCCTTCCGATGTTATCGTGTTAGATGGCCTTCAGCCATATTTATTTGTAATAAATTCATCGTTGGACTATCGATGTACTAAGTGTCTGATTGCTACTCTGTTATAAATCCTTCAAGTATCGTGCGTGTCAGCATTACTGATCCAGGGATGACACTGATGCACGGAGATCAGACTGTTTGAGGTCTGGTCGCTACAAGATGGTATCAGAGCACACGCTGACTATAGAACACTACCACTAAGACAAGCCCTAGAACACAATTCACTCTTCTCTCTTCTGACTCCTCATCTTTTCTACTCTTTAGGATGGTGGAAGCAAAGCACAAGTTCATGCAACCGGATGATGAAACGCCATTTGGACGACACCTGAAGGAAGTCACAAGATATCTCAACATTGGATTACCAAGTTTCACTGGAACCTACAATGCCACTCTACCTGAGGAGGAGCATTGGTTGATTCAAGCTCAAGTTCCAGGAAGGACGTTCACACCCGTCACCTCACTCATAGCATTTTCCTTTAATGCACCTACATGGAGCCTAGGAAGGAGTATGGCAGCCCACATTGCTATGGGAAGGATTGGAGAAGTCTACCAGCAAGAGCTAAAGGACACTATCTACCAGATTTGTGGACGCCGAGATGAGAATTGGGATTTGATCAGCACTAAGAAGGGTATATCCATTGCAACATTCATCCAGGAGTTGAACCGCCACATTCGTCGCCAGGAGCACCAGATGTGTGCTGGGATGATAGATTTGAAGAAGGCCCTAAATAGGAATTTGTAGCTAGAGGAAGAAATCAAGTCTACACGCGACGGATATGAGGAGGAGATGAAGATACTTGTGGAGAAGAATGATGATTTGACCCGGAAGTTAGGGATACTCATGGGAGAAGAAGACGAGGAAGAAGAACCCAAATAGATTCCACCGGAAGATTATATCATCATAGATGACACGGATTCGGAAGCTGAGGATAGCAAGGATGAAGACTATGAAGATAAACCTGGAGCAGATATTATGGAATCCTGTGCCGATCAATATTTTTAGATGACCACCCTGTGACTAGTAGTTTGCCTCCATATATTAGATTTAGAGAACCTTGTAACGATCATTAGATTTGTAAGACCTTGTTTGAAATTGTTTGGTGTGATATGATTGTGCGTTTGCCTCATGTGCATATGGGTAGTGATTTTACCTCTTTTCTATTCTAATCTCTTCCCTCTACACCCATCAGATGCCTCCAAGACGAGAATTTGAGTTTCCCCCTGAGCTCACCCAGTTGATCCAGCAGCAGAACACCCTGATGCAACTTCTTGTCCAGAACACTCAGAACAACCAGAACAACAACAACAACAACCCTCCACCACCACCACCTGTCGACAACCTGACACGATTCTTAAGGTTGCAACCACCTGTGTTTGCTAGCAGCATCGAACCAATTGTGGCTGATGACTGGCTACGCAAGATTGGAAGGGATTTGACCACCGCCAATTGCTCGAATGCTGAGAAGGTGCGATTTGCCGCACACCAGTTGTCTGGACCAGCCGCAGCATGGTGGGAGAACTACACAACCACTTACCCCGTAGCCAATGTGACTTGGGATCAGTTTCAGCAAGCTTTTCGTACTGCCCATGTCTCGACTGGAGCCATGAGTATGAAGAAGCAGGAGTTTCGCAGTTTGCGACAAGGGAACCGTACTGTGGCACAGTACGTGGATGAGTTTAGTACCCTATCTCGTTATGCCCCAGATGATGTGGCCACAGATGCCAAGAAGCGGGAGAGATTCATGGAAGGGCTGAATGATGAGATGAGTGTACAGTTGATGGTGGCAACTTTCAATAACTACCAGGAGTTAGTTGACCGTGCCCTGATGATTGAAAGGAAGCATCAACGGATTGAGAGTCTCAAGAGGAAGTATGGGAAGGAAAGTATACTTCTGGAGCTCAGCAGAAGCCTCGCTTTACCCCTAAAGCGGTAGGACAGTTTCAGCATACCCATGGAGGAAGTAGCTCGCACAACCACACTAGCACCAAAAATGGAAACGGGAATGGAGCCAATGGAAACAAGAACCGCCCTACACCGTCCACACCTACCAAGAGGGATTTTAGCCATGTCACTTGTTACAAGTGCGGGAAGACTGGACATTATGCTAATGAATGCCCAGAAGTTAAGAATGGGAACGGCAATGGAAGCGCCGGGAAGAAGCCCAACCCGTTCAACAAAGGACAAGTGAACCACGTGACTGTGGAAGAAGTAGAAGAGCAACCAGATGCAGTTATAGGTAAGTTCTTAGTTAAGTCCTTTACTGCACTCGTTCTTTTCGATACTGGCGCATCGCATTCATATATTTCAAGGGGATTCGTGGATAAGTATAAGCTGCCGACCCAAGCCCTTAGATCGCCCATGTTAGTAACCTCACCAGGAGCGGAGTTTATGGCTAAGTCATGGTGTGATCGGTTGCCCTTAAGGATTGGTAATTACATTTTCCCTTCGGACCTAATAGTATTGGAATATCAAGGACTGGATGTGATATTAGGCATGGATTGGTTATCTAAGTATGAAGGGAATATTGAATGTGCCAATAAGACCATTTTGCTTACTACGCCGGAAGGAAGAAGGATCAAGTATGTATCCCGGCATGAGTCAAAGAGGAGTAGCTTAAATTCCTTGTCAGGAGTTGTACAGGAGGAAGTGCCAGTAGTGAAGGATTATCCGGATGTGTTTCCAGAGGAGTTACCTGGCATGCCACCGGATAGAGATATAGAGTTTTTTATTGAACTTTTGCTAGGCACCGGGCCAATTTCTAAGAGACCATATAGGATGCCCGCAAAGGATTTGGAGGAAATTAAGAAGCAGATTAAGGAGTTACTGGATAAAGGATTCATACGCCCAAGTTCTTCGCCTTGGGGTTCGCCAATACTTCTAGTGGAGAAGAAGGATGGATCGTTAAGAACGGTTGTTGATTACCGAGGATTGAATGAAGTAACGATCAAGAACAAGTACCCATTGCCAATGATCAACGATCTGTTCGATAGATTGCAAGGAGCTAAGGTCTTTTCTAAGATCGATCTGCGATCAGGGTACCATCAATTGAAGATCCAAGAGCAAGATATCCCTAAGATGTCCTTTACCACTAGGTATGGGTTGTACGAGTATACCGTTATGTCGTTTGGTCTGACAAACGCACCGGCATACTTTATGAACCTGATGAACAAAGTGTTTATGGAGTATTTGGATAAGTTCGTCGTAGTGTTCATAGATGATATTTTGATCTTCTCGAAGGATGAAGAGGAGCATGAAGAACATTTGCGTTTGGTATTGGAGAAGCTTAGAGAACATCAGTTATATGCCAAGTTTAGCAAATGTGAGTTTTGGTTGAAGGAAGTCGGATTTCTCGGACATGTTATATCCGGAGAAGGAATAGCAGTAGATCCCGCCAAGGTGGAAACTGTAACCAACTGGGAAGCACCGACAACAGTTGGAGAGATCCGGAGTTTTCTTGGACTCGCAGGATACTACCGGAGATTTATCGAGAATTTCTCGAAGATTGCAAAGCCCATGACGGAGTTGTTGAAGAAGGACACCAAGTTCAGTTGGACCGAAGAATGTGAGACTAGTTTCCAGGAGTTGAAGAAAAGGTTGGTCTCATCCCCTGTGTTGATTCTGCCAGATCAACATAAGGATTATGAGGTGTACTGCGACGCTTCACGTCAAGGACTTGGAGCAGTTCTTATGCAGGACGGAAGAGTTGTTTTGTATGCTTCACGACAACTGAAACCTTATGAGATGAACTATACCACCCACGATTTGGAATTAGCAGCTGTAGTGCATGCATTGAAGACATGGAGACATTTTCTCATAGGAAACCATTGTGAAGTATATACGGATCATAAGAGTTTGAAGTATATATTCACTCAGAAGGAGTTGAATCTTAGGCAAAGGAGATGGCTGGAACTCATTAAGGATTATGACATGAGATTGCATTACCATCCCGGAAAGACTAACGTAGTAGCTGATGCGCTAAGCCGTAAGAGCCATGTCAATACCCTGATGATGGAGGAATTTCCAAAGGAGTTAGCCGAGGACCTACGAGAACTACGTTTGGAGATAGTTCCGAGAGGCTATGTAGCAACGTTAGAAATCCAGTCTACCCTGATGGATAAAATCAGAGAAGCTCAAAAAGCGGACAAAGAGATTGTCGCTATAAAGGAGAGGATGAGGGAAGGAAAAGCTAAAGGTTTTCGTGAGGATGAACACGACACCTTATGGTTTGAGGATCGAATCTATGTGCCCAATGACCCGGAGATTAGGAAGTTGATTTTACAGGAGGCCCATGATTCACCATACTCGATTCACCCAGGAAATACTAAGATGTATTTGGATTTGAAGGATATTTTCTCGTGGACCGGTATGAAGAAGGATATTGCGGAGTATGTAGCAGTTTGTGATGTGTGTCAAAGAGAAAAGGCAGAACATCAGAAGCCAGCAGGATTGTTACAACCTATGCCAATACCCGAATGGAAGTGGGAGAAGCTTGGCATGGATTTTATCACCGGATTGCCCAGGACCAAAGCAGGATATGATTCAATCTGGGTAGTAGTAGACCGATTGACGAAGGTAGCCCATTTTATCCCCGTGAAAACCACATATACCAGTGCGAAGTTGGCCAAGATATACATGACCAGGATAGTATGTCTGCACGGAGTTCCGAGGACCATTGTATCAGATAGAGGAACACAGTTCACCTCAAAGTTTTGGCACCAGTTACACCAAACTTTCGGAACGAGGCTAGAATTTAGCACATCTTTTCATCCGCAGACCGATGGACAGACCGAGAGAGTCAACCAGATCCTGGAGGATATGCTGAGAGCCTGTGCGTTAGACTATGGATCTAGTTGGGATGACAATTTTCCCTACGCGGAGTTCTCATACAACAACAGTTACCAGGCCAGTTTGAAGATGGCGCCGTTCGAGGCATTGTATGGAAGGAGATGCCGAACGCCGTTGATGTGGGATGAAGTTGGAGACCGACAGTTATTTGGACCAAACTTGATCAAAGAGTCTGAGGAGAAGGTGAAGTTGATTCGAGATAGACTGAAGGTAGCTCAGTCCAAGAAAAAGAGTTATGCCGACTCGAAGCGTAAGGAGATAACCTATGAGGTCGGAGACAGAGCGTACTTGAGAGTATCGCCTCTGCGAGGAGTTAAACATTTCGGAGTTAAAGGGAAGCTAGCCCCGAGATTTGTGGGACCTTACCGTGTTTTGGAACGCATGGGAGAGGTTGCCTACAAGTTGGAATTGCCCGAAGGATTGTCAGGAGTGCACGATGAATTTCACGTTTCGCAGCTTAAGAAGTGCCACGCGGAGATGGCCGATATACCGTTTAGAGACACAGTACCCCTGGAAGCAATTCAGTTGGACAGTGATCTGACCTACGAGGAGAAGCCTGTTAAGATTCTCGAATTTTCGAGCAGAGTCACTCGCAGCAAGGTTATCAAGTTTTGCAAAGTTCAGTGGAGTCACCACACCGAGGAAGAAGCCACCTGGGAACGAGAAGATGATCTACGCAAGGACCACCCACACCTGTTCTCTAGCCAAGTCAAATCTCGAGGGCGAGATTCATTCTAAGGGGGGTAGGTTTGTAACATCCCAAATTTTCAATTTGGAATGTTATACATAGATCATATTGCATTTGCATGTTTTTGCATTTTTTTTTGTGGCGTTCCTCGAAATTCTAAGCAACTCAAGGACCTACGGAGAGAGTTGGGAATTTTACCGTTTTCGTATTTGAGTTCGCTCGAATACCGGTACGAGGACAATGTGATTCTAATTATTTTCCTCTCCTAAAATATTTCTAAATAAAATATATGAGCGGAGATAATATGACTTCTCCAAAATAACAGAAATATTGGAGGAAAAAAATTAAAATCACTTTTGGTATTTTTCTGGATTTATTTTCGGATTTATTTGCATAGGAAAAATACCCGTTTTTCAGAATTGCATTTAGGTCCGGGAAAAATGTTCACTTTGTCCTAAATATTATTAGAGGACGGTGAAAATTTATTTCGGGAATTTTGGAGTCCGTTTGGTATTTCTTTCGTTAGTTTTTCTGCGCCGGGACTCTATTTAAAAAAACGGAAACCGACTTAGACTTGTAAAGGACCAGGACTCTGGGCTTTATATAGCGCCAAAGCCGGCCCAACTCGCCTCGCCCGCCCGAGCCGCCCGAACCCTAGCCCGAAGCCGCCGCCGCCGGAAGCCGCCGCCGCCGCCGGAAGCCGCCGCCGCCGCCGGAAGCCGCCGCCGCCGCCTGGCGCCGCCGCCTCCCGCCGCAGCCGCCGCCGCCGCCCCTCGCCGGAGTTCGCCGGAGTGAGGTAGTTTTTTTCGGTTATTAGGTCGGTTTTGTTTAGGAAACCTAGATCTGTTTTTTTAATAAATCGGTTCGGTTTTTTTATTTTCCGCCGGTTTAGTTAAATAGCGGACGTTCGTTCGTTAGCATGTTCGTCGTTTTTCTTTTTCAGGGTATTTATCCGCGATTTTTCCGATCGCGATTTCTGCCCTGATCTTGTTTTTCGTTTTTCTTTTCGCTCGAGAGTCGGGATCAGGTGATTCAAAATCAGATCTTCGTCTCGAAGCCCTCTTTACGTTTAACCAACTTGAACAAAGTTTTGGCTACTGTAAAATTTGACTTTAGGCCAACTTGTAATTCGGAGCTCGTTTCTTTTGCAGTTTGAGTTTCGTTGCTTCTTTCGAGTTGATTCTTTTTGCAAACCGGAGTTCTTAAGTTGAACTTTCTGGTTAGATCTCTTATTTGAGTTTTACCTGTGCATTAGTTAAGTACTTATTGTGTGCTTGTTTGTTTGATTGCGATAGAGTACCCGGAGTGCGCCGCTTGCTACTTTGAGTCTCTAGGTTTTGCGGATCATCAGCAAGGCAAGTAACACTTTGATCATACTTTCCAATTACCCAGTTTTCATTGCATTAGTCAAACCCTCACACATTGCATGAGTAGGATCAATTAACTTGTGGGATTGGGAAGTAGATTGAGGTAGTACCTATTACCTGCATTACATTCAAACCCTTGGGAGTTACATCTACGTTTGCTGCTAGGACATGCTATGCTCGTAGACGTGGATTGGGTGAGTGAAATCCATGACAGATGTGAGATTGTTTAATTAATGGTTCAACTTAAGGTGGCAACATTAATACACATCTGGGTGGATTGAGGCATCTGGGTATTCCAGGATTCCCTGTTTTTCTTTTGGACCGCCACCCAGGCTCAAAGGGATCATGAGATTATTCATACTAGAAACTTCTGTGTGCAACCACAATGCTATTATGGGCTCTAGTATAGTATGAGTAAGTCGTGCGAACTCTTACAGTGGTGGACTAGCAGATGTAGGGGATGTAGGTTGGTACGGTCCGCCCGATCGTAAGGTGCTAGCGCTTCTGAAAGACTATGTCTCGGTCATCCGTTTCTCAAACACCATGCAGTGCGAGAAATCAAACGGAGGCGATCGAGTCTTGTGGGAAAAATGCACAAACCTCTGCAGAGTGTACAAACTGATCATGATTAGCCGTGTCCCGGGTTATGGACGTCTTGAGTATCTAGTACTTGGATTTTCATGTGCATCTCAACATGTTACTCTAATTTAATTTTGTTGGGTTTAATGATGAACTTTAATTGGGGTTGAGAGGATGTCTATCTTCTCAACGATGTTTCAACTACCATGATAGCTAATTAAAATGCATTCCTTTGAAGTAGGGGAAAATTGGCTTTACGCAAAAACTTAACCATAGAGCTTTCCACCAGCCAAATATGCATATAGTATAGTTTTACTTTCATTGCATTCTCTTGTGTTACCTTGTCAGCATATTCCATGTGCTGACCCGTTTTCGGGCTGCAACGTTTCATGTTGCAGACTTTTCAGACGACGAGTAAGATGCCCTTTTAGGTCGTGGTTCTATACTCAGTGATGCCGCTGGAGTTGATGGACTCACTTATCTTCCAAGCCTTCCGCTGTTATCGTGTTAGATGGCCTTCAGCCATATTTATTTGTAATAAATTCATCGTTGGACTATCGATGTAATAAGTGTGTGATTGCTACTCTGTTATAAATCCTTCAAGTACCGTGCGTGTCAGCATTACTGATCCAGGGATGACACTGATGCACGGAGATCGGACTGTTTGAGGTCTGGTCGCTACACTTATGCAACCTTCATCGAGTTTTGCGGAGATGTGAAGACACTAATCTTGTCTTGAATTGGGAGAAGTGCCACTTTATGGTTAATGAAGGCTTTGTCTTGGGACATAAAATTTCTGAAAGAGGTATTGAAGTTGACAAGGCTAAAGTTGACGCTATTGAAAAGATGCCATGCCCCAAGGACATCAAAGGTATACGAAGTTTCCTTGGTCATGCCGGGTTTTATAGGAGGTTCATAAAGGACTTCTCCAAAATCTCCAGGCCTCTGACTAATCTGTTACAAAAAGATATTCCTTTTGTCTTTGATGATGATTGTTTAGAAGCATTTGAAATACTTAAGAAAGCAATGATCAGTGCACCTATTGTCCAGCCTCTAGACTGGAATTTACCTTTTGAGATTATGTGTGATGCTAGTGATTATGTTGTAGGTGCTGTTTTAGGGCAAAGAGTTGATAAGAAATTGAATGTTATCCAATATGCTAGTAAAACTCTAGACGGTGCCCAGAGAAATTATGCTACTACTGAGAAAGAATTTTTAGCAGTTGTATTTGCTTGTGATAAGTTTAGACCTTATATTGTTGATTCTAAAGTAACTATTCACACTGATCATGCTGCTATCAAATACCTTATGGAAAATAAAGATGCTAAACCTAGACTTATTAGATGGGTTCTCTTGCTGCAAGAGTTTGATTTGCATATTATTGATAGAAAGGGAGCTGAGAACCCCGTTGCAGATAACTTGTCTAGGCTAGAGAATATACTTGATGACCCACAACCTATTGATGATAGCTTTCCTGATGAACAATTAGCTGTCATAAATACTTCTCGTACTGCTCCATGGTATGATGATTATGCTAATTACATTGTTGCTAAGTTTATACCTCCTAGCTTCACATACCAGCAAAAGAAAAAGTTCTTCTATGATTTGAGACATTACTTCTGGGATGACCCACATCTTTATAAAGAAGGAGTAGATGGTATTATTAGACGTTGTGTGCCTAGGCATGAACAGGAACAGATCTTACGCAAGTGCCACTCCGAAGCTTATGGGGGACACCATGCTGGAGATAGAACTGCACATAAGGTATTGCAATCTGGTTTTTATTGGCCTACTCTCTTCAAGGATGCCCGTAAGTTTGTCTTATCTTGTGATGAATGTCAAAGAATTGATAATATTAGTAGACGTCAAGAAATGCCTATGAATTATTCACTTGTTATTGAACCATTTGATGTTTGGAGCTTTGATTATATGGGACAGTTTCCTGCCTCTAATGGGTATACGCATATTTTAGTTGTTGATTACGTTACTAAGTGGGTAGAAGCTATTCCAACTAGTAGTGTTGATCATAACACCTCTATTAAGATGCTTAAAGAAGTTATTTTTTCGAGGTTTGGACTCCCTAGATATCTGATGACTGATGGTGTTTCACACTTTATTCATGATGATTTCCCTAAAATGCTTGCTAAGTATGATGTTAATCATAGAATTGCATCCCCTTATCACCCACAGACTAGTGGTCAAGTAGAACTAAGTAATAGAGAGTTGAAATTAATTTTTCAAAAGACAGTCAATAGGTCTAGAAAGAATTGGTCCTAGAAACTTGATGATGCATTATGGGCCTATAGAACTGCATACAAAAATCCTATGGGTATGTCTCCATATAAGATGGTTTATGGAAAAGCTTGTCACTTACCTCTTGAGCTAGAACATAAGGCATATTGGGCTATTAAAGAGCTCAATTATGATTTCAAACTTGCCGGTCAGAAGAGGTTATTTGACATTAGCTCTCTTGATGAATGGAGGACCCAGGCCTATGAGAATGCCAAGTTGTTTAAAGAAAAAGTTAAAAGATGGCATGACAAAAGGATACAAAAGCGTGAGTTTAACATAGGTGATTACGTCTTGCTATACAACTCTCGTTTAAGATTTTTTTGCAGGAAAACTTCTCTCTAAGTGGGAAGGACCTTACATTATCGAGGAGGTCTATCGTTCCAGTGCCATAAAAATCAACAACTTCGAAGGCACAAATCCGAAGGTGGTGAACGGTCAAAGAATCAAACATTATATCTCAGGTAACCCTATAAATGTTGAAATCAATGTTGTTGAAACCGTAACCCCGGAGGAATACATAAGGGACACTTTCCAGAACAATTCAGACTCCGAAAAGGAAGAGGTATGTGGTACGGTAAGTAAACCGACTCCAAAACAGTTCTACTGGCAATTTTTCTCCGTTTTGGAATATTTAGAAAAATAGAAAAATAAGTGGCAGTCGGGAAGAGACACGAGGCATCCACGAGGGTGGAGGGCGTGCCCCCTTCCCCTGGGCGCGCCCCCCTCCCTCGTGGGCACCTCGTGTGCCTCCCGGACTCCGATTTCTTGTATGTTACTCCTTTTGGTCGGTAAAAAATCATTATTTATACCCCCGAGGGTTTTGACCTCTGTATCACGCAAAAATCCTCTGTTCTTGTTTCAAGCTATTTTCTGCTAGGGTTGACGAAGCTAGGCACCATGTCATCTCCTTCCTCCAACAATGAAGGCAATGATGCTTGGCTAATGAAGATAGACCTGAAGAGGGAAGGACCCGAGGAGACCAACAAGGAGAAGAGGATCAAGAAGGCGGTGGAAGATCAGGCTCCGGCAATGGGAGAAGAATACATTCATCAACCTCTTCCCAACCTCTTTACTTCAACGGAGATTGAAGCTTTCAAGATGATTGAGTTAGCTCAAATTCAAAACAAGTATCTCACAAGTGAAAATATTTTGTTGAAGGAGTATATAGCTACACTCAAAGGTATTATCCGCAAGTTGGAGGATCTCCTACGCTTGATATATGATGATCCGGCGTCACTACTTTCAACTCCATCATCACCACCACCGACGAAGGAGATATAATCATATGGGTATGGGCACTCCCCTTGGCAACTGCCAAGCTTGGGGGAGTGACCTCGGTATCGTATCACCATCACTCCTATCTTTACCATTTTTCTTAGTTCGATCCTTTTGGTAGTATCTTGATCTAGTAGAATAAAGTTAGCACGATCTAGTTGTGAGCTTTTGCTTTATGATCTTTACCCTTTGTAATCGAGTCAGTGAGCTATATAATAAAGATTAGTGTTGAGGCAAGGGCTTGATTTCCTCACCTTGTTCATGATAGAATAAAAGAAAATATAAAAAGTATCAAAGAGATCATATTGATCTTATGGAAGTAATGACTTCACATAGAAAGAGTATGATGAATAAAATATGTTGGGAGTTGACAAACATAGTTTTGGTCATCGTTGCAATTAATAGGAAGTGATAAAGAAAGAGAGGCTTCACATACAAATATACTATATTAGACATCTTTTATGATTGTGAGCACTCATTAAAATATGACATGCTAAAGAGTTGTTGTTGTACAAAGAAGAGAACATAATAGGTTATGTTTTCTTATATCCGAAATAAAGTATATTGTCATGGATCATCTAACATGTTGAGCTTGCCTTTCCCCCTCATGCTAGCCAAAACTCCTCGCATCAAGTAGAGATACTACTTGTGCTTCCATACATCCTTAAACCCGGTATGCCATGAGAGTCCACCATACCTACCTATGGATTGAGTAAGATCCTTCCAAGTAAGTTGTCATGCTGCAAACTCTCTAAAATATGTATGATTTATTAGTGTGGAGGAAATAAGCTTTATACGATCTTGTGATATGGAAGTAATAAAAGCGACGGACTGCATAATAAAGGTCCTTATCACAAGTGGCAATATAAAGTGACGTTATTCTGTGCTAAGACTTTGTGCATCCAACCATAAAAACACATGACAACCTCTGCTTCCCTCTACGAAGGGCCTATCTTTTATTCTTTCCTTATAAGAGTAAAAGTGAAATTCACCTTTCCTTTTTACATTTTATCCTTTGGCAAGCACATTGTGTTGGAAAGATCCTGACATATATACCCACTTGGATGTAAGTTTTCATGATCTATTACTATTGACATTACCCTTGAGGTAAAAGGTTAGGAGGCAACACCATAAGCCCCTATCTTTCTCTGTGTCCGATTAAAACTCCATAACCATAAGTATTGCGTGAGTGTGAGCAATTATGAAAGACTATATGATAGTTGAGTGTGTAGGCTTGCTGAAAAGCTCTTATATTGACTCTTTCCGATGTTACGATAAATTGCAATTGCTTCAATGACCAAGATCATAGTTTGTTGGTTTTTAATAAAGTTTATGATTCATGACTGATATTGTGAATGAATTGCTACTTTAGCATAAGAATCATATGACAATATATATAGGGTGGGTCTATTCTCATAACACCCCTTAAGACCTTATTCTCCTAACAACAGGCTTATTCTCCTAACAACCCTCCCCCACCCCTACAGACCTTCTAGTGCGGGAGCGCCCCGATGCCGGCGTCCTTCCGACCCCTCCCCGCCTTCTAGCGCGGGAGCGCCCCGACGATGGCGTCCTCCCCGACCGCTCCCTGCCTCCTAGCGCGGAGCGCCCCGGCGGCGGGCCTCCTCCCCCACCCCTCCCCGCCTCCTAGCGCGCCAGCTCCCCGGCGGCCGGCGGCGACACCCACCCTTCCCCGCCTTCTTCCGCGCCACCGCCCCGGCGGCCGGCGGCCACCCCCACCCCTCCCCGCCTTCTTCCGTGCCAAGCACCACGGAGCGCGAGCCAAACGGCCGGCAATGCAGTCCGGCGGCGACGATATTTCCGCGGCAGCGTTTAGGAAGCGACGGCGCACCTCACCTTCGCCCCAAGACCACCTGGGGGATCCGCCGCTGAAGCATCCTGCCTCAGTCATGCATGACAGGGGAAAGCGAACTGCAAGGATGACTACTCCATCGCATTCGTCGTGGATGCGAACTGCAGTGCACAATCTGAGAAGAAGCACCAGGAAAAGGACGTAGATCAACACATATGCAGTTTTACATTTTAAAAAACATATTAACTTGTAATATGTTTGATAAAATGCAGTTCTCTTCTATATGAAAAAGAAAATAAGATCTCAGAATGCGGTTCTCTTCTGTATAAAAACTCTGAGATCGGAATGTCATTTGGAGAATGCAGTTCTCTTCGTCGTATAGAATCTGACATGACCATGAATCAATACAGAATGCAGTTAGAAGACAAAAAATGTAGAGTCAGACTAGGATTCGCGTACACTGCAGTGCGTGCATGGTGCGTTTAAAGCTTGCACTGCAGTACGCTTCGAGTACACAGTGCAGTGCGCTTAGTGCAAAAAAATGTGAAAACAAAAACTTGGCTGCAGTGCGGATGAATTTTGAAACTCGACGACAAACACGTTGAATTCGTCTTTGCAGTCCCATGTGATAAGGTGAGATGCAGTGCGGATGCGTATATTTAAAAAAACTTGGCTGCTACTCATATGAGAGAATGTAGTGCGCTGCGAACATGTTACAACTCGCAAGGAGGAGTTGGATGAAAGCTCCATTATGTACATATTTGACATTGTCACCATCTGCCACAAAAAAAAACACAAAAACTAACTAGACCGATATATACAAAAGCACACAGCATGGTGTTTACAGCTTTGCACATCGAGAACTACACACAGCGACCATACATTATTGTTTACATAAAGTTCTGGAGCACGCAAGAAAAAGACATCAACACACGTAGAAAAAGATCTGCTATCATTTATGCCTCATCCTGCTCCTGCGAATGCAGTCTTGGAGAGAAGCCAAGAGAAATGCAGAGATTTCTTAGATCCTTCGGGAACTCGGTGACAACGACCATGTTTTCTGGGTGGAACAGAATCTGGAACAAAAACTCAGCCTTCCAATCCTGAATAACAGCTTCCTGCGATGAAGAAAAAAATAAAATAAACAAATATACAACATCATCTACAAAAAAAGAAGCTGGCGAAAAAAATATCAAGGAATGAGGAGTTATTGTTGGGTTAAAAAGAAGATACTTACACAACGCTTTGCGAATTTCACAACAAAGGTTTTGCCGTCGTAATACTGAGCCATCTTCAGAACATAAAAGCCGCACTCGTTGGGGCCCTGCTCAGGGGTGCCCAAATAGCTAGCTTTCTTTGAAACATCGACCCAGTCTACCGACTCCTTTCTCTTGTACTCCTTTTCTCCATAAACCTTCTTCAACAATGCAGTCATCCTGATCATCTGGTGGAAAATAAAAAAAAATACACATCACAACAAAAATATTGTTCAACACGCGCACGCATGAAAAAAACAAAACAAGAAAGGTGAAAAAAGGAAAAATTTACCATTTCAGTGCGGTCGCTGTGGTATTCAGACTTATGCCACCTCGTCGTTTGATCCACCGGTCCGCTGTACCTCCTAGTGTCATGAATGTCAAGGGTCTCGTGGTGCCTATTCATCGTGTATAGCGAATAATGCTGGTCTTTCATCCGTGGTAACAGAATCTGATTTTGTTTCATCAAATTTGTTATGGGTTTGATGAGTGAAAAAGGATTATTGGGAAAAATTAGGAGAGAAAATAAATACAAAAAGGCTGAACAAAAGCAAATCTGATAACTTACTAATTTGCAATCAAGAAGGTTCTCGTCATCACGAACATAAAGTTCGAACTGCTGTGCTGCATCTTCGACATTAAACTTGCCGTGGACAAAAGGCAACACAACATTTCCATCTTCATCTCTATCCGCGTGATCATTCATTTGAAGCACATACTGCGTGTGGGTAATTCACAAAAGAAAGTTAATGCAGTTCACCTTAAAGATGTTCGCTCCGACGCTTAATAAAAAAACAGATCACGCTTCTCTAAAAAACAGTATGCAGTTCACAAATTCTCACCATAATTTGTTTCGTTTTAAGATGCATGGGTTAAGACACAAAAAAAAATGTATGCAGTTCAGTACATTCTAAAAACAAATTATTATACACTATTTACTGCAGTTCACTCGAGCAGAAAAAAAATAAGAAAAAAGAGAAATACCGTGATAAACAAAGGGGACAGCAGAACGCGTTCGCCAGATCGATAAACCACATTCATACTCTCGTCATTCTTCCAGAACCTGATGATATGATCCATCAATTCCGAGTCCATAAAACCACCTTTGGTGAAAGTTAAGAACAAGTAGTCCACAGTCACGGTGTAGACTTCGATAGGATTCATGTGCATGAAAAGCGCGCACCTGCACAAAAGAAACGGCGAAGGTGGGGGGGTTAGTAGCACAAAAGCAAAAACACAAAAAGAACATTACACACATTAAAAATCAAAAAAAATAAAAAACTAACGAAAAAAGAACTGACTCGCTGTATTTCTGCCTGAATTGTGTGCTCGTGATGAGTTGCAAGACTTTCCTCATCTCCACAAGATGGCTGAATCTCGCAGGATTCAACTTCTGTACAAGAGATCGAAACTTTGATGGCTTCTGCACAGGCCTCTTATTTGATAGAATTAGTGCCTCGCTATCCGTCGGGCGTTCCACGGCTGCGCTCCTGGTCCTCCTAGGCACTGGTGGTGGCCTCTCAAAATCATCATCGCTATCTTCAGCATTCGGAGGGCTCGCAGCTTTCTTCCCATGCTTGACATTGACAGGAGATTTCTCAAGAGCTTTTTCATTCGAAGTGCCGGCGCCACTCCTCAACATCTTACACACAGGTTCTTTCACAACCTTAACAGGAGGTTCATCAAGGACAACTTTCTGAATAGTTGGAGTATGAACCTGAGTTTCAAACAAGGAAATACCACCTTGGTGTGCGCCTTCATCAAAGCCTGCACAAAAAAAATGGATAATGAGCAAAAGTAGTGAAAAAGAATCATCAAGTTCCCTAAGGAAAAGTCATTTTAAACACACAAATGGGGTTCTACTAAAAAGCTTAACAAAAGTAGTCGACCTCCCCTCTCTGTACCAATGAAGTTCACTTAATAAAAAAAGGTGTGTGACTGGAAAAAAATGTAATAACCTTCTTTAAAAATTAAAAGTGATGTCAGGTCCAGACAGCAATGCGACGAGGTCAGCCAACTATAGAGCATAGCCTTCCTGATGTAGCCAATGTGCTCCTTCCCAAACTTGGCAATCGTTTCACCATCCTAGGTCTGCATGAACTGGAACATGTAAAATCCACAATCATGCCTGCAAAGAAAACCAACACAAAACACATTAACAATGCAGTTCACTCAGTAATAAAAGTGCTACTGATGTTAGTAAAACAATGCAGCTCCATACAAACAAGAGACCGAGGGAGAACAACCAATAACACATTAGTAATGCAGTTCGCTCAAGGGAAAAGGTGCTTCTAATTTGGTAAAAACAATGCAGCTCACTTACACACAAAAAATGAAGGGGGAAAAAGAAAAAAGGAGAACAGGTACAAACCCGTTTCCCTGTTGCGGGACATTAATATGAGTCAGCGCAAAGCCGTCCAGGGTGGGAGGTTTCAACTGCTCATCGCAGCTTGCGCTGCCATCTTTCCAGACTTTTTTGATGTTCCTGACCATTTTCCTGAAGACAACACTTGCAGCAGCGCTGTCTCCTTCGTTCAATGAGTCGAGAAGCTCAAAACGCTTCTCTCGCAGGTTCAAAGTGACCAAGCAGTAGTGGCCTATCGCGTCCTTCATTGTTGCGGGAGGAGGGTCAAATGTTGCAAACATAATCTGAAATAAAAAAAGAATAAAACAAACCAGATGAGAAAAAATAGAAAAAACAGAAAACTTATTTTCAAGATGACGAAAAATGGTCAAGATGCGTTACCAAGTTTTTCTTGTCCACACGTTCCTCTGCGCTCGAAGAAAACATCTTTTTCAAAGCCCTATTTGTGGCACCGCCGTTCCAAATGGAATTCTGCAAAAAAGACAAAACCAGAGAGTTAATGAAAAATGGTTATAGCACAAATAAAAAATTGGACGAGGGGATAAAATATAAATTAATGAAAATGCTTACACATAGGTTGTACGGGACAATCATAGTTTGAGATCCTTTAAACCTTTCAGCTAGCATCGAGACGCCAATGTTTGCGAGGCGCGTGCTCAGCGTTCCATACGACCAAAAAGACTCGCCAACATGGCCGATAGTAATATCACCAAACTCGCCCTTGAACGCAACTAGATGCCTTCAGACAAGAAGAAAAAAGCACAGCAAAAAGTGATAAGATGGGAGCGTCCCTGAAAAAATAACATATTAATTAACCGGGGCGTAAGACAAAAAAATTCATACTACTTCTTCTTGTCCCTCCTAGCCCTCGTAACAGCGTCATACAACTCATTGTATCTCCTCATAAGAGCTGGATCAATCCTTGAAGGAGTAACAACAGGTAATTCCTCATCTGCATACAGAGTGGGAACGATATCAGATTATAAAACACACACGGTCCATTTCGCCCCCGGGAAAAAGAACAAAAAATAATGCAGTTCGCTTACCTTCAGTTTCAGAATAAACTTCCTTCTGCTGCTCGTATACATCTTCGTTGAGCGTCAAGTGCTCCAGCCCGGTAATATCATCGTCAAGCGGCGCCTGATTGCTCATGTCCTGAGAGAGTCTTGGATGTTCCTCTTCAGAATCAATCGAAACTGTCTCAGATGGGACTTTGGTTGTATCGGCTGGGAAAGCCAGATTGCCGCCAGATTGCTCAAGGGCGCGAGGGACCACACAAAATTTCTCAGGCACCTCGTCGCCAACCAACAAAACAGTAGGCCCAATAACACTATCGATGCCAGCGGATGTCCCGGCATCGTCAAATCCGACTCTATGAGTTCCTTCTGTCTCTTCTGCAACTTCAACTGTAACACCAGGAGCTCCTTCTTTCTCTTCATGCTTATCACAATCAACGATGTCCTCCCTTCCTTCTCTCTCTTGTGCCTTATCAGCCTCAACAGGACACTCCCCTCCTTCTCTACCTTCTACCTTACTAACCTCCGCATCAGGCTCCTGCCCTCCTCTCCCTTCCACGTTATCATCCCCAATGTTCCGCTCCGCTTGGATTTCAACATTTAATCCGCAGTTCTGATGAGTTAAAAAATAAAACACATTACACAAAAAAGCTAGAATGCAGTTCACTAATACAAACGGACCATGGAGCTACCACGAAAAATAAAAAATAAAACACAAAAATGCAAAAATTCTCTATACTCACCAGGGGAGCGTCGTCGCCTTCCATCTCTTTACACTTGTCAGCCTCCTCATCCTTGCCAGCGTCGTCACCATCTGCCTCCTTCCCATGTATCTCCAAGTTTGATTCGGCAACCTAAAAAACATTAAAACATAAATAAAACTATTATCCAAATCTGCAGTTCTACAACTAAAAAACCAACACCAGATCATGCAGTTCACTGCTTAAAAAAAGATGATGCTTCTTCTCTAAACAACAACTGCAGTGCACTACCACTTCTGGTGCACAAAAATACAAAAAAAAAGTTAAAAACTGCAGTTCGCTGCCACTGCTGCTGCAAAAAAAATATGATTGTTTGTTTTGGACACTACAAAAAAATCAAACAATGAAGTTCACTGTAACAAAAAAAGGAAGAAATCAAACCTTGTCGATGACAACTTCGTCAATAGGATTGTCTTTGGCAGCTTCGTCAACGGGGGATAATGGCCTGTCAAACAAGTAATCAGAATCAACACCGTCGTGGTCCTGGTGCTCATCAACACGACCAGCGTTAGCCTTGGAAGATTCTCCAACACACTGCGAAAAGAACAAAAGGATAGAAAAAACAAATAGTCAATGCCACAAACGCACAGAAAAAATAGATAACAAAATATGGGTAAAAAAACTGTTCACATATGGAAAAAAAAAGACATACATCCACATCTGCGGGGTCGGACAGAGAAGGCCGGACAACATCTTCATGCCTGTTCATTTCCTTCACGATTGCATCCGCTTTCTGCTCATACGTAGCACACCTGTCATCCTGAGACTGCTTAAACTGAATGAATGAAGATCTGATATTCGTTACAGCCTGCTTAAGGAATTCAAGCTGCCCACGGTCAAAGTTATGAGCGGCCTCGATTTCTGCTTCAGAAGGGCCTTTGCCTTCAGGAAACAAACCGGCAATATTCCTCATCCTGGAGCCGGATGTTGGGAAATCACTAGTTATATTGATGACCCTATCGAGAAGCTCATCGACCTGAACAAATTTATTACGATCAGCAGAAGCATGGCCAGAAAAACCTCCAGCAGCTGCCCTAGCAAAACCACGACCCCGTCGAATTGGAGCCGCCCTAGCAAGAGGCTCACAAAACATTTCAGGGGCTTCCGCAACTGCAGTCCGCTTATACACAATGTCCGCTTCCGCCTTCCACTGAAAAGTTTAACAAAAAAAAGAGATGCAGTTCACAAAAAAAAGTACATAAGAGGTTCACATTTAGCATGCGCGAAAAAAAAGGAATAAAAACAAAAACAAAACATGGCTATGCACTCACCGGCAGCTTGCCAAACTTGTAAGAGTCTAGGTGTATCTTTCCCCTAACAACGATGTCGGCGTTGTAAATCTTCTTCAACTGCACATGGGACAGTATTGCGGCGCGTGGAGTGCGTTTATCCATCACCGATACTTTTCGAAGGTTCAAGGAATCCAGGTACATGAACAGGGGAACGATGGTGCAACCCTCAGCGCAGTTCTGCTTGCTCCCTGTAGAATTCCACTTGTACACAGCGGCCTGCAGCTCGTCGACAACAAGCTGACAAAAATCCATGCTAGCCATAGATGCAATATCCAAGTTTTCAACCATAGCAGCTACCCTGGACAACCGAGTTGCGGGGCTAGGACAAAGCAAGCACTGGAAGACAATGAGAAAAAAAACCTTCACCGTCTTATCAACCTTCGCAGGGTCCGCAGCCAGCGTGCGAAGTAAGGTAAGTAGGTCCTTCGCATCTATGCTACGAGAACGGTTGAACCCGAGTTCATCCTTCAGGTTAGTCAGCGAGTCATCATGGCCGCTGGCAGCAGGCCTGGGAGCAGTGTGAGAACCCATAGGGAAGTCAAAAATGTGATGGACAGCCTCGCGATTGATTTCCAGAACCTTGTTTGGCCCACAGTCCAGTCTCATCGTGTCGGGGTCGATCTTTCCCATCAGCTTGCACATCAAAACACGAGAAATATTCTTCTCTAATTTCAGGTCAAAGACAATGCCAAAACCTGCTTGCCGCACCAAAGTTCTGTGCACCTCACCCAGCAAAGCGACAGCTTTGATTACATTTGGAATGGACAGCCGAACAGTCTTGTTGAAACGCCATTCGTGCGCAACATCGTCTTCAGACCTCTTCCTCTTCGTACTCTTAGCATCCTACAAAAAAACAAAGAATAAAAAATGCAGTTCACATCAGCAAACTCATGCAAAAACAACTTAAAAAAACAGAAGAAAAAGTAAATAAACAGCGTATACCTTACTAACATCAACATCCTCCTCATCAGAATCACTGTCCAGAGCTTCTTCAGCTGCATTTTCCCACGCAAGCTTAGATCGACGCTCAGAATCAACACGAGAGTGATCGTCCGCCCGTCTCCGCTTTCCTTGAATCCCACCCACATCAACCTCGGCGTAATTAGGTCTCTTTGAGTAATCAACACGCGGGCTCCGGCGTGGAGAACTTAAACCTTGCTCTGCGACAGTGTTGAGTTTCCTCTTCACAGGTTTCTTTGCGGGGGCAAATTTAGCAAACTTCTTTGAATCTGCAATCCTCCTTCCTATCTCCTTACCCTCCCCTAACTTTACTTGCTTCTCCCTATGAGCCTTCACGAAAGTATTACCGAGCGCAATAGCTTTCTGCCTTCTCCTCTCAACATCGGCTGCAATCTGATCAGGGACCATCCAATCCTGTGTAACTGGCTCTGTGCCATCAACAGATTGCGACTGGGTTTCACTCAACTCAGGTGGAATGTTGACCTGATCAGATGTACCGCCACCGACAACATCGGCTGTGAAATAGCGTGTAATCAAATAGTTAACGCCACCACCCCCTGACCCACCAGGAGATAAAACTGTGGGTGATAAAAAACATAAGAAAAGATGTGTGTGTGAGATGAAGACCTAAACTTAATGCAGCTCATATCAACTTGGAAAAACAAAAAAATGTAGAAATGCAGTGCACTTTTCCAGCAGTTTGTGTTTAACAATTAAAAACATAACAGTAAACCTAAAAAATGCAGTTCATGTCGCTTGAATATCATATTCACGCGTGTCTGAAAGTGGACATTGGCACAGGGTTATATGATGCAGTGCACTAATTCGTTCAAGTGACCAATTGACCGCATATAAAAAAAAGAAGTGCGCTTAGATATGCAAAACAAAACAAATTCATGCAGTTCTGTGAGAGGCAAAAACTAAAACTTAATGCAGCTCATATAGATTTCGCAAAACTGCATAGTGGGTAGACAAAAAAAATACAAAGCAGTGTCCAAAATGCAGTGCTCTTTTAGCAGTTTATGTTTAACAAAAAAACATAACAACTAACTTAATGTCCTTCCAAAAAAGTAAAAAACAATTAACTTGACGCAGTTCATATCAGTTTGCCACGCGTGTCTTAAAAAAGGCCTTACTAAAAAGGAATCTAAGATGCAGTGCACTATTTCGTTCAACAAAAAGAAGTAAATTGACCCTGAATGAAAACTGCAGTTCACTATGATGTAGTTACCAGATGGAGAAGCCGTTCTAACTGGTGACGCATCAATTGGTGAGGAAGAAGCCATACTGTGCCTTCAATCAGCAAGGGATAATAATTAAACCCTAGACAGCAAACCCCAAATTCAGGCAGAGAAAAACTTTCAATCCATAGGGAGTTCCAATTTCAAGCATACAAAACAACCTTAAGAAGAGAATGCTGGCACGAAAAATAACCCTAGCACAAGATCTGGAACGGATTAGGGGCGATTTGGGGCTCACCGTGGGACGAAGTGACGGCCGGACGAGGTGGGTGCGGACGGCAACGGTGGAGGAAGCGCCCTACGGACGGCGGCGTCTGCGGGCGTCGTCGCCCTCCACCACCAGAGAGCCCCTACGGACGGCGGTGGCTGCGGGCGTCGTCGCTCTCCACCACGAGAGCACGAGCGCGGGGGGGATTTCTGTGCGGGCATGGGGGAGAGGGAAGTGGAAGCGGGCAAGGGGGCTGCAAGAGAGACTTAATGAATAAAAGCCCGTCCGACAGGCCCACAGGTCATAGACAAAAAATAAAAAAACGTCTCGGTGTTGTAACACGATGCAGTTCGCTTACGGAAAACCGCCTCGGCTTCTGAAGCGTTGCAGTTCATTTACGGCGGACGATTCCGCTTCTGAAGCGATGCAGTTCGCTTACGGCGGACGATTCGGTTCGCCTGCCCTAAAATAAATGCGCCCACTATCGCCCGAAGCGCCCGCGCCCCCCACCCCTCCTCTATCCCGCCGGTTGCACGCCGCACGAACTGCAACGATCATCACGAACCCATGATCACCAACACGGTTGGGAGACGAGATCGTGGCCTCGACAGAAGTTGCTGCCGCTCCCATTTAAATCCCGCGCTCCATCAACCAGACCGTCCGCACAAAACACAGGACGCTGCCCCTTCCTCATCCTCTTCCTCCTCTTTGCAGCCATGGGGTTCAGCAGGACCTACGACGACGTGCATGCGCACGGGAACACGAAGCTGAAGGTGATCTACACCACCGACGTCGCCGCCATGGCGACGTACGTCGAAGAGTTCAAGACAGTTCTCCAGCGGCGCCGCTAGAAGATCGTCGGCATCGACGTGGAATACACACCCGACCACGAGAGGGCAGCCCTGGTTCAACTATCCATCGGCAAGTACCACCCAGTGCTTCTTTTCCAGGTATGTGGTACATTGGGCCAGAGATGCATCCCCTTCGACAGGTTCCTCGGCGACCCAAGGTAAGCAATTCTCTCTGCCGAGTACGTGTTGCAGTTCTATATGCATATGAATGCAGTTCCGAAAGGTATAACTTGCGGTTCACTTTCCTTAGGTTCGAGTTCGCTGGCTTCGCCATCAAGCAGGACAAGGAGAAGCTCGCACGCTGCAACCTCCACATCCCCAACTTCGTCGACATCCAGATGAACTGGAGGGTGCCTAATGGAAGGAAGCCACTGGACTCGCTTGGCGATGTAGCTGCTGCCATCATCGACGACGAGTACGCAGACATGAAGATGAAGATGACAGACCACGACCACAGCCTGTGGACTTCGATTCTCAGCACCAAGCACGTCGAGTATGCTGCCAAGGACGCCTACGCTGCGTTCGAGATATGGAACCGAATCACCATGATGAAGAAAGGCCTCGCGCGCGCTGAAACAGAGAAGACCAGGAAGTGTCCGAGGTCGTCCTGGAGGGGTGGGGCAAGGGGGCATCAACTTCCACCTCCAACTCCAACGGGTGGAACTAGTGAAGCAGGACAGATGCTGAAAAGCCAAGGATTCCTGTCGGAAGTGCTCGATTAGTTTCCCTCTGCGTATGTAGATTAGTTTGCTTTCGTTGTAGTTTGCTTTGGGACAACGTTTGCTTATGTTGCGTTAGATTGCTTGATGATGTACTATGTTAATTATGAGCGCAGAACCTTGGTTTCTATCTATCAACTATATGCAGTTCTCAGTAGTCTGTTTTCAGTATGTATATTGCTTCAAAACCGCTGCTGTAGCTAGGATACACATAAAAAACAAAACTATCAGAGCAGTTCACATATAGAATTATTTCACAAAACTGCTGCTATTAAGAAGGTTGATGCAGTCCTCTTTTATTAAAAAAACTCTAGTTCCGTATCTGGGTTAAAAAAAGGAAAAGCTCGGTGGGGGTTTCCAGTATGGATGTTCTTCAACTGCTGCTGCTGATAGGATGCACATGAAAAACTATATGTAAAAAAGCAGTTCACTTATACTCAGAATTCTCATAAAGAAAATACACTAGAAGAAACGCAAAAAAAGCAGTCCACCGCGCTTGACCAATCAAAAAAACTTATCAAACTAGTCCCCCCACACCCCCGTGGCTATAATGCAGTTCATACAGGCTCCCATTGCATATTAATGCAGTTCGCCGCACTACAAAAATTCACCGCGCATTGCATATTACTGCAGTCCACTGCTCTTGACCACGATTCACAGACGAAAAACACAGCCTGCAATGCAGTTCTAACAAATATATAATGCAAAAAATATCAAAAAACATCTTTGAGAAACTACCAGAGCCAGTCGCGCCGCAAAAAAACATGGACAAAAAACTTAAATTCTTCAAAATTAACAACTTAATCCGCTCCAATTCATACGGATAGATCAAAAGCAGCCCATAATCGCCGAAAACAACAGAATATTACATACAAAACGCAACAATTTCGATCCGCACGGGGAAGAACAGAGAACAGAGGTTTTTCCGCTAGAACAGATAGATACTCGACAAATTATACTGAAATTTCAATCCTATTAGCAGATTAATCTGTCGAGGAATAACACAAACATCAACGCGATAATGGTAACACACAAACATCAATAGAATACGAACAACCAACAGCAAGATGCGAAACTCCTCCACCAGCGGAAGAACGGACGCAGATCCGCCAAATCCAAGGATTTCCATCGTTTTCTCGCTGAATTCAGTGCTTAACCACATATTAAATCAGCGCACGCACAAATAAACCAGTAGAAATCAATCAAACTAGCCAGAAACGCTGCTAAATGAATGTTTCCTGCTGCACCTCTATGTGGTTCGCAGCAGAAGAAGGAAGCAGTGCGCATAGCTTTCCAATGCAATTTTCCAATGCAGTTCGGAAGTGTTATGAGAATATTATTCTCATAATGTTATGAGAATAGACCGGCTGTATATATTGCTATTATGAGAATGATCATGATGCCCTCATGTCCGTATTTTATTTTTTATCGACACCTCTATCTCTAAACATGTGGACATATTTTTCGATATCGGCTTTTGCTTGAGGACAAGCGAGGTCTAAGCTTGGGGGGGTTGATACGTCCATTTTGCATCATGCTTTTATGTTAATATTTATTGCATTATGGGCTGTTATTACACATTATGTCACAATACTTATGCCTTTTCTCTCTTATTTTACAAGGTTTACATGAAGAGGGAGAAAGCCGACAGCTAGAATTCTGGGCTGGAAAAGAAGCAAACTCTGGAAACTTATTCTGCACAACTCAAAAAGCTCTGAAACTTCACAGGACACCGTTTCAGAAAATATAAAAAATATCTGGCGAAAGAAGATCACCAGGGGGGCCACCACCTCTCCACGAGAGTGGGGGCGCCCCCCCCCCCCCCCCCCCCCCCCCCCC
>LR738712.1:138354825-138522614 GCA_902687465.1 Secale cereale | reverse complement strand
GGGGGGCGCCCCCCCCCCCCCCCCTCTCTGGGCGCGCCCTCTGCCTCGTGGGCCCCCCGATGCCCATCTTCTCCTATATGAGGTGTTTTGGCCTGGAAAAAATCATAAGGAGGCTTTCGGGACCAGACGCCGCCGTCTCGAGGCGGAACCTTGGCGGAAACCAATCTAGGGCTCCGGCAGAGCTGTTCTGCCAGGGATACTTCCCTCCAGGAGGGGGAAATCATCACCGCCGTCATCACCAACAACTCTCCCATCTTGGGGAGGGCTATCTTCATCAACATATTCACCAGCACCATCTCCTCTCAAACCCTAGTTCATCTCTTGTATCCTATCTCTGTACCCAAACCTCAGATTGGTACATGTGGGTTGCTAGTAGTGTTGATTACTCCTTGTAGTTGATGCTAGTTGGTTTATTTGGTGAAAGATCATATGTTCAAATCCATTATGCATATTAATACCCCTCTGATCATGAACAATATTATGTCTTGTGAGTAGTTACTTTTGTTCCTGGGGACATGGGAGAAGTCTTGCTATAAGTAGTCATGTGAATTTGGTATTCGTTCGATATTTTGATAAGATGTATGTTGTCTCTCCTCTAGTGGTGTCATGTGAACGTCGGCTACATGACACTTCACCATTATTTGGGCCTAGAGGAAGGCATTGGGAAGTAATAAGTAGATGATGGGTTGCTAGAGTGAGAGAAGCTTAAACCCTAGTTTATGCGTTGCTTCGTAAGGGGCTGATTTGGATCCACTTGTTTCATGCTATGGTTAGGTTTACCTTAATATTTCTTTTGTAGTTGCGGATGCTTGTATTAGAGGTTAATCATAAGTGGGATGCTTTTCCAAGTAAGGACAGCGCCCAAGCACCGGTCCACCCACATACCAAATTATCAAAGTACCGAACGTGAATCAGATGATCGTGATGAAAACTAGCTTCACTATAATTCCCATGTGTCCTCGGGAGCATTTTCCTTCATATAAGAGTTTGTCCAGGCTTGTCCTTTGCTACAAAAAGGATTGGGCCACCTTGTTGCACCTTATTTACTTTTACCTTTTGTCACTTGCTACCAATTACCTTATCACAAAACTATATGTTACCTATAATTTCAGTGCTTGCAGAAAATACCTTACTGAAAACTGCCTATCATTTCCTTCTGCTCCTCGTTGGGTTCGACACTCTTACTTATCGAAAGGACTACGATAGATCCCCTACACTTGTGGGTCATCAATATGTCATTGATCTAAGCTCATTGCTAATAGATTTCAGAAAAGATCAATGATTGGCATGGCATGGACTAATGGATGTGGAACCCTCAAAATGCTAAGGATAAGAACTGGCAATCCCAAGAATCTTCATTTTGGTTTAGTGATCCAAGATCACATTGAGTCCCTTAGGGAAGACAATACTATTAAAAGGGGGTGAGGTATTGATGATGAGGTTGTTGCTCAAGTGCTTAGTGATATTGCTCCAAAAACCATCAGTCACTTTGTCAAACACATATGTCCAAACCCTAATTCTTCATCTCGATCCCACCGATATCATCTACCCCGGACCGACCAAGATGACCACTCCCATTGCCACAACCAAACCCTAGCAATTCAGTTTGACCGAAATGGATCTCGCTCCCACCGAGATAGCCTTGCCAAGTTTGTGGAATGATGTTGTTTCAATTCGGAATCACTGAGTTGAAACAAACGAAAATTTCGAAACGAAGCTTTGCCATAGCCATTTCACTTTGGTCCCACTGAGTTGTTCCACTTTGGTGCCACCGAAAAGCCCAATGTTCATATCTTTTACACAGATCGGTCTCATCGAGTTTATGTTTGGTCTCACCAATTTGAGTGAAAAGTGTGTAACAGTTGGATTTTGGGTGAATTCTATTGATACCACTCCACCCCCACCTACTCTCTAAGAGAGCCATCAGAATGAGACACTACTTCCACTATTCATTTTCTGAGAGAGAACCACCTACTCATGTGCTGAGATCAAGAGATTCCAATCCTGCCATTTGAACCTTGATTTCTAGCCTCTTCAAGTTGTTTTCCACTCCAATCCTTCTCCTACCCAAGCCAAATATGTGTGAGAGAGATTGAGTGTTAAGGAGACTATCATTTGAAGCCCAAGTGTAAGGACTTCATCACCAACATAACATCTATTACCTTTTGGAGAGTGGTCTCTCTTAGATTGGTTAAGTGTCACTCGGGAGCCTCCAAGAGATTGTGGAGTTGAACCATGAAGTTTGTAAGGGCAAGGAGATCGCATACTTCGGGAAGATCTACCCGAGTGTTGGGGATATAGCCCCACGGTATGACTCGCCCGTTTAGGGCCGAGTTATCCAGTGGCGGCTTGAAGAATAAGCATAGTAGATGGGCCGCGGTGATCAAGACTTCAAGGCTGAGTGGGCGACTCGTAGAGCGGGCCGGCTCATGGCTCGGCGCCTGTGACTGCGGCTTATCAAAAGAAATCATAGGAGTTCCCTTACTTGGGGAATACGATGAGTAGGAAACAGATAAGGGCACGGGTTGGACCACAACCCGGACTCTATTGTAAGCTCAGGGCCTCAACCTATATATAAAGGTGGGGCTAATTCTTCGTGGACGTAGGCCATGATGGAATAGACAAGTTTGCTTCTTCGTGGACTCTTCATGGGTGGAGCCCTCCGTGGACTCGCGCAACCCTTACCCTCTGTGGGTTGAAGTCTCCATCAACTTAGATGTACGGTAGCACCACCTATCGGAACCAAGCCAAAATTCATCGTTTCTTCATTGCGTTTGAAATCTCCAATCCCTCCTTTACATTCATATGCAAAGTCTTTACTTTCCGCTGCACAACTCTTAGACTTGCATGTGTAGGGTGTACTTGACCTGCTAATAAAATAGATCATTCACTATCACAAACGGTACCTCACGTTAATATCACAACATAACTCTACGACGCAAAGTTAAACATAAATCTTTATATGTGTTTAGGGGGCGTCACAAGGACCTCTTTGAAACGTATGATTTTTTTCCTTAGTTTCCCGATTCATGGGATTTTCCTTTCTTACGCGAGTTGTTTGATCGATATAGATTGCAAAGCATAGATTTTTTTCTTCTGATTTTTTTCTAAGTTTCATAGAGAGTTTTTCATTGACCCTAACCTCATTGGAAGGAATCCTACATATTTCTTCTGCACGATCAGACAATCGTTCACTCTTGTTGTATTAAAGATGGCATGTATATTTAGAAAACATCTTCTTCTATACCACTATATAGTGTCCGAAAAACATTGAATATTGGTTGTTGGATGAAGCCAATATCCAACGGTTGAGAGATGACGAATTTGACTTGTATTAGTTGTTAAATATTCTCCTCATTACATTAGATTTTGCCACATGTACTATTGAGAAGATTCTATACTTGAGCTTAGGCATAATCATATTATGCACAAAACTCAAAACAAAGACCCTTCTCTTTTGTTCTAGATTCCCCGTACTTTAATTCTCCAACCTTTTCTAAAAAGAGGATTGCCTGTCGTTTTTATTTTAACATTTGCATTGCACAAAATGCACACAAAAAACCACTTATCATTTGTTCTATACTCTTGAATACTTCAATTCTTCAAACAATATTATACAAAATAATTTACATGTATTTTTACTTTATTTCTTTTGGGGACTCAAAGATTTGGCGTCATCTTACTAAAGTTTGTAGATGGAGCATTGAGCAATTCTTATATATTCCCACATGTTTTGTGTAGTATATACCACGATCATTGAATATTCAGTAGTTGTAAGTTGATTTTTAATGGTATAAGCATTGAGACTTAAACCTACATCTTATAATTCATCCATATGTGGCTCCAAATTTATACGTTTGCATACTATAACATGATATATCGACATTCGGTCGTACTTACTCTCACGTGCAAGGCACGTGTAACTTACTAATATGTTTCCAGCGTATCTATAATTTATGAAGTATTCATGCCATGTTTATAATTTTTACATGGTTTTGGTATGATTTGAATGGAACTAATCTGGACTGACATTGTTTTCAATAGAACTACTGTGGTGGTGTTTTTGTGCGGAAATAAAAGTTCTCAGAATGGGGTAAAACTTTTTGCTGAGTTTTTTGGAACAAAAGAGACCCCCAAAGCTTCGTGGGAGGACCAGAAGAGCCAGAAGGGCCCCACAAGCCACCAGTGCGCCTAGGGGGGTGGTCGTGGCCTGGTGGCTTGTTGGCCCATCGTAACTCCTTTTCACATGATCCCAACTCTGGAAATTCCTATCAATAGAGAAACCCCCGAAAGTTAACCTAGAACTTCAACCCCATCGCCGCAAGCCTCCGTACCAAAAAGATCCCCTATGGAGCCATGTTCCGGCACCCTGTCGGAGGGGGAAATTATCACCGGAGGCCATCTTCATCATCGCGGTGGCCACCATGACGAGGAGGGAGTAGTTCACCCTCGGGGCTGAAGGTATGTACCAGCAGCTATGTGTTTGATCTCTCTCTCTCTCTCTCTCTCTCTCTCTCTCTCTCTCTCTCTCTCTCTCGTGTTCTTGATTTGGCACGACCTTGATATACCACGAGCTTTGTTAACATAGTTAGATCATATGGTGTTTCTCCCTCTCTATCTTGTTGCGATTAATTGAGTTTTTATCTTTGAGGTTTCACTATTATCGGATTGAATACTTGTTGTGTTTGAGAACACTTGATGTATGTCTTGCATATGAATACCCTGGTGACAATGGGGTATTATATTGATTCACTTGATGTATGTATTGGCACTCAACTCGCGGATTCCCGAGGTGACATAGGGGTTGATGCACGTTTTCGTCCTACTTTCTCCGTTAGAAATCTTGGGGCACTCTTTCAAGTTCTTTGTGTTGGATTGAATATTATGAATCTGAAGTTGTTTGATGCGTATCGTATAATTGACTCATGGATACTTGTGGTGATATTGGAGTATCTAGGTGACATTAGAGTTGGTTGATGCGTATCATATGGTGTTATTTTAGTACGAACTGTAGGGCTGTTCGTGACACTTATAGGGATGGCTCATTAGATTGATCGGAAAAGATAACTTTGAGGTCGTTCGTGCCCTACAACAATTTCTTCTTATTTTCTCCACTTGATAAGAACTTTGGAGTGATTCTTTGTCGCACGTTGAGGGATTGTTATATGATTCAACTATGTTAGCATCGTTGAAGGATTGCACTAGTGAAAGTATGAACCCTAGGTCTTGTTTCTAAGTATTGCAATATCGTTTGTGCTCCATCTTATCACTTGCTACCTTGTTGTTTTTATATTTTCAAAAACCTATATCTACTATCCATACTACAGTGGTATCACCATCTCTTCGCCAAACTAGTGAACCTATACAATTTACCATTGTATTGGGTGTGTTGGGGATACAAGAGATTTCTTATATTTGATTGCATGGTTGTTTGAGAGAGATTATCTTCATCCTACGCCTCCAACGGATTGATAAATCTTAGTCATCCACTTGAGGGGAAATTGTTGTTGTCCTATAAAACTCTACGCTTGGAGGCCCAACATGAGTCTACAATAATAAGTTGTGTAGTAGACATCACTTACTCAATTGAAGTTTTTAATCATGTTATCACCAATCGTCAAAAATGGGAGATTGAAAGTGCATTAGTGGCCCTCTGGTGACTATTTGCTGTTTAATGACAAATGGCAAAGAGACTAATGTGTTACTAAGCATAAACATGTTCTAACCTCAAAAGTGATGATTTAGCCCGAAGATCTCGACCATTTAAAAGTTGTTGAAGGAGGCTTGAATCTACAAGACTGGAGATAGTTTTCTATTTGGTTTAGCTATTCAACCTCGGCCCAAGCCCCCATGTCGCCCCCACCGCCCCCCTGGGTGACTCAAGTGCGCCGTCCATCTCCTTCCCTTGCATCCTCACCACCTTCCCCCCACTCGCGCCGCAGGCCGGGGCTGTAGGGACAAAGCCCTTCTCGGTGGCCAGTGGTGGGACCCTGTTCTTCGCGCCTCGGGAGGGCCGATGCGAGGCAGTCTCAGGCACAGGGATTGGCTGCGCGGCGGCGGGGTCCTCTTTAGGACAGTGACGATGTGGGGGCGGCCAGTTGTATGCTGGCTGCGTGCCCGTGGCAGCTGCGGGTCAGATCTGATCTGACCTCGAAACTGTGGTGGAGGCATGGTGGGGCTGTCTCCGGTCAGATATGATCCGACCAGTGTGGCTTGTTCCATGCGCGTCATCGATGGTCGGTGGAGGTCTCATGCTCACGATGCTGGATGGAGGGTCCTCGAGCGGATCTGGGTGAAAATCCTACTCTTGGCACGTCGCCAAGGTCAGCAATGGCGGTGTTTTTCTCCGTCGTCCCCTTCTTAAAGGCATCGTCAAGAAGCTCTAGACCCCTATCCGCTACCTCCGGGGGAAACCCTAGATTAGTCGATCGGATGACGACGGTGCTCATGTGTCGTACCCCTATTGAGGGCGTCATTCTGGGAGGTATGTATAGGCTCGAGGGACCAGTGGACGACATGTGCGGTGGAGCGGCATTCCTTGTGACGCATCGATGTCGTGGAGTCTCGGTGGCGAGGCGCGGCAAAGTCTCGGCCACATATGCGTGATGATGAACGTGCGCATGGAGGAGGCGTTGTCTGGCGCCATGGAGGGTCAACGGTAGGCATGTCGAGGTCGATGCGTCAGTACCTGCTCTGAAGATGGATTGCTGGAAGACGGCGGCGACGACCTAGGAGTGCGTCGGGCCGGTTGGTGCCCCAGACACTGCATGTGTCTTGGTCGGGGCCTCTGGCTTTAGATGTTAGGCTAGATGAGAAGTCTGGGTATACGGCTCACACTTTCTGTACCCCTTCATCAATGCATAGAAGAAGTGACATATGTTTCCAAGATGGCGGCTTCAGACATATTGTTGTATTACTTTGTAAGGTCTTTGTGAATAATTAATAAAGTGGTTGCATGCATCTCCCAGATGCAGAGGCCGGGGATCATCCTCCTTTTCTAAAAAAAAAATCAAAGAATCACACTGAGTATAGGACAAGTCGTATTATAAAGGGGGAAAGATATCAATATTGGCCGATGATGAAGCTTGTGTTGCTCAGCTAGGGTGATAAATTTTCCACAACATAACCTCTAAAAATCTATGAGAGAAAAGGCACGTGTTGTTTTCATATATACTATTTTTGAAGCCGAAAGTACCAAGATTGGCCTCTGTTGCAAGGGGGGTTAGCTGAAGTAAGTTGCTACGATCTTATTGAGCATCAATACTGATACAACAGACTTGGAGCTGGTGCCACCGAGAATGCTTTTTTGTCGAGAGTTAGGGAACCCTGCCATATACTTCCTCCGTCCGGAAATACTTGTCATCAAAATGAATAAAAGGGGATGTATCTAGATGTATTTTCGTTCTAGATACATCTCTTTCTGTCCATTTGATGACAAGTATTTTTGGACGGAGGGAGTAGGTTTTTACCTAGGTGTGGCACGTTGGAAACTAGTGATGTCATGTTCTGCAAGTAGTGCCTTTGAGATGAGCTTATGCTTTATGTCGCCAAGCCGATCTTGTTTGGTGGTACTAGGGTGGTATTATGGACTTGGCGTGTTTTAAATGCCCAAGTCACCGTTTTGTATCTGGTGTGTATGGGTTGGAATAGTATTTTGTTGAGTAGTGTTTCAGATCCTCGAAGCATCAAGCTAGGTTGATTCATTATCAACGGGATATGGTTATGGAAATGATCTTACAGAGTAAATCATGAATTTCGGCGTGGCCTTCTCCCCCGCATGAACTGTTGACCGTGGGTGAATCATTTATCCATTGTGCATTTGCCTTAGCACCGAGCGACATATTTGAATTATGGTTGTTCTAACCCATCTCTGGTGCTTCCAAGAAGGGAATCATGAAGCCTAGTTGCTCTTTCATGATGCATGAACTGTTTACCGTGGGTAAATCATTTATCCATTGTGCATTTGCCTTAGCACCGAGCGACATATTTGAATTATGGTTGTTCTAACCCATCTCTGGTGCTTCCAAGAAGGGAATCATGGAGACTAGTTGCTCTTTCATGATCCCCCCCCCCCACATAAAGACCCCTCCGGGCCGCAAATGACTTATGTCGATTGAACATGTACTCCCATACTTTGTGTGCAAGCTTATCTTGTTCTTGAGTCTCATCTTAAGAAAGGAAAATCTTATATAGACGAGAGAGGTTGAGCATCAAGCAAAAGCATCTTCAAGTGTAGAGGTCTTGATCCATTACTCTAGGAGATTTGGTGTCCCCTAGACAATTATGCCTTGTGTGGGAGCTTCCATCATGTGGATTTGCCTCGAGCAAGTATGTGAAGGACTATGGATCACTTCAAGATCCACCAAGAATATTTGGGGCAAGCTCGTGTAATTGGCTCAAGGAGAAGAATGTGGAGTCTTAATGACTTCATAACTATGGCAATGCCTCTCCAACAAGTTAAAAGTCTCTCCAGCAAATACACAAGGTCGTATTCATATGAACGCACATGATCAGTCCGAGGTCTTGCCGATCAATGTGGTTGTCCATTTGTACTTGACGATAATGTCAGACCATCAACACTTAAGAGTTTCTTTTAAGAAACACCAAGTACAATGTAGATGCTCACTACTCCTTGTATGATTTGAGTCTACCAGCACAATGACACAACAATGTTGCAATTCCCTATGTTCCAAAATACTCCCTCCCTCCCATAATATAAGAGCCATTTTGACACTAGTCTAGTGTTAAAAACGCTTTTATATTATGGGACAGAGGGAGTACAAGGCAAACCATTTTCAAAAGTGAAATGTTTCTACATTGATAATGTTTATAGAATAAATATCTGTTCATACAATACCAAATTAGTACCATTAGATCCATTATGAAACATTTCTTCATATTTTATTTATTTGGTATTGTATATGTTGATACTTTTTCCTACACATGGCCAACCATAGAAAAGATTGACTTGTAATTTTTAATACATTATATTTTGGCACAGAGGGAGTATAGATAACAAATTAAGAAATAAAGTATAGCTTTTACACATGTATATGAAGAAAGACTATGTTTGCACCCTAGGCCGAAAGCCAAATTAAATATCTGTAAGCATGATCACAAAGTGTTGCTTCTTTTCGTGTAATTTTACAAGCAAATATTTGATTCAATCATTTACAGAACATATTCCTCAAATGTTTTTTATAACCAGCAATCACCTCCAATTCATGGGTCATAACTAGGGCTGGACCAAAAGCTCATAGCTCGCGAGCTTAATGAGCGCTCGATAGTTCGGCTCGTTAAGCTCGTAACTCGCTTCTTAATGAACAGAGCCAATCATTGATTTCAGCTCGTTAAGCTTAATGAGCTTAATGAGCGAGCTAACGAGTTTCACGAGTAGCTCGTTTAGCTCGTTAGTAACAACATAATACATATTTTCATCTTACATGACAAATTTTTTGTAGTACCTTAGGCCATCTATTCAATCTAATCGACATAGGAGGCAACAAAATAGTGCATATCTTTTTAGAATCACCATATTTCATATTAAAAATGACACCTACACACTCATTATGTAGACCATAGCACATTATAATATGTTAACGAGCACTCACGAGCTTAACGAGCTTCAAACGAACCGAGCCGAGCAGGGATTTCTGCTCGTTAATCTTAACGAGCTTAACAAGCCGAGCCTTAACGAGCACGAGCTTAACGAGCCGAGTAGCTCGTTAGTCCACCCCTAGTCATAACATGTTGTGTGCAGAGTTCTTAGCTATGTGTTGTTGAAATCTTGTCTATTTGCGTTGGATATGATCTTGATGAGAAAAATGATCTGTACCAGAACTGTACTAGACATACATCAAATTGTCATAGTTATCATCAGTGCTTAGCCAAACATAAATCAACGGTTGCAAACAGTGTCAAGATAGTTGCTCTTATTACAAGTTCATGAAAATCGAAACACAGTCACAGGACAATTTGCAGACTCATCAAATATTTCAACTTGAACAAGGTTCTGGCCAATGACCAGGCTCACTCACTGAAAGTAGCGCCCCAATATCATTTCAGCTTTTCAAAGAGCTTTGGTGCTACCTGCAGATGCATATACGAGGCATGTTATTTTCAATCTTGGCAGTGCTTTCGTATAGCAGTTTTCTTTAACAGCATCCATCTCTGACTTGAGAGGAAGTACTTACACATTTATCGATGCATGACAAATAGTCAAAATATTGCCCAGTGCAGTGCTTGTGCCCGGTATCATCGGCCTCAACTCTCTTGATACATTTCTGTGCATCATACAGCCATCACACAGGTTGGAGAAGTAATCACATAGGAGTATCATGTTGACATAAATCAAACAGCATGGCGAAGAAAAATCAATTTGAGAATGAAGAAGAATATTACGAAGTCAATGAAGATCCAAATGGTTTTCAACCTTACAATTTAAGTCGGACATTTGTGTTGTTCGAACAGAGCAAATGATAGTAGTTCTGATCGGTTGCCAGATATAATGTGTGTTGGAAACAGCATCATAGAGAAATAGAGGGTTATATGAATCCTTCACAGTTCAACCAATCTATAAGCTACTCCCTTCATAGTACAAAGTTCAGACACTTATTTTGGGACGGAGGGAGTATTATTTAACTTTCACTGAAATAACTGAACAGTTCGTGACCACAGAAAGTAACAAAATTGAGCTATGCAACTTTTCTTACAATGTGAAGGGTGATATTTGAACTGGAAAATTAAAATAATGCTTCAATACAAAAATACCATGAATATCACAGCAGAGAAACTTCCACATTCACATGGCCAGATAGTTTCATAACTAAGCTGACCAAAGAGTGTCATTTCCCGTAACTTCCATAATAGAAATAGCAGTATTGTCACATTAAAATCCCCCATCAAAATTAAGAGGGTGTTACAACAAAAGAAAGTAAGAGCACACCTCATACTCATACAGTGGCTTTACACACTGTGGCTTGCACCGCTCCTCAAGATACTTCTTGGGATCAACGGGTTCCTCATCCGCCCTGAGATAAAACAACAATAGAAAACAATGAAAGCTGAGAGAATGAAATTGACTGTTTCATAACCTTTTATGAATGGTGCAACACATGGCCGTTATGGTATGAAAACCATAAGTCAGCAATCTAATAACTACATAATCAACATAAAGAGCTACGGACGGGATAAAATGCACTGCGTAGACAGGTAGCTCGCAGGAGACATATTGTTCTATTCTAGGCTGGTTATTTTCTCCTACCAATCCCTGGAACGTCATCTTTTACATCAGAGGATAACAACACGAAGACATCACCAAAGATGAACACCAAGGGAGACCATACTATGCTAACAAGAATATGACAAGAACCACCCAATTCCAGATAAGATGGGGTTCAAGTCAAATGCACCTTAACCCTAGAAAATATAGTAAGGGATTCTTATCTCAAAATTATCCATGCAGATATGCGGTGTGAACTGCAATGCACTAGTTTAGAGCCTACTAACAGTCGACATACTAGCAGCATACACAATTCCAATTGTTGATGAAGTTGGAGCAGATTGTACAACACGACTATGTTCCTACACCGTAGGAGATAACCTCGAACTCTTGATACTTCCAAGTAAAATAAACATCAAGCTGCCCACCATGCCAGAAACCGTCCATCTATCTACGCCTTTATTTTAGCTGTGTAGTTCTAAACTTCTAATCAACAGCTATAGGGCAGACTGAACCCACAAGACAACCAAGCGAGCTTGTTCTTGTCATTTCTTGATTTGAATCTGTGACCCACCGCCCACAAGAGACTATACATCCTATACACTAACCCGCTGGATTCTTGGTGCGAAATCTGACGCTACCGCAATCTAGTTCCAATAGAAAGGAGATAAACAATGCAGCTACTTACATACTGCTTTGATCTTTCTAAACCAAGCACATGCTAGCCATGTAAAACAGAAGCACAAAACTCTGATTTAATAATAACATAACATGCATAAAGAGCTGCAGATGGGGCATTAATGCATTTGAGGTTCAGGTATTATATCCTCCTACGGTCCTACCTATCCCTGGAACACCATATCTTCCATCAGATGCGCTAATCAAGATTAAGTGGTCTCTAAGATGAAACACCCGAGAGCGCAGCAGCGTGATTAAAAGAAAAGGATCTAAGAGCATCTCTAGCCCTTCCCCATAAGTTAATTCCTCATCTTATTCCCCATCCACTAATTCCCCACATTTTGGGGGATTAACCTTTTGTTCATCTAGTCCAGCCCCCGAGCTTAATCCGCCAAAAGCTCAAATTTGCACACATTTGGCTTGCGGGATTCATCGAACACCTACAACATGCAAGAGTCATGTTGCGGTAATTTCCATTGTGACAACACGCAGCGGACACTGTCCCTGATTTGAGGAGTTGCGCGAGGCGGTGAAGCTCAAGGCGAGCAAGCTGCCCAAGAAGCATGTTCTAGCTCAAGAAGTCATCTTTCAATTCCAAAATTCATGGACGAGTTGACATATCTTCCCTGTTTCTTATGATCAAGTGGCTACTGGTACTGTTTAATTGTAGTTCATATATACCTTGTTCGATGCAGAACCTGTCCACTGAAATGAAACAACTAGCGAAATTCAACATGGACAAGCTGAACGAATGCAAGGCATATGTGGATAACGAGCGAGACAGCGCCGAGTCGGAGCTATCGAGAGCATGAGCCATGGCAAAGGAGCTGGAGCACCAAATCAACCAGACCAAGGCCAAAGCGACGTCCTAGAGGTCAGGGCTGTAAGCAATGTGGGCGCCCAGGACACGAAAGAACGCCGTCGAGGAGGCCTCGGGCGCCGGGTAGGCTGAGTTGTCGCAAGAGATGGACCGCGTCAAAGAGGTAGCTCCACAAGTTGAAGCTGGAGGTGAAGTCCACGGCAGAGGCCAAGGCCGAGAGCGGCCGCGAGACAGAAGAAGTAAGAGGCGCAGGACAAAGCGTTGCTGCAGGCTGCAAAGGCAGAGCTGTCCATGGCGAAGGTCTTCCGCGGCAATGGCGCCGACGACACCGACGACGGAGGTGAGGTGGCGGAGAGAAAATTCACCGCCGTCAGCGGGATTCGGGCACCGGAGAGGGTGGCCGGAGGTGCAGCACAGATCAGGGGATCCATTTCCCTAGTCGTCAGGGCAGCAAAATGGCCGGTGGCGTGGGTTGCGGCGGCGTGTCAGGCGGGAGCCGAGCGGGTCGAGCGTATTCCTCATTTTTACTGAGAGGTGCGTCTCCCAGAGCAAATATGGGCTAGAGGGAACTTTTAAGGGATGAAAAGCTATTTTCGGGGATTAAAGGAAATGGGGGATGGGCCAGTTGAGTGATAGTTCCCTGAACCAATTCTACGTTTGATGGGATTTCATTCAAATGCATTTTAACCCCTTCAATAAAGCAGCAGTCAAAATTATTGCAACACACTGGTTTAGAGCCTATTAGGCACTAGCAGATGAATACACATTTCACCACACATTATACTATAGAAGATAGCATAGCGAGCGAAAGCAAGCATCGAGCTGCCCACACGCACGGAAAGCCGCCAAGGCAGCTCTTCTACCCCCAAGACCACAGAGCAAGTTTATTCCTCCCCATTCCAGATCATTTCCAAGCCGTGACCCAGCAGAGACCAACCAGACCATACCCCCAATCCGCGTAGCTCCATCTATATAGCTTCGATCGAAACAAAACAACTAATGCAGCTACACGCATAAAGGACACGCAGCGCACGGATCGCGGGAAGCAGGCAAACGATATTCAGACGCTACCGAGGAACGAACTGGGAAGGAGATGAGGGCTCGGGGATGGAGGAGTACCCACATGGCGATTACGCGTCGCGGTCCGAGCGGGCGGGTTCTGCTCCTGGAGAGAGGAGGGGAGCGGATCTGGAGCGAGAGGCTGGTCGAAGTTAGGGTTCGCGAGAGGGGGAAATTTGGGAAATGGTTCGTGGGGGTGAGCCGGTGAGGAGGGCTGGGTGGGGTGTTTTTCTTTTTCTTTTTTGAACAAACAAACGGCGCACCAGGGCTGCGTCGGCTGTTTTTAGTTTGGAAAAAACGTTGAATTAAACATACGGATGTATGTAGACATATTTTAGAGTGTAGATTCATCCATTTTGCTTCGTATGTAGTCACTTGTTAAAAACTTTAGAAAGACAAATATTTAGGAACGGAGGGAGTATATATATCCCCTTATCCCTTTCATACCGCTGCTACTGTCCATCCATTCATCCCCTACCTTATCCCTTTCTCTCTCTTGTCGCTCCCCCCACACGACTGCCTACCTGCTCAGCTCCTCCATGTGCTCTCTTTTTTTGTGCGCTGGTCACCATATGCCACTGATGATCTCGTCTTCCCCATGCGCGGTGAGCAGCAAATTCCCCTCTCCCCCCCTCTCTCTCACCTACCTCTAGCGGCCATGTCTTCCCCAAATGGGCTACTACCCCAGAGCTGCAACCAGCGATTCAGGATGTTCGAACCGTCCTAGGAGCTCACATGCAGGGCAGCCATGGCTTACAAGCTCGAGGCGGACGGCGAGCTGGGGGCACCAAGGGAGGCACCCCTGATGTTGCAACGGGCAGTCTGGAAAGCTACAACCGATGTGAAAAAAGCTTCAATCACCGATGACAAATGCTGCAACCAACCACTGCACAACAAAAAAGTTACATCCGGGGTCGCACAAAGCTTCAACCAGCGTTGAACAAAGCTTCGAACAACAGGGGCCATGGGAGCTGTGCTCTTCGACGACGAGGTTGCAAGCGTGGACGTCGGAGCTGCAACCGGCATGGAAGAAAGTTTCAACCCCATGAAAAAAAGCTTCAATGGATGTGGAAAAAAGTTTCAATAACAGAAAAAGCTTCAACTCGTGTATGAAAAAGCTCCAACTAGCAAACGAGGGAGCTCCAAACCATAGAAAAAGCTTCAACCGATATGAAAAAAAAGCTTCAAACGGTAGAAAAAGTTTCAACCGAAGCGAAAAAAGCTTCAACCAGAGTTTAAAAAAGCTTCAATCGAGGGGACAAGTCTGTGCATGCACGAGTGTCGACGGCGACGAGCGGCGAGCGACGAGAGGAGAGGGCGTGGGGTGCTGCAACGAGCGGCGACGGCGGGGAGAGGACGCGGGTGCTCATGGGGTAGGAGGACGGAGGCGCGCGGGGCGAAGGCTTGTGGGGTAAAGAGACTTTAGACGCGTTTGGTTTAATGCTCAATTAATTAGGGCGTGGTAACCGCAATTTTCTCTTGGTGTAGTACTACGGAGTGGAGTAAGTGCATGCATGTGTGTACCCGTGGTGAAAGCACTCCATGCATGTGTGTACGCATTATTTTCTCTAGTAATAGACGCTGTGCTATAACTACCAATGCTATTTTCAGGCCGTTCGCTAGTCGTCTTGGTCCCAGAGATTTTCTCTTTTTCTGAAGCGCGCTCTATAAACAGTGACGGATGGAGTAGTATGAGCGGATTCAAAGAAGAGCGTATTGATGGTTGCTTCTTCCGAGCAACTTACATTAGGAAATGTGGGGCTTATGATTTGACTGCTCATACTCACTATTAATGCGGCGCAACGATCGGTCCGAGTCTCCCATGCGGCTGTGCACTACCCCCTCGGTTCTTAAATATACTCCGAAGTATTTGTCTTTCTAGATATTTCAACGAGTAACTACTCAAACATTTGTCTTTTTAGAGATTCAAATGGACTACTACATACGGATGTATATAGACACATTTTAGAGTGTAGATTCACTCATTTTGCTCCGTATGTAGTCACTTGTTGAGATCTCTAGAAAAACAAATATTTAGGAACAGAGGGAGTACACATACGAAGAAAATGAGTGAATCTACACTCTAAAATATGCCCATTTGAAATTTGTAAAAAGACAAATATTTAGGAACGAAGGAGTATAATTTTGTGCATGGCACATGGACCCGGATGCCGAAGAGGCTTCTGGCAATGCTATCAAGCTTCCAGCATTTGTTTACATAATTGACGTACTATACAAATAATTTTCCAGCAACATAAAATTGTACAATGGTGTGAGCTTTCGGCTTTTGTTTCGTGTGTCTTGCCATCGATGCTCTTTCGGAAACAATAAAAAACTAACTTCCTTGTTAATCAGAGCTAATATTTACATCACAACTGAAGACAAAGTTGTGAGAAGGTGTTAAACTAAAATTGATCCATGCTTTCATTGGCCGCAACGTCCCCCAGCTCTGTCTAAATCTGTTGGGGAACGTAGTATTTTAAAATTTTCTTACGATCACGCAAGATCTATCTACCAGATGCATAGCAACGAGAGGGGAGAGTGAGTCTACGTACCCTCGTAGACCGAAAGCGGAAGCGTTAGAACAACGCGGTTGATGTAGTCGTACGTCTTCACGGCCCGACCGATCAAGCACCGAAACTACGGCACCTCCGAGTTCTAGCACACGTTCAGCTCGATGGCGTCCCTCGAACTCCGATCCAGCCGAGTGTCAAGGGAGAGTTCCGTCAGCACGACGGCGTGGTGACGATCTTGATGTTCTACCGTCGCAGGGCTTCGCCTAAGCACCGCTACAATATTATCGAGGAGAACTATGGTGGAGGGGGGCACCGCACACGGCTAAGAGATCAAAGAGATCAATTGTTGTGTCTAGAGGTGCCCCCTGCCCCCGTATATAAAGGAGGGAGGGAGAGGCCGGCCCTAGAGGGGGCGCGCCAAGTGTGGGGAGTCCTACTAGGACTCCCAAGTCCTAATAGGATTCCCCTTTCCTTTTCGGAGTAGGAGAGAAGGAAAGAGGGGGAGAGGGAGAAGGAAAAGGGGGTTGCACCCCTTGTCCAATTCGGACCAGAAGGGGGAAGCGCGCCTCCTTCCTTTTGGCCTCTCTCCTCTATTCCCGTAACTCCCCGGTACTCCGAAAATACCCGAATCACTCGGAACCTTTCCGATGTCCGAATATAGTCGTCCAATATATCGATTTTTACGTCTCGACCATTTCGAGACTCCTCGTCATGTCCCCGATCTCATACGGGACTCCGAACTCCTTCGGTACATCAAAACTCATAAACTCATAATAAAACTGTCATCGAAACCTTAAGCGTGCGGACCCTACGGGTTCGAGAACTATGTAGACATGACCGGGACACGTCTCTGGTCAATAACCAATAGCGGAACCTGGATGCTCATATTGGCTCCCACATATTCTACGAATATCTTTATCGGTCAAACCGCATAACAACATACGTTGTTCCTTTTGTCATCGGTATGCTACTTGCCCGAGATTCGATCGTCGGTATCTCTATACCTAGTTCAATCTCGTTACCGGCAAGTCTCTTTACTCGTTCCGTAACACATCATCTCGTGACTAACTCATTAGTCTTTTGCTTGCAAGGCTTATTATGATGTGTGTTACCGAGAGGGCCCAGAGATACCTCTCCGACACTCGAAGTGACAAATCATAATCTTGATCTATGCCAACACCACAAATACTTTCGGAGACATCTGTAGAGCATCTTTATGATCACCCAGTTACGTTGTGACGTTTGATAGCACACAAGGTGTTCCTACGGTATTCGGGAGTTGCATAATCTCATAGTCACAGGAACATGTATAAGTCATGAAGAAAGCAATAGCAGTAAAACTAAACGATCATAGTGCTAAGCTAACGGATGGGTCTTGTCCATCACATCATTCTCCTAATGATGTGATCCCGTTGATCAAATGACAACTCATGTCTATGGTTAGGAAACATAACCATCTTTGATCAATGAGCTAGTCTAGTAGAGGCATACCAGGGACACTCTGTTTTGTCTATGTATTCACACATGTACTAAGTTTCCGGTTAATACAATTCTAGCATGAATAATAAACATTTATCATGATATAAGGAAATATAAATAACAACTTTATTATTGCCTCTAGGGCATATTTCCTTCAGTCTCCCACTTGCACTAGAGTCAATAATCTAGCTCACATCGCCATGTGATTTAATACCGATAGTTCACATCGTTATGTGAATAACACCCATAGTTCACATCGCCATGTGACCAACACCCAAAGGGTTTACTAGAGTCAATAATCTAGTTCACATCGCTATGTGATTAATACCCAAGAGTAATAAGGTGTGATCATGTTTTGCTTGTGAGAGAAGTTTAGTCAACGGGTCTGTCACATTCAGATCCGTATGTATTTCGTAAATTTCTATGTCTACAATGCTCTGCATAGAGCTACTCTAGCTAATTGCTCCCACTTTCAATACGAATCCAGATTGATACTTAGAGTCATCTGGATTTAGTGTCAAAGCTTGCATCGGCGTAACCCTTTACGACGAACTCTTTATCACCTCCATAATCGAGAAACATTTCCTTAGTCATCCAGTTACTAAGGATAATTTTGACCGCTGTACAGTGATCTACTCCTGGATCACTATTGTACCCTCTTGACAAACTCATGGCAAGGTACACAACATGTTTGGTACACAACATGGCATACTTTATAGAACCTATGGCTGAGGCATAGGGAATGACTTTCATTCTCTCTATATTTTTCTGCCGTGGTCTGGCTTTGAGTCTTACTCAACTTCACACCTTACAAGTCAGGAAAGAACTCCTTCTTTGACTGATCCATTTTGAACTACTTCAAAAACTTATCAAGGTATGTACTCATCGAAAGTCTTATCAAGCGTCTTGATCTATCTCTATAGATCTTGATGCCCAATATGTAAGCAGCTTCACCAAGGTCTTTCTTTGAAAACTCCTTTCAAACACTCCTTTATGCTTTCCAGAAAATTCTACATCATTTCCGATCGACAATATGTCATTCACATATACTTATCAGAAAGGTTGTAGTGCTCCCACTCACTTCTTGTAAATACAGGCTTCTCCGCAAGTCTGTATAAATCTATATGCTTTGATCAACTTATCAAAGCGTATATTCCAACTCCGAGATCCTTGCACCAGTCCATAGATGGATCGCTGGAGCTTGCACATTTTGTTAGCACCTTTAGGATTGACAAAACCTTCTGGTTTCATCATATACAAGTCTTCTTTAATAAATCCATTAAAGAATGCAATTTTGTTATCCATTTGCCAGATTTCATAAAATGCGGCAATTGCTAACATGATTCGGACAGACTTAAGCATCGCTACGGGTGAGAAAGTCTCATCGTAGTCAACTCCTTGAACTTGTTGAAAAACTTTTGCAACAAGTCGAGCTTTGTAAACAGTAACATTACCGTCAGCGTCAGTCTTCCTCTTGAAGATCCATTTATTTTCGATGGCTTGTCGATCATCGGGCAAGTCAATCAAAGTCCACACTTTGTTCTCATACATGGATCCCATCTCAGATTTCATGGCCTCAAGCCATTTTGCGGAATCTGGGCTCATCATCGCTTCCTCATAGTTCGTAGGTTCATCATGGTCCAGTAACATGACTTCCAGAACTGGGTTGCCGTACCACTCTGATGCGGAACGAACTCTGGTTGATCTACGAAGTTCAGCAGAAACTTGATCTGAAGTTTCATGATCATCATCATTAGCTTCCTCACTAATTGGTGCAGGAATCACTGGAACTAGTTTATGTGATGTTACACTTTCCAATTTGGGAGAAGGTACAATTACCTCATCAAGTTCTACTTTCCTCCCACTCACTTCTTTCGAGAGAAACTCCTTCTCTAGAAAGGATCCACTCTTAGCAACAAAGAACTTGCCTTCGAATCTGTGATAGAAGGTGTACCCAACAGTTTCTTTTGGGTATCCTATGAAGATTTACTTCTCCGATTTGGGTTCGAGCTTATCATGTTGAAACCTTTTCACATAAGCATCGTAGTCCCAAACTTAAAGAAATGACAGCTTAGGTTTCTCGTCAAACCACAGTTCATACGGTGTCATCTCCATGGATTTAGATGGTGCCCTATTTAACGTGAATGTAGCTGTCTCTAATGCATAACCCCAAAAGCGATAGTGGTAGATCGGTAAGAGACATCATTGATCGCACCATATCTAATAAAGTACGGTTATGACGTTCGGACACACCATTACACTGTGGTGTTCCAGGTGGCGTGAGTAGCGAAACTATTTCACATTGTTTTTACTGAAGGCCAAACTCGCTAACTCAAATATTTTACCTCTACGATCATATCGTAGAAACTCTTATTTTCTTGTTACGATGATTCTCCACTTCACTCTGAAATTCTTTGAACTTTTCAAATGTTTCAGACTTGTGCTTCATTAAGTAGATATACCCATATCTTCTCAAATCATCAGTGAAGGTCAGAAAATAACGATACCCGCCGCGAGCTTCAACACTCATTGGTCCGCATACATCAATATGTATGATTTCCAACAGCTCTGTTGCTCGCTCCACAGTTCCGGAGAACGGAGTTTTAGTCATCTTGCCCATGAGGCATGGTTCGCAAGCACCAAGTGATTCATAATCAAGTGATTCCAAAATTCCATCACAATGGAGTTTCTTCATGCGCTTTACACCAGTATGACCTAAACGGCAGTGCCACAAATAAGTTGCACTATCATTATTAACCTTGCATCTTTTGGCTTCAATATTATGAATATATGTATCACACGATCGAGATCCAACAAACCATTTTCATTGGGTGTATGACCATAGAAGGTTTTATTCATGTAAACAGAACAACAATTATTCTCTAACTTACATGAATAACCGTATTGCAATAAACATGATCAAATCATATTCATGCTCAACACAAACACCAAATAACACTTATTTAGGTTCAACACTAATCCCGAAAGTATAGGGAGTGTGCGATGATGATCATATCAATCTTGGAACTACTTCCAATACACATCGTCACTTCATCCTTTAACTAGTTTCTGTTCATTATGCAACTCCCATTTCGAGTTACTACTCTTTAGCAACTGAACCAGTATCAAATACCGAGGGGTTGCTATGAACACTAGTAAAATACACATCAATAATCTGTATATCAAATATACCTTTGTTCACTTTGCCATCCTTCTTATCCGCCAAGTATCTAGGGCAGTTCCACTTCCAGTGACCATTTCCTTTGCAGTAGAAGCACTTAGTTTCAGGCTTGAGTTTAGCTTTGGGTTTCTTCATAGGAGTGACAACTTGCTTGTCATTCTTCTTGAAGTTCCCCTTCTATCCCTTTGCCCTTTACTTGAAACAGGTGGTCTTATTAACCATCAACACTTGATGCTCTTTCTTGATTTCTACCTTCGCCGATTTCAGCATCGCGAAGAGCTCGGGAATTACCTTCGTCATCCCTTGCATATTATAGTTCATCACGAAGTTCTACTAACTTGGTGATAGTGACTAGAGAACTTTGTCAATTACTATCTTATCTGGAAGATTAACTCCCTCTTGATTCAAGTAATTGTAGTACCCAAACAATCTGAGCACATGCTCACTGGTTGAGCTATTCTCCTCCATCTTGTAGGCAAAGTACTGTCAGAAGTCTTATACCTCTCGACACGGGCATGAGTATGAAATACTAATTTCAACTCTTGGAACATCTTATATGTTCCATGGCGTTTAAAACGTTTTTGAAGTCCCGGTTCTAAGCCGTAAAGCATGGTGCACTTAAACTATCAAGTAGTCATCATACCGAGGTTTTGTCAAAACGTTCATAACGTCTACATCTGCTCCTGCAATAGGTCTGTCACCTAGCGGTGCATCAAGGACATAATTCTTCTGTGCAGCAATGAGGATAATCCTCAGATCACGGAACAATTCCGCATCATTGCTACTAACATCTTTCAACTTAGTTTTCTCTAGGAACATATAAAAAAATAAACGTGGAGCAACATCGCGAGCTATTGATCTACAACATAGATATGCTAATACTAACAGGACTAAGTTCATGATAAATTAAAGTTCAATTTAATCATATTACTTAAGAACCCCCACTTAGATAGACATCCCTCTAGTCATCTAAATGATCACGTGATCCAAATCAACTAAACCATGTCCGATCATCACGTGAGATGGAGTAGTTTCAATGGTGAACATCTTATGTTGATCATATCTACTATATGATTCACGCTCGACCTTTCGGTCTCCAGTGTTCTGAGGCCATATCTGCATATGCTAGGCTCGTCAAGTTTAACCCGAGTATTCTGCGTGTGCAAAACTGTCTTACACCCGTTGTATTTGAACGTAGAGCCTATCACACCCGATCATCACGTGGTGTCTCAGCACGAAGAACTTTCGCAACGGTGCATACTCAGGGAGAACACTTATACCTTGAAATTTTGTAAGGGATCATCTTATAATGCTACCGTCGTTCTAAGCAAAATAAGAAGCATAATAAGATAAACATCACATGCAAATCAAAATATGTGACATGATATGGCCATCATCATCTTGTGCTTTTGATCTCCATCTCCAAAGCACCGTCATGATCACCTTCGTCACCGGCGCGACACCTTGATCTCCATCGTAGCATCGTTGTCGTTTCGCCAACTATTGCTTCTACGACTATCGCTACCGCTTAGTGATAAAGTAAAGCAATTACATGGCGATTGTATTTCATACAATAAAGCGACAACCATATGGCTCCTGCTAGTTGCCGATAACTTTACAAAACATGATCATCTCATACAAAACCGTATAACTCATCATGTCTTGACCATATCACATCACAACATGCCCTGCAAAAACAAGTTAGACGTCCTCTATTTTGTTGTTGCAAGTTTTACGTGGCTGCTACGGGCTTAGCAAGAACCGTTCTTACCTACGCATATAAAACCACAACGATATTTCGTCAAGTATGTGCTGTTTTAACCTTCACAAGGACCGGGCGTAGCCACACTTGATTCAGCTAAAGTGAGAGAGACAAACACTCGCCAGTCACCTTTAAGCAACGAGTGCTCATAACGGTGAAACCAGTCTCGCGTAAGCGTACGCGTAATGTCGGTCCGGGCCGCTTCATCTCACAATACCGCCGAAGCAAAGTATGACATGCTGGTAAGCAGTATGACTAGTATCGCCCACAACTCATTGTGTTCTACTCGTGCATATCATCTACGCATAGACCTGGCTCATGATGCCACTGTTGGGGAACGCAGTATTTTAAAATTTTCCTACGATCAGGCAAGATCTATCTACCAGATGCATAGCAACGAGAGGGGAGAGTGAGTCTACGTACCCTCGTAGACCGAAAGCGGAAGCGTTAGAACAACGCGGTTGATGTAGTCGTACGTCTTCACGGCCCGACCGATCAAGCACCGAAACTACGGCACCTCCGAGTTCTAGCACACGTTCAGCTCGATGGCGTCCCTCGAACTCCGATCCAGCCGAGTGTCGAGGGAGAGTTCCGTCAGCACGACGGCGTGGTGACGATCTTGATGTTCTACCATCGCAGGGCTTCGCCTAAGCACCGCTACAATATTATCGAGGAGAACTATGGTGGAGGGGGGCACCGCACACGGCTAAGAGATCAAGAGATCAATTGTTGTGTCTAGAGGTGCCCCCTGCCCCCATATATAAAGGAGGGAGGGAGAGGCCGGCCCTAGAGGGGGCGCGCCAAGTGTGGGGAGTCCTACTAGGACTCCCAAGTCCTAGTAGGATTCCCCTTTCCTTTTCGGAGTAGGAGAGAAGGAAAGAGGGGGAGAGGGAGAAGGAAAAGGGGGCTGCACCCCTTGTCCAATTCGGACCAGAAGGGGGAAGCGCGCCTCCTTCCTTTTGGCCTCTCTCCTCTATTCCCGTAACTCCCCGGTACTCCGAAAATACCCGAATCACTCGGAACCTTTCCGATGTCCGAATATAGTCGTCTAATATATCGATTTTTACGTCTCGACCATTTCGAGACTCCTCGTCATGTCCCCGATCTCATCCGGGACTCCGAACTCCTTCGGTACATCAAAACGCATAAACTCATAATAAAACTGTCATCGAAACCTTAAGCGTGCGGACCCTACGGGTTCGAGAACTATGTAGACATGACCGAGACACGTCTCCGGTCAATAACCAATAGCGGAACCTGGATGCTCATATTGGCTCCCACATATTCTACGAATATCTTTATCGGTCAAACCGCATAACAACATACGTTGTTCCTTTTGTCATCGGTATGTTATTTGCCTGAGATTCGATCGTCGGTATCTCTATACCTAGTTCAATCTCGTTACCGGCAAGTCTCTTTACTCGTTCCATAACACATCATCTCGTGACTAACTCATTAGTCTTTTGCTTGCAAGGCTTATTATGATGTGTGTTACCGAGAGGGCCCAGAGATACCTCTCCGACACTCGAAGTGACAAATCCTAATCTTGATTTATGCCAACACCACGAATACTTTCGGAGACACCTGTAGAGCATCTTTATGATCACCCAGTTACGTTGTGACGTTTGATAGCACACAAGGTGTTCCTACGGTATTCAGGAGTTGCATAATCTCATAGTCACAGGAACATGTATAAGTCATGAAGAAAGCAATAGCAGTAAAACTAAACGATCATAGTGCTAAGCTAACGGATGGGTCTTGTCCATCACATCATTCTCCTAATGATGTGATCCCGTTGATCAAATGACAACTCATGTCTATGGTTAGGAAACATAACCATCTTTGATCAATGAGCTAGTCTAGTAGAGGCATACTAGGGACACTCTGTTTTGTCTATGTATTCACACATGTACTAAGTTTCCGGTTAATACAATTCTAGCATGAATAATAAACATTTATCATGATATAAGGAAATATAAATAACAACTTTATTATTGCCTCTAGGGCAGATTTCCTTCAAAATCAACAAGGCATGTTGGGAAAAAAGTAGCTGTCTGGAGCATGCAACATTCCGATCATTTTGTGCAGTTCCACTAAAATAGAGCTGAGCGTCCCTGTTCCAAAGATATTAAGTGTGATTACGATAATAGAGGACTGCTGATGAAACAATAAACACACAAATAGAAGTCGGTCACCTTTGCAGTCTCTCTTAAGACTAACTAGTTGGAGAAGATTAGGCTCGGAGTTGGATGAGGAGGATAGAGCAAAATCAATCTCCCTTTGTGCAGTCGCACTGAAATGTAGAGACGTTGCCCGTGTGACATTTTGGTAGAACTGCACAAAACACTCTTAAGAAAAAAGTGATTTGTGCAGTTCACCAAAAGGTCGCAATAGCAACGAGGTGAAATGGATAGCCCTGTTTGCAAAAAAGAGGTAGAAAGGAAACAATTATTGGCCAATAACAGTTGACGACACATGCGACGACAAAAAAGAAGCATATTCGTTGTCCTAAGGGAAGATAACAACACGGTTGTGTTTGTCTAAAACAGCGTGAGGACGAGATTGCAATATGGAAAGTACGCCGGACGAGCTACGTTTTGGGCAAAGAACTATGGAAGATCCACATGCAGCGACGTGGGAAGACAGGCAGTGGAGCAAGGCCGGAGGGGATACCTAGAGGTCGTCGGGATGTGACTAGGTGAGCGGCGGCGGGCGGAATCTGCCCATACTGCGGCAGCGAGCAGGTGGCGTAGGCCCTACCACGCCGGAGCTTGGTCAGAGTGAACGGCATGTACCGCAGATCGGGATGTGCTGCCTCGGCACCGTCGAACGGTGAAACGATGCACGTCCTCCCTTTTCGCCGCCGGACAGGATGCGGTCGTATCAGTGACCAACGGTGAGAGAGAGAGAGGCCACCGCAGCCTTGTGTGAGATAGTCTGGAGAGAGACAAACTAGGCATGTAGGCACCAGTGTATATAGTGGAGCGGACTACCTTTTTCTCCATAAAAATCGTTTTATATTCTATGTACGTGCCATTGAGCGATATAACTTTATTTAAAAATAACGCGCCAATGCATCAAGTCGAACTTTGTTTCGTGCACGTGTGGTACACGACCTCCGTAGGTAAACAACGGCTACATGCGTTCAAATTAGCATGTGGTCTGCCATTTCGTACAGAAATGAGCTCCACCGTGTACCCGCGCGGGTGTGGCTGGGCACGAAGCGTGAGTACGTGCACGGTGCACCTATTCTCTTCTTGTATACGTACACCACCTACGTGGGGTTGTGTGAGAGATGTACAAACGTAGAGAGATGTAGTGTGTGTGTTCGTGAGAGTTTTTTTGGAGGGGGTGGTGTCGGGGATATACCCCGCGGTATGAACCGGCCGGAAATATAACCCGACCGGACTTGGCGGTTTACTTGAGACCCGGTTTACACTTGGTGATTCACTGGCGATCCGTCATAACCAGACGGTTTACAAGCAACCTGCCTAAATAATACCACTCACTGGTAACCCGGCTGGCGGATCACGGATGACAAGGCCCAAGGCCCAGAAGGCCGGTTCATGTTATGGTGGGCCGGTTTATGAAGAAAGCATAAGTAATATTCTCTTACAAAGGAAGTAAGACTAGGACTCCTTGTAATAAAGCAATCCTAATCCTACTAGGACTAGTCATGTAACCCGCCCCTTCAAACATATATAAGGAGGGGCAGGGCTCCCCAAAGAGGGACAAGTTTAGACAAGTTCTCACAAGTTTCTAGGGCTAGACACAAAGAGCCGGTTTACCGGTGACACCATGAGGATGATAATGAGATCTAACCTCAAACAGCACGTAGGGTTATTACCGGATGATGTTTCCCGGGGCCCGAAGCTGTCTAAATCCTTGTCTTGCATTGCGCCTCTCGATTCCGCTCAACCCCTCTCAAGCTACTACATAGATGCGCGGCCTCACGACTAAGTCCGTTAATCTGGACATCTGCCGTGTTAATTCCACGACAGTTGGCGCCCACCATGGGGCCAGTGCACGGTGGTGTTCAGTTTCTTGAAGGGATTTCTCTCAGGGATCTAGAAGCCCGCGATTGACGGGGAGAAGAAGAACCAACATTGGAAAGAGTTCGCAAAGTCATCATCAAGGAAGTTACGGTTTGCTGTTCAGCGACCGCCACCAATTGTATTATATATCAAGTTGCCGTGTTTTTGCTGCTATCTCCGCGTCATAAAAAAAGGAATCACTAAGCCACCTGGAACCACGGCAATAAGTACTACTGTCAACAGCCATGGAGGAGTTCTACGATTTTTTGATCCGATGTGTGTTGGCATCAAGCAAAGATTCAGTCTACGTGTGAATTTCTACCAAAGGAAACTATAAGTTGTCAGCTGCGACGAGTCAAACAAAACAAGCGGTTGGTTTGACAATTCCAAGTTTGATCTAATCCGGAGCGAAGGCAAAATTGGTGGAGCAGGACCGAAGTACCACCCTGAACGGAGCCAGCTACGATCCGGATTGCTACAGGGCTTCGCCTCTGCTGCCTCGTGTACGCCTCAGCAGTTTCCGAGCCGCCGCCGTCCTCCATACTGTGGCCCGCCTGCAGTTTGTCCGAGCAGCCTGGTTTTACCGCCGCTTTGCGTCGCCAAGCTCCGCTGCGGTCAAGCCGCCCCGATGTCCGGCCGGTCGCGCTCCGGCCTGTTCTCTTCACCGCGACTGCGCCGGACTCGGCCTTCTTTGACGTCGCGCGAGATGCCTCCCCGCTCTTGAGCCGCTGCCGTTGGCGAGTCTCCCCGCCTCCGTGTTTTAACCTTTACAGCGAGCCGCCGCCGTGCCCGCCTCAAAAAATGTAATATATGCAATGTGTGTGAAATAGAGTCCTGTATATATCATATATATAGAGGGAGCGATTCATGAGAAGAGAGTGGAGGTATCATCGGCTTGAGGTGTCCATAGAATCGAAGAGAGGGATGTTGTGTGTGTGTGTGCGCGCGCGCGATCGATAAAGAGTGCCATCGAATTTGTGTGTGCCCACGTCAAAGATATAGAGTGGCTGGCCTACTGGAACGTGAGAGGGGACATGTGCAGTTTGTCTCTGTGGCATGGATACCTACCTACAGCACTCGACTATCGGTGTGTGGTGGGGGGAGGGAGGCCTAATTAACTATAGAGGTACAATGGCTGGCATATGTGTGGAGGAGGAGAGAGGCCTACCTCATGTATTAAGGGAGATCGATCTACCTCATGTATTATGGGAGATCGATCGGCATCCATGCATATGTGTAGGAGAGGAATAAGGTTGGGAGAGAGACAGAGCTAGAGTGTTGAAGGGGGTGGTAGTTGAGTTTAGGGCTGTGCATTTTGAAACCGAACCGAAAAACCATACCGAAAATAAACCGAACCGAACCAATTTTATGATTTTTATGGTTTATGGTTTTGGTATGGTATGAAATTTTCATACCGTTTTGAACTTTGGTTTTTATGGTATATACCGAAAAACCGAACGGTTAACCGAATAAACCGAAGTAAAAAATAAATTTATATTTCTTGAGACAAACAACCATACAAGTTGTCATTTTTCTTGTACATGAGTCAAATTCACTACTAAGCATGTACATTTTTCTTGTAACATAGTTATTTTTCTATTTAAAAAATGCTAAGCACGTCCATAATCATTAAGGGATGAATATATGCATGCATATATACTTATATATATAGTTATATACTATTTTATGTAAAATAGTATGTGTTTTGATTGGTTTTGAGTCATAAATTTGTAAATTATTATTACGTCATTTTCAAATTCGCGTCAATTTTGGTTTTTATGGTATATACCGAAACCATACCGAAATAATTTGGTATATACCGAAACCGAACCGTATTTTCATTTCATACCTTATTTACCGAAGTATTAATACCGTACAAACCGAAAAACCGTATAAACCGAACCATGTAAACCGAATAAACCGAACGCACAGAGTGAGTTGAGTTGCTTCTAACAAATGGTGGGATAGGCTTGCTAGACAACCGGAGGGCACGCCTGCAATATCAATAAGAGAGGGGATGGTTGCCGCCTGCCTGTCTATGCACGTGCGTGTGAGAGACGGGTCAGGAGGCATGCACGAATGACGAGGGGGGGGGGGCGAAATGACTGTGGGAAGCAGACATAACTACATAGGAAGATCAATCGTCCTTTGTCAGAAAAAGGAGAGACATAACTTGTAAGGTACGTCGATCGATGGGGGGAGAATAGTTAAAGTTGACCTATGTATATGTTGGGAGATCGACCGATATACATGCATGTGCGTGTTAGAAGCAAATGAGGCACGGGGAGAAGGATAGAGAGAGAGGGATGCATCTAGGAGGTGGTGCGAGAGTCATACTATATCGAAGGGGGGAGTGTGCGAGTACGAGATCGATGAAGAGAGTGGTGGGAGTGAGGCATGGATGGTGATAAGAGAAGAGGGGAAGCTTGTGTTTTGTGCTAGGCACACCTAGCTAGAGAGGCATATCGATTGATGTGTGCTGTAAAGAAGGAGCTGGGGGCCTACACACACCATGGGTGAACGACCTGAAATGAAAAGACGAATTTGCGCGATGGAGTTAGAGAATGCTGAGGGAGGGTGAGAAGGATGCGGGCGTCTGCATGCACGAGAGAAAGTTAGCGGTACCTAGCTACAAAGATAATAGGGTTGTGCGGGTGTAAAAAAGAATAGAGATCATACTTCATTATAAAAAGCGAATTCGGATATTTGAAGAATTTATCATAGTGTTTTAAACCGACGCATGTGTGAACATATATAACGGTGATACACATGGTGTGATTCTGAACATGTTATACTACATATAATATATTTTATCTCTACTTTTATAAAAAATGGAGTTGTTGATGATGGTGTCATCCTGCAATATAGGCCGTCCGATTTATATCTGACGGATAGGAAGGAAACTATGGCAATTTTGAAAAAAGATACACACACCCCTCTCCATATTTGCAAATCAGGCCTCCCCTTAATGATGTTGATGTTCTGTAGAACGCATGGGCATCTTGCTAGTACTACCTATAACATATAGAACATTGATCATAATTAGGGCTAAATATGTGTCATAATGTAGGGGGCGGGGCACTATACTATGTGTGATAAATATGGTGTACACGTATGGAACATGGTTTAGATTATGAATATATAGTTAGTACATCAAATGTACTATTATTTAGAATCAACATCAAGTGTACTCAAAAAATAGAATTCGAGTTTATGTAGTACACATAGTTCATATCTATCTCTATAGTAATCATATGGTGTGTTATTAAGGTAATACACGAATGATGGTTGAAGTTGGCAACAATTATGATTGTAGATTGTTATTGAAATATGGAAACGAATTCAAATTCAGTTCGAATTGCAGCGGTAGTATAGACATTTGGAATGCACTAAAATGTTGGTATGACTAGGTTACATGCATTTTACAGCAAGCGAAAAAATTTAATTGAACATAACATGGATTCATACTACCGAATAGTATTTAATTGCACTAAATTGTTGGTATGATTAGCTTTAAGTAGCATTTTTGTAGTAAAACGGGGCAAGACTTTCTCTTTGTGTGGTGTGAATAGTTTTTTTTCGTTTTCTTTTTGGTTGAGGGAAGTGCGAATTGATTTAGTACGTACAAGTACAATATTACACGTTAGGACTGTCCCTAAAATTCAACCCGCGTCCCGAAAATTCAGATATCGTGCTCCCAAAACTGGCGCCTTCACAACCCGCGCCTTACTATCCCGAAACTACAACGCGCGCAAAAACTCTCTCCAGCTGCCAAATCCCGACACGCAAAATCCCCCTTCTAACCCTGAGCCGAAAGGTCCGCTAGTTCAAATCGGTGGGGGTACTTTTGTAACACACCCTACATTTTGGACAAGCGCGTCTCCATCGTCTCCTTTTTGCCATTCGAAATCCCAGGCCGCCATAACCTCTCCCCTCCAGCCGCGAAACCCCACCCTCCTTCGTCCGCCACCTCACTGCTGCCCCGCCGAAGCCTCTTCCCCGACGACGTCGTCCACCGCAACAGCTCGACGTCCCTCGTCCACCTCCCCGGATGAGGATCCGTCATCCATCTCGTTGTCCCGCCGGTTCAGCCGCCCCGTCCTCCACCTCCAAGGAGCTGCTCCAATGATCGCCTCGTTTATCGCGGCTGCTCCATCCCCACAGCGCCGCCTTAACCTGCTCCACCGGAACAACAGCATCCTCACCGACTCCTCGGACGAATCCGAGGCCTACTCGGCGCCACCAAAGAGGTTGCACACTCATTGCATCACACCTTCTCCTTAGCTCGACCTCCCGGCGCCGATGGTGCTCCATCCCGCACCCCCATGGAGCGGCTACCTTGAAGCCGGCGCCGCAGGCGACATCTCCACGGCGGCTCTCCCCCAGTGCGAGGCCCCTTCGGCGGCGGCGCCCATACCAGCTGGATCTGCTGCTGCTGTTCCGGCTCTCGCTCACTCGCTCGCGCTGCTGCTGCTGCTCCGGCTCTCGCTCGATCGCTCGCTCGCCCAGCTGCTGTTGCTCCGGTTCTCACTCGCTCGCTCGCTCGATCACTCGCTCGCCCAACTGCTGTTGCTCCGGTTCTCGCTCGCTCGCTCGCGCTGCTGCTGCTGCTCCGGCTCTCGCTCTATCGCTCGCTCGCCAAGCTGCTGCTGCTCCGGCTCTCGCTCGCTCACTCGCGCTGCTACTGCTGCTGCTCCCCCCTCGCTCGTGCTGCTGCTCTGCTCTGATTTAGCTACACTTCAGTCGACTGAATCAACTTTTGGGCCAGTCGGTTTTCAGGGGGTGGGGGGGCTCGCCGGAGTTAAGGAAGAACCACCAGCAGCGGGGACAGGGGCTCACCGGAGAGGTACCCCACTATATATCTTAGGGTTCAGGGTGGGGGCGAGGGGCCTATAGGGCTGGCCGGGGCGGCTGCAGACCGGCGGTGGGGAGTTTTTTCGGCACGGCGAGGTGGCGCTGGGGCCGGCGGTTCGGCCGGTGGTGGCTAGCGGCTCAGGGGAGTGCAGGTTGAAGATGAACCGCATGCCCTCCCTAAACTACATGTCAAGTGCCTCTCTGCTACCATTGCGTTCAGTTTCGACAGTAACATTCAGATTCCACAGTAAATTTCAGTTTCGACAGTTAAGTTCAGAGTCAACAGTTTTTACCTCATCTGTTGTAGTCAGGTGGTTTTGGGTGATGTAAATTTTACATCTATTTTACATCATCTATTGAAGATGCTATTAGAATCCCACTTGAGATTGACGATGTCTGTCTTGTGCTGCTTCAGCCTTGACGTCTTACGGCTCACCGGGGCTGCTCCAACGACAGAACGAACCATCATAACAGAGCAGTGCCCTGGACGCCATCTACAGATTCCTCAGATCTTCCCCCACACCTCCGACAGCCACCTCTACCTCAATTGCTTCAACGACCAACCAAATGATGCTGAGGTCGACACGGCTACGGCAAAGAGGTTGTACACTTGTTGCATCACTTATTACTATACATTCATGTAACACCCCATATGTGATACTTTCCAATAATGGCAATAAAGCTTTCTCAATTTTATCCTTGTCCTTATCATTGGGGGTTCTTGTCATTTAAGCTCATTTTATTTTGCATTGCCATGGCATTTATTTTATTTTTGCATCCTTGCATTGCTTCATCATCATGGCATCATGGCATCTTAGTTTACTTTTGTTGTGTGATGTTGTGAGGCACCTTGTGTTGTTGTGTGTGTGGTTCTAGCCTTGCCTAGCTAAACCCTAAACCCCCTCCTTGTTTCCCTCTTCTTCTTCTTCTTCTTCTTCTTCTTCTTCTTCTTCTTCTTCTTCTTCTTCTTCTTCTTCTTCTTCTTCTTCTTCTTCTTCTTCTTTTCTTTCATTTCTGTACTCCTTTGTGCAAGCCACCCAGCCAAGCCCTTTATTCTTCTTTCTTTTCCTAAAAATCTTGCACCATGGCTACACCCTCTCTGCCAAATATCACCCTATTTGAAATTGATTTGGTTGGGTTTTAAAATAACAAGAGTTTGAACCATATTCAAACTCCTTTTATTTTTCTGTCTCCAAAAATGTCCAAGTCAATTTATTAAATAGGGCATAAATCATTGAGCATGGGGATAATTTCCTTTTTCCCTAACTCTTTTCCTTTTAGTGTGCTTTTCTTTTTCTTTTCTGGCTGAGGATAAAAGAAAAAGAAAAGAAGTCAGCAGCATAGCAGTGGCTCTGGGCCTCCTCCTTCTTCTCCTCCCCCAGGCCCAATCTTTGCCCCTACAGCTGCGCGGCCCATCTCTCCCCCGCACGCCCAGCGAGCAGGGCGCAACAGTCGCGCCGTCTCTCCCTTCGCGCCTGGCCCCACATGTCATCCCCCCATCTCCTTCACACCTCCCGCGTCGCTGTCTACCTCCCTCTCTGCTCCAGAGACAGAGCGCTCGCGCCGTGAGCTTCACGGACGCCGAGGTCGCGCCGTCTCTTTTCCCCCCTTTTAAGCCCGTAGCCGCGCCCTAAGGTTGCTCCTCCGTCCCCCCTTTCTCCTTCGCCACAGCCAGCGGCTCCTCTCCTCTCCTCTCCTCTCTGCAGTCGCCATGGCCGCCCCGCGCAAGTTCTCATCGCCGGCGTAATAGCTCGCCGTTCTTCCTCTCTGTCGACCCCGAGCACCCCTGCGTCTTCAACGAGCTGCTTCGACGCCGATCAGAGCCCGAGGACAAGTCCCATGACATCCTCTTCTTCCTCTTCTTCGCGGGACAAAGAAGCGCCAAGGTTCAAAGCTCGTCGTCGTCGTCTCCAGCCCGCCTCCGTCGACTCCTTCCTATCCAAGGGTAAGGAGGTACTCCCTGCTCTTCCTTGCTGTCTGCTTGTCGCCGTTGGCCCTCTGTGCACGTCGCCGTAGCCATGCCATCGCCGTGCTCTCGGTGCCCCCTCCTTCTGAATTTGTTGTTGTCGCTCGCGTCAGTCAACTGCATAGGCCGTAGCTTCGCCGCTCTAGAACCGCAGCTAGTCGCAGTAGCTATGCCGCACCTTTTCGCATGCCCGCCGCTCGTCGCCGACCCTTCCTAGGCCCTTGCACGCGTAGAGCTCCGCCGCCGCAGATCTGGCATGTGCTCGCCGCCGTCGTCGTAGTGGTTGCTAGGTGCTGCGTATGCCTCGAGTAGATGTGGTACTCCTCCAGGAGCACTCCGCCCACCTCCACCGTCTCGTTTGGTCGCTGGAGCAGCTCCGACGAGCCTGCGTTTTCCCCTGTTTCTGCATCTGCAGTTGCTTCTTCAGAGTTCACTCCTGTTATCTGTCATGTTCCGATTGATAGCGAAGTGGCTTGTTACTCCGTTAGTTAAGCAGGGGGTCTTGTGTTCGAATCCTTACGGGGGTAGTGGGATTTCGCCCCCTTTTGTTTTTCGCGAGAGGTTGACAGGTAGGCCCCACCTGCCAGCCTCACGGTCCTTTTCCTGCCCCGCGCGCACCCACTGGCGCCACCTCAGCCCAGCCGGGCCCCCTCGTCAGTGACTTGGGCTAGCGCAGCCCTGGGTCACTATGACCCCTGCGCTTACTGTTTTTCTTTTCCGTTTTCTTTTTCTTTTATTTTTGCTGCCTTTTTCTTGTTAATTTAATATCTGTGAAAATATGCTTCTGGTGAAAATAAGTCCTATATGAAAAGTGCTCAGAATTTTATGTAGATTATGAATATGCTGTTTGTTGCCATGTATAAAAACATTTAAAATGTTGTTCGAATTTATTCTTGTTTTAAATATGCTTAAACTTGGAAAAATCATAACTAAGTATCTACAACTCCAAATTTAACAAACTTTATATGCATTTGGGGTGGAAAAATGTGTAGAATATTTTGGTGCTGTTGTTGAGCATGTTTGACAACTTTATCACAGAAGTTTTTCAGATATGTCCCAAATGCATTTAAATTAATATGGGAGTTTCTGGAAATTGTTGTTTATTATTTCCACCCCATTTAAATGTGCTAGCATGTTGTTGTAATGTTAGTTGCACCCTTGCTGTCGTGGTTTTGTCATGGCAGATGTCCTAGCAAAAGAACTTAGTCGCGAGGCCATCGCTACGGGTTAGCTTAAAGGGGTTAAAGCGGACAAAGACACAGAGATTTTATACTAGTTCGGCCCCTTCGATGAAGGTAAAAGCCTACGTCTAGTTTGGTGTGTATTGCTAGGGTTTTGATGACTAGGGAGTGAATCCGCTTTGCCTGTGTCTCGAGTTGTTGTCCTCTCCCTGAACCGTTGCCGGGTCGTCCCTTTATATAAGAGGTGACGCCCGGTCCGGTTTACAGAGTCCCGAGGTCGGCTCATAAACATGTCTGCCTCGGTCTCTATTCTTTCTATCTTACCTCTCAAGTTACATAGCATGGCGGTTTACAAATCATGGGCCCTAACACCTGCGCTCTAAACCTCTTGGGCTAAAGTCTCTCGCTTCATGCTTCATTGGGCTTCAAAATAATCTTGATAACATAAACCGGCCCATCCTGGGTGGTTTATACCTGGTAGCAATATCCCTGACATTAGGCCCCAGATTGATTTGAACCTGTTCATGTCAATCTTCAAAGTTTTGTACAAATTTCACTTTCCGTAGCTTCAGAATGCCTTGTAAACCGGCATGACATCATCTCCTCAAATCACTTTAAACAGCCGTGACGCCATCTGCGCATTTAATACTTGTACCTATTTTTTATCTTTTATTCATTAAAGCTCCGAAGATCGAGGCGACAGTATCATCCATATCGGCCTTTTTGGCTCCTCGATTCCCGCCTGCCATTTTATCCCTTCGGCTTATAAATAGGGCAGAGGGGCATCTCTTTTCCCCCCTTGCCTCTTCTTCTTCCTCTATCCACTTGCGCTCGAGCTCCGCCGCCGTCCGTCGAACTCTGCGTCTTCATCGAGCCCGGCCGCTGCATCAACCCGAACGTTTCCAGAGATTCGCCAGTGCTTCTCCGCATTCGTCGCCTTGGGTACATCCTCTTCTTCCCTTCTCATAGATCTCAGTTCTAGGGTTTCCTCATGCGAGCTCATGGATAGGTCCTTGTTATTCGTCGTTCTTCGCCATAGCCAGTAGTTCATCATAGATCTCAAACTTTTGGTTAACAACCGTAAGAATAACTCCGCTTCATCATTGTAGCTTTATCTCTCCCAATACAATTAGATAAAGTGAATCTGTTTAGGACCTTCATCACTTCCGCTGAATATAACTTGACTTATTTCTGAGTTTTCCACCAGTTGTAGATCCGTATTTTACTGTTGTTTGTGTGAAAGTTGTTTCCCCAAAGCTTCAGATCTGCGTCTTGTTTGCCTGTGTCGGCGGTTTAGTATTTTTCAAACTTCATAATCCGGTAGATGTCATGGTTTCTAGCTGTCCCGGAAGTTTAACCCGGTAGATACCATTAGGCCCCTGCCTAAACTGTTGTTTAGACCTGTACCTTCATAGAGCATGCCGGTTTAAATCTGCTTCAATTACAAACCGGCTCTTCATTGTGTTTTCAGCCTTTCCCTTCCGAAAAATGACTACACAAGCCAAACAGTTTGTCTCCTGCAACTGGGTCCAATCCCGGATCAACGAAGATGACTTAGAGAAAATGGCCTCAATTGGCGCTTTAGGCCCAAAGGATGTCCTTCACTGGAGGGCTCCCGGATCAGAATGTCCTCCAAAACCCATGGAAGGAGAAATCGTCGTCTTCTTCAATCACTTGGCCCGGGGATTCAGCCCTTCTGGGTCAAAATTCTTCCATGATGTGTTAGCAAACTTTCAACTTCATCCACAAGACATTGGTCCCAACTCTGTATCAAACATTTGCAACTTCCAAGTCTTTTGTGAAGCTTATCTGCAAGAAGAGCTAACAATGGAGCTATTCCGGGACTTCTTTCACTTAAACCGTCGTACTGAATTTCATGATGGCCCAAACACTGAACTTGGTGGAATGTCTATTCAAAAGAGGAAGGATGTTAGTTTTCCTCACGCCACTCTCCACAGCCATCCCAAGGAGTGGAATCAGACATGGTTCTACTGCGTAGACACTTCACCGGAAGGTGAAATCCACTGCCGGTTTATCGTTCCCACCGTCTACCAGAGAACCACCATTTTCCACGGCGCTTAAGTGCCCAGGAGCGAGCTCAATATGCCCCTCAGCTTTCAAAACTCAGGGCCTTTGTAGCCAACGGACCGACATGAGTTGATTTCGTCCGCTGGCTTTCTTGGAGTATTCTCCCGCTAAGCCCGCGTTCCGGTTTAATGTGTGAGTATACTGGGAATCCCAAGGACCCTTTGCGCCACACAGAGATGGTGTTACCGGAAAACGAGATTAATGAATCCGTCAAGAAGCTGCTGAATCTACCTCTAGAAGCTTGCAGTCAAACCGGCTTGGCACCCTTCTGTGTGACCAACAAACCGCCGTCAGTAAGAACTCTTCTCTATTATTTTGCCTCGTTTTAATCCGTCTACAGTACTTGTCTTGAAATATCTTTATTTCTTTCAACAGGACAATGATCCTTTCTGGAAGAGGAAGACCCAGGATAGACCGGCGAAAGCAACGCGCCAAAAAACCCAAGATGTCAAAAGAAACAAGAAGAAGAACACTGCCGCGTCGGGATCTAATGTGGAAGAAGATGATCCGGCTTCTGAGGTACCACCTAATTCTTTTGATTTCCTTGTCTTTCCTTTGTCTGCATTTTTTATTAACAATGACTGTTCCTAGGATCAGGCTGAAGGCAGTAAAGCGGACGATGTTGAGGTAATTTCTCTCTCCTCCGATTCAGAACTGCTGCCGCCACCAAAAATTCGTCGGACAGTCCGGAAATTTCAATTTTCTCATCCTTATGCTCATTTGGATCCAAACTTTCTTTTGAAGAAGCAGCAACATGAAGCTCGCCGCACCACTCGCCATAGCGTCCATGCAATTGAATCCACCGGATTAACGCACACTCCGGCTCGGAGGCATCATTCCGAGGTTTTACTTACTCCAACTGCTCTTTTCCCCAAAGCAGGTCTTATTCGACAACCCCTTAATCCGTCTGACTCGAATTATCAGGAAACTCCTCTCTCATCTTCTGGCGAATCAACAGCCACACAAGTTCCTTCCTTCAAGACTGTTCCTAGGTAAGATGTCTTTTACTCTCTCCGGTTTAACTTTTCATCTTTGACTCTTCTGATTTTCATTATCTCTTAACTTTTCGCAGTATGCCCAAGCCCAGCAAAAAGGCCAGACTGAGTAAAACAGCAGCCGACAATACTGCTCCTGAACCAGTAGAAGATCCTGAGCTTGCTGATCCTTTGGAAGACAACGTTGAGATTCCGCATGACGATCCTCCTCCTATGGACCAAGAAACCCTTGTTGATCAGGGGAACGATCCCATGGAGCGTGATCTTGAACTGGCCAGCCCTGCCCGGGCTAGCCCTGCTCCTGTCAATCCTGCTCCTGCCAATCCCCCTAAGCAGGCGGCCACTTCACCTGGCGACGTTGAAATCACAGGGACTAGTTTCTCTACTCCAGGGGAGCCTGTCACTTTGACCAAACACACTGCCAAAGAGGAATTTCTCAATAAAGACAAAGGCAAGTGGAGTATTGACTTGTCCAGCTACACTCAGCTCAGCGCCCAGGAGCTTCATTCTGGGTACTTAAACCGGCTACATACCAGTCACGATTATGAAGCTGGATTAGTAAACTTAATGAAGGAACGTTATGAGGTAACTTCTTTTCCTTTGTCTTTGTCCTCTATTTCTGCTTGTGCCTTGTAATTGTACCTTTACTCCATCGTAGCCCCCAAGTGCCGGTTTAGCCTTTTAGGGTGAACCGGGACTTCAGTAGATCTAATAGATAGCTTTGATTTGCACATGTGTAGCCCCCAAGGGCCGCTTTACTTCCTTGAGGGTGAACCGGGACTTCTCCTATTTCTAGAACAATGTCACATTAGCCCCCAAGTGCCGAGTATATAACTTGTTTATGTGCTTGGGACTTGTTTGAAAAAATTGCCTGTTTTCACTGCGAATATACATTAGCCCCCAAGTGTCAAGTGCATAACCTGTTATGTGCTTGGGACTTTGATTGAATTGCTCCATGAATATCTGATATACTTTCATTTTTGGTAGACTGACTTGAACCGGAGGGCCTCTGAGATAACTGAGCTCTGGGATAATTTAAAATTCCAAGAGACTGCTGCTGTTAGAGTCAAGGATGAACTTACACTTGCTTTAGCCAATATGGAAAAGCTAAAAAAGGACTTTGAAACAGAGCGGTCAGCCTGGGAGATTGAAAAGGCTGCTCTGGAGAAGAGAGCCAGTGATGCAGAGGTTGCTCTTAATCCGGCGACAAAGGAGCTGTCCGAATTGAGGCAGCAAATAAATGACATGACGTCTGCCATCTTTGCTAAGTATTCTTAACATAACCTTATCCTTGCAATCTTGCACTGTTTCGGTTTAACTTTATGATTGTAACGCAGGGAGGCGCATCACTCATCTTGGCGATGATGTGCGAAAGAAATTGAAAGCTGCATACACTCTGGTGGAGCAGCTTTATTCCGGCGCTCAAAGGGCCATCAGCGCTATCTCTCACAACAAACCGGCTCCTACCACCATCCAAGGTACCTTGGAAAGGTTGTCTATTCTGCCTGCCCGCCTTGTCGAAGTGAAGAAGTCATCTGCAAGAGCCGGCGCTCTGATGGCTTTAACCCGGGCGAAGGCTTGGGTTTCTGACTTTGATCCGGCAGAGGCAATGAACGGCTATCCAAGCATGAAGGAAGACGGATCAACCTTTTCCAGTGATGATCTTCGCGCCTTAACCAAGGATATGCCGCCTCTTGCTAGCAAACTTGCTGATGAAGCCGATCTATCAAGATATCATCCATGCTATGATGCAGAGAACGTGCGGGTGGAGCGTCCGTCTTATGATATTGAAAACCTTATTCCGCCCGTTCGTAAGCACACGTTTGCTCCTGACATTGATCCGTCAGATCTCATAAATGACGAAGTTTATTTCCGAGCTCTGGCCAAGATTAACTGGACCACCACTGACTTCCAGCAGCTGAAAGAAACCACCGAAGACCTGGAGCAAGCTGACCCCGAGTCTTCACGGCGAGCTGATGCAGAATCTTAAACCAGCACCGATTTAACTTTGTGTCTCAGTACTTTGAGGAAAAACTGATATTCTTTTGGGCCTTCCAGCGCCTTGTAATAGGATAGCTGAGATGCTCTGCGTTCGTCCCATACTCATATTTTTATGAGATTGCTCTGATGGGAAACTTCTTAAACATATCCCGCTTTCCATGCTTTTGACGGTTTATTCTACCTATTTCTGCATAAAACAATGTTCAAAGTGTCCTTGGCGGTTTATCGCCGGGCGGATCATAATGCCCAAACACATGGTCTAAGTTGATAACTTGAACTGTGTATAAAGTATAAGTATGTATCATACCTGTGATTAAGTGTATCACAATAAACCTTAATCCGGCACAAAGAAGTAATGATTCAAGGTGTAAGTGCTGATGACTCCCTTGATTATTTGTCGGCTCCTCATGAAAACCGAACCGGGTTATGATGAACTCCGGTTTAGCTGTAGTTAGTACTGGTGTTTATAACCCAGACTAGAATTTTGTAAACACAAATGTAGTGGCAGCGTATAGTCATCCACTTCCTGAATCGATGGACTTGGTTGAAAAACCAATGACCTTGAGGATAAAGATTTGATAAAACATAAAAAATAAAAAATAAAGTTTTGGGCAAATAAGACCATGTAGTCGAGGCCTTTTACGAGCTGTCGGGCTCCAAATTCGAGGCTTTTTATGAGTTGCCAGGCAACTGTCATTAACCATTTTTGCAAAGACTATTAAGATGGTCCTCAATCTTTAACCAAACCATCAATGTCAAATGCTACCAAGTTCGAAAAATCTGTGAAGATTGACTTGTGTAATCACTTGATGATCGTCAATTTAACGTTACCAAGTTCAGGGTCCGTAAGGATTGACTTGTGTGTACGTTCGATGGGTCGTACCAGGTTTACCTGGATGGAGTGACTTACTTGATGCAGGCAGGTTAATCCGGGGTTTTAGGTGTATACACCAAGCTTCCAAGCCGTGTTTACCACAAGGGTTTTCAACTCGTTGATGTCTTGCATCAAGAGCCCCCAGGTAGCATTTGAGCATTGCTCGTCGGGGCCTATGTTTGAGTTGTGCTAGGCATCAAACTCTCTTTTGCCCCTCACCATCATGTGGAAATTGCCGAAGCAACCAGAGCTATTCTCTTATGATGGTCTTGATGTAGGCGCCGGTTTAAGAGGCCATATGAACTCCCTTGCACACAGAAGCCCCCATGTGATACTCTTTTGAAAAAGGCGGCTGATACCCCGCTTTATCGGGGCGCCGGTTTATTATATTGATCATAATACATACATTGTAAAGATATGTACATAAAGCGGAGCCTGTGGCTCAGGCATAGTAAGGTCGAAGAAGAGCGATGTTCCACGGCCGCTTGGTCTCCTCCTCCGTCGTACGGGAGTCCTTATATTCTCAAACGTCGATGAGGTAGTATGATCCATTGTGAAGGTTCTTGCTAACCACAAAGGGTCCCTCCCAAGGTGGGGATAGCTTGTGCATGTCTGTCTGGTCTTGGATGAGCCGGAGCACCAGATCTCCTTCTTGAAACGTCCTGGTTTTAACCCGGCGACTGTGGTACCGGCGCAGATCTTGATGATAAATCTCCGATTGAGATGCTGCCGTGTCCTTTCTTCGTCCAACCGGTCCAACACATCTTGCCTTGCTTTTTCATTATCCGCTTCAATGTAAGCCGCCACCCGCGGCGAGTCATGACGGATATCACTAGGGAGGACCGCTTCAGCTCCATATACCATGAAGAAAGGCGTGTACCCTGTGGATCTGTTAGGTGTAGTGTTGATGCTCCATAGTACAGAAGGCAACTCCTCCACCCAACAACCCAGTGTCCTCTGCAAAGGAACCATAAGCCGGGGTTTGATGCCTCTCAAGATCTCTTGATTGTCTCTCTCAGCTTGGCCATTAGACTGAGGGTGAGCTACTGATGATACATCAAGGCGGATGTGCTCTCGTTGACAGAACTCCTCCATAGCCCCCTTGGATAGATTGGTACCATTATCAGTTATAATACTGTGTGGAAAGCCAAACCGGAAAATCACCTTTTTGATGAATTGAACCGCCGTTGCTGCATCACACTTACTAACTGGTTCCGCTTCAACCCATTTGGTAAATTTGTCCACTACCACCAAAAGGTGGGTCTTCTTATCTTGGGATCTCTTGAAGGGTCCAACCATATCAAGCCCCCAAGTCGCAAACGTCCAAGTAATTGGAATCATCCTCAATTCCTGCATCGGTATATGAGCACGTCGTGAGAACTTCTGGCAAGCATCACATTTTCTGACCAAATCCTCTGCATCGGCATGAGGCGTCAGCCAGTAGAACCCATGACGAAAAGCTTTAGCTACCAAAGACTTTGAACCGGCATGATGACCACAATCTCCTTCATGAATCTCTTTAAGAATGTCACATCCCTCTTCTGGTGACACACACAGCTGAAACGCCCCAGAGACGCTGCGATGATGAAGTTCTCCATTGACAATAGTCATTGACTTGGATCGCCGGATTATCTGTCTAGCCAAGACTTCATCCTCTGGTAACTCGCCTCGGTTCATGTATGCCAGGTAGGGGAGCGTCCAATCCGGAATAACATGAAGCGCCGCGACCAACTGTGCCTCCGGATCAGGAACAGCCAAGTCCTCTTCTGAAGGTAATTGTACCGACGGATTGTGTAATACATCCAGGAAGGTATTGGGTGGAACTGGTTTACGCTGAGATACCAGCCGGCTTAACGTGTCACCCACTTCATTCTTTCGCCTGTCTATATGATCCACCTGATAACCCTTGAAGTGTCCAGCAACAGTGTCTACCTCTCGTCGATATGCTCCCATGAGTGGATCCTTAGAATCCCACTTGCCAGATACTTGCTGTGCCACCAGGTCTGAATCGCCAAAGCATTTAACCTGGCTTAAGTTCATCTCCTTAGCTATCCGTAGACCATGGAGGAGAGCTTCATACTCAGCAGCATTGTTAGTACAAGGGAACATTAAACAGAGGACATAACAGAACTTATTACCTCATGGGGAAGTTAACATGTTTCCAGCCCCCGAGCCCTCCAATTGCCTTGATCCATCAAAGTGAATAGTCCAGTATGTACGATCCGGCTTTTCCTCAGGTGCTTGCAACTCTGTCCAATCGTTGATGAAATCCACCAATGCTTGGGACTTTATCGCAGTACGGGGCACATACTTCAATCCGTGCGGGCTAAGCTCAATGGCCCACTTTGCAACCCGACCAGTAGCTTCTCTGTTCTGGATTATATCCCCTAACGGAGCTGAACTGACAAAAGTGATTGGATGGCCTTGAAAATAGTGCTTTAGCTTCTGGTTTGCCATGAAGACTCCATACACCAATTTCTGCCAATGCGGGTGTCTCTGTTTTGATTCGACGAGCACCTCACTGATGTAGTAAATCGGCCGCTGAACCGGATATTCTTTGCCTGCCTCCTTACGATCTACCACAATGGCAACGCTTACTGCACGGGCATTAGCAGCTACGTACAACAACAGCGGCTCATTGTCAACTGGGGCAGCAAGGACAGGTGGCTCTGCTAATTGCTTCTTTAGGTCCTGAAACGTAGCATCAGCAGCATCACTCGAGACAAAGCGATCTGTCTTTTTCATCATCTGATACAGCGGGATAGCCTTCTCCCCAAACGGCTGATAAACCGGCTGAGCATCGCAATACGGCCTGCCACGTGTTGGACATCGTTGATGCACGCCGGTTTAGTCAAGGATGTAATCGCCTTGATCTTCTCCGGATTAGCTTCGATTCCCCTGTTCGATACTAAGAACCCCAGGAGCTTGCCTGCCGGAACACCGAATACACACTTCTCCGGATTAAGCATCATTTTATAAACCCGGAGATTGTCGAAGGTTTCTTTCAAATCTGTTATCAATGTCTCCTCTTTCCTGGATTTCACCACAATGTCATCCACATATGCGTGAACGTTCCGCCCAATCTATCCATGAAGGCAATTTTGCACACAACGCTGATAGGTCGCCTGGGCACTCTTAAGTCCAAACAGCATAGACACATAGCAGAAGGCTCCAAAGGGAGTTATAAAGGCCGTCTTCTCCTGGTCCTTGACTGCCATCTTGATCTGATGATAACCTGAATATGCATCCAAAAAACTTAGTCACTCACATCCTACCGTAGCATCAATGATCTGATCAATACAGGGGAGGGCAAAGGGATCAGTTGGGCAAGCTTTGTTCAGATTTGTATAATCAACACACATTCGCCAAGTGCCATTTTTCTTAAGTACTAGCACCGGATTAGCCAACCACTCTGGATGAAACACCTCAACTATAAAGCCTGCCGCCAAAAGCCTAGCCACTTCTTCTCCAATAGCCTTGCACCTTTCTTCATTGAAGCGGCGCAGAAATTGCTTGGCCGGTTTAAACTTAGGATCAATATTGAGATTGTGCTCAGCGAGTTCCCTCGGTACACCTAGCATATCAGAAGGCTTCCATGCAAAGATGTCCCGATTCTCACGGATGAACTCGATGAGCGCGCCTTCCTATTTCGAATCTAGGTTAGCACTGATAGTGAACTGCTTGGATGAATCTCCAGGAACGAAGTCAACCTGTTTGGTCCCTTCAGCTGATTTGAACTTCAAAGCCGGATCATGCTCCGTGGTTGGTTTCTTCAGTGGAGACATATCCGCTGGATCAACATTGTCCTTATAAAACTTCAGCTCCTTAGTTGCACAAACTGCTTCAGCATAAGCTGCATCACCTTCCTCGCATTCCAATGCAATCTTGCGACTCCCATGGACCGTAATAGTTCCCTTGTGGCCTGGCATCTTGAGCTGTAGATAAACGTAACACGGCCTTGCCATAAACTTGGCATAAACCGGCCGCCCAAACAAGGCGTGATACGGGCTCTTGATCTTTACCACTTCAAAAGTCAAGGTCTCCGACTGGGAGTCATGTTCATCTCCAAAGGTAACCTCTAGATCAATCTTGCCAACTGGATATGCCGATTTACCGGGCACCACCCCATGAAAAACTGTATTGGACTGCCAGAGCTTCTTATCTGTCATCCCCATGCGCCGGAAAGTCTCATAGTATAAGATGTTGATGCTGCTGCCTCCATCCATAAGCACCTTGGTAAACTTGTAGCCACCCACCTGAGGTGCCACGACTAGAGCCAGCTGGCCCGGATTATCAACCCGGGGTGGATGACCCTCTCTGCTCCACACAATGGGCTGCTCCGACCAACGCAGGTAAGGTGGCACTGCCGGTTCAACAGAATGTACTGCCCTCTTTAGAACTTTTTGATCTCGCTTGCACAAGCTCGTGGTGAAGACATGACACTGCCCACTACTCAGCTCCTTTGGATTATTCTGATATCCGGATTGCTGCTGCTGTTGACGCTGTTGATTCCCCTGATTGTTATAACCGCCCTGGCCGTGCTGTTGGTTATGTTGATTGTGCCCGTTGTGGTTGCTGTTATTGCCTTGGTACCCTGAACCGGATCCACCACCTTGATAACTCGGACCCTGAAAGCCAGGGCCTGATCCGCCGGATGGTCCGTGATCGTACCGAGACCGGTTCATGAATTCCTGCATAATAAAACAGTCTTTCCAGAGATGTGTAGCTGGCTTTTCTGCTGTACCGTGCTTCGGGCAAGGTACGTTCAACTGGCGTTCCAGATTAATAGGCGGCCTCCCATTATGTGGAGGCGGTCTACCCTTGCGGCGCTGTCCATCCTCCTGAGCATTGGTGTTGGCCACGAAATCCGAATTACCATCCGCTTTACGCTTACCATTGTATCCTTGATTCGCCAGGTTGGGCTGCGGTGCCTTACCATTCTTGCTTGCCTTCCCTGACTTGTCACCATCGGTGTCTGGGTGTTTGGTATTATCGGAGTCCGCATACTTCACTAAAGCGCCCATGAGTGTCCCCATGTCATCGCAATCACGCTTAAGCCGTCCCAACTTTAATCTCAAAGGTTCAAACCGGCAATTGCCCTCCAAGGTTACCACTGCTGTGCTTGGGTTGATGCTATTGGAGGAATGCAAGATCTCTGACACTCGACGCACCCAACTGCTTGTAGACTCATGCTCTCCTTGAATGCAGGTAGCTAAATCGACGACAGACATTGGCTGCTTGCACGTGTCCTTGAAGTTATTGATAAACCGGCGCCGTAATTCGGCCCATGATTCGACGGAATTAGGTGGTAAGCCCTTCAGCCAAGTGCGAGCCGTGCCTTCTAGCATCATTGTGAAATACTTAGCGCACGCTGCATCATCTACATCCAGCATCTCCATTGCCATCTCATAACTCTCAACCCATGCCTCCGGAGCCAGATCCGCCATGTAATTGGGCACCTTGCGCGGTCCTGTGAAATCCTTGGGCAGTTTCACGTTCCGTAAAGTGGGAGTAAGACAAGGCACTCCCAGGGAGCTAGACATGACCCCCGGTTCAACTGTGGTAGTGGGACGAACCGGCGTCGCCTGACGGGCTTCGTACTGTGCTGTTACTTCGGCCTCCCGGCGTTGTCTGCCCTGATCCACCATGTTCTGAGCGTTCGCGTCTCCTCCTGCCGGATTATCCTGCCTCGGCAGATTACGTCTTCATGCAATGCTCGACACGGCCGGTTCATCCAGACGCCTGGTGTAACTCCGGCTTGGGCGGGGAGTTGAATGAATCCTCTCACGACTGTGGGAATAAGCTTGCTGTTGAATTAGCGCCGTCTCCAAAAACTCCCTGGCCCGTCGTGCCTCCACTGCTATGGGGGGCGTTCCTTCAATGGGAAGGGCGGCCAGTCGTGAAGCGGCGGCGACTATGTTATCCAACGGATTAGAGTAATGACCAGGAGGGGTGGGCACATGCTGTGACGGTACAACCTGGCGGGTTGGCTCTGCGGCCGGTGGCTGAACTGATGCTCCCGTGCCCGGTGCCCCTCCCCGGTTCACCTCTAGCTGGTTACTGGTTCCTGCTCCTGGCGTGCTAAAGAGATTCCTTGCCTCATAAACCGGTGGCAAGCGAGATCGTTGCCTTCTCATCATTACCTCGTGTGAAGCGGTCTGATCCAACATGAGTCGATAGGCCTGAGCATCAAGCTCCGCCTGCCTTGTAGCCATCCTGGCTTTCTCAGCAGCTAGGTCCAACTGGACTTGTTCAATCCGGCTCTTCACTTGAGCGACCTCCGCATCATGCTGCTCCTTGTTGGCCTGGGCTACCTCTGCTGTTAATAGCGCTGTCAAAGTATCGACCAAAACGGATAAAGTTTCACACGATGACGGGTCAGGACCTCCAACCCTAGCCCCCACCGTGCCTGATGTCAACGCCGCTGTTGTTGATGACTGCTGCATAGGTTGTGATCCGGCCATAAAGACATCAACCCGGTTTGGCGGATCGAGGGGGTCCGGAATACTGTCACCATCGGAACAGCCCTCAGATTGGCCATCGTGTAGCAGATATAAAGATTCTGTCTCTCTGGAAGAAGATTCATCACCGGAATAGACAACAGTCTCGCCGCCAAAGTCCGATCCATCCTCGGCTTGCACTCCGTGCACTGCTCCAACGAAGACGTGCTTCACCGCGGGCTGAATCCGGGCAGGTCTCGCACGCTGAGCCGGCTCGACTATGTTGAGGAAGATGTCTGGCTCAGGGCCCGGTTCGTCGATCTTGCCGATGAAGACGTGGATGTCGCCGAAGGGGACCCGGTACCCGTATTCAATTGAATCGGCCTAGGGACCCCAGCCTGCATCGTCGATGTAGATCTTGCTGCGACGACTCTTAGTCATTCGGCCCACTGCGTATGTAACATCCCAAATTTTTAATTTCGAATGTTATACATAGATCATATTGCATTGCATGCTCTTTGCATTTTTGTTGTGGCGTTCCTCGAAATTCTAAGCAACTCAAGGACCTACGGAGAGAGTTGGAAATTTTACCGTTTTCGTATTTGAGTCCGCTCGAATACCGGTACGAGGACAGTGTGATTCTAATTATTTTTCTCTTCTAAAAGTATTTCTAAACACAAAATATGAGCGGAGATAATATGACTTCTCCAAAATAACAGAAATATTGGAGGAAAAATGTTAAAAATCACTTTTGGTATTTTTATGGATTTATTTGCGATTTTATTTGCATAGGAAAAATGCGCATTTTTCAAAATTGCATTTAGGTCCGGGAAAAATGTTCACTTTGTCCTAAATATAATTAGATGACTGTGAAAATTTATTTCGGGATTTTTGGAGTCCGTTTAGTATTTCTTTCGTTAGTTTTTCTGCGCCAGGACTCTATTTTAAAAAAAGGCAACCGACTTGGAGTCGTGTTAGCCGAGGACTCTGGGCTTTATAAGCCAACCGCCCCAGCCCGACAGCCCAGCCGCCCCCTGCCCTAGCCCGCAGCGCCGCCGCCGCCCCAGCCTCCCGCCGCCGCCGCCGCCACTCGCCAGCGCGCCGCCTCGCCCCGCCGCCCGCTTGCGCCGCCGCCCGCTGCCGCCGCCCCGCACCGCAGCGCCGCCGCCTCGCCCGCCGCCGCCGTCGGACAGCCGCCGCCGCCGGACCGCCATCTCGCCGGAGTTCGTCGTGAGATGGTTAATCGGTTTCTTTAAGAACCGATCAGTTTTATTCCATAGACCGTAGATTCGTTTTTTTAGATTAGATCGGTTCGGTTTTCGTCGGTTTAGTTATTTAGCGGACGTTCGTCCGTATGTTCGTTTTAACGAACGGTTTTCGTCTGTTAGCCACAGACAGCGAACGTTCGTTTGTTAGCCTGTTCGTCGGTTTTCTTTTTCGGGGTATTTATCTGCGGTTATTCCGATCGCGATTTCTGCCCTGATCTTGTTTTTCGTTTTTCTTTTCGCTCGAGAGTCGGAATCAGGTGATTCAAAATCCCAGATCTTTGTCTCGATGCCCTCTTTACGTTTAACCAACTTAAACAAGGTTTTGGCTACTGTAAAATTTGACTTTAGGCCAATTAGCAAACCGGAGCTCGTTTCTTTCGCAGTTTGAGTTTCGTTGCTTCTTTCGAGTTGCTTCTTTTTGCAAACCGGAGTTCTTAAGTTGAACTTTCTGGTTAGATCTGATATTTTGGAGTTTTGTTTGTGCATCTTTGCTTGATTGCATATGAATGCTATTGTTTGCTTGCGATAGAATACCCGGACTGTGAAGCGTGCTACTACGAGTCTCTAGGTTTTGCGAATCGTTAGCAAGGCAAGTAACACTTTGATCATACCTCTTATTACCCAGTTTTTATGCATTAGATCAAACCCTCACACATTGCATGAGTAGGATCTCTTAATTTGTGCGACTGGGAAGTAGATTGAGGTAGAACCTATTACCTGCATTATTTTCAAACCCTTGGGAGTTACTTCTACGTTTGCTTAGGTTGCTATGCTATGCTCGTAGACGTGGTTTGGGTTTGAGTGAAATCCATGACAGATGTGAGTTGTTAATTAAGGTTTCAAATTAAGGTGGCTACTTGAATACACATCTGGGTGGATTGGTTGCAGGGCACCTGGAGAATCCAGTGTTGTCCTAGGAAATCCCGAGGTTCCGTGTGATTTTTCCTATGGAATGCCACCCAGGCTCAAAGGGATCATAAAACTATTCATGCTAGAAACTTCCGTGTGCAGCCACATGCCAATATGGGCTCTGGCATAGTTGAGTAAGTTGTGGGAAACCTTTCCGTGACGGGCTAGCAGATGTAGAGGGATTGTAGGTGTACCGGCCTACCTATCCGGTTAAGGGGACCTCTTCGGAAAGACCGTGTCTCGGTCATCCGTTTCTCAAACACCATGCAGTGCGAGAAACCAAACGGAGGCGATTGAGTCTTGTGGGAAAAGTGCACAAACCTCTGCAGAGTGTACAAACTGATCATGATTAGCCGTGTCCCCGGTTATGGACATCTTGAGTATTGGTACTTGAATTATTGGTTGATCTCATCACTCTATAATTTAATTTGTTGGGTTAATGATGAATTTTTAATTTGGGATTGAGTTGGAGGTACCTTCTCAATGATTTTCAACCAACATGGTAGTAAAAATAAAATTTATTCCTTTATTGTAGGAAAAAATTGGCTTTACGCAAAAACTTAACCATAGAGCCTCCACCAGCCAAATATGCATGCAGTATAGCCTATATTCTGTTACTTGCAAATACTTGTGTTATCTTGCCAGCATATTCCATGTGCTGACCCATTTTCGGGCTGCAACATATTACGTTGCAGACTTTTCAGACGAGGAATAAGACGTGCTAGGTCGTTTGTCATGCACTCAGCTATGCCGTTGGAGTTGATGGACTCACTTATCTTCCAAGCCTTCCGCTGTTATTTTTTTTAGATGGCCTTAAGCCATGGATTTTGTAATAAGTTCTCATTGGAGACATTCGATGTAATAAGTGTGTGATTGCCACTCTGTTATAAATCCTTCGAGTACTGTGTGTGTCAGCATTACTGATCCAGGGATGACACAGAACACAGAGACTTCGGTCCATTCAGATCGTGGTCGCTACAAAGATGGTATCAGAGCACATGCTGAATGTATGACACAACCACTAAGACAGACCCTAGATCACTCTTTTCTATTCATTCTGACTTCTCTCCATTGTCTACTTCTTTAGGATGGTGGACCCAAGGAACAAGTTCACTCAACCAGATGAAGACACACCATTTGGACGACACTTGAAGGAAGTCACTAGGTACCTGAACATAGGAATACCAAGCTTTACCAGGACCTACACCGCCACTTTACTGGAGGAGGAGCGATGGAGCATTCGAGTTCAAATTCCCGGAAGAACCTTCGCCCCATCCACTGAGCCAATAGAGTTTTCTTTTGATGCGCCAACCTGGAGCCTAGGCAAGAGCATGGCCGCCCACATCGCAATGGGAAGGATCGGAGAAGTCTACAAGCAGGAGCTGAAGGACACCATCTACCAGATTTGTGGACGCCGAGACGAGAATTGGGATATGATCAGCACCCGGAAGGATAGGTCCATTGCAGCATTCATCCAGGAGTTGAACCAGCACATTCGACAACAGGAGCACCAGATGTGCACTGGGATGATTGAATTGAAGAAGGCACTAAACAGGAATATGGAGCTAGAAGAAGAACTTAAGTCTACTCGTGACGGATACGAGGAGGAGATGTTGAACCACCACATTCGTCGCCAGGAGCACCAGATGTGTGCTGGGATGATAGATTTGAAGAAGGCCCTAAATAGGAATTTGGAGCTAGAGGAAGAAATCAAGTCTACACGCGACAGATATGAGGAGGAGATGAAGATACTTATGGAGAAGAATGATGACTTGACACGGAAGTTAGGGATACTCATGGGAGAAGAAGACGAGGAAGAAGAACCCAAGGAGATTCCACCCGAAGATTACATTATCATCGACGACACGGATTCAGAACCCGATGATAGTAAAGACGAAGACTATGAAGATGAAGCTGGAGCAGACATCATGGAATCGTCCGCTGATCAATATTTTTAGATGACCACCCTGTGACCACTAGTTTACCCCCATATACTAGTTTTAGAGCACTTTTTTAACGTTAGTTAGATTTGTAAGATCTTGCTTGAAATTGATTGGTGTGATATGATTGTGTTTGTCTCATGTGCATATGGGTAGTGATTTTCCCTTAGAACTCAATTCTATTCTAATCTCTTCCCTCTACACCCATCAGATGCCTCCAAGACGTGAGCCCGGATTTGAGTTTCCCCCTGAGCTCACCCAGTTGATCTAGCAGCAGAACACCTTGATGCAACTTCTTGTCCAGAACACTCAGAACAACCAGAACAACAACAACAACAACCCTCCACCACCACCACCCGTGGACAACCTGACACGTTTCTTAAGGTTGCAACCACCCGTGTTTGCTAGCAGCATCGAACAAATAGTGGCTGATGACTGGCTACGCAAGATTGGAAGGGATTTGACCACCGCCAATTGCTCGGATGCTGAGAAGGTGCGATTTGCCGCACACCAGTTGTCTGGACCAGCCGCAGCATGGTGGGAGAACTACACAGCCTCTTTCCCCATAGCCAATGTCACTTGGGAGCAGTTTCAGCAAGCTTTCCGTACTGCCCATGTCTCAACTGGAGCTATGAGCATGAAGAAGCGGGAGTTTCGCAACTTGCGCCAAGGAAAACGTACTGTGGCACAGTACGTGGATGAGTTTAGTACCCTGTCTCGCTATGCCCCAGATGATGTGGCCACAGATGCCGCGAAGCAGGAGAGATTTATGGAAGGGCTGAATGATGAGATGAGCGTACAGTTGATGGTGGCAACTTTCAACAACTACCAGGAGTTGGTAGATAAAGTGCTTATGATTGAAGGGAAGCACCAGAAGATTGAAAGTCACAAGAGGAAGTATGGACAAGGAATGAATAATTCTGGAGCCCAGCAGAAGCTCCGATTCACTCCGAATTCGGGAGGACATACCCATAACCATGGAATTCCCCACAACCACAATGGCCCTAAGAATGGAAATGGGAATAGAGCAAGTAGTAACCAGAGCCGCCCTACCCCGTCCACACCCGCCAAGAAGGATTTCAGCCATATCACTTGTTTCAAGTGCGGGAAGAATGGACACTATGCCACAGACTGCCCTGAAGCTAAGAATGGGAACGACAATGGAAGCGCCGGGAAGAAGCCCAACCCGTTCAACAAAGGACAAGTGAACCACATAACCGTGGAGGAAGTAGAAGAGCAACCAGATGCTGTTGTCGGTAAGTTTTTGGTTAAGACATTTACGACAATAGTTCTTTTCGATACTGGTGCATCACATTCATACATTTCAAGGGGATTCGTAAATAGACATAGGATGTCCACCCGAGTTCTTTAGACCCCCATGTTAGTAAGTTCACCAGGAGCAGAGTATATGGCACACCAAGGATGTTTTCAGACGCCATTGACCATAGGACGCCACACTTTCCCTTCTGACCTAATAGTCCTGGAGTCACAAGGATTGGATGTGATATTAGGTATAGATTGGCTATCGAAGTATGGAGGTAACATTGATTGTGCCAGTAAGTCTATTTTGCTCACCACCCCGGAGGGAAAAAGGATTAAGTATGTATCTAGGCATTCACCTATAAGGACCCAAGTACATTCTCTCACGGGAGTTGTTCAGGAGGAAGTGCCAGTAGTAAAGGATTATCCGGATGTGTTTCCAAAGGAGTTACCTGGTATGCCATCGGACAGAGATATTGAGTTTTTGATAGAGCTGTTGCCTGGCACCGGACCAGTATCAAAGAGGCCGTATCGGATGCCAGCGAATGATCTGGAGGAGATCAAGAAGCAGATTAAGGAGTTGTTGGAGAAAGGTTTTATTCGCCGAAGTTCATCACCTTGGGGAGCCCCAGTGCTTTTGGTCGAGAAGAAGGATGGATCTTTAAGAATGGTCGTTGATTATCGTGCGCTGAATGAAGTGACAATTAAGAATAAGTACCCGCTGCCGATGATCAATGATTTGTTCGACCAACTCCAGGGAGCGAAAGTATTCTCCAAGATAGATCTACGATCTGGATACCATGAATTGAAGATCCGAGAGAAGGATATACCTAAGACAACCTTCACCACACGGTACGGGCTATATGAGTATACGATTATGTCATTTGGATTGACTAACGCGCCTGCCTATTTCTTGAGTATGATGAACAAGGTGTTCATGGAGTTCTTGGATAAGTTTGTCGTGGTATTCATAGATGATATCCTGATATACTCTAAGGATGAAGAAGAACATGCAGAGCATTTGCGTTTGGTATTGGAGAAACTCAGAGAACATCAGTTATATGCCAAGTTTAGCAAATGCGAGTTTTTGTTGAAGGAAGTTGGATTCCTAGGGCATGTTATATCGGGAGAAGGAATAGCAGTAGACCCCGTCAAAGTGCAGACAGTCATGGAGTGGTTGGCACCCACTTCAGTTGGAGAGATCCGCAGTTTTCTTGGACTCGCGGGATACTACCGGAGATTCATAGAAAATTTCTCCAAGATTGCAAAGCCAATGACGACATTGTTGAAGAAGGAGACAAAGTTTGATTGGACTGAAGAATGTGAAGAGAGTTTCCAGGAGTTGAAGAAACGGTTGACGACAGCCCCAGTGCTGATATTGCCGGATATACACAAGGATTTCCAAGTGTACTGCGACGCTTCATGCTTAGGACTTGGAGGAGTACTTATGCAGGATGGAAGAGTTGTTTCCTATGCATCTCGTCAATTGCGATCGCACGAATTGAATTACGCGACGCACGATCTGGAGTTAGCAGGTGTAGTGCACGCACTGAAAACCTGGAGACATTACCTTATTGGAAACCGTTGTGATGTGTATACGGATCACAAGAGTTTGAAGTACATCTTCACACAGAAGGAGCTGAACCTTAGACAGAGGAGATGGTTGGAGCTTATAAAGGATTATGATATGAAGCTACACTATCACCCAGGAAAGGCCAACGTCGTGGCAGACGCTTTGAGCCGGAAGAGTTATGCAAATACCCTAGTAAAAGGGGGATTGCCACAGGAGTTAGCAGAACATCTCAGGGAGCTTCGTTTGGAGATAGTTCCTAGAGGTTTCGTTGCAACGTTGGAAGTTCAGTCGACATTACTGGGAAAGATACGCGAAGCCCCAGAAGGATGATAAGGAAATTGCCGAGATAAAGAAAAGGATGAGTGAAGGAAAAGCCAAGGGATTTCGTGAGGACGAACACGACACCTTGTGGTTTGAGGATCGAATCCATGTGCCCAATGACCCGGAGATAAGGAAGTTGATACTGCAGGAAGCACATGATTCGCCATACTCGATACACCCCGAAAACACCAAGATGTATTTGGATTTGAAGGAACGTTTCTGGTGGACGGGAATGAAGAAGGATATTGCCGAGTATGTAGCCATATGCGATGTATGCCAGAGAGTAAAGGTAGAGCATCAGAAGCCAGCAGGATTGCTACAGCCTATGCCGATACCCGAATGGAAGTGGGAGAAACTTGGCATGGATTTTATCACCGGATTGCCCAGGACCAAAGCAGGATATGATTCAATCTGGGTAGTAGTGGACCGTTTGACCAAGGTAGCCCATTTTATCCCCGTGAAAACCACATATACCAGTGCGAAGTTGGCCAAGATATACATGACCAGGATAGTATGTCTGCACGGAGTTCCGAGGACCATTGTATCAGATAGAGGAACACAGTTCACCTCAAAGTTTTGGCACCAGTTACACCAAACTTTTGGAACGAGGCTAGAATTCAGCACATCTTTTCATCCGCAGACCGATGGACAGACCGAGAGAGTCAACCAGATCCTGGAGGATATGCTGAGAGCCTGTGCGTTAGACTATGGATCTAGTTGGGATGACAATTTGCCCTACGCGGAGTTCTCATACAACAACAGTTACCATGCCAGTTTGAAGATGGCGCCGTTCGAGGTATTGTATGGAAGGAGATGCCGAACGCCGTTGATGTGGGATGAAGTTGGAGACCGACAGTTATTTGGACCAAACTTGATCAAAGAGTCCGAGGAGAAGGTGAAGTTGATTCGCGACAGATTGAAGGTAGCCCAGTCCCGGCAGAAGAGTTATGCAGACTCGAAGCGCAAGGAGATAGCCTATGAGATCGGAGATAGAGCGTACTTGAGAGTATCGCCTCTACGAGGAGTTAAACATTTCGGAGTTAAAGGAAAGCTAGCCCCGAGATTTGTGGGACCTTACCGTGTTTTGGAACGCATGGGAGAGGTTGCCTATAAGTTGGAATTTCCCGAAGGATTGTCAGGAGTGCATGACGTGTTTCACGTTTCGCAGCTTAAGAAGTGCCATGCAGAGATGGTCGATATACCGCTTAGAGACACAGTACCCCTGGAAGCAATTCAGTTGGACAGTGATCTGACCTACGAGGAGAAGCCTGTTAAGATTCTCGAATTTTCGAGCAGAGTTACCCGCAGTAAGGTTATCAAGTTTGCAAAGTTCAGTGGAGTCACCACACCGAGGAAGAAGCCACCTGGGAACGAGAAGACGATCTACGCAAGGACCACCCACACCTGTTCTCTAGCCAAGTCGAATCTCGAGGCGAGATTCATTCTAAGGGTAGGTTTGTAACATCCCAAATTTTTAATTTGGAATGTTATACATAGATCATATTGCATTACATGCTCTTTGCATTTTTGTTGTGGTGTTCCTCGAAATTCTAAGCAACTCAAGGACCTACGGAGAGAGTTGGAAATTTTACCGTTTTCGTATTTGAGTCCGCTCGAATACCGGTACGAGGATAGTGTGATTCTAATTATGTTTCTCTCCTAAAAGTATTTCTAAATACAAAATATGAGCGGAGATAATATGACTTCTCCAAAATAACAGAAATATTGGAGGAAAAATGTTAAAAATCACTTTTGGTATTTTTTTGGATTTATTTGCGATTTTATTTGCATAGGAAAAATGCGCGTTTTTTCAAAATTGCATTTAGGTCCAGGAAAAATGTTCACTTTGTCCTTGAAAATTTATTTCGGGATTTTTGGAGTCCGTTTAGTATTTCTTTCGTTAGTTTTTCTGCGCCAGGACTCTATTTAAAAAAAAAGGCAACCGACTTGGAGTCGTGTTAGCCCAGGACTCTGGGCTTTATAAGCCAACCGCCCCGGCCCGACAGCCCAGCCGCCCCCTGCCCTAGCCCGCAGCGCCGCCGCCGCCCCAGCCTCCCGCCGCCGCCACCGCCTCGCCCCGCTGCCCGCCTGCGCCGCCGCCCGCTGCCGCCGCCCCGCATCGCAGCGCCGCCGCCTCGCCCGCCACCGCGCCGGACCGCCGCCGCCGCCGGACCGCCGTCTCGCCGGAGTTCGTCGTGAGGTAGTTAATCGGTTTTTTAAGAACCATCGGTTTTATTCCATAGACCGTAGATTCGTTTTTTTAGATTAGATCGGTTCGGTTTTCGTCGGTTTAGTTATTTAGCGGACGTTCGTCCGTATGTTTGTTTTAACGAACGGTTTTCGTCAGTTAGCCCCAGACAGCGAACATTCGTTCGTTAGCCTGTTCATCACTTTTCTTTTTTGGGGTATTTATCCGCGGTTATTCCGATCGCGATTTCTGCCCTGATCTTGTTTTTCATTTTTCTTTTCGCTCGAGAGTCGGAATCAGGTGATTCAAAATCCCAGATCTTCGTCTCGATGCCCTCTTTACGTTTAACCAATTTGAACAAGGTTTTGGCTACTGTAAAATTTGACTTTAGGCCAATTAGCAAACCGGAGCTCGTTTCTTTCGCAGTTTGAGTTTCGTTGCTTCTTTCGAGTTGCTTCTTTTTGCAAACCGGAGTTCTTAAGTTGAACTTTCTGGTTAGATCTGATCTTTTGGAGTTTTGTTTGTGCATCTTTGCTTGATTGCATATGAATGCTATTGTTTGCTTAAGATAGAATACCCGGACTATGAAGTGTGCTACTACGAGTCTCTAGGTTTTGCGAATCATCAGCAAGGCAAGTAACACTTTGATCATACCTCTTATTACCCAGTTTTTATGCATTAGATCAAACCCTCACACATTGCATGAGTAGGATCTCTTAATTTGTGGGACTGGGAAGTAGATTGAGGTAGAACCTATTACCTGCATTATTTTCAAACCCCTGGGAGTTACTTCTACGTTTGCTTAGGTTGCTATGCTATGCTCGTAGACGTGGTTTGGGTTTGAGTGAAATCCATGACAGATGTGAGTTGTTAATTAAGGTTTCAACTTAAGGTGGCTACTTGAATACACATCTGGGTGGATTGGTTGCAGGGCACCTGGAGAATCCAGTGTTGTCCTAGGAAATCCCGGGGTTCCGTGTGATTTTTCCTATGAAATGCCACCCAGGCTCAAAAGGATCATAAAACTATTCATGCTAGAAACTTCCGTGTGCAGCCACGTGCCAATATGGGATCTGGCATAGTTGAGTAAGTTGTGGGAAACCTTTCCGTGATGGGCTAGCAGATGTAGAGGGATTGTAGGTGTACCGGCCTATCTATCCGGTTAAGGGGACCTCTTCGGAAAGACTGTGTCTCGGTCATCCGTTTCTCAAACACCATGCAGTGCGAGAAACCAAACGGAGGCGATTGAGTCTTGTGGGAAAAGTGCACAAACCTATGCAGAGTGTACAAACTGATCATGATTAGCCGTGTCCCCGGTTATGGACATCTTGAGTATCTGGTACTTGAATTATTGGTTGATCTCATCACTCTATAATTTAATTTGTTGGGTTAATGATGAATTTTTAATTTGGGATTGAGTTGGAGGTACCTTCTCAATGATTTTCAACCAACATGGTAGTAAAAATAATATTTATTCCTTTGTTGTAGGGAAAAATTGGCTTTACGCAAAAACTTAACCATAGAGCCTCCACCAGCCAAATATGCATGTAGTATAGCCTATATTCTGTTACTTGCAAATACTTGTGTTATCTTGCCAGCATATTCCATGTGCTGACCCATTTTCGGGCTGCAACATATTACGTTGCAGACTTTTCAGACGAGGAATAAGACGTGCTAGGTCTTTTGTCATGCACTCAGCTATGTCGTTGGAGTTGATGGACTCACTTATCTTCCAAGCCTTCCGCTGTTATTTTTGTTAGATGGCCTTAAGCCATGGATTTTGTAATAAGTTCTCATTGGAGTCATTCGATGTAATAAGTGTGTGATTGCCACTCTGTTATAAATCCTTCGAGTACTGTGTGTGTCAGCATTACCGATCCAGGGATGACACAGAACACAGAGACTTCGGTCCATTCGGATCGTGGTCGCTACAGCGTAGCCCTTGAGTCCTTCAAAGCTGCCCTTCAAGAACTCGAAACCATCATGCGATAGCCCCACGGTGGGCGCCAACTATCGTGATTTTGTCACGGTAGATGTCCTAGCAAAAGGACTTAGTCGCGAGGCCATCGCTACGGGTTAGCTTAAAGGGGTTAAAGCGGACAAAGACACAGGGATTTTATACTAGTTCGGCCCCATTGATGAAGGTAAAAGCCTATGTCTAGTTTGGTGTGTATTGCTAGGGTTTCGATGACCAGGGAGCGAATCTGCTTTGCCTGTGTCTCGAGCTGTTGTCCTCTCCCTGAACCGTCGCCGAGTCGTCCCTTTATATAAGAGGTGACGCTCGGTTCGGTTTACAGAGTCCCGAGGCCGGCTCATAAACATGTCCGCCTCGGTATCTATTCTTTCTATCTTACATCTCAAGTTACATAGCATGGCGGTTTACAAATCATGGGCCCTAACACCTGGGCTCTAAACCTGTTGGGCTAAAGTCTCTTGCTTCACGCTTCATTGGGCTTCAAAATAATCTTGATAACATAAACCGGCCCCTCCTGGGCGGTGTATACGTGGTAGTAATATCCCTGACACTTGCCATGTTAACCAACTCCTTTAAAACTTGTTGGATGCTTGTTTGATCCCCCTACATAAACATGTTAGTTGTTCTTTTGTTTGTTTTCTTTCTTGTGAGTGCTCTTGTTTGGTTTTGATGATGTTGCTCTCTTGTGACCCTAGGCCATGCATCATATCTACTCTTGTCCTTGTTCATCATGTTCATGTATCATGTGGTTGAGCATTGCATGTTGATTGATTTTGTTCCGTTGTTGCATTGTTGTGTTTGGTTAGAGCCCAGTGACGATACGGAGTACGAGGTTCCTACCGAAGTTGAGTTTGAGGAGCAACGTTACGATCTCTCCGTGGAATCAACAGGCAAGATGACCTTACCCAGATATCACTACTATCTTTGCCTATGCTAGATGTCTCGCTCTTTAGATTATTGCCTTGATGCCTATGTCTGTTTGTCATCCCTCCTATTGTTGTCATGAAACTCTCTAACCACCCACCTAGCAAACCATTGTTTGGCTACGTAAGCATTGCTCAGCCCCTCTTATAGCATTGTTAGTTGCATGTGAAGATTTTAAGATTCTTGCTTCATGATGAAGTTATTGTTGGGATATCACAATATATAAACTGTTAAACTAAATCATCTATATATTGGTGATGGGTGGAAGGCCAAGACTCTTTCTTGGTGTTTTGTTCCACTCATGCCACCCTAGGAACCGTTAAACCGGTGTTATGTTCCTTGATTTTGCGTCCCTAACACGGTTGGGGTTTATGGCCCCCCTCGATAACCCGCTTAGCGCTAAAGCTTTTCCAGCAAGGCCCAACATTGGTTTTACATTTGCCTAATAACTAAAACTTGCATAGGCCGTTGAAAACCCGAGTTCTTAATTAACAACCCCGGGCCAGTGCTCCTCATGAGCGTTGGTCCAAACTGGGCAGCCCGCGGGGCCACATCGAGGAAACTCAAGGGCTGGTATACACCTGTAGGGTGTCCCATCCGGTCGTGGCCTGAGACGAGATACGCGCGGCTACTATCAGGGTGTCGGCACGCCGGGAGGTCTTGCTGGATTAGTTTTACCTAAGTCGGAATATCTTGAGCACGAGATTCCGAGAATACTCGGGTCTTCCCACCTTGGAGTTGCGACTCCGCAGATCGTGAGCTTGTGATGGGCTAAGTTGGGACACCCGTGCAGGGTTTGATCTTTTGAAAGCCGTGCCCGCAGTTATGTGGCAGATGGGAATTTATTAATATCCGGTTGTAGATAACTTGACACTATGATCATAATACACTACCAGCGTGAGTAACCGTGACGTTCTCTTTCCGAAGGGGTTCGGTAAGTGAACACGGTGGGGTTATGTTTGACGTGCTTAGTTAGGATCACTTCATGATCACTTTGATGACCGTTGGCAACTTGTCTTCTCGCTCTAAACACGTAAGCTAGTGCTAGTGCTGCTGCAACCTTGTTTTCAGCCTTTTCCACACCTAAGGCTTTGATAGTATTGCTACCCGGGAACGGGATTGCCGAGTCCTCCGTGGCTCACAGATTCTACACAACACCAGATGCAGGTACCATTGAGAACTACACAGGTGGTGGTTCAGAGTTGTATTGGGAGTTCGATGAAGAGCGTGGGCGATACTACGTGTCTTACCCCGAGGATCAGTAGGGCTCTTACTAGGATGATCGGGACCTTGTGTTGCTTTATTTATGGTATCTTTCATTTGGATCTTCATCCGTAGTAGGACTCTGATGTTATTCGGATGATGTATGTTAATGTATTTCATCGTGTGATGTGGCGAGTGTAAGCCAACTACTCTTTTACATTTTCATCCCCTCTTTTACATGAGTTGTGCAAAGATACCATATATCGGAGAGTAGGACTTCTTTTTACTCCTCATCCCTTCGTCGCTCTGGTGAGGACTCCTGACGATTGTTCTATCTCTTCTACTCTCCAAAATTCACTAATTTTTTTAGGATCACATGAGTATTGTTTGGATTGTTCCGATATCTTTGTGACGAGAACATTATTCTCGATGCCTCCTGTCATTTAGGGGTTGTGGAAGTGTCCCGGGGAGTTGAGCTCTGAGGTGTTGTCGTCACAAATGTATCGCAACAGTTCTAGAATACTTAAGACGGCCGACATCGAAAACTCTTCTATGCGGTTAGTGGTAAGATAACCCCGACATCACCCAGTACTGGGGAGGTAGTTCAGGAGTATTGCCACAGCTTGTATAGCGGATGCGTTTCGAAGGTTCGAGGTAAACAGTTTCCGAGGATGACTGGTTATGTGTTGAAGCATGGATACAGCTGGATGTAGGATTAGAGTTGAGTGCGTGATGCCTCCCCTGTATCCCCAACACCCGATTACATAACCGGAAACCTTCGGAAATTAATAGGTGGGTTCTTCTAGTAGATCGTAGGCATTCTTCCAACGAGTGCATGATATGGAGTTCGGGGTTCAACATCAAGTGAAGAGGTTTTATGGGTGTTGTTCCAATTGGGAGTTTCATCTTAAAGGGTCCTTGGCTATGCTGATCCGGGGATTGCAAAACCCTTTTGTAACACGTTCCATGAGCTTTTAGCATGAACATATGGAACGAAGCTTCTACCATGTATTTGTTCTATCTGCTCCTTGTTGTAATTATTTTACCCTTTGTTCTCCCAAGTGGCTTCTCGAGAAGATTGTTGTATCATTTAACTATGGAAAACATTCGTTCATTTTGCTCGAATGTTCTTATGAAGACTTATGTTGCAATTTCTAGCCGTTGATTCAGCTTATATATTTTTAATCAATGGCTAATAGTTGTCATCTCATTCAGGATGGCTCCTAAAAGGGTTCCCAACGCTAACCCGGAGGGTGAAGAAGAGCGTGTTCCTGAACGTCCTCCTTCCCCTCCTCCTCCGTCTGAAGGCCTGGAGAGCAATTATGCAAGCGACCAACCAGAACACCCAGATGCTTATGCAAATGATGCGGAACTTTCAAGCCAACCAAGCAAATGAAGGTGGTCATGGGAACCAAGGACAAGGCAATCTGTTCAATCAACCTCACTTTGCAACCCTCAACCAATTCCTGGCAAACCAACCGAAGTCTTTCAGTTACTGTGTGGATCCGCTAAATGCTGAAGACTGGATAACAGACATCAAAAAGCACTTTGAATGCAGTAACGTGAGACCTGAGGATTATGTCAAGTTTGCCGCCTTCCAACTCAAAGACCAAGCTGCTGATTGGTGGCAACAGTACAAAGATTCCAGAGGTGGACGTGAGATCTCGTGGACTGACTTCTGCAAGGATTTACGCTCTCACCACATTCCAACCAGTGTCATTGAAGGCATGCGTGAGCAATTCCGCAACCTGAAGCAAGGCACCATGTCCGTCTATCAATACAATGTCAAGTTCCAGAATCTTGCACGCTATGACAAGCAAGACATCCCAGATGCCAAGAGAAAGATTTATCAATTCCGTGGTGGTCTGAAGGATGAACTCCAACTAGCTCTCACCTTGTTCGAGCCGGATGAATTTGACCAATTCTACAATATGGCTCTTAAGCAAGAGGCAGCTCAGCTCAAGATTGAAGCTTCCAAAAAGAGGATCAGAGATGCTGTTCACTCCTCCTCTTCTTCCCAAGTGGTTGCAAAGCAGCAGAAGTTCTGGCTACCGCCTCCTCCAGTGCTCCGTCCTCCAAACAACAACAAGCACTTAGGTGGCCGTGGTTTCTCCCACCCACCCAACCCAAGCAATCCGTCCAAGCCTCAGTTTCAAGCTTCAAGATCAAGCGGTCCTTATCACCGGCCTCTCTCAGAAGTGGTGTGCAACAAGTGCACTCAGAAGGGTCACTATGCTAACAAGTGTCCCAACCCAAGGTGCCTTTCGCCTCCTCCACCTGTCAGCACTGCTATTGTCAAGCACAATCCCAAGATATCTAGAGTGAATCTGATGAATGCAGCTCAAGCCGAGAATTCTTTAGATGTGATACTTGGTAACCTTCCATTTAACTCTATTCCTGCAAAAGTTTTGTTTGATTCTGGTGCATCACATTCTTTCTTGTCATATCCATTTGCATCCAAGCATAATGTGAGCACAGTGGCATTACCTCAAAAGTTCCAAGTTACTTCTCCGGGGAAACAAATGACTTCTAGTATGGTGGCTCCGGATATATCTATTCATATGGGTGATTACAGGTTTCTGGTTTCTCCGGTTATTCTCGGCAACTCCGACATTGATCTTATTCTTGGGATGGATTGGCTGTCCAAGCATGATGCAAACATTGATTGTGCAAATAAGGAAGTCAAGCTTACTCATCCTGACGAAGATGTGATTATCTTCGCCTCTTGAGATAACACAATCAGGCTATTCTCTCTCAATGACAAGGGCGAGATAAATGCCATTTCTCAGATTCCGGTGGTCAATGAATATGGAGATGTTTTCCCTGAAGAGCTTCCAGGCATGCCTCTCCATCGTCAAGTTGAATTCATCATTGAACTCGAGCCCGGTATCGAGCCAGCATGTCGGCATCCGTACAAGCTTTCCCCTGATGAGTTGAAGGAGCTGAAGAAACAACTCGATGAGCAAGAACATATGGGCCTAATCAGCCCTAGTACTTCTCCTTGGGGCCGTGGTGTTCTATTTGTCAAGAAGAAGGATGGCACGGAACGCCTTTGCGTTGATTACCGGCCATTGAACAAGAAGACAATAAAGAACAAGTATCCACTCCCCAACATCAATGAATTGTTCGAGCAGCTCAAAGGAGCAAAGGTGTTGTCAAAGCTCGATCTCCGGATGGGTTACCACCAGATCCGTATCCGTGAAGAAGATATTCCCAAGACCGCATTCAGAACGAGTTTTGGCTCTTATGAATACACGGTCATGTCTTTTGGCCTCGCAAATGCTCCACCCACCTTCTCGAGGATGATGCACTTCATATTCAACCCCTACACCAATGAATTTGTTCTTGTCTATCTGGATGACATCTTAGTATTCTCCAAGAATGAAGAAGACCATGCCAAGCACCTCCGTTTGGTCCTGGACAGGCTCCGTGAACACAAGTTCTATGTGATGTTCTCCAAATGTGAATTCTGGCTGGATAAAGTCTTATATCTTGGCCATATCATCTCTGCCGAGGGAATTTCTGTGAACCCCGAGAAAGTTGAAGCTATTGTCAACTGGGAACCCACGCAGAATGTCAAGCAACTTCGAAGCTTCCTTGGTCTCGCTAGCTATTGCAGAAGGTTCGTTGAGAACTTCTCCAAGATTGCCAAGCCTCTTTCCAACCTGTTGCAGAAGAATGTCAAGTACTCCTGGACTCCTGATTGTGATGTGGCATTCAAAACACTCAAAGAGAAGCTCATTTCTGCTCCGGTTCTTACTCCTCCGGATGAGTCCAATTCCTATGAAGTCTTTTGTGATGCTTCTTTACAAGGTCTTGGCGGCGTTCTCATGCAAGACAAGAAGATTGTGGCATACACTTCTCATCAGTTGAAACCAAATGAGAGGAATTACCCCACACATGATCTCGATCTAGCAGAAGTTGTACATGCCTTGATCACGTGGAGACACCTTCTGTTGGGCAGAAAAGTGGACATCTTCACCGATCACAAGAGCTTGAAGTACATCTTCACACAACCAAACCTTAACCTCCGCCAGACTCGTTGGGTTGAGATGATCCAAGAGTATGATCCAAGTATTGAGTACACACCTGGCAAGGCCAATGTCATTGCAGATGCCTTGAGCAGAAAGGCGTATTGCAACAGTCTCCTTCTCAAACCGTTCCAGCCTGAACTTTGTGAATCATTCAGGAAGCTCAACCTCCAAGTTGTTCGGCAAGGCTTTCTCGCAAACCTTCAAGTTGCTCCTACCTTGGAAGATCAGATCCGTGAGGCCCAACTCAGTGATGCTATGGTGCAGAAAGTGAAACATGGTATTGCTAAGGGTACTCCCAAGTACAAGTGCTATCGCGTTGATGAGAAAGACACCTTGTTCTTTGAGGACAGAATCGTGGTTCCCAAGGGTGATCTCAGGAAGCTCATAATGAACGAAGCACATGACTCCCTCCTCTCAATTCATCCCGGAAGTTCTAAGATGTACCAAGACCTCAAGCAATGATACTGGTGGACTTGCATGAAAAGGGAGATTTCCCAATTCGTGAATGAATGTGATGTCTACAGAAGAGTGAAGGCAGAGCATCAACGTCCAGTCGGTCTCCTTCAACCTCTACCTATTCCCGAGTGGAAATTCGATCACATTGAAATGGATCTCATCACTGGGTTTCCTAAGTCCAAGAAGGGGAATGATGCTATCTTCGTAGTGATTGATAAGCTAACTAAAGTAGCTCATTTCCTTTCCGTCAAAGAATCCATCAATGCAGCTCAGCTGGCAGAGCTGTACACTTCCAGAATTGTTTCTTTGCATGGCATTCCTCAAGTCATCTCCTTAGACCGTGGAAGTTTGTTCACATCCAAGTTCTGGGACTCCTTTCAGTCAGCCATGGGCACAAAAATTCGCTTCAGCACTGCGTTTCACCCTCAGACTAGTGGTCAAGTCGAAAGAGTGAACCAGATCCTCGAAGACATGCTGAGAGCTTGTGTCATCTCTTTCGGTATGAAGTGGGAAGATTGTCTCCCGTTTGCTGAATTCTCATACAACAACAGTTTCCAAGCAAGTGCCGGCAAAGCTCCTTTTGAAATCCTCTATGGCAGAAAGTGTCGTACCCCGCTCAACTGGTCCGAGACTGGTGAACGTCAACTTCTTGGTAATGATTTGATCTCAGAAGCCGAAGAAATGTGCAACGTCATACGTTAGAATCTCAAAGACGCTCAATCGCGTCAAAAGAGTTACTATGACAGCAAGCATCGTGATTTGGCTTTCGACATTGGAGATCATGTCTATCTCCGTGTTTCTCCTATGAAAGGAACCCAAAGATTCGGTATCGAAGGCAAGCTTGCTCCTAGATACATGGACCCTTTTAAGATTCTTGGCAAAAGAGGCGATCTAGCCTACCAACTCGAGCTTCCCTCCAACTTTGCAAATGTTCATGATGTGTTTCACGTGTCTGAACTCACAAGTGCTTCAACACACCTGAATGCACCATTCCATTCGAGGAGATTGATCTTCAACAAGACTTGTTTTATCGTGAGGACCCTGTTGCTATTCTTGAGGAAATTGAGCGCAAAACCCGCAACAAGTCCATCAAGTTCTTGAAAGTTAAATGGTCACACCATACCGTCCGAGAAGCTATGTGGGAACGAGAAGATCACCTTCGTTCCGAGTATCCTTCCTTCTTCCAGTCCTAGATCTCGGGATGAGATCTTTTTGTAGTGTAGGAGCGTTTGTAACACCCTATATGTGATACTTTCCAATAATGGCAACAAAGCTTTCTCAATTTGATCCTTGTCCTTATCCTTGGGGGTTCTTGTCATTTGAGCTCATTTTATTTTTGCATTGCCATGACATTTATTTTATTTTTGCATCCTTGGATTGCTTCATCATCATGGCATCATGGTATCTTAGTTTACTTTTGTTGTGTGATGTTGTGAGTCACCTTGTGATGTTGTGTGTGTGTGGTTTTAGCCTTGCCTAGATAAACCCTAAACCCCCTCCTTGTTTCCCTCTTCTTCTTCTTCTTCTTCTTCTTCTTCTTCTTCTTCTTCTTCTTCTTCTTCTTCTTCTTCTTCTTCTTCTTCTTCTTCTTCTTCTTCTTCTTTTCTTTCATTTCTTTACTCCTTTGTGCAAGCCACCTAGCCAAGCCCTTTATTATTCTTTATTTTCCTAAAAATCTTGCACCATGGCTACACCCTCTCTGCCAAATATCACCCTATTTGAAATTGATTTAGTTGGGTTTTAAAATAACAAGAGTTTGTACCATATTCAAACTCCTTTTATTTTTCTGCCTCCAAAAATGTCCAAGTCAATTTTATTAAATATGGCATAAATCATTGAGCATGGGGATATTTTTCCTTTTCCCTAACTCTTTTCCTTTTAGTCTGTGCTTTCCTTTTTCTTTTCTGGCTGAGGATAAAAGAAAAAGAAAAGAAGTTAGCAGCACAGTAGTGGCTCTGGGCCTCCTCCTTCTTCTCCTCCCCTAGGCCCAATCTTCCCCCCCACAGCTGCGCGGCCCATCTCTCCCCCGCAGGCCCAGCGAGCAGGGCGCAGCAGTCGCGCCGTCTCTCCCCTCGCGCCTGGCCCCACCTGTCATCCTCCCATCTCCTTCACACCTCTCGCGTCGCCGTCTACCTCCGTCTCTGCTCCAGAGACAGAGCGCTCGCGCTCGCGCCGTGAGCTTCACGGACGCCGAGGTCGCGCCGTCTCTTTTCCCCCCTTTTAAGCCTGCAGCCGCGCCCTAGGGTTGCTCCTCCTTCCCCCCTTTCTCCTCCGCCTCAGCCAGCAACTCCTCTCCTCTCCTCTCCTCTCTGCAGTCGCGCCCTAGGGTTGCTCCTCCGTAGTAGCTCGCCGTTCTTCCTCTCCATTGACCCCGAGCACCCCTGCGTCTTCAACGAGCCGCTCCGACGTCGATCCGAGCCCGAGGACAAGTCCCACGACGTCCTCTTCTTGCTCTTCTTCGCGGGACAAAGACGCGCCAAGGTTCGGAGCTCGCCGTCGTCGTCTCGAGCCTGCCTCCGTCGACTCCTTCCTGTAAAAATGTAAGGAGGTACTCCCCGCTCCTCCTTGCTATCTGCTTGTCGCCGTTGGCCCTCTGTGCACGTCGCCGTAGCCATGCCATCGCCGTGCTCTCAGTCCCCCTTCCTTCTGAATTTGTTGCTGTCGCTCGCGTCAGTCAGCCGCATAGGCCGTAGCTTCGCTTCTCTGGAACCGCAGCTAGTCGCAGTAGCTCCGCCGCACCTTTCCGCACGCCCGCCGCTCGTCGCCGACCCTGCCTAGGCCCTTGCGCGTGTAGAGCTCCGCCGCCGCAGATCTGGCATGTGCTCGCCGCCGTCGCCGTAGTGGTTGCTAGGCGTTGCGTATGCCTTGAGTAGATGCGGTACTCCTCCAGGAGCACTCTGCACACCTCCGCCGTCTCGTTTGGTCACCGGAACAGCTCCGACGAGCAGCTCCGACGAGCCTGCGTTTTCCCCTGTTTCTGCATATGCAGTTGCTTCTTCAGAGTTCGCTCCTCTTATGTGTCAAGTTCCGATCGATAGCGCAGTGGCTTGTTACTCCATCAGTTAAGCAGGGGGTCTTGTGTTCGAATCCTCGCGGGGGCAGTGGGATTTCGCCCCCTTTTGTTTTTCGCGAGAGGCTGATAGGTAGGCCCCACCTGCCAGCCTCAGAGTCCTTCTCCAGCCCCACGCGCACCCACTGGCACCACCTCAGCCCAGCCGGGCCCCCTCGTCAGTGACTTGGGCTAGCACAGCCCTGGGTCACTATGACCCCTGCGCTTACTGTTTTTCTTTTCTTTTTGCTGCCTTTTTCTTGTTAATTTAATATCTGTGAAAATATGCTTCTGGTGAAAATAAGTCCTATATGAAAACTGCTTAGAATTCTATGTAGATTATGAATATGTTGTTTGTTGCCACGTTTAAAAACATTTAAAATGTTGTTTGAATTTATTCTTGTTTTAAATATGCTTAGAATTGGAAAAATCATAACTAAATATCTACAACTCCAAATTTAACAAACTTTATATGCATTTGGGGTGGAAAAATGTGTAGAATATTTTGGTGCTGTTGTTGAGCATATTTTACAACTTTATCACAGAATTTTTTCAGATCTGTCCCAAATGCATTTAAATTAATATGGGAGTTTCTGGAAATTGTTGTTTATTATTTCCACCCCATTTAAATGTGCTAGCATGTTGCTGTAATGTTAGTTGCACCCTTGCCATGTTAACCAACTCCTTTAAAACTTGTTGGATGCTTGTTTGATCCCCCTACATAAACATGTTAGTTGCTCTTTTGTTTGTTTTCTTTCTTGTGAGTGCTCTTGTTTGGTTTTGATGATGTTGCTCTCTTGTGACCCTAGGCCATGCATCATATCTACTCTTGTCCTTGTTCATCATGTTCATGCATCATGTGGTTGAGCATTGCATATTGATTGTTTTTGTTCCGTTGTTGCATTGTTGTGTTTGGTTAGAGCCCGGTGACGATACGGAGTACGAGGTTCCTACCGAGGTTGAGTTTGAGGAGCAAGGTTATGATCCCTTCGTGGAATCAACAGGCAAGATGACCTTACCCAGATATCACTACTATCTTTTCCTATGCTAGATGTCTCGCTCTTCAGATTATTGCCTCGATGCCTATGTCTGTTTGTCAGCCCTCCTATTGTTGCCATGAAACTCTCTAACCACCCACCTAGCAAACCGTTGTTTGGTTACGTAAGCATCACTCAGCCCCTCTTATAGCGTTGTTAGTTGCATGTGAAGATTTGAAGATTCTTGCTTCACGATGAAGTTATTGTTGGGATATCACAATATATAAATTGTTAAACTAAATCATCTATATATTGGTGATGGGTGGAAGGCTAAGCCTCTTGCTTGGTGTTTTGTTCCACTCATGCCACCCTAGGAACCGTTAAACCGGTGTTATGTTCCTTGATTTTGCGTCCCTAACACGGTTGGGGTTTATGGGCCCCCCTCGATAACCCTCTTAGCGCTAAAGCTTTTCCAGCAAGGCCCAACATTGGTTTTACATTTGCCTAATAACTAAAACTTGCATAGGGCGTTGCAAACCCGAGTTCTTAATTAACAACCCCGGGCCAGTGCTCCTCATGAGTGTTGGTCCAAACTGGGCAGCCTGCGGGGCCACCTCGAGGAAACTCAAGGGCTGGTATACACCTGTAGGATGTCCCATCCGGTCGTGGCCTGAGACGAGATACACACGGCTACTATCACGGTGTCGGCACGCCGGGAGGTCTTGCTGGATTAGTTTTACCTAAGTCGGAGTATCTTGAGCACGGGATTCCGATAATACTCAGGTCTTCCCACCTTGGAGTTGCGACTCCGCAGATCGTGAGCTTGTGATGGGCTAAGTTGGGACACCCCTGCAGGGTTTGATCTTTCAAAAGCCGTGCTTGCGGTTATGTGGCAGATGGGAATTTGTTAATATCCGGTTGTAGATAACTTGACACTATGATCATAATACACTACTAGCGTGAGTAACCATGACGGTCTCTTTCCGAAGGGGTTCGGGAAGTGAACACGGTGGGGTTATGTTTGATGTGCTTAGTTAGGATCACTTCATGATCACTTTGACGACCGTTTGCAACTTCTCTTCTCGCTCAAAACATGTAAGCTATTGCTAGTGCTGCTGCAACCTTGTTTTCAGCCTTTTCCACACCTAAGGCTTTGATAGTATTGCTACCCGGGAATGGGATTGCTGAGTCCTCCGTGGCTCACAGATTCTACACAACACCAGATGTAGGTACCGTTGAGAACTACACAGGTGGTGGTTCAGAGTTGTATTGGGAGTTCGATGAAGAGCGTGGGCGATACTACGTGTCTTACCCCGAGGATCAGTAGGGCTCTTACTAGGATGATCGGGACCTTGTGTTGCTTTATTTATGGTATCTTTCATTCGGATCTTCGTCCGTAGTCGGACTCTGATGTTATTCGAATGATGTATGTTAATGTATTTCATTGTGTGATGTGGCGAGTGTAAGCCAACTACTCTTTTACATTTTCATCCCCTCTTTTACATGAGTTGTGCAAAGATACCATACTTGAGATCATTCTAGTATGTGATTATGCCTTTAAGTCGTGCCTCGACGCGTGGGAGGTATAGTCACATACTAGGCATTACAATTCATGTCTATCCATTAGGGCTATTTTGGTTCGACAGAAAAACATAGCAATAGGGAATTTTCCAATGGCACTCTACTATTCAATTATTCATGCTTTTTGTTGAAAGGAATGAAGCAAAACATCCACCTGGACCTACTTTTCATAATCATATGCATGAAAACAAGACCAAGTGCATTAGTGGCAGAATAAAATTCTAACTATACACACTTTCATATGGTTTCACTTTATTTTGGCCATGTTTCTTTGCATTCCTCTGCTCTTCCAATTCCTGTAAACCAAGCACCCAAGTTGACAGAAATCCAGTGTTTTCAAATGCTTTGTTTACCATGTGCATTCCTATCCTATTCCAGTGTTTTTCCTATCCCTGCGGTTTTAGAATCATGCAAGCCAAACGAGCCCTTGCAGAATTACTTCAGTTACAGGTAGGTGTCGAAGGGAACTTTGTGTGGTTTGTCCTGCTCCTGCCGCGATGTCGTCCACCTCACTTGAGGTACTCCATCGACAGAAACATCCACCAAACCAGACATCACGACTCCGGACCGTCTTTCACTACCTCAGATCTCCTTCCCTGCTGCCGGCACCCACCACAACGGCATCACCATCATCGACTCAGCAGATGAACCTGAGGAGTACACGGGTCCACAAGAGAGGTCGCACTCTTTTGATTCTACTTATGTTATGCATTGCTTAAAATTACCTGCTACTTTATCGTCCTGTTCACCTCTTGGACTCAGAGTCAGGTCCAAATTAATGTTCAAACTTGAGTTCTAAATTAGTTGTGGGGCACATATTGAGGAAGCAATGAATAGTATCTCTGTCTAATATCTGGTTCACCTAGGGTATGCCTATGTTGTTCATCTTGGGTAGGAAACAAATAATAAAGCAATCATCATCTGTCTTTTTATTAAATTAAAGCAATCATCAGCCTGCTATCATTATTTTTGGATCCATCCACTGGTTGTTACCATCACTCTAAATTTTTGCATGCTCTCCTTGCATAATCTCACCATATTTTTTCGTATGCATGTCAGATATTGTACACAGTCATGGTGAACATGTAGAGAAAAAGAGAAGAGTTTTGCGCGGCAATACAATGTCATGCAGACATCGCTCCATGGCGGGTTCAATGGCAAACCCTCCCCACCCCTCTCCAGATTGTAATCCAGAGGAAGATATCTGTTCTGAGGCGGATTCAGACGCCGCTGACCACTCCTATTTACCTCCCAAGGTGTTTGCTCTACCTTGGCATGATGATGTTAGTCACATCATGCATATGTTTCCTTGCAGTGCCTACTTTTGACATCATATATGTCATCTGCTTAGTTTAGACATGTTCTGTCGCCACCTGTTTAGTTTCTATATCATATATGGGAATTATGCAGTCTCATGTCTTTTAGCCAACCATAATACATGTGTACAATGCCATCCTGTTTAACCATGCATCATATATTTGAATGATATCTCACCCATCCTTTTCTTCATTACATTTCCATTTGTCAACAATGTTTGTACATTAAACTACTCTTCCTATGAATCAGCCATTTGGGTGGGAGATTGAAAAATCTGGAGTGAAAACAAGGCCTTTAGAGCAGACAGTGCTTCCTGTCGAAGCAGATCTCTTGTTGGGTCCCGATAGCTCCTAAGAGATGGATTCAGAGACAGATGACCAGTCCTATCCCCCACCGAGGTGTATGCTCTAACTTGGCATGGCGTTTTAGTTATTCATCATATCTTTGAATTATGTTATGCTATGCTATCCAGTTTAGATAGACATCATATATGTGAAATTATGTCATGCTATCCGTTTTAGTTAAACAATATACATGTCAACTATTTCATGTCCTATTTTTTCCACACTATCTATTGCATCTGTCTCTAATACAATGTCTGTACATTCAACTATGTTTCCTGTTTATCAGCCATTTAGATTGGAGCGGGTGATGCAAGCATCTAGCGGACTAAAAACACGGTCTTCAAATAAAACAGTGCTACCTCTTGGTGGAGATAGCACCCCGGTTGTACATGCACGAGAACCAGCCCTACCACACATAACCCAAACTCTCCCAGATTGTACCCCTACTGCGATGGACAAAGAACCTGCTTCACCCAATCTAACCCCAACCCGTGCAGATAGTAACCCAGTTCCTGTTGACACAACACCATCTCCACCATAGAGCTCCCAAACAAGAGCAGTTAGTAAGGCAGCTCCAGTGCCCAAAGGGCCAGTACTACCACGGAGAACCCCAACTCCACCAGTTAGTACGCCTATTCCTGTGGTGGAAGCACAACCAGCTAGTCGTACTTTAGCATCTATCACATTTGATGTTGTTAAATCGTATGTCTGTATCTTCCCATCTTGGAAATATTATACTGAAGATGAAGGAAAATGCCAGTTGCAGGTGTTTGTCCAGGAGTTATGCGTAAGTAATGTTATTCATGGCAATTACTTTGCTTTGTCCCATACATCCTACCTCCATGATGGTTATAATACAACAAATTTTCCCATTTTTCTCTATAGAGAAGGACCGATTTGGAAACTCAGGATGAGGTAACCTGTGCTAATACCTCTGCTATCTTCAAGAATGCTTGGTGGCAGTATCGGAATTACCTGAAGAAAACGTACTTCACCGGCAATGAAACTCATCAAATTCCCTTACGTTCTCATGAGACACATTTACTGGACGATGACTGGGAACGCCTTGTTCTGTACTGGTCCCGAACCAAGAATGTGGTAAGGTCTATGAGCTCATTTTCTATTTTTAAGTACTATATTCTTGCGTCTTATTGTACTCTGTTCATGTAGAACAAGTGCCTAAACCTCAAGAACAAATGTTCTAATTTAAGATTCCATTGCTATCATAGTTCCAAAAAGCGATAGACGTTAATTGCGCGTTTTGCCACCGCCTTGCGGTTTACTGACCAAAGCGCATGCTTATGCTCAGTTATGCACAGATTAAGCATAGTTATGCGCAATTTGTTTCGCCAACGCCTCAAGCCTAGGCGCGCTTAAGCGCTTGCTTAGGCACGCCTTTTTTAACTATGATTGCTATCGTGCATACTGCTTTGCTCTTGTATCACTGTATTTACTCATACAAACTTATTTTTAAATTGAAGGATCCAATCGAAACTCCAATGGCACAGCAGGTATGTTCACGCATGTTTTTTTAACAGGCTTGTTCTTATCAATAACTCTGTTGATTTCAATTTCAATTGTGTATACAGTTGACTTATCATATCATGCACATTACTAGCATCACAACAAAGCAAATAGTGTTGTTGTACATGTAGACTCGTGGTACCCATCTGAAATCTTGTTGTGCCGTGTAGTTTCCCACGCTTTGTATTCTTTCACTGCTGCTTTGTCTTGAACTAATATGATTTGAACCGTGTCTCTATTTTGATTTGGCAAGACAATGTAGTGACCATAGGACATAGATATATGTTTGTTTGATGCTTTTATTATGTACTAGTACTTGGCAATAGAAGACTCGGTAGTTTAACCATGTCCACCTTACTAATGAACTGGTTCACCGAAATGAATTTCATATACTAGTACATGCTAAACTGTCATGTGTCTGCTTGTTTCTTCTTTTAGAATGCTGACATAATATTGGGGAAGAGTGCCTTATTAAGCAATGGTAAAGGAAGTAATGCAGATAAGGTTCAGGATAGTGACATATCCTTGTTGGTCACCAACAAAGCTGATAAAACAACTAAGGAAGACTATCTCGAAGACAGTGAGACAACCCCAAAGTCCTGTCTTGGTTTAGTGTTGGAGTTACTGGCCACTACCGCTTGCACAAGCTATTCAAACTCACTGTCTGAATCAGTTTGGTTTCTTGTGTCTCAACTACAAGCAGAAAGACATCGATCAGCTGTGCTGCGACAAGAAGCGGAAGGACTATGGAAGTCCCTGGAGCATTCAGATGCATACTTTCTGGTGCAGCAACAAGCGTTGGAGGATTTTAGCGCCAAACAGGACAAAGCTAATAAGCTTGCTAAGCTTATTGCCAGCATGGTGGATACCATGTTTCTTGAGCTCTTTTGAAGTTGGTTCAGTTATGCTCATGTTTTCCTGCCGCGTTTATTTGCACTGGTGGCCAATTTTGATGGTCAGTGTATGTAATATGCTGCTTTGTTCCCTATATTTGCACTAGTGGCGAACTTTGATGCCCAGTGGATGTAATATGTGTAATAGCGGTAATAAGCTAGCGTTAATTGCTTGCTTATTTATTTCCTTATTGTCTTGTTTATTTGTTTTCTTGTAGTCAGTCCTGTTCTTTTTCCGCGGTTTGCTAGTGGCCGGAATAACCTATTTTTTAAAACTAGGCCACATTAACAATGGGCTACATATTTACTGTAGTTAACATGGGCCTCCTACGGGCCGTAGAAACAATGGGCCTTCTAAGGGCCGTAGAAACAATGGGCCTTCTATGGGTCGTTTACACAATGGGCCTTCTACGGGCCGTATCATCAACGTGCCTTCTGTGGGCCGTATGATCGGTTGGCCAAACATGGGGCAATAACAGACCACATTATGGTCGTAAATGAGCTAGAGTTGAAATCGTCCGTTCATGGGCCGACCTTAATGGGCCGTCGTTAATAGGCCGTATTTGATGACGCTATGAAAACGACCCAACGTATTAACGGGCCACAAACGGGCCGACTGTAACCACGGGCTGTATTTGGCCCACAAGCAGAAAATGACAGTAACGGGCCGAAAGTAAACGAATGCTGGAAATGAGCCCAAGAATAAATGGGCCATATTTGATGACGCTATGAAAATGGCCCAACGTATTAACGGGCCACAAATGGGCCGACTGTAACCACGGGCTGTATTTGGCCCACAAGCAGAAAATGACTGTAACGGGTCGAAAGTAAATGAATGCTGGAAATGAGCCCAAGAATAAGTGGGCCCTAAGAAGGCCGAAAGATAACATGAGCTGGAAACGGCCCAACGGAATAATGGACCGTTAATGGGCATAAAGTGGTACACTGTTCATTACAGGCCAGTTTTAGCACGGGCCGTTAATGGGTCGAGAGTAATAAGGGCCTCATATGGGCCGAAAGATGTCATGGGCCATACATGGGCCGGAAGTTAAAACGGGCTAGAATTATATTGGACGGCCCAGATGACGCTACTCGGCCTAATTCGGATAGGCCGTAAACGGGCCCTGGGTTAGCGGGCTGTAAATGGGCTATATGCGAACAAGCCATTAACAGGCTTGCCGTGGGCCGGCCTGCCACCTTTTGACCAAGTCAAACATGCCGGCCTTTTCACAGGAATGGGCCTCTGTTGGGTCGTGCCACGTGTCGGCGTATCATAGGCGCTTTGGGTCCGATGAGTGGATGACATCTGTCCCAACGGTGAGCCGACACGTGTTTCCTCCAGCCAATGATGATTTTACACATGGAAAATCCCCATTGGTCGGGGCTGTTAGCGGGTTATCGGATCCAAAACCGGACCCGATAGCTTAACGGCGTTCCGTTACGGTGGATGCCACGTGTCGGTCACCCTTGATGAAAGCACTTCTGTGACGCGCGATTTATTGTCATGGAAGTGGACACTTTCGTGATGATAATTTTGGTAATGTCATGGAACACTTCTACGACAGCATAGGTATGACTATCTTGATTCTGTCATAAAATCGTCATGGATGTGCATGCATGAAAGAAAACGTGACCTACTGTGACAAACACGTATCATCATGTAAGTGTATTTTTTTGTAGTGTAACTTGATCTGAAGTTCCATGATCATCATCATTAGCTTCCTCACTAATTGGTGTAGGAATCACTGGAACTAGTTTCTGTGATGAACTACTTTCCAATTCGGGAGAAGGTACAATTAGCTCATCAAGTTCTACTTTCCTCCCACTCACTTCTTTCGAGAGAAACTCCTTCTCATGAAAGGATCCATTCTTAGCAACGAATATCTTGCCTTCGGATCTGTGATAGAAGGTGTACCCAACAGTTTCCTTTGGGTATCCTATGAAGACACATTTCTCCGACTTGGGTTCGAGCTTATCAGGTTGAAGCTTTTTCACATAAGCATCGCAACCCCAAACATTGAGAAACGACAACTTGGGTTTCTTGCCACCACAGTTCATAAGGCGTCGTCTCAATAGATTTAGATGGTGCCCTATTTAACATGAATACAATTGTCTCTAAAGCATAACCCCAAAACGATAGTGGTAAATCGGTAAGAGACACCATAGATCGTACCATATCTAATAAAGTACGATTATGACGTTCGGATACACCATTACGCTATGGTGTTCCAGGTGCGTGACTTGTGAAACTATTCCACATTGTTTCGAATGAAGACCAAACTCGTAACTCAAATATTCGCCTCCACGATTAGATCGTAGAAACTTTATTTTCTTGTTATGATGATTCTCTACTTCACTCTAAAATTCTTTGAACTTTTCAAATGTTTCAGACTTGTGTTTCATCAAGTAGATATACCCATATCTGCTCAAATCATCTGTGAAGGTCAGAAAATAACGATACCCGCCGCGAGCCTCAACACTCATTGGTCTGCATACATCAGTATGTATGATTTCCAATAAGTCAGTCGCTCGCTCCATTGTTCCGGAGAACAGAGTTTTAGTCATCTTGCCCATGAGGCATGGTTCGCAAGCACCAAGTGATTCATAATCAAGTGATTCCAAAAGCCCATCATTATGGAGTTTCTTCATGCGCTTTACACCAATATGACCTAAATGGCAGTGCCACAAATAAGTTGCACTATCATTATCAACTTTGCATCTTTTGGCTTCAATATTATGAAAATGTGTATCACTACGATCGAGATCCAACAAAAATAGACCATTCATCAAGGGTGCATGGCCATAAAAGATACTACTCATATAAATAGAACAACCATTATTCTTCGATTTAAATGAATAACCGTCTTGCAAAAAACATGATCCAGATATAACATTCATGCTCAACGCTGGCACCAAATAACAATTATTTAGGTCTAAAACTAATCCCGATGGTAGATGTAGAGGTAGCGTGCCGACGGCGATCACATCGACTTTGGAACCATTTCCCACGCGCATCATCACCTCTTCCGTAGCTAATCTTCATTTAATCCGTAGCCCCTATTTCGAGTTACAAATATTAGCAACCGAACCAGTATCAAATACCTAGGTGCTACTACGAGCATTAGTAAGGTACACATCAATAACATGTATATCAAATATACCTTTGTTCACTTTGCCATCCTTCTTATCCGCCAAATACTTGGGGCAGTTCCACTTCCAGTGTCCAGTCCCTTTGAAGTAGAAGCACTCAGATTCAGGCTTGGCTCCAGACTTGGGTTTCTTCGCGGGAGTAGCAACTGGCTTGCTATTCTTCTTGAAGTTCCCCTTCTTTCCCTTGCCCTTTTTCTTGAAACTAGTGGTCTTGTTAACCATCAACACTTGATCCTCCATTTTGATTTATACCTTCGCAACTTTGAGCATAGCGAAGAGCTCGGGTATTATCTTCTGCATCCCTTGCATATTATAGTTCATCACGAAGCCTTTATAGCTTGGTGGCAGTGATTGAAGAACTCTATCAATAACACTATCTTCATCAACTTTGCATCCAAGTTGAGTCATGTGATTGTAGTACCCAGACATTCTGAGTAAGTGTTCACTGATGGAACTGTTCTCCTCTATCTTGCAGCCATAGAACTTATTGGAGACTTCATATCCCTCAATTCAGGCATTTGCTTGAAATATTAACTTCAACTCTTGGAACATCTGATATGCTCCATGACGTTCAAAAACATCTTTGAAGTCCCGATTCTAAGCCCTAAAGCATGGCACACTAAACTATCGAGTAGTCATCAAAACGAGCTTGCCAGACGTTCATAACGTCAGGAGTTGCTCCTGCAGCAGGCCTGTCACCTAGCGGTGCTTGAAGGACATAATTCTTCTGTGCAGCAATGAGGATAATCCTCAAGTTACGGACCCAGTCCGTGTAGTTGCTACCATCATCTTTCAACTTAGCTTTCTCTAGGAATGCATTAAAAGTCAAGGGAACGGTAGCATGGGCCATTGATCTACAACAACATAGATATGCAAAAACTATCAGGACTAAGTTCATGATAAATTTAAGTTCAATTAATCATATTACTAAAGAACTCCCACTTAGATAGACATCCCTCTAGTCATCTAAATGATCACGTGATCCAAATCAACTAAACCATGTCCAATCATCACGTGAGATGGAGTAGTTTTCAATGGTGAACATCTTATGTTGATCATATCTACTATATGATTCACGCTCGACATTTTGGTCTCCAGTGTTCCGAGGCCATGTCTGTACATGCTAGGCTCGTCAAGTTTAACCCGAGTATTCTGCATGTGCAAAACTGTCTTACACCCGTTGTATTTGAACGTAGAGATTATCACACCCGATCATCATGTGGTGTCTCGGCACGACGAACTGTCGCGACGGTGCATACCCAGGGAGAACACTTGTATCTTAAAATTTTGTAAGGGGTCATCTTATAATGCTACCGCCGTACTAAGCAAAATAAGAATCGTAATAAGATAAATATCACATGCAATCAAAATATGTTACATGATATGGCCATCATCATCTTGTGCTTTTGATCTCCATCTCCAAAGCATCGTCATGGTCTCCATGGTCACCGGCTTGGCACCATGATCTTCATCGTAGCATCGTGGTCGTCTCGCCAACTATTGCTACTACTACTATCGCTAACTCATAGTGATAAAGTAAAGCAATTACATGGCCTTCCAAATTCATACAATAAAGAGACAACCATAAGGCTCATGCCGGTTGCCGATAATTGACAAAACATGATCATCTCATACAATAACGTATAACTCATCACGTCTTGACCATATCACATCACAACATGCCCTGCAAAAACAAGTTAGACGTCCTCTACTTTGTTGTTGCAAGTTTTATGTGGATTCTACGGGCTTAGCAATAACCGTTCTTACCTACGCATCAAAACCACAACGATATTTCGTCAAGTGTGTTGTTTAAACCTTCACAAGAACTGAGAGCTGTCACACTCAATTTAACTAAAGTTGGAGAAATAGACACCCACTAGCCACCTTTGTGCGGAGCACGACGGTAGAACCAGTCTCATGGACGCAGTCATGTAATGTCGGTTTGGGCTGCTTTATCCAACAATACCGCCAAATCAAAGTATGACATGCTGGTAAGCAGTATGACTATTATCGCCCACAACTCATTGTGTTCTACTCGTTGATATCATCTACACATAGACCTGGCTCATGATGCTACTGTTGGGGAACGTAGTATTTTAAAAAAATTCCTATGATCACGCAAGATCTATCTAAAAGAAGCATATCAACGAGCGGGGATAGTGTGTCCACGTACCCTCGTAGACCGAAAGCGGAAGTGTTTAGTAACACGATTGATGTAGTCAAACGTCTTCGCGATCCAACCGATCAAGTACCGAACGCACGGCACCTCCACAATCTGCACACGTTCAGCTCGGTGACGTCACTCGAACTCTTGATCCAGTTGAGTCCGAGGGAGAGTTTCGTCAGCACGACGGGGTGGTGACAGTGATGATGAAGTTACCGACGCAGGCCCTCGCCTAAGCACTGCAACGATATGACCGAGGTGTGTAACTGTGGAGGGAGGCATCACACACGGCTAAGAAATCAACTTGAGTGTCTATGGGGTGCCCCTCCCCACGTATATAAAGGAGGGTGGGAGAAGGAGGGCCGACCATAGGGGGCGCACCCAAGGGGTGGAGTCCTACTCCTAGTTGGAGTAGGTTCCACCCTTTCCTAGTCCTACTAGGAAAAGGAGGAAAGAGGAGGAGGGGAGAAGGAAAGGGGGGCCGCCCCCAAACCCTAAACCAATTCGGTTTGGGCCTAGGGGGAGCGCGCCCCACCACATGCTTGCTGCCCTCTTTCTCCACTAGGGCCCAATAAGGCTCATAGACTCCCCGGGGGTTTCAGGTAACCTCCCGGTACTCCAAAAAATACCCGATACACTTCGGAACCTTTCCGGTGTCCGAATATAACCTTCCAATATATCAATTTTTATGTCTCGACCATTTCGAGACTCCTTGTGATGTACGTGATCTCATCCGGGACTCTGAACTACCTTCGGTACATCAAAACACATAAAGTCATAATACCGATCATCATCGAATGTTAAGCGTGCGGACCCTACGGGTTCGAGAACTATGTAAAAATGACAGAGACCCATCTCCGGTCAATAGCCAATAGTGGAACCTAGATGCTCATATTTTTTCCTACATATTCTACGGAGATATTTATCGGTCAAACCGCACAACAACATACATTGTTCCCTTTGTCATCGATATGTTACTTCCCCGAGATTCGATTGTCGGTATCATCATACCTAGTTCAATCTCGTTATCGGCAAGACTCTTTAGTCGTTCCGTAATACATCATCTCATGACTAACTCATTAGTCATTTGCTTGCAAGGCTTATTATGATGTGTATTACCGAGAGGGCCCAGAGATACCTCTCTAACACTCGGAGTGACAAATCCTAATCTTGATCTATGCCAACACCACAAACACTTTCAGAAACATCTGTAGAGCATCTTTATAATTACCCAGTTACGTTGTGATGTTTGATAGCATACAAGGTGTTCCTCCGGTATTCGGGAGTTGCATAATCTCATACTCAGAGGAACATGTATAAGTCATGAAGAAAGCAATAGCAGTAAAACTAAACGATCATAGTGCTAAGCTAACGGATGGGTCTTGTCCATCACATCATTCTCCTAATGATGTGATCCCGTTGATCAAATGACAACACATGTCTATGGTTAGGAAACATAACCATCTTTGATTAACGAGCTAGTCTAGTAGAGGCATACTAGGGACACTCTATTTTGTCTATGTATTCACACATGTATCAAGTTTCCAGTTAATATAATTCTAGCATGAATAAAAGGCATTTATCATGATATACGAGGAAATAGAAATAAAAACTTTATTATTGCCTCTAGGTCATATTTCTTTCACACCCACCGTTTGCTATTTTCTTGAGATAAGCCACTAGTGAAATCTACGGCCCCTGGGTCTCTTCTTTACATTATTTGCCTTTGCGATCTATTTTCCTTTGCTTTTATTTTCATATCTATTAAACCAAAAATACCTTGCTGCAATTTATCTTATTTGGTGTTCGATCTATGAATATTTACAACTCTATCACGTCCATTACCCGAAAGGGACTGACAACCCCCTTTACACGCCGGGTTGCGAGTATTTGTTATTTCTGTGCAGGTGTTGTTTACGTTGTGTTGCTTGGTTCTCCTACTGGTTCGATAACCTTGGTCTCATCACTGAGGGAAATACCTACTGCTGCTATACTGCATCATCCCTTCCTCTTTGGGGAAATACCGACGTAGTTCTAGCAGACATCAGCGGGTTACAGGAGCATTTTATGAGTCGCCACAAATTTACGAGTATTAAAGCCGGCTAGAGGTTGGAGGGTCATTTAATCGATGAAATACGAGAAGGTACAGGGGCAAAATTCAGCTAAGTGCTATACAAACAGGTTTCACAGATTACAGCGTTATTTACGGATCTGGGATAGTTTCAAAAAAGGAAATTATTCCTAAACCTAAGGGACGGAGGATGAACCCGTATATCAAAAGGTGAATCCTACAACACTTGAACGGATCTGTGATGGAGCTAAATAAGTTGAAAACTACAACCGCCCGACTTCAGTATTGTATCAGTGTCAGAACTAAGCACCATGAGTGATGAACTAGCAGCGGTTGAGATGAACGAGGATGAACTAGAAGAACAGGAAACCCTAATGCATATCAGAGGGGGAATGAGATAAAAACCTGGAAGGGCTGATGAACAGCGGAGACGCATCGCGGTTATCTGGTTCGTTCGGGTTGATGCAGCAGCGAGGGCTGGTGCAGACGTCGAGGACGAATGGCAATGGTGAAGCTCGAGGAGCAGCGGATGGCGCGAGGAAGACGAATGGAGATGGGGTAAAAAGTCAGAAGAACCCCCCTCGTGCCTATTTATAAGGAGGTAAAATGAACAGTAAAATGGCAGATGCGTAAATCGAGGAGGCGGAATAATTATCTTAACAGCAAATGTGCCTTGATTTTCAGGATGATCAGTTAATGCAAAGATCTGTTGCGACATCCTCAGAGCTCTTTTAATAAGATGATGACGTCACATCATGGTGGGTTATCAGGTTATGGACTGAATAATAAGAAGGTGTAGGAGACTCTCCAATAAAAGATGGAAGATTGATGTGAACATGTTCAACTCAACCTAGGGCCTAATGTTGGGGATATAACCCATAGTATAACCCGCCCAGGAGGGGCCGGGTGATACCTTTGGCGAGTCAATAAATAAGGCCCAAGAAGGCTTGGCAAGAACAAGATAAGGGAGCCGGAGGCGACTTACCAGCAGGCTCATAGAAGCCCATGATCTGGGAATAGCCCAAGACCCGGAGGTGTAAGCTGCCATATGGCAACTTACCTTACAAGAAATAATGTTTTAGACATAGAGTCGGTTATATTGTATAAACCAGCCTGGACTCTTGTAAGCCGCCGGGCCTCGACATGTGTATATAAAGGCCTGACCCGGCGGCGGCTTAGGACAGAAGACAATTGATCGATAACTAGGTTAAGCGTATTTTTCTCCCTGGTAATCGAGACTCGAGCAATACAACTAGAAGCAGGAGTAGGGCCTTTATCTCCACCGCGGGGGGCTGAAACCTCGGTAAATTCCTTGTGTCCTTTGTCTCGTTTAACCCCTTCAAGCTAACTACGTCGTAATGGCTCCACATCTAAGTCCTTCTACTAGGACATCTGCCATGACAAAACCACGACATCGCTGGTGTCCTCCTCCTCCGACGTAGGAATAAATGCATCTTCCCACCGATCGTCGTCTTTGGACCAGGCCGATGCCTGTCCCATAACGCACTGTGATATGGCCAGTGCCTTCTGACGACGCTTCTCCACCAGTTCCGCGCGCCGCCTTGCCCTCCTCTCCGCCCAGATGGCATTCTCGGGCGACGTCCTCCGGGTGGCGCCGGCGCCACTCCTCCATGACTCGCTTGTTCTCCTCGACGATGAGGAGGCGACGGTGTTGTCGATGATGTAAATGACGGTTAACGTCAGTAACTAAATGCGACGGAGGGGCGAATTCCTACGCCTGCTTGCGTGTCTAGATGTCCTGGAAGTTCATCTGGTTGCGAGGCCTCGAGAGGCGCCACGCCGCCGCGTCATACGTGCGGGTGGCCTAGTGGGCGGTCTCGAAGGTGCCGAGGCCAAGGGTACACGTCGCCACACTGCATCTCGGTGTAGAAGGTGTTGGAGGGGCGTGCACTTACGCCACGGTAGCCCGAAGCTCCCCGGCGGCGCGACGGCATGGTGGCGCATCGGCGGCGAGGCAAGAAAGCGGCAGAGGAAGCGAGGAGAGAGCGCGAGAGGCGCGTGGCGAGGCGAAGAGCGATGGGAGGGCGCTGCATTTTATAGGCGCGCTGGATGCCGCGTACCAAATCTAGCGCGCGCACGCCCGCTTTTTCCCACACACACAATCTTTTCCTGCGCGCCTGAGTTTCTCGCCTACGCTGGAGCGCGCAAAACCGTCTTGCGTGCGCAAAAATTGCATTTTACAGCTGATACGTCTCCAACGTATCTATAATTTTTGATTTTTCCATGCTATTATTCATGAAGTCTTGGATGTTTAATGGGCTTTATCATTCACTTTTATATCATTTTTGGGACTAACCTACTAACCCAAAGGCCGAGTCTAGATTGCTGTTTTTTGCCTGTTTCAGGGTTTTGCAGAAAAAGAATATCAAAGGGAGTCCAAACGGAATGAAACCTTTGTGAGAGATATTTTCGGAGAAAATCACGCATAAGAAGCTTGAGAACCACGTCAGGGGATCGAGGAGCTGCCCTCGAGGGTGGGGGGCACGCCCCCTGCCTCGAGGCCTCCTCAAGTGGCCTCGGTGCCCCCATTCTTCCTATATAAGTCCACGTACCCCAAAAACTCCGAAAACAGAGAGAAAACCATAATTCCACCGCCGTAGCTTCTGTTCCCGTGGAGATCCCATCTTGGAGCCTGTTCCGGAGCTCCACCGGAGGGGGATCCATCACGGAGGCCTTCATCATCATCATCATCGCCCTCACCATGAGTTGTGAGTAGTTTACCACAGACCTTCGGGTCCAGCTAGTATCTATATGGCTTCTTCTCTCTCTTTGGATCTCAATACAAAGTTCTCCTCGGTCTTCGAGGAGATCTATTCGATGTAATCTCTTTTTGCGGTGTGTTTGTCGAGATCCGATGAATTGTGAGTTTATGATCAAGGTTATGTATGAAAGATATTTGGTTCTTCTCTGAACTTTTTATGTGTGCTCATAATATCCTTGCAAGTCTCTTCGAATTATTGGTTTGGTTTGGCCTACTAGATCTATAGTTCTTGCAATGGGAGAAGTGCTTGGCTTTGGGTTCAATCTTGCGGTGTCCTTTCCCAGTGACAGTAGAGGCAGCAAGGCACGTATTGTATTGTTTCCATCGAGGATAAAAAGATGGGGTTTATATCATATTACCAGAGTTTATCCCTCTACATCATGTCATCTTGCTTAAGGCGTTACTACGTTCTTATGAACTTAATACACTAGATGCATGCTGGATAGCGGTCGATGTGTGGAGTAATAGTAGTAGATGCAGGCAGGAGTCGGTCTACTTGTCTCAAACGTGATGCCTATATACAATGATCATCCCTAGATAGTCTCATAATTATTCGCTTTTCTATCAATTGCTCGACAGTAATTTGTTTACCCGCCGTAGAATATCGCTATCATGAGAGAAGCCACTAGAGAAAACTATGGCCCCCCAGGTCTATTCTCAACATATCAATTTACATCAACTTTACTTTTACCGCTTTTATTTGCTGTTTTATTAAACTAAAAATACCAAAAATATAAACTATCATCTCTATCAGATCTCACTTTCTTAAGTGACCGTAAAGGGATTGGCAACCCCTTATCGCGTTGGCTGCGAATTTCTTATTTGTTTGTGCAGGTGCGAGGGACTTGCATGTGGTCTCCTACTGGATTGATACCTTGGTTCTCAAAAACTGAGGGATATACTTACGCTACTGTGCTGCATCTCCCTTTCCTCTTCGAGGGAATACAACGCAAGCTAAAGAGGTAGCAAGAAGAATTTCTGGCGCCGCTGCCGGAGAGGCTTACGCAAAAGTCATATACCAAGTACCTATCACAAACCCTTATCCTTCGCATTACATTTATTTGCCTCTCGTTTTCCTCCCCCCCACTTCACCCTTGCTGTTTTATTTGCCCTTCTTCCACCGTGTGTTTATCATTCACTTGCTTCTTGTTTGCTTGTGTGCTATGTGCCCTCTATTAGCTTGCATCTTCGCTTGCTAAAGTATGAAACCTCATCCACCTGCTAATCTCTTTAAGAGATCCAATTATGTTAAACCTATTGCTAGTGAGCTGTGTGCACTATATTATCTTTATGGGGTTTTGCTTGAAATTCATGAATCTGAAAATTGTGAGGAATTGTTAAAAGAAAAAGTGATTCATGATAGCTTGTTAAATAAAAAGCATGATTGCAATGATGTTATTGTAAATTCTATTGATGTCAATTGTGTTAATGATATGCAAAACCCTAAGCTTGGGGATGCTAGTATTGCTATGGCCACTATTTGTTGCGATGATCATGATTGGGGTGATTCTTCTTATGATCTTGAAAATTTATTTATACCCCATGATGAATGTAAGATTGATAATAATGTTTGCAATAATATTAAAAGTGGGTTTGGAGAGGTCACGACTTTAGTTATTATTGCTCCCATTATTTTGGAAGAGTGTCAACTTCGTATGCATGTGGATCGTGTTGAGAATATGTTTTATGATAGATATATTGTTGAATTTTCTTATGATCCTACATGCAATTATTTTGAGAGAGGAAAATATGGTTGTAGAAATTTTCATGTTACTAAATTACCTCTCTTAATGTTGAGATTGATCTTGTTTATTTCTTCTTCCTTGCATACGCTAGATCTTGCTTGCTATGATAATTTGTTTGCTTATAAAATGCCTATGCATAGGAAGTATGTTAGACTTAGATGTGTTTGCCATGCGCTTTATGATGCTCTCCTTGTCTTTCATGAGAGCATCACTAAAATTGTGCCTAGCTAGGGGCGTAAAACAATAGCGCTTGTTGGGAGGCAACCCAATTTTATATTTTTTTTATTTTTGTTGCTGTTAGGGAATAAATATTGCATCTAGCCTATGATTATATGTGGTTTCATGTTTTGTTTAGTATTTGTGCCAAGTAGAACCTTTGGGAAGACTTGTGTGAAGTTTATATGATCTTGCTGTGAAAAACAGAATCGTTAGCGCTAGCTAAAGTAGTCTTCAGATTTTACTGGAGCGAGATTTTTAGTTGATTCTTTTTGAAGATGATTGGTAGACAAATTACGCAAATTTTCCAATTTAGTTTGAATTTTTTGGAGTTCCAGAAGTAGGCGAAACCTACAAATTACTACAGACTATTCTGTTTTTGACAGATTCTGTTTTTCTTGTGTTGTTAGCTTATTCCGATGCATCTATGAGTAGTATTGGAGGATATGAACCATAGAGCAGTTGGAATATAGTAGGTTTAACACCAATATAAACAAAGAATAAATTCATTGCTGCACTTTTGAGTAGTGGTTTGCTTTCTTATACTAACGGAGCTCACGAGAATTTTTGTCTAAGTTTTGTGTTGTGAAGTTTTCAAGTTTTGAGTATTGCTTTGATGGACTATGGAACAAGGAGTAGCAAAGGCCTAAGCTTGGGGATGCCAATGGAACCCCAAGTAAATTCAATATAATCAAAAGCCTAAGCTTGGGGATGCCCCGGGAAGGCATCCCCTCTTTCGTCTTCATCCATCGGTAACTATACTTGGAGCTATATTTTTATTCGCAACATGTTATGTGTTTTGCTTGGAGCGTCTTGTATAATTTGAGTCTTTGCTTGTTAGTTTGCCACAATTATCCTTGATGGACACACCTATTTGAGAGAGTTAAATATGTCCTAGAAATTGTTAGAACACTCTATGTGCTTCACTTATATCTTTTGAGTTGAATAGTTTTTGCTCTAGTGCTTCACTTATATCTTTTAGAGCACGGTGGTGGTAATATTTTGTAGAAATTGTTGGAGTATCATGCTTCACTTATATCTTTTTTGGGAGTCTATTAAAACAGCATGGTAATGTGTTTAGGCTAAAGAAACTAGTCTTCACATGATAGACATCCAATGTCAATGTAGTAAAAAAATTCACACCAAGTGCATTGAATAGAATGATATGTTGGATGCTTGATAATTGTTTTGAGACATGAGGATAGTGATATTAGAGTCATGCTAGTGGAGTTATTATGAAATTGAGAAATACTTGTGTTAAGGTTAGTGATTCCCGTATCATGCACGTATGGTGAACCGCCATGTGACGGGGTTAGAGCATGAGGTATTTGTAGAATGCCAACCTTTGTGTGGAGGTCGGGGGCACGCGATGGTTAACTCCTACCAACCTCCCCCCTAGGAGCATGTGTTGATTACTTTGTTTTGATGACTCGTATATTTTTTGCAATAAGTATATGAGTTCTTATGACTAATGTTGAGTCCATGGATTATACGCACTCTCACCCTTCCACCATTGGTAGCCTCTCTCGTACCGCGCAACTTTCGCCGGTGCCATAAACCCACTATATATCCTTCCTCAAAACAGCCACCATATCTACCTATCATGGCATTTCCATAGCCATTCCGAGATATATTGCCATGCAACTTTCCACCGTTCTGTTCATATGACACGCATCATATTGTCATATTGCCATTGCATGATCATGTAGTTGACATCATATTTGTGGCAAAGCCTCCATGCATAATTTTTATACATGTCACTCTTGTTTCATTGCACTTACCGGTACACCGCTGGAGGCATTCATATAGAGTCATACTTTGTTGTTGTAGTATCGAGTTGTAATGAAAGTGTGATGATCATCATTACTAGAGCATTGTCCCATGGGAGGAAAGGCTAAATCTATAAAGCCCCTCCGCAAAAAAAAAAAAAGAAAAAAAGGGGAAGGCAAAGAAAGAAAAAAAGAAAGGCCCAAAAAAGAGAAAAAGAAAAGAAAAGGGACAATTGCTACTATCTTTTTCCACACTTGTGCTTCAAAGTAGCACCATGTTCTTCATTGTAGAGAGTCTCATGTTTAGTCACTTTCATATACTAGTGGGAATTTTTGTTATAGAACTTGGCTTGTATATTCCAATGATGGGCTTCCTCAAATGCCCTAGGTCTTCGTGAGCAAGCAAGTTGGATGCACACCCACTAGTTTCTTTTGTTGAGCTTTCATTCATTTTAGTTCTAGTGCATCCGTTGCATGGCAATCCCTACTCACTCACATTGATATCTATTGATGGGCATCTCCATAGCCCGTTGATATGCCTAGTCGATGTGAGACTATCTCCCTCCTTTTTGTCTTCTCCACAACCACCTCTATTCCACCCATAGTGCTATGTCCATGGATCACGTTCATGTATTGCGTGAAGGTTGAAAGGTTTGAAAAGATAGAGTATGAAAACAAATGCTTGGCTGAAATCGGGGTTGTGCATGATATGAATATTTTTGTGTTATAACGAGGGAGCATAGCCAACACTATATGATTTTGTAGGGATAACTTTCTTTAGCCATAGTATTTTGAGAAGACATGATTGCTTTGTTAGTATTGCTTGAAGTATTATTATTTCTCATGTCAATATAGACTTTTATCTTGAATCTTTCAGATCTGACCATTCATGCCATAATTAAGAGAGTTACATTGAAAAACTATATTGGTTAGCATTCCACATAAAAAATTCTTTCTTTATCATTTACCTACTCGAGGACGAGCAGAAATTAAGCTTGGGGATGCTTGATACGTCTCCAACGTATCTATAATTTTTGATTGTTCCATGCTATTATTTATAAAGTCTTGGATTTTTAATGGGCTTTGTCATTCACTTTTATATCATTTTTGGGACTAACCTACTAACCCAAAGGCCGAGTCCAGATTGTTGTTTTTTGCATGTTTCAGGGTTTTGCAGAAAAAGAATATCAAACGGAGTCCAAACGGAATGAAACCTTCGCGAGATATATTTTCGGAGAAAATCACACATAGGAAGCTTGAAAACCACGTCAGGAGATTGAGGAGCTGCCCTCGAGGGTGGGTGCATGCCCCCCTTCCCAGGGCGCGCCCCCTGCCTCGAGGCCTCCTCAAGTGGCCCCCGGTGCCCATCTTCTTCCTATATAAGTCCACGTACCCCAGAAACTCCGAGAACAGAGAGAAATCCCTAATTCCACAGCCGTAGCTTCTGTTCCCGAGGAGATCCCATCTTGGAGCCTGTTCCGGAGCTCCACCTGAGGGGGGTCCATCACGGAGGCCTTCATCATCATCATCATCGCCCTCACCATGAGTTGTGAGTAGTTTACCACAGACCTTCGGGTCCATAGCTAGTATCTAGATGGCTTCTTCTCCCTCTTTGGATCTCAATACAAAGTTCTCCTCGGTCTTCGAGGAGTTCTATTCGATGTAATCTCTTTTTGCGGTGTGTTTGTCGAGATCCGATGAATTGTGAGTTTATGATCAAGGTTATCTATGAAAGATATTTGGTTCTTCTCTGAACTTTTTATGTGTGCTCATAATATCCTTGCAAGTCTCTTCGAATTATTGGTTTGGTTTGGCCTACTAGATCTATAGTTCTTGCAATGGGAGAAGTGCTTGGCTGTGGGTTCAATCTTGTGGTGTCCTTTCCCAGTGACAGTAGGGGCAGCAAGGCACGTATTGTATTGTTGCCATCGAGGATAAAGGGATGGGGTTTATATCATATTGCTTGAGTTTATCCCTCTACATCATGTCATCTTGCTTAAGGCATTACTCTGTTCTTATGAACTCAATACACTAGATGCATGCTGGATAGCAGTCGATGTGTGGAGTAATAGTAGTAGATGCAGGCAGGAGTCGGTCTACTTGTCTCAGACGTGATGCATATATACAATGATCATGCCTAGATAGTCTCATAATTATTGGCTTTTCTATCAATTGCTCGACAGTAATTTGTTTACCCGCCGTAGAATATCGCTATCATGAGAGAAGCCACTAGAGAAAACTATGGCCCCCGGGTCTATTCTCAACATATCAATTTACATCAACTTTACTTTTACCGCTTTTATTTGCTGTTTTAATAAACTAAAAATACCAAAAATATAAACTATCATCTCTATCAGATCTCACTTTCCTAAGTGACCGTAAAGGGATTGACAACCCCTTATTGCGTTGGCGGCGAAGTTCTTATTTGTTTGTGCAGGTGCGAGGGACTCGCGCGTGGTCTCCTACTGGATTGATACCTTGGTTCTCAAAAACTAAGGGAAATACTTACACTACTGTGCTGCATCTCCCTTTCCTCTTCGAGGGAATACAACGCAAGCTCAAGAGGTAGCAAAAAGAATTTCTGGCGCCGTTGCCGGGGAGGCTTACGCAAAAGTCATATACCAAGTACCTATCACAAACCCTTATCCTTCGCATTACATTTATTTACCTCTCGTGTTCCTCTCCCCCACTTCACCCTTGCTGTTTTATTTGCCCTTCTTCCGTCGTGTGTTTATCATTCACTTGCTTCTTGTTTGCTTGTGTGCTATGTGCCCTCTATTAGCTTGCATCTTCGCTTGCTAAAGTATGAAACCTCATCCACCTGCTAATCTCTTTAAGAGATCAAATTATGTTGAATCTATTGCTAGTGAGCTGCGTACACTAGATTATCTTTATGGGGTTTTGCTTGAAATTCATGAATCCAAAAATTGTGAGGAATTGTTAAAAGAAAAAGTGATTCATCATAGCTTGTTAAATAAAAAGCATGATTGCAATGATGTTATTGTAAATTCTATTGATGTCAATTGTGTTAATGATATGCAAAACCCTAAGCTTGGGGATGCTAGTATTGCTATGGCCACTATTTGTTGCAATGATCATGATTGGGGTGATTCTTCTTATGATCTTGAAAATTTATTTAATCCCCACGATGAATGTAAGATTGATAATAATGTTTGCAATAATATTAAAAGTGGGTTTGGAGAGGTCATGACTTTAGTTATTATTGCTCCCACTATTTTGGAAGAGTGTCAACTTCGTATGCATGTGGATCGTGTTGAGAATATGTTTTGTGATAGATATATTGTTGAATTTTCTTATGATCCTACATGCAATTATTTTGAGAGAGGAAAATATGGTTGTAGAAATTTTCATGTTACTAAATTACCTCTATTCATGTTGAGATTGATCTTGTTTATTTCTTCTTCATTGCATACGCTAGATCTTGCTTGCTATGATAATTTGTTTGCTTATAAAAAGCCTATGCATAGGAAGTATGTTAGACTTAGATGTGTTTGCCATGTGCTTTATGATGCTCTCCTTGTGCTTCAATTCTTGTCTTTCATGAGAGCATCACTAAAATTGTGCCTAGCTAGGGGCGTAAAACGATAGCGCTTGTTGGGAGGCAACCCAATTTTATATTTTTTGTTTTTGTTGCTGTTAGGGAATAAATATTGCATCTAGCCTATGATTATATGTAGTTTCATGTTTTGTTTAGTGTTTGTGCCAAGTAGAACCTTTGGGAAGACTTTTGTGAAGTTTATATGATCTTGCTGTGAAAAACAGAATCATTAGCGCTAGCTAAACTAGTCTTCAAATTTTACTGGAGCGAGCTTCTTAGTTAATTCTTTTTGCAGATGATTGTTAGAAAAGTTGCGCAAATTTAACAATTTAGTTTGAATTTGTTGGAGTTCCAGAAGTAGGCGAAACCTATAGATTACTACAGACTATTCTGTTTTTGACATATTCTGTTTTTCGTGTGTTGTTTGCTTATTCCGATGCATCTATGGGTAGTATTGGAGGATATGAACTATAGAGAAGTTGGAATACAGTAGGTTTAACACCAACATAAACAAATAATGAATTCATTGCTGCAATTTTGAGTAGTGGTTTGCTTTCTTATACTAATGGAGCTCACGAGAATTTTTGTCTAAGTTTTGTGTTGTGAAGTTTTCAAGTTTTGAGTATTGCTTTGATGGACTATGGAACAAGGAGTAGCAAAGGCCTAAGCTTGGGGATGCCAATGGAACCCCAAGTAAATTCAAGATAATCAAAAGCCTAAGCTTGGGGATGCCCCGGGAAGGCATCCCCTCTTTCGTCTTCATCCATCGGTAACTATACTTGGAGCTATATTTTTATTCGCAACATGTTATGTGTTTTGCTTGGAGCGTCTTGTATAATTTGAGTCTTTGCTTGTTAGTTTGCCACAATTATCCTTGCTGGACACACCTATTTGAGAGAGTTAAATATGTCCTAGAAATTGTTAGAACACTCTATGTGCTTCACTTATATCTTTTGAGTTGAATAGTTTTTGCTCTAGTGCTTCACTTATATCTTTTAGAGCACGGTGGTGGTAATATTTTGTAGAAATTGTTGGACTATCATGCTTCACTTATATCTTTTTGAGAGTCTATTAAAACAGCATGGTAATGTGTTTAGGCTAAAGAAACTAGTCTTCACATGATAGAAATCCAATGTCAATGTAGTAAAAAAATTCACACCAAGTGCATTGAATAGAATGAGATGTTGGATGCTTGATAATTGTTTTGAGACATGAGGATAGTGATATTAGAGTCATGCTAGTGGAGTAATTATGAAATTGAGAAGTACTTGTGTTAAGGTTAGTGATTCCCGTATCATGCACGTATGGTGAACCGCCATGTGATGGGGTCAGAGCATGAGGTATTTGTAGAATGGCAACCTTTGTGTGGAGGTCGGGGGCACGCGATGGTTAACTCCTACAAACCTCCCCCCTAGGAGCATGCGTTGATTACTTTGTTTTGATGACTCGTAGATTTTTTGCAATAAGTATATGAGTTCTTATGACTAATGTTGAGTCCATGGATTATACGCACTCTCACCCTTCCACCATTGCTAGCCTCTCTTGTACCGCGCAACTTTCGCCGATGCCATAAACCCACTATATATCCTTCCTCAAAACAGTCACCATATTGTTCCTCAAAACAGCCACCATATCTACCTATCATGGCATTTCCATAGCCATTCCGAGATATATTGCCATGCAACTTTCCACCGTTCCATTCATATGACACGCATCATATTGTCATATTGCCGTTGCATGATCATGTAGTTGACATCGTATTTGTGGCAAAGCCACCAAGCATAATTTTTATACATGTCACTCTTGTTTCATTGCACTTACCGGTACACCGCCGGAGGCATTCATGTAGAGTCATACTTTGTTGTTGTAGTATCGAGTTGTAATGAAAGTGTGATGATCATCATTACTAGAGCATTGTCCCATGGGAGGAAAGGCTAAATCTATAAAGCCCCTCCGCAAAAAAAGAAAAAAAAGGGGAAGGCAAAGAAAGAAAAAAAGAAAGTCCCAAAAAAAGAGAAAAAGAAAAGAAAAGGGACAATTGCTACTATCTTTTTCCATACTTGTGCTTCAAAGTAGCACTATGTTCTTCATTGTAGAGAGTCTCATGTTTAGTCACTTTCATATACTAGTGGGAATTTTCGTTATAGAACTTGGCTTGTATATTCCAATGATGGGCTTCCTCAAATGCCCTAGGTCTTCGTGAGCAAGCAAGTTGGATGCACATCCACTAGTTTCTTTTGTTGAGCTTTCATTCATTTTAGTTCTGGTGCATCCGCTGCATGGCAATCCCTACTCACTCACATTGATATCTATTGATGGGCATCTCCATAGCCCGTTGATATGCCTAGTCGATGTGAGACTATCTCCCTCCTTTTTGTCTTCTCCACAACCACCTCTATTCCACCCATAGTGCTATGTCCATGGCTCACGCTCATGTATTGCGTGAAGGTTGAAAGGTTTGAAAAGATGGAGTATGAAAACAAATGCTTGGCTGAAATCGGGGTTGTGCATGATATGAATATTTTTGTTAGATAACGAGGGAGCATAGCCAACACTATATGATTTTGTAGGGATAACTTTCTTTAGCCATAGTATTTTGAGAAGACATGATTGCTTTGTTAGTATTGCTTGAAGTATTATTATTTCTTATGTCAATATAGACTTTTATCTTGAATCTTTCAGATCTGAACATTCATGCCATAATTAAGAGAGTTACATTGAAAAACTATATTGGTTAGCATTCCACATAAAAATTCTTTCTTTATCATTTACCTACTCGAGGACGAGCAGAAATTAAGCTTGGGGATGCTTGATACGTCTCCAACGTATCTATAATTTTTAATTGTTCCATGCTATTATTTATGAAGTCTTGGATTTTTAATGGGCTTTATCATTCACTTTTATATCATTTTTGGGACTAACCTACTAACCCAAAGGCCGAATCCAGATTGTTGTTTTTTGCCTGTTTTAGGGTTTTGCAGAAAAAGAATATCAAACGGAGTCCAAACGGAATGAAACCTTCGCGAGAGATATTTTCGAGGAAAATCACGCATAGGAAGCTTGAGAACCACGTCAGGGGATCGAGGAGCTGCCCTCGAGGGTGGGGGCGCGCCCCCCTTCCCAGGGCGCGCTCCCTGCCTCAAGGCCTCCTCAAGTGGCCCCCGGTGCCCCCTTCTTCCTATATAAGTCCACGTACCCAGAAACTCCGAGAACAGAGAGAAAACCCTAATTCCACCGCCGTAGCTTCTGTTCCCATGGAGATCCCATCTTGGAGCCTGTTCCGGAGCTCCACCTGAGGGGGATCCATCACGGAGGCCTTCTTCATCATCATCATCACCCTCACCATGAGTTGTGAGTAGTTAACCACAGACCTTCGGGTCCATAGCTAGTATCTAGATGGCTTCTTCTCCCTCTTTGGATCTTAATACAAAGTTCTCCTCGGTCTTCGAGGAGATCTATTCGATGTAATCTCTTTTTGCGGTGTGTTTGTCGAGATCCGATGAATTGTGAGTTTATGATCAAGGTTATCTATGAAAGATATTTGGTTCTTCTCTGAACTTTTTATGTGTGCTCATAATATCCTTGCAAGTCTCTTCGAATTATTGGTTTGGTTTGGCCTACTAGATCTATAGTTCTTGCGGGAGAAGTGCTTGGCTTTGGGTTCAATCTTGCGGTGTCCTTCCCCAGTGACAGTAGGGGCAGCAAGCCACATATTGTATTGTTGCCATTGAGGATAATGGGATGGGGTTTATATCATATTGCTCGAGTTTATCCCTCTACATCATGTCATCTTGCTTAAGGCGTTACTCTGTTCTTATGAACTCAATACACTAGATGCATGCTGGATAGCGGTCGATGTGTGGAGTAATAGTAGTAGATGCAGGCAGGAGTAGGTCTACTTGTCTCGGACGTGATGCCTATATACAATGATCATGCCTAGATAGTCTCATAATTATTCGCTTTTCTATCAATTGCTCGATAGTAATTTGTTTACCCGTCGTAGAATATCGCTATCATGAGAGAAGCTACTAGAGAAAACTATGGCCCCTGGGTCTATTCTCAACATATCAATTTACATCAACTTTACTTTTACCGCTTTTATTTGCTGTTTTATTAAACTTAAAATACCAAAAATATAAACTATCATCTCTATCAGATCTCACTTTCCTAAGTGACCGTAAAGGGATTGACAACCCCTTATCGCGTTGGCTGCAAAGTTCTTATTTGTTTGTGCAGGTGCGAGGGACTCGCGCGTGGTCTCCTACTGGATTGATACCTTGGTTCTCAAAAACTAAGGGAAATACTTACGCTACTATGCTGCATCTCCCTTTCCTCTTCGAGGGAATACAACGCAAGCTCAAGAGGTAGCAACAGCGCGCACACATTTTTTTAAAATCACAGTTGGAGATGCTCTTATATCCCTTTCGACATATTTTATAATGTGTTCTACGCTGTTGAAAGCTAGATCTCACAAAAAAAATCCCCATTGTGTGTGATGCATAGCTCCAATGTCCAATTACAAAAAATGTGTATATCAATTGTACATCCTTAATCCAAATGCCAAAGGTGGCAAGGTTGACTACTTTCGCTCTTAACTTCCAATAAGTTTACAACTTTGACTTATTTGAGGTTGAACTTATGTACATTTCCAAGGGCCTTAAGAGCTGCATTTAAACTAAGAAAGCAAGCACAAAGTCATAGAAACATCTCCCTGGTTTGCTCTAAACTTCCCTACTGGGCATACCAGTTTTGGCCATCATCGCCTTTGGTGTCGAAGATTTTCACCTCGTGGATTGAATTCTCGTGATTAGGGGTGTTTGCCAGGACTTTAAATGGGGAACATCGCCAACATGCACCCGGATGACGATTCATCACCCGCGCCATGCTAAAACAACAGGGAAGTTATGAAATCATAAGGACAGGAAAGTTATGTTATACTATGTACTCCCTCCGTCTCAAAATAAGTGACTCAAGTTTGTACTAAATTTAGTACAAAGTTGAGTCACTTATTCTGGGACGGAGGGAGTATATAAATAGCACAAGGATCACCTTGGCTGAAAAAATTCTGAACCAATTCCGTTTACCTATGGCGTTAGATATGGATCTCGTCGTTTTATCCTTAGTAGCAACAATACATACGTCTCGGTTCCCCTTCTGTCACTGGAATCAAGCACCGTAAGATCGGACCCACTACAAAGCACCTCTTCCCATTGCAAGATAAAGAGATCAAGTTGGCCAAACAAAACCCAAATATCGGAGAAGAAATACGAGGCTATAAGCAACCATGCATAAAAGAGATCAAAGAAACTCAAATACTTTCATGGATATAAAAAGATAGATCTGATCATAAACTCAAAGTTCATCGGATCCCAAAAAACACACCGCAAAAATAGTTACATCATATGGATCTCCAAGAGACCATTGTATTGATAATCAAGAGAGAGAGAGGAAACCATCTAGCTACTAACTATGGACCCGTAGGTCTACAAAGAAATACTCACGCATCATCGTAGAGGCACCAATGGAGGTGGCGAACCCCATCCGAGATCGTGTCTAGATTGGATCTGGTGGTTCTAGACTTTGCGGCGGCTGGATGAATATTTTGTCGACTCCCCTAGGGTTTCTGGAATATCTTAGTATTTATAGAGCAAAGAGGCGGTGTGGGAGGCCACCGAGGTGGGCACAACCCACTTGGGCGCGCCAGGGGGGCCTGGCGCACCCTGGTGGGTTGTGCCCCCTAGGGGCACCCCCAGGTGCTGCCTTAGCCCATCAGGTGTCTTGTGGCCCATAAAAATTCTCCGAAAAGTTTCGCAGTGTTTGGGCTCCGTTTGATATTGATTTCCTGCGATGTAAAAAACATGTAGAAAACAACAACTGGTACTTGGTACTATGTCAATTGGTTAGTACAAAAAATGATATAAAATGACTATAAAATGATTGTAAAACATCCAAGAATGATAATATAACAACATGGAACAATAAAAAATTATAGATACTTTGGAGACGTATCATATGGCCATCATCATCTTGTGCTTTTGATCTCCATCTCCAAAGCATCATCATGATTTGCATCGTCACCGGCTCGACACCTTGATCTCCATCTTTGCATCATGGTTGTCTTGCCAACTATTGCTTCTACAACTATGCTAACTCATAGCGATAAAGTAGAGTAATTACATGGCGCTTGCATTTCATACAATAATTAAGAGACAACCATAAGGCTCCTGCCGGTTGTCGAAATTACAAAACATGATCATCTTATACAATAACGTATAACTCATCACATCTTGACCATATCACATCACAACATGCCCTGCAAAAACAAGTTAGACGTCCTATATTTTGTTGTTGCAACTTTTACGTGGCTGCTACAGGCTTCTAGCAAGAACCGTTCTTACGGCAAAAACCACAACAGTGATTTATCAAGTTTTCTGTTTTAACTTTCTTCAAGGACTAGCCGTAGTTAAATTCGATTCAACTAAGGTAGGAGAAACACACACCCTCCAGCCACCTTTATGCAAAACAAGTTGCATGCATGTATGTCGGTGGAACCGGTCTCATGTACGTGGACATGTATGGTTGGTCCGTGCCGCTTCATCTTACAATACCGCCGAATCAAAATAAGATGTTGGTGGTAAGCAGTATGACCACCACCGCCCACAACTCTTTGTGTTCTACTCATGCATATCATCTACACATAGACCTGGCTCATGATGCCACTGTTGGGGAACGTTGGAGGGAAACCAAAAAAAAATCTACGCACACCCAAGATCTATCCATGGAGATGCATAACAACGAGAGGGGGGAGTGTGTCTACATACCCTCGTAGACCGTAAGCAGAAGAGTTTATTAAAGTGATTGATGTAGAAAAACTTTTTCATGATCCAACCGATCAAGTACGTACCGAACGTACGGCACCTCCGCGTTCAGCACACGTTCAGCTCGGTGACGTCCTCGCCTTCTTGATCCAGCAATATGGGCGAAGTAGTAGATGAGTTTCGGCAACACAATGGCGTGATGATGGTGATGGTGAAGCTATCTCCGTGGGGCTTCACCTAAGCACTACGAAAATATGACCAAGGGACAAAACTGTGGAGAGGGGCGCTGTCGGTGTCAAAACTAGCGGATCTCGGGTAGGGGGCCCCGAACTATGTGTCTGAGGATCGATGGTAATAGGAGACTGGGGACATGATGTTTACCTAGGTTCAGGCCCTCTCGATCAAGGTAATACTGTCGGCATCCTGGGAACCAGGGTACCCAGACTTGCCTGTCTGCGGGCTGCGACGCGCTCCTTCAAGCAGGCGTGGTACAGCCTAGCTGATCGACCAGCTGCTCAAGACCCTCGCGAGGGGCCAAGCCTCGTGAGGAGAACGACGCCAAGACCCCCTCGGGGGCGGCCTCGACAAGGCGTCCCAGAGGGGCGGAGAATCCAAGGCCAAGCCTACCTCAGGAGGAGGCAGTGATGTCAGTAGTGACGCACCGCGCCAGCGAGTGCCAGCGCCCGCCAGCGGCACAATTGCCATTTCGGTGCATAGGAGACAGCGCAGCCGTTGGTTCCCAAGGAGCAGGGCAAAGGTTTCCTCTTTGGTGCAACAAGACCGAAGACCGCAAGGACGATAAGGAGGATGTCACCATCGAGCCCACCTCCGTGTCATCGCCTGATCCTTTTGTAGGCGAAGACTGCTTTTGTCAGGGTAGGAACGTCCTTGTGTTCCCGCTCAAATATGGCCGTTGTGGAATCCCTTCCCGCCTAAACATTTCGGGGGAAGAGGACCGTGGCCGCCTATATAAGTAGCTAGGACCTCCACTACAGAGGGGAGGGACTCACACACTTGACCACCACACAAGGAGCAAGAACACTAGCCTCATGACCCTCCCGAGCTCGCCTCCTGAGCTCAGGAACCCTTGTAACAGTTCATACTCTAGCTCACCCGGGGCCAATCCACCAAAGAAGGAAGTAGGGTATTAGACCTCGCGGTGGCCAGAACTTGGATAAACTCTTGTGTGTTTGTTCGTTGTTTGCTTGAATCCTTCCACCGAGACGAGAGCGAGGCGCTAGGTAGACGTGAGTGGGAGAGATCTTCGTTCACGCCCCTGTGTTCAAACTTAACGGGTTTTGCGGAGCCCTGAATCCGACAAATACCCTACTTCCTACCATATTAATATGGATGAATATGATTACAAGAGTTGATCTACCTCGAGATCGTAATGGCTAAACCCTACAGTCTAGCCTATGAGGATGTTATGATTCTCTAGCCTCTACGGACTAAACCCTACATTTTATATATGCATTGGAGGGGTCTAGGGTTTGTACATAATCATCTTGCAGAGGAAGGAAAGATCACCCGAACCTAAAACCTGCCATTATACGAATACATGAGTCCTATCTGGATATGAGAGACGATCTTAAACAATGATCTTCATGGCCCACCAGTCCGGTCTACCATGATTTATCCAGCCACATGAGGACCCCTCAATCCAGGACTCCCTCAGTAGCCCCTGAACCTGTCTTCGATGACGATGAGTTCGGCTTCCGTATTGTCTTCGGCATTGCAAGGCGGGTTCCTTCTTCCGAATATATCTTATGCAAAAAGGTGTATTTTGTTCGGCTCTGCATGGTTAGTACAACCCTTAGCCTCGAAGGCAAGGCATCGAAAGAAAACGAATATTATGTCTTTACTGACAACTTTTTGGTGAAGCGTCGCGTCCATCCCATTAACATACCGAACCATTTTACTTGGTCCTAGTTTTGCGTTTTGAGGTATAACCCCATTGACACGTCTTATCAAAGCAGAGACTGTGCCCGCTTATTAGGGGATACTTATGAATGTGACGTAAGCATCCAACCTGCGCATTACGCACGACCGCTTTGGGAACCAACGAGGTTTACGACTAAAGTGGGGAGACATTATGTATTCACAGTGTTATAAAAGGATACCAATCCCTTTCATCAGCCCCACGCTTTCCTCAAGATCGAGTTCTCCAATCTCCCTAGCCCCAACACCCTCATCTCTAGCGCCCGATGTTCTTCGTTCCTCAACCACTACTTCCTTCCCGGGCATTGGTTGGATCCGGCGCCGGGGAAAGTGGGAGGCCTCTACAGTTATTGAGAAAACCATGGCGGATCTTCGGAGCGTGGGCTATCTCGCTGCTGACATTGCACACTGAGTCCCTGCCAAGGGCCAGGTGGTTCCCATCCTAGAGGCGGGTGAGAGAGTCGTGTTTCTCTCGCACTTTGTTAGGGGGCTAGGGTTTCCGCTCCACCCCTTTGTTTGGGGTTTGCTTTTTTTTTTCTACGAGCTAGATTTCCACGATCTAGCCCCGAACTCAATTCTCCACATCTCCGCTTTTATAGTGGTGTGTGAAGCTTTTCTCCACGTTCCCCCACACGTCGGCCTATGGCTCAAAACCTTCAACGTGAATCCAAAGGTGGTGGATGGGCAATGATGACCCACAAGTGTAGGTGATCTATCGTAGTCCTTTTGATAAGTAAGAGTGTCGAACCCAACGAGGAGCAGAAGGAAATGATAGGCAGTTTTCAGTAAGGTATTTTTTGCAAGCACTGAAATTATAGGTAACAGATAGTTTTGTGATAAGGTAATTGGTAGCAAGTAACAAAACGTAAAAGTAAATAAGGTGCAACAAGATGGCCTAATCCTTTTTGTAGAAAAGGACAAGGCTGAACAAACTCTTATATGAAGGAAAGCGCTCCCGAGGACACATGGGAATTATCGCCCAGCTAGTTTTCATCACGATCATCTGATTCGCGTTCGGTACTTTGATAATTTGGTATCTGGGTGGAACGGTGCTTGGGTGCTGTCCTTACTTGGACAAGCCTCCCACTTATGATTAACCTCTATTCCAAGCATCCGCAACTACAAAAGAAGTATTAAGGTAAACCTAACCATAGCATGAACCATATGGATCCAAATCAGCCCCTTACGAAGCAACACATAAACTAGGGTTTAAGCTTCTGTCACTCTAGCAACCCATCATCTACTTATTACTTCCCAATGCCTTCCTCTAGGCCCAAATAATGGTGAAGTGTCATGTAGTCGACGTTCACATGACACCACTAGAGGAGAGACAACATACATCTCATCAAAATATCGAACGAATACCAAATTCACATGACTACTAATAGCAAGACTTCTCCCATGTCCTCAGGAACAAAAGTAACTACTCACAAGACATAATATTGTTCATGATCAGAGGGGTATTAATATGCATAATGGATCTGAACATATGATCTTCCACCAAATAAACCAACTAGCATCAACTACAAGGAGTAATCAACACTACTAGCAACCCACAGGTACCAATTTGAGGTTTGGGTACAAAGATTGGATATAAGAGATGAACTAGGGTTTGAGAGGAGATGGTGCTGGTGAAGATGTTGATGAAGATAGCCCTCCCCAAGATGGGAGAGTTGTTGGTGATGACGGCGGTGACGATTTCCCCCTCCCGGAGGGAAGTATCCCCGGCAGAACAGCTCTGCCGGAGCCCTAGATTGGTTTCCGCCAAGGTTCCGCCTCGAGACGGCGGCGTCTGGTCCCGAAAGCCTCCTTCTGATTTTTTCCAGGTCAAAACACCTCATATAGGAGAAGATGGGCATCAGGTGGCCATCGGGGGGCCCACGAGGCAGGGGGGCACGCCCAGAGAGGGGGGGGGGGCGCCCCCACCCTCGTCGATAGCTGGTGGCCCCCCTGGTGATCTTCTTTCGCCAGATATTTTTTATATTTTCTGAAACGGTGTCCTGTGAAGTTTCGGGGCTTTTTGAGTTGTGCTGAATAGGTTTCCAGTGTTTGCTTCTTTTCCAGCCCAGAATTCGAGTTGCCGGCATTCTCCCTCTTCATGTAAACCTTGTAAAATAAGAGAGAAAGTACATAAGTATTGTGACGTAACGTGTAATAACAACCCATAATGCAATAAATATCAATATATAAGCATGATGCAAATGGATGTATCAGGCAACACGCGGAGTGCGGGGGTGCTATGATAAGCAAGCTCCTGAATGCAACTTGGCCAAAAGGATCGTTCGTAGAGACGAACAAGGTCTGGCAGCAGGAGTGGTCCTATATCACTGAACCCCGCGACGCCAAATGGGCGGCGGAACCTGCTTTCAGATCTAGACCCCCGGAGAGGTTGACCTCCTGGATCGATAAGAGTCCCGACTGGGGGTCTCAGGTTGAGGTGACGACACTCCAGGGCCGTGTGTCCGGCGTGATTTCCAAGGGCTATCAGCTCTCGACCGTGGTCCAGGTAATGCTGGCCCGGATTGTCCTTCATTGCCAAAGCCGAGACGCCTCCCTATGGGAGTTCGATCCGGTAGGAGATCGGCCTCTGAAGCATCTCTTTGGCTTTACGCACAAAAAGATCTGGAAGCATCTCTTCAAGAGCCAGAAGGAGTGGCCGAAGGAAACCAAGGACGCAGGCTATAGCACCGCGTTCACCGTTCTAGAGGTAATAGAAATTTTGCCGAACATATATCCCCTTTCTTATTTAATGATAATAGTAATTGGAGTTTTTGCGTGATATATAGGGCTGGACGAAGAAGGCAATCCGGATTAAGTGTCCAGCGCCTTTGCCCGAAGACCCAGAGTCGCCACGACTGACGGTGATGCTAGTCCCGGCGCCGTACAAGGCGCCGGTCAAGAAGCCCAAGAAGAAGAGCAAGGAGGCCGAAGGTGGCCCCCGCCCTATGGATGGGAAGTCCGAGAAGATCAACATCCTCTCATCCGAAGAGGAGAAGGATGACGAAGAAGAAGAAGAAGAAGAAGAAGAAGAAAAAGAAGAGCCCCCTGCGCAAGGCAGTGGGAAAAAGAGGGCGGCTGCCACTGATGTGGGCACGGCCGCACCCCGGAGGAGGCTGAACCTCTCCGCTCGTTTGGACTCATCGTCTGAACATAGCTTTGTTGTGGAGCTCAGGGAGAAGCCCCAGACCGAAATGTAAGTTTGTCCGGATATATTAATTGCTACACCCTGTTTGTTTAGCATTTTAATGCTTACTTAATATTTCTCACCTATGGTCCTACAGCCCTCCCCGAGCACACACCGATGCCTTCTTATCGGAGGGGAACTCTCTAGCACATGGAGAGATGGAGATTGACCCGCTAGTCCGAGCTCCATGGCCCGTGATTGGCGGGGACACCGATGTGTCCTCCAAGCGTGTGTCTTCTTCTCAAGGAGATGGGGGCAGGGCAAGTGACAGGGCGATGAGAGGTAACACCTCAGCTGCCGCAGACCAAGGGGAAACAGTCCCCACAGAGACCGAAGACGGGGGACCAAACAATCCGGGGCCCCGCCGAATGTTGATCCGAAGCCTAGTGCGGCTCCGGAGTTCGAAGACCAGACCCCCAAGGCGGGGAGGATACGCCGGCGCCCGGGGTCAATCCGGAGGCGCCGGACCCTCTGGAGGGAGCACTACAGAGTGCTTCCGTCATGGAGGAGCACCGCACCATGATGGGTGCGGTGATGAAGAAGATTCAGTCCGTCAAAGACGGACTGAATGAAGCCTTTAACAGCCTGTTAATAGGCTTTGAGGTAAGCAATGTAATGTTCTTTATGGAACTTTAGTTTTTATATGCACATATATAGCCAGTAGCCCCTGATGCTTTGTGTGATTCTGAACAGAGTCAGACAAAGTATCCATAGTATAGCATGTTATAGAGCTGAACTGTATGCTTCTGTATTTGAACATGCTTCACTAGTTACAGCAACCGCACAAGATGCAGAAGTTGCCGAACTAAATCGGAAGCTTTTGTTGGCCAACGCAGACCTCGACCGCGTCAACCAGTGTTTAGATGAAACACAAGGTATGCGTATTAAAAAATTAAGCTGTCAAGAAGACTAAGCAAATGGGTATGAGTATTAACTCTATGATATTATGTATTACACAGTTGGCACCACTAAGCTCAAGTCCCTCAAGGGCGAGCTCGCGAAGGCCAAGGAGGAGGCCGAGGCGAGCAGGGCAATCACTGACAAAGTGGTTGCTGAACTAGAGGCCGAAAAGGCCGCGTTCCAACAACACGTGGCTCGGGTGTCTAAAGTCGAGGACGAACTCAAAGATGCTATTCGCAACTGCGAGGCGTTGGAGTTGAAGGCTTTGGAGCAAGCGTCCAAGATGAATGCGGTAGTTAAGGCTGCCCAGGATGCGCGAAGCGAGTGGCGCAACGCCTGTGAAGATATCAAGCAGGCGCGGCAGATAGCATCTCGTAAGACCTTTCTCTTAGAGAGCATCTTTGGAGGGCGGAAGTATCTCGGGCTGACACGGTTATGGAGTTCTCCAGGCGTGTTTGCTGATCTTCCGAGGAGCAGTGCTGACGCCACCCAATACTTTCAAGCCCAGGAGGGGAACGACACGGAGAAGTTGTTTTGGTCGCAGTTCTATGCGCCAAAACATCCGGTGACCCTCAACGACCAAATGAAGCAGCTGGTCGAGCTGCACAATATGGCGGGTTCGGCCATGAAGGACTTGATAGTCCGACTATGGCCCGCTGATCCAATCCCAAGTAGCTACTTCGGATTGGTGAAGCGGCTCGCCGAAGCGAGTCCGCGGGTCGACGCTTTGAAGCGTTCGGCCTGCATAGAGGGTGCTCGGATGGCCTTCACTCGTGTAAAAGTGCATTGGGCGAAGATGAAGGCGTAGGATATAGCTACTGCTGGCCCGCCGTCAGGCAAGGAGCACCGCAAGTCGGAGAAATACTTCGAGGACATCATAGAAGGCGCCCGCCTTGTAGAAGGCCAATGCTCAAAGGATGTTATCTTTGAGTAATTGTATCCGGTTGTAAAGACTTGAGCTTATGAACTGATGTATATAACTTTTGCGCTATTATAATGTGAGCGACTTTTACCTCCTGTGTGTCTGTTTATTTAAATCTGAAAGTTTCCAGCCGTCGGCTTCAGCCCCCATGTACATAGTACCGGGGTGTTCGTTCATATGCGTAGACACTCTTTATCCAACGTCTTGGTCTGTGTAGGAGGTGTATGCGGAGCGAACCAGGCAATTAGACTATGCGGTGTTATTGCTTTCACTTAGCCATAGGAGTTTGACAAGTGGGGATAGGTACTAGCCCCTGGTGCGGATATTAAGGTATCCATTTGCACACGACTGGGCAAAAAAACCAACCCTTCGTATAACACGGGGTAGATCTCTATAGATCGTAGTATAAAACTAAGCCACCGGATTGCGGACCAGGTTCTCGCATATCATGACAGTCAGTTTTCAAGTTTTTCTACTAAGGTACTTGACCGGACGAGCCAGAAGTACAATCACAGTAGTTCTCCCTTTACACCCTAGCTGAACAATCGGGAACGTAGGGGTAAGCACAGGAGCCGGGCAATCCAACTATTGACCCAAGACATGATTCGGAACTGATGCATATAGAGCAAACATCCAGGATGCCGAACACTCCTTATTGGTGTTCATTCTTTTCGACATATACCGGGCCGAATACAGCCCCTGGTAATGGACCCTGTTGACAAGGCACATGTGGCAATCTGACATTGGGAGAGAACACAGGTGGTGGGAGAATAAAACTCCAAACTTAATATGAACCAAGCTGTTTCTATAATATCCAGTTTATGGTAGGCGAGCCGTAAACTTACAGATAATGCCAATAACTTTCATGGACATTTTACATGCCAGAAAAGTATAAAACAAAAAAGAGAAAAAGGTTTACACAGGGTCTTAATCTAAAAAGAAACCTTAGCGCAGGTCCCTGCTGCATGTCTGCGATGTTTCTCCTTTGTGATGTGTCCTTGAATGGGGGAGTGTGATGGCCATCTGCGAAAAAGAGAAAAAAAGAAAAAACCTGGAAAATAAAAGAAATCCAATGTGGCCATGAACGGAACCGGTTCATTTAGTGAACCTTGAAAGATAATTTTAGAGTCTGAATAGGGTCGAGCCGAACTATGGACTATGTGTATGCAGTGTGCCCCCAGCGCCGCCCTAGGTATTTTGAGGGCATAATTATGTGCACGAGGCACGTATGCTATCACCTTATGGGGCAGTCGATGGGGGCGTAACTGCTAATCTAGCTCAGGTTCATCTAAGCTGCCGCACTGAGGCGTATGCTGGACACGTTTAGCTATGTCCGCGGTTTTAAAAACCAATAGGCTGTCTGGCTTGAATAGGTCGTTTTGGACTTCGGCTGCTAAGGCCGCAGTGTCCTCCTCCGTACGGAGAGAGCGCTCCATATTTCCATTGACCATGATGACGCCACATGGTCCAGGCATTTTAAGCTTTATATAAGCATAATGCAGGACTGCATTAAAGCGGGCGAAGGCCGTTCTTGCGAGTAGTGCGTGATAGCCACTTCGGAACGGATCTATGTCGAAGATTAGTTCTTTGCTTTGAAAGTTATCGGGAGAGTCAAATACGACCTCCAATGTTACGCCCGTGCAGCGGGCTTCTACGCCCGGTATCACTCCTTTAAAGGTCGTACTGCTTGGCTTGATTCTTGACGGGTCGATCCCCATCTTGCGGACAGTGTCCTAATATATCAGATTAAGACAGCTGCCGCCGTCCACAAGGACTCGAGTGAGATGGTATCCATCGATTATTGGGTCAAGCACTAGGGCAGCCAAACCCCCATGACGGATACTAGTTGGATGATCCCCGTGATCAAAAGTGATCAGATAGGCCGACCATGGGTTGAATTTGGGGACAACAGGCTCGACGACATAGACATCTCGGAGTGCGCGCTTGTGCTCCCTCTTTGGGATATGAGTGGCATAGATCATGTTCACTATTTTGATCTCCGGTGGAAATTTCTTCTGCCCCCCTGTGTTCGGCGGGCGTGGTTCATCCTCGTCTTCGCTCTGAGGTCCCTTTCCCTTGGTTCAGCGTAGAGCTTGCCCGCCTGCTTGAAGACCCAACAATTACGATTGGTATGGTTTGCAGGTTTTTCTGGGGTGCCATGGATTTGGCAGGGCCTATCTAATATTTTGTCCAGGCTAGATGGCCCATCTTTGTTGCCTTTGAATGGCTTCTTTTGTTGATCAGGCCTGGAGCCGCTGAATCCGGTGTTTACCACTGTATCGTTTGGGCTTCCAGCGTTGTTTCGACGTTTGTTTTTGTTACGTCGTGGCTTTCCATTGCCATCCCTGACTTCAGATGTTCCAGGGTCGCTGGTGCTGCTATGAGCTAACCAGCTGTCCTCGCCTGCGCAAAAGCGGGTCATGAGTGTAGTTAGGGCTGCCATTGTCCTCGGCTTTTCCTAGCCGAGGTGTCTAGCTAGCCATTCGTCCCGGACACTGTGTTTGAAGGCCGCTAAGGCTTCGGCGTCCGGACAGTCGGCGATTTGGTTTTTCTTAGTGAGAAACCGATTCCAAAGCTTGCGGGCTGACTCCCCAGGTTGTTGGATGATGTGACTTAGATCGTCACCATCCGGGGGCCGGACATAGGTCCCTTGAAAATTAGCCCAAAAAGCATCCTCAAGTTCATCCCAACTTCCAATGGAGTTTTCTAGGAGGCTATTTAACCAGTGCCGAGCTGGTCCTTTCAGCTTGAGGGGTGAGTATTTGATGGCGTGGAGATCATCTCCGCGAGCCATGTGGATGTGAAGAATGAAGTCTTCTATCTAGACGGAAGGATTCGACGTTCCATCATACGCCTTGATATTTACGGGTTTAAACCCTTCTGGAAAGTCGTGATCCAGCACCTTGATACGTCCATTTTGCATCATGCTTATAAGTTGATATTTATTGCATTATGGGCTGTTCATACATGTTTTGTCACAATACTTATGCCTTTTCTCTCTTATTTTACAAGGTTTACATGAAGAGGGAGAATGCCGGCAGATGGAATTCTGGGCTGGAAAAGGAGCAAACTCTGGAAACCTATTCTGCACAACTACAAAAGCCCCAAAACTCCACAGAACATTTTTTCGGAAAATATAAAAAATATCTGGCGGAAGAAATCCAGGAGAGGGGCCACTGGCTGGCCTCGACGGTAGGGGGCGCGCCCCCTTCCTAGGGCGCGCCCCCTGCCTTGAGGGCCAGCCGGTGGGCCCTAGGTGCCCATCTTCTCCTATATGAAGCGTTTTGACCTGGAAAAAAAATCAAGAGGAGGCTTTCGGGACCAGATGCCGCCATCTCGATGTGGAACCGAGGCGGAAACCAATCTAGGGCTCCGGCAGAGCTGTTCTGCCGGGGACACTTCCCTCTGGGAGGGGGAAATCGTCACCGCCGTCATCACCAACAACTCTCCCATCTTGGGGAGGGCTATCTTCATCAACATCTTCACCAGCACCATCTCCTCTCAAACCCTAGTTCATCTCTTGTATCCAATCTTTGTACCCAAACCTCAGATTGGTACCTATGGGTTGCTAGTAGTGTTGATTACTCCTTGTAGTTGATGCTAGTTGGTTTATTTGGTGGAAGATCATATGTTCAGATCCATTATGCATATCAATACCCCTCTGATCATGAACAATATTATGTCTTGTGAGTGGTTACTTTTGTTCCTGAGGACATGGGAGAAGTCTTGCTATCAGTAGTCATGTGAGTTTGGTCTTCGTTCGATATTTTGATGAGATATATGTTGTCTCTCCTATAGTGGTGTCATGTGAACGTCGACTAAATGACACTTCACCATTATTTGGGCCTAGAGGAAGGCATTGGGAAGTAATAAGTAGATGATGGGTTGCTAGAGTGACAGAAGCTTAAACCCTACTTTATGCGTTGCTTCGTAAGGGGCTGATTTGTATCCATATGTTTCAGGCTATGGTTAGGTTTACCTTAATACTTCTTTTGTAGTTGTGGATGCTTGCATTAGATGTTAATCATAAGTGGGAGGCTTTTCCAAGTAAGGGCAGCACCCAAGCAACGGTCCACCCACATACCAAATTATCAAAGTACCGAACGCGAATCAGATGATCGTGATGAAAACTAGCTTGACGATAATTCCCATATGTCATTGGGAGCGCTTTACCTTGCATAAGAGTTAGTCCAGGCTTGTCCTTTGCTACACAAAGGATTGGGCCACATTGCTGCACCTTATTTACTTTTACTGTTTGTCACTTGCTACCAATTATCTTATCACAAAACTATCTGTTACCTACAATTTCAGTGCTTGCAGAAAATACCTTACTGAAAACCGCCTACCATTTCCTTCTGCTCATCGTTGGGTTCGACACTCTTACTTATCGAAAGGACTACGATAGATCCCCTACACTTGTGGGTCATCAAGACTCTTTTCTCGCGCCGTTGCCGGGGAGTGAAGGGCCTTTGGTAAGGAAAAATTTATATAGTGTGCTAAAATTTATTGTCACTTGTTACTATGGCTCAAAATCCTTTGAGGGGCTTGTTTGGGGTATCTTCACCCCGAGCAGAAGAGCAAAGAGTTGCTCCTCAACCTACTACACCTAATGAAAATGTTTGCTTTGAGATTCCTTCGGGTATGATTGAGAAATTGCTTGAAAATCCCTATATAGGAGACGAAACACTTCACCCTGATTTACATCTATTCTATGTGGATGAAGTTTGTGGATTGTTTAAGTTTGCAGGTATGCCCGAGGATGTTATCAAGAAGAAGGTCTTCCCTTTATCTTTGAAGGGAGATGCATTGACATGGTTTAGGCTATGCGATAATATGAGATCTTGGAACTATAATCGTCTGAAGTTCTACCCTATGCACCAGGTTCATCGTGATCGTAATTATATTTATAATTTCTGGCCTTGCGAAGGAGAAAGCATCGCTCAAGCTTGGGGGAGGCTTAAGTCAATGTTATATTCATGCCCCAATCATGAGCTCTCAAGAGAAATGATCATTCAAAATTTTTATGCTCGGCTTTCTCATGATAATCGCTCCATGCTTGATACTTCTTGTTCTGGCTCTTATATGATGAAGACTATTGACTTCAAATGGGATTTATTGGAAAGAATTAAACGCAACTCCGAAGATTGGGACCTCGATGAAGGTAAGTAGTCAGGTATGACCCCAAGTTTGATTGTGTTAAAGCTTTTATGGATACCGATGTTTTCCGTGAGTTTAGCACTAAATATGGACTTGACTCTGAGATAGTAGCTCCTTTCTGTGGTTCCTTTGCTACTCATGTTGATCTCCCCAAGGAGAAGTGGTTTAAATACCATCCCCCTATTGAAGTTAAAGTAGTTGAACCTATTAAAGTTGAAGAAAAGACTATCACTTATAATGTTGATCCTGTCATTCCTACCGCTTATATTGAGAAACCACCTTTCCCTGTTAGGATAAAGGATCATGCTCAAGCTTCAACTGTAGTTCATAAGAGTAATACTAGAACACCTACACCCTCTGAGCAAATTAAAGTTGAACCTAGTGTTGCTATGGTTAAAGATCTCTTGGTTGAAGATTTAGATGGACATGTTATTTATCTCCAAGAAGAGTCTGCTAGGATAGCCAAACCCAATGCTAGGAATAAACATAAACCTGTCATAGGCTTGCCAGTTATCTCTGTCAAGATAGGAGATCATTGCTATCATGGTTTATGTGAGGTAGGTGTTAGTGCGAGTATTATCCCTCTTGACTTGTATAACGAAATTATGCATGATATTGCACCTGTTGAGTTAGAAGGGATTGATGTTACTATTAAGCTGGCTAATAGAGATACTATTTCACCAGTTGGGATCATTAGAGATATTGAAGTCTTCTGTGGGAAGGTTAAATACCCTGCTGATTTTCTTGGTCTTAGTTCCCCACAAGATGCTTTCTGTCCCGTTATATTTGGTAGACCTTTCTTGAATACCGTTAATGCCAAGATAGACTATGTGAAAGACATTGTTACTGTCGGATTAGGGGATATGTCTCATGATTCTAACTTTGCTAAATTCCGTAGACAACCTCTTGAAAAGGCATCACCCAGTAAGGATGGACTTATTGGTCTCGCTCCTATTGCCGTGCCACCTAATGATCCTTTAGAACAATACTTGTTAGACCATGAAAATGACATGCATATGAATGAGAGAAGGAAGATAGATGAAATATTCCTTACACAGGGACCCGTATTGAAAAACAACTTGCGTGTTGAAATTCTAGGGGATCCTCCTCCACCCAAGGGTGATCCCATGTTTGAACTTAAACCTTTACCTGATAATCTTAGGTATGTTTATCTTGATGTAAAGAAGATATATTCTGTTATTATTAGTGCTAACCTTTCAGAGCACGAGGAAGAAAGATTATTGAAAACTCTGAAGAAGCATAGAGCTGCTATTGGATATACTCTGGATGATCTTAAGGGCATTAGTCCCACTATATGCCAACACAAGATAAAATTGGAAGAAAATGCTAAACCAGTTATCGATCATCAGCGACGGTTAAATCCTAAGATGAAAGAAGTGGTAAGGATGGAAATTCTAAAGCTCCTAGAGGCATGTATTATCTACCCCATTGCTAATAGCCAGTGGGTAAGTCCTGTCCATTCTGTTCCTAAGAAAGGAGGCATGACCGCTGTCCCTAATGATAAAGATGAATTGACCCCGCAAAGAATAGTTACAGGTTATAGGATGGTAATTGATTTCCATAAGTTAAATAAAGCTACTAAGAAAGATCATTACCCCTTGCCATTTATTGATCAAATGCTAGAAAGGTTATCCAAACATACTCATTTCTGCTTTCTAGATGGTTATTCTGGTTTCTCTCAAATACCAGTTTCAAAGGGGGATCAAGAAAATACCACCTTAACTTGCCCTTTCGGCACCTTTGCTTATAGACGTATGCCTTTTGGTTTATGTAATGCACCTGCTACCTTTCAAAGATGCACGATGGCTATATTCTCTGACTTTTGTGAAAAGATTGTTGAGGTATTCATGGACGATTTCTCCGTTTACGGAACTTCTTTTGATGATTGCTTAAGCAACCTTGATCGAGTTTTGCAGAGATGTGAAGACACTAACCTTGTCTTAAATTGGGAGAAGTGTCACTTTATGGTTAATGAAGGCATTGTCTTGGGACATAAAATTTCTGAAAGAGGTATTGAAGTTGACAAAGCTAAGGTTGATGCTATTGAAAAGATGCCATGCCCTAAGGATGTCAAAGGTATACGAAGTTTCCTTGGTCATGCCGGGTTTTATAGGAGGTTCATTAAGGACTTCTCCAAAATCTCCAGGCCTCTAACTAATCTTTTACAGAAAGATATTCCTTTTGTCTTTGATGATGATTGTCTAGAAGCATTTGAAATACTTAAGAAAGCATTGATCTCTGCACCTATTGTCCAGCCTCCTGACTGAAATTTACCCTTTGAGATTATGTGCGATGATAGTGATTATGCTGTAGGAGCTGTTCTATGGCAAATAGTTGATAAGAAATTGAATGTTATCCGGTATGCTAGTAAAACTCTAGATAGTGCCCAAAGAAATTATGCTACCACTGAGAAAGAATTTTTAGCAGTTGTGTTTGCTTGTGATAAGTTTAGACCCTATATCGTTGATTCTAAAGTAACTATTCACACTGATCATGCTGCTATCAAATACCTTATGGAAAAGAAAGATGCTAAACCTAGACTTATTAGATGGGTTCTCTTGCTGCAAGAATTTGACTTGCATATTATTGATAGAAAGGGAGTTGAGAACCCCGTAGCAGATAACTTGTCTAGGTTAGATAATATACTTGATGACCCACAACCTATTGATGATAGCTTTCCTGATGAACAACTAGCTGTCATAAGTACTTCTCATACTGCTCCATGGTATGCTGATTATGCAAATTATATTGTTGCTAAGTTTATACCTCCTAGCTTCACTTATCAGCAAAAGAAAAAGTTCTTCTATGATTTGAGACATTACTTTTGGGATGACCCACATCTTTATAAAGAAGGAGTAGATGGTATTATTAGACATTGTGTACCTAAGCATGAACAGGAACATATCCTACGCAAGTGCCACTCCGAAGCTTACGGAGGACACCATGCGGGAGACAGAACTGCACACAAGGTATTGCAATCCGGTTTTTATTGGCCTACTCTCTTCAAGGATGCCTGTAAGTTTGTTTTATCATGTGATGAATGTCAAAGATTGGTAATATTAGTAGACGTCAAGAAATACCTATGAATTATTCACTTGTTATTGAACCATTTGATGTTTGGGGCTTTGATTATATGGGACCTTTTCCTTCCTCTAATGGGTACACACATATCCTAGTTGTTGTTGATTACGTTACTAAGTGGGTAGAAGCTATTCCAACTAGTAGTGCTGATCATAACACCTCTATTAAGATGCTTAAAGAAGTTGTATTTCTGAGGTTTGGAGTCCCTATATATCTAATGACTGATGGTGGTTCACACTTTATTCATGGTGCTTTCCGTAAGATGCTTGCTAAGTATGATGTCAACCATAGAATTGCATCACCTTATCACCCACAGACTAGTGGTCAAGTAGAACTAAGTAATAGGGAGTTGAAATTAATCTTGCAAAAGACAGTTAATAGGTCTAGAAAGAATTGGTCCAAGAAACTAGATGATGCATGGGCCTATAGAACTGCATACAAAAATCCCATGGGTATGTCTCCATATAAGATGGTATATGGAAAAGCTTGTCACTTACCTCTTGAGCTAGAACATATGGCATATTGGGCTATCAAAGAGATCAATTATGATTTCAAACTTGCCGGTGAAAAGAGGCTATTTGATATTAGCTGTCTCGATGAATGGAGAACCCAGGCCTACGAAAATGCCAAGTTATTTAAAGAAAAAGTTAAAAGATGGCATGACAAAAGGATACAAAAGTGTGAGTTCAATGTAGGTGATTATGTTTTACTATTCAACTCTCGTTTGAGATTTTTTGCAGGAAAACTTCTCTCCAAGTGGGAAGGACCTTACGTTATCGAGGAGGTCTATCGTTCCGGTGCCATAAAGATCAACAACTTCGAAGGCACAAATCCGAAGGTGGTGAATGGTCAAAGGATCAAACATAATATCTCAGGTAATCATATAAATGTTGAAACTAATATTATTGAAACCATAACCCCGGAGGAATACATAAGGGACACTTTCCAGAACGATTCAGCCTCCGAAAAGGAAGAGGTACATGATACGGTAAGTAAACCGACTCCAAAATAGTTCTAAAGGCAATCTTTCTCCGTTTTGGAATATTTAGAAAAATAGAAAAAATAAACCGCAGTCCGGAAGAGACACGAGGTGGCCTCGAGGGTAGGGGGCGCCCCCCCTTCCCAGGGCGCGCCCCCTGCCTCGAGGGCACCCCGTGTGTCCCTTGGACTCCGTTTTCTTGTGGGTTACTCCTTTTGTTCGGGAAAAATTCATTATGTATACCCCCGAAGGTTTTGACCTCTGTATCATGCAGAATTCCTCTGTTTTCCTTTCGAGCTGTTTTCTGCTAGAGTTTGCGAAGCTAGGCATCATGTCGTCTCCCTCCTCCAACAACGAAGGCAACGATGCTTGGCTGATGAAAATAGATCTGAAGAGGTAAGGACCCGAGGAGATCCACAAGGAGAAGAAGATTAAGATGGAGGTTGAAGACCCAGTTCCGGCAGCGGGAGAAGAAGACATCCCCAAATCCCTTCCTAATCTCTTTACCTCAACTGAGCTTGAAGCTTTCAGGATGCTTGAGTTAACTCAGATCCGCAACAAGCATCTCACAAGTGAAAATCTTTTGATGAAGGATTACATAGCTGCTCTCAAAGGTATTATCCGCAAGCTGGAAGATCTCCTATGCTCAATATATGAGGATATCCCGTCACTACTTGCAACTCCATCATCACCAACCCCGAAGAAGGAGACATAATGATATGGGTATGGGCACTCCCCTTGGCAACTGCCAAGCTTGGGGGAGTGACCCCGGTATCGTATCACCATCACCCCTATCTTTACCGTTTTACGTAGTTCGATCCTTTTGGTAGTATCTTGATCTATTAGAATAAAGATAGCATGATCTAGTTGTGAGCTTTTTCTTTGTGGGCTTTATCCTTTGTAATCGAGTCCGTGAGCTATATAATAAAGATTAGTGTTGAGTCAAGGGCTTGATTTCCTCACTTGGGACATGATAAAAAGAAAGGAAACAAAAAGAGTATCAAAGAGATCATATGGATCTTTTGGGAAGTAATGACTTCACATACAAGAGTATGATAAATAAAAGTTGTTGGGAGGTGACAAACATAGTTTTGGTCATCGTTGCAATTAATAGGAAGTGATAAAAGAAGAGAGGCTTCACATACAAATATACTATCTTGGACATCTTTTATGATTGTGAGCACTCATTAAAATATGACATGCTAAAGAGTCGATGTTGGACAAGGAAGACAACATAATGGGTTATGTCTTCCTATATCCCGAATAAAGTATATTGTCATGGATCTTCCAACATGTTGAGCTTGCCTTTCTCCCTCATGCTAGCCAAAACTCCTCGTACTAAGTAGAGATACTACTTGTGCTTCCATATATCCTTAAACCCAGTTTTGCCATGAGAGTCCACCATACCTACCTATGGATTGAGAAAGATCCTTCCAAGTAAGTTGTCATGTTGTAAACCCGCTAAAAATATGTATGATTTATTAGTGTGGGTGAAATTAGCTTTATACGAGCTTGTGATATAGAAGTAATAAAAGCGACAGATTGGATAATAAAGGTTCTTATCACAAGTGGCAATATAAAGCGAAGTTCTTCTATGCTAAGACTTTGTGCATCCCACCATAAAAACACATGACAACCTCTGCTTCCCTTTGCGAAGGGCCTATCATTTATTCTTGTCTTATAAGTGTCAAGGTGAAATCCACCTTTCCTTTTTCAATTTATCCTTTGGCAAGCACATTGTGTTGGAAAGATCCTGACATATATACCCACTTGGATGTAGGTTTTCATGTTCTATTACTGTTGACATTACCCTTGAGGTAAAGGTTGGGAGGCAACGCCATAAGCCCCTATCTTTCTCTGTGTCCGATTAAAACTCCATAAACATAAGTATTGCGTGAGTGTGAGCAATTGTGAAAGACTATATGATAGTTGAGTATGTAGGCTTGCTGAAAAGCTCTTATATTAACTCTTTCCGATGTTACGATAAATTGTAATTGCTTCAATGACCGAGACCAAAGTTTGTTAGTTCCCAATGAAGTTTATGATGCATACTTGATATTGTGGATGAATTGTTACTTTAACATAATGATCATATGACTATATTTATATAAGTTGCTGTTATGAGAATGATCATGATGCCCTCATGTCCGTATTCTATTTTTATCGACACCTCTATCTCTAAACATGTGGACATATTTTTCGATATCGGCTTTCACTTGAGGACAAGCGAGGTCTAAGCTTGGGGGAGTTGATACTTCCATTTTGCATCATGCTTATAAGTTGATATTTATTGCATTATGGGCTATTCATACATGTTTTGTCACAATACTTATGCCTTTTCTCTCTTATTTTACAAGGTTTACATGAAGAGGGAGAATGCCGGCAGCTGGAATTCTGGGCTGGAAAAGGAGCAAACACTGGAAACCTATTCTGCACAACTCCAAAAGCCCCGAAACTCCACAGAACATTTTTTCGGAAATTTTAAAAAATATCCGGCGGAAGAAATCCACGAGAGGGGCCACTAGCTGGCCTCAAGGGTAGGGGCCGCGCCCCCCTTCCCAGGGCGCGCCCCCCCTGCCTCAAGGGCCAGCCGGTGGGCCCCAGGTGCCCATCTTCTCCTATATGAAGCGTTTTGACCTGGAAAAAAATCAAGAGGAGGCTTTCAGGACCAGACGCCGCCGTCTCGAGGCGGAACCGAGGCGAAAACCAATCTAGGGATCCGGCAGAGCTGTTCTGCCGGGGACACTTCCCTATGGGAGGGGGGAATTGTCAACGCCGTCATCAACAACAACTCTCCCATCTTGGGGAGGGCTATCTTCATCAACATCTTCACCAGCACCATCTCCTCTCAAACCCTAGTTCATCTCTTGTATCCAATCTTTGTACCCAAACCTCAGATTGGTACCTGTGGGTTGCTAGTAGTGTTGATTACTCCTTGTAGTTGATGCTAGTTGGTTTATTTGGTGGAAGATCATATGTTCAGATCCATTATGCATATCAATACCCCTCTGATCATGAACAATATTATGTCTTGTGAGTGGTTACTTTTGTTCCTGAGGACATGGGAGAAGTCTTGCTATCAGTAGTCATGTGAGTTTGGTCTTTGTTCGATATTTTGATGAGATGTATGTTGTCTCTCCTCTAGTGGTGTCATGTGAACGTCGACTACATGACACTTCACCATTATTTGGGCCTAGAGGAAGGCATTGGGAAGTAATAAGTAGATGATGGGTTGCTAGAGTGACAGAAGCTTAAACCCTAGTTTATGCGTAGCTTCGTAAGGGGCTGATTTGGATCCATATGTTTCAGGCTATGGTTAGGTTTACCTTAATACTTCTTTAGTAGTTGCGGATGCTTGCATTAGAGGTTAATCATAAGTGGGAGGCTTGTCCAAGTAAGGGCAGCACCCAAGCACCGGACCACCCACATACCAAATTATCAAAGTACTGAACGCGAATCAGATGATCGTGATGAAAACTAGCTTGACGATAATTCCCATATGTCCTCGGGAGCGCTTTACCTTGCATAAGAGTTTGTCCAGGCTTGTCCTTTGCTACACAAAGGATTGGGCCACATTGCTGCACCTTATTTACTTTTACCGTTTGTCACTTGCTACCAATTATCTTATCACAAAACTATCTATTACCTATAATTTCAGTGCTTGCAGAAAATACCTTACTGAAAACCGCCTATCATTTCCTTCTGCTCCTCGTTGGGTTCGACACTCTTTCTTATCGAAAGGACTACGATAGATCCCCTACACTTGTGGGTCATCACACCTCATCGGTGAAGCACAAAGGGTGTGCGGCACCCCTGTATTTTGCTATGTCATGGCGTATGTCTGACGGTTGTGATGTTCGGTATTGACCCCGAACTGGTATATAACCGGCATGGTTGGCTTGATAGCCGCCGTCCCATGCGGGAGCATGGTCCCTGGACCGTAGATGGATCTGGTCTGACGAGCCTTTTTGTTCAAGTCCTCACGCAGATCGTGTTTCTGGGCCTGAGCCGTATCCTCCTTTCCTTTACGGGGTCGGGGTGCGGGATTATGCACGCCGTTGCTAGCCACTCTGTCCCGTCCACGAGGTGGTCGGTCCAGCTTATCTGTGGTGTTATTCTTCGGCGGTATAGGCGCAGTGGCCTCGTCGTCGAATTTGGGCAGCAGTTTACGCTTATGATAGCCTTTGGTTTGGCGATTGTATCCATGTTTTTGCTCAATGTCTAGCACTTCGTTCCATCTATCATTGAGCGTGTCCTGTGCAGCTCGAAGCCGTCTCTGCTACTTTTTTAGGCTCCTTGCGGTGGCAATAAGCCTCCGATGGAAGCACTTTTGTTCTAAGGGTTCTCCTGGGACAATGTATTCGTCATCGCCTAGGCTAACATCCTCTTCGGAGACAGGTTCATAATTACTGTCTTTGCCATCGCTGTCATCGGACATCGGTTTTGGACTATGTTCGATGTACTCTCGCTCGTCTTGCTCCGTCGTCGCTGGGTCTATGAGGTCTTCGGCTTGCTCCGGACTGTCACCGTCGTTAGTGACAGTGTTGCTATCTTTCCCTTTACGGGATTTAGTTCGGCGCTTCGGATGCCGACATTTGGGAGGTTCATCGAGAGGCTTCTCCTTTGCGGGATCGTTTTCGCCATCGCCCTCCTTCTCTTTAGGTGTATCCACCATATACACATCGTATGAAGACATAGCTGTCCATTACCCGGTTAAGGGCCGGTTTTGGTCTAGATCTGCTTCAGCTTCGAGGTCCATCCCTTCAAAGTCTTCAGAAGCATAGTCAAGTAGATCAATTAGATCTTCGACCATAGCTACCAAGTGGGTGGTGGGTGGGAAGCAAAATTCTCCATCGTCAGCCTCCAGTTCGAACTGGATATAATTCGGCTGTATGTCCCCAGCTAAGGAGAGAGATTTTAACGAATTTAGTACATCGCCAAGAGGTGAGTGCCGGAAGATATCTGCAGCGCTGAATTCGGCGATAGACGCCTGATCAAGCTTGAAGGGCGCAGATGCGCATGGTTCGAAATCTGCGGCCGTAGACGAGTCTGGAGTTCTGGTAACACAGATCCCGCTCAGAGTTACGTTGTGTGCGGCTCGAGTGCCGTTGAGTCTGCGGCTTCCGCGGCGGGGTTGAGCTTCCCGTCCTCGGGTCATGCGATATGTTCCAAATCTAGGGCCAGAACGGTTACATGTGCTATTCCCTGGAGGCGGTCCGATGACAGAGTTAGATCATGTTCATCGTGGTGGCAGGGAGAGATCGCCGTGGGCTCGAATCCGTCGAAGATCAAGTCTTCGCGGATATCAGCAATGTAGTTCAAGCTTCCAAACCTGACCTGATGGCCAGGGGCGTAACTCTCAACCTGCTCGAGGTGGCCTTCTGTGTTGGCATGAAGCATGAAGCCGCCAAACACATAGAGCTGGTCGGGAGGGAAAGTTCCCTCGATGGTGCTGTCGTGGTTGACGAAGCGATCCATTAGTCCTTTAGTCGACGACATAGTGGAACTCTCAATGAAAACACCAATGTCGGTGTCAAAACCGGCGGATCTCGGGAAGGGGGTCCCGAACTATGCGTCTGAGGATCGATGGTAACAAGAGACTGGGGACACGATGTTTACCTAGGTTCAGACCCTCTTGATTGAGGTAATACCCTACTTCCTGCTATATTAATATGGATGAATATGATTACAAGAGTTGATCTACCTCGAGATCGTAATGGCTAAACCATACAGTCTAGCCGATGAGGATGTTATGATTCTCTAGCCTCTACGGACTAAACCCTACAGTGTATATATGCACTGGAGGGGCTTGGGTTTGTACATAACCATCTTGCAGAGGAAGGAAAGATCACCCGAACCTAAAACCTGCCATTATACGAATACAGGAGTCCTATCCGGATGCGAGATACAATCTTCAAAAATGATCTTCACGGCCCACCAGTCCGGCCTACCACGAGTTATCCGGCCACATGAGGACCCCTCAATCCAGGACTCCCTCCGGCGCCACACACGGCTAGAATAAAGTCGTGGGGTGTGTGCCAGGGGGTAGAGGGGCGCACGAACCCCTTGTGGTCTGGTGTGCTCTTCCCATTTGGCCCATAAGGCCTAATAACCTACCGAGGCTTGCTGGAACCCCTTCCGGTGACCCGATGGCTACCCAGTACGCAGTGAAACTCTTCCGGTATCCAAATAGTATTGTCCTATATATCAATATTTACCTCCGGACAATTCCGAGGCTCCTCATCATGTCCGTGATCTCATCCGGGACTCCGAACAACATTCACTTACCAACTCATATAACTCATATAACACTATATCTTCATCGAACGTTAAGCGTGAGGACCCTACGGGTTCAAGAACTATGTAGACATGACCGAGACACTTCTCCGGTCAATAACCAATAGTGGAACCTTGATGCCCATATTGGTTCTACATATTCTACGAAGATCTTTATTAGTCGAACCGTTATGAAAACCTACGTAATTCCTTTGTCCATCGGTATGTTACTTGCCCGAGATTCGATCGTTGGTATCTCCATACCTAGTTCAATCTCATCAACGGCAAGCCTCTTTACTAGTTCTTTAATACATCATCTCATAACTAACTCATTAGTCATTATGCTTGCAAGCTTCCTATGATGTGTATTACCGAGAGGGCCCAGAGATACCTCTCCGATACACGGAATGACAAATCCCAGTCTCTATCCATGCCAACCCAACAAACACCTTTGGAGATACCTGTAGAGCATCTTTATGATCACCCAGTTACGTTGTGACATTTGATAGCACAGAAGGTATTCCTCCAGTATCCAGGAGTTGCATGATCTTATAGTCGAAGGAATATGTATTTGACATTAAGAAAGCAATAGCAATAAATTGTACGATCAAATGCTAAGCTAACGGATGGGTCTTGTACATCACATCATTCTCCTAATGATGTGATCCCGTTATTAAATGACAAATCATGTCTATGGTTAGGAAACCTTAACCATCTTTGATCAACGAGCTAGTCTAGTAGAGGCTCACTAGGAACACGATATTTGTTTATGTATTGACACATGTATTTAAGTTTTGGATCCATACAATTCTAGCATGAATAATAAAACTTTATCATGATTAAGGAAATATAATAATAACCATTTTATTATTGCCTCTAGGGCATATTTCCATCATAAATATTGCCATGAAAACTATGCTTCTAATGCTTATGTTAAACCTTATATTGAGGACACCTCCATTGTCCAAGAAGAGACTAATATTTTGCAGGAATCTATGGAAGAAAAATTGATGACACCGTGAGCTCATTGGATGAAAAAGACGACGAGGAGAGCGAACACCAAAAGGAGGAAGAGTGGATTAGCTACCCGTGCCCACCTTCTAATGAGAGTAACTCTTCAACTCATACATTGCTTAATTTCCCTTCATGCTTACCAAAGCATGAATACTATGATCCCTTGGATTCATCTGAAATATCCTTTTTTGATGAATTGATTCTTGCTATGCTTATGGCCATGATGCCAATGTGAATTATCCTTATGGAGATGAACTTGCTACAGTTCCTTCTGTTAAGAATGAAATTGTTGCTATTGCACCCACACATGGTAGTCCTATTATCTTTCTGAATTCTACCAACTACACTTTATCGGAGAAGTTTGTGCTTATTAAAGATTATATTGATGGGTTCTGTTTTGCTATTGGACATGTAATATAATATGCATGTGCTTGCTACTCCTACTTGCAATTATTATGAGAGATCGAACTACATCTCCACCTCTCTATGTTTCAAACACAATAAAATTGCAAGAAACTGTTTATGCTATGTATTAGTCTTTACTATGTGTGTATGAATTGTTCTTTTATGACATGCTAATGCATGTGAGGAGAGTTGGACTTCATTGTTACATGATACATACTACTTTGTGGTCACTACTAAAATATTAAAATTGACTTTGATATACCTTGGGATCCGGGTGGATTAATCACTTGGGCACTTTATGCCTAGCATAATGGATTTAAAGAAATCACTGCCAGGGAGACAACCCAGATGTCTTAGAGAGTCATTTTATTATGTTTTGTGCTTTTAAAAAGTTTTAAAACAAAAAATATAGAGGGGAACCTAAAACTTTTCAAAAAGGACAGTGAAAGTAAGAAAGATGAGCACCGTCGAAGTGGGGTAGCTCCTTGAACTTGTTCATGCCCATGGAAACTTTGCAAATCTTCAATTACAGAAACTATTCAACAAAAATAATTATCCCAAGCAAATGGATGAGGAAAAGCATGTGGCACTAGCCCTCAAGGACAAAGCCGAAGAAGCTCTGGCTGATGCAAGAGCTGAATTGGAGGAGAAGAAGAAGCTTGATGCATTAACTACCAACATGCACACATTTTTGTTGGTGAAGGCAGAGAAGGAAAGAGATCAGTTCAAGGAAGATAAGAAGAGATTGTAGTACATGATTGAAGACCTGCTTGAACAAAAAGAAGGGTTCTCGGCAAAGATCAAGAAGATAGAATATACCTGTGATGAGTAGAATATTTGTATTATTTGCTTCATCTTATTGGGAAAAGATCATTTATGTGTTGAACTATTAGTGTTTCTTCATTTATCAGATGTAATGGATTTTGATGATTGTGTTTTCATCATTATGTGTTGAATTATGATAGTTGCTTCTATATTTGGGAGCCCTTGATATTTGTGCTGAATTATAAACATATAGGATTCCCATCAAATTAATTTATAATTTGGCATGCATGAACCCCGAGCTAGTTTGGCTAGCTCATGAGTACACTATTGGATGGACTCATCTTCATATAAGTACAAAGATTAATTCAATAAATAGTGGGACTTCAAATGGACACACACACTGTATTCAATCCAATGATTTTTAAATATATTTGGCCCAATGTTGACTCGCTCATTAATATTTGGCTCAATCCAGTGGATCGAGGTACCAATATGCATATATGCAACCCTACTTTTTGGGGTTCAGTGTACAAATTCAACATTGTGAGTGGCTCTTCTTTTCCAGCTTTTTAATGCAATATGGACGAAATTAATTCCAAACTTTGTTCCACCATATATTTTTACAAATTAGTTGATCTAGGAGGAGGCACGTGGATGTGGGCTCTCGTGTCTGGCACACCCAGTATATATATTCGCGAAAACAAAATTAGTTGTGCCAAAACTTGGGACAAATAAAAAAATAGATATATAACACAACATTAATATAAGCCCTTAATTAATATAAGACTAATAACATATAAGACATATGTAAATATATAACATGCAACATATATAGATTAAGGGTAGATTAAAGTTCACGCGGTACACACACAATCGAACATGGCACAATATATAGTTAAGGGGATAATAAAAGCCCTAGCTAGCTAACACTATATAGCTAGGGCAACAGAACATGAATTCCATGTCATCATCAGCTTTGCCATCTTCACCATCGTCTTCACCTGGGCCTTCACTACCTGCATCTTCACTCTGCGTACTCCTCCTTGTCGGTGTACTAAGGTAGGGGTACCTCAGTACCCCAACTTGTGCACGGGCAGTTGCAGCTTCCCGCGGCAGGGTTTACCGCGTGCTCGCCGGAGACCTTCCTGCTCCCTATCAAACCATTCAAAAACAAAGTATACAAGAAAGAAGATCGAGACCCCGGCAAGAGGAGCTTGCCGGGAAGGCCGTACCAGGCTCAAGACTGCCCCCACTGGCACAAGGCCCTGGCAAGAGGAGCTTGCCAGGAAGACTAGAAGACACGCCTCGGCGCTATATGCGTCCCGGCAAGGGCCCGAGGAGCGGCAAGCTCCCGGGCCCGGCAAGATCAAGGCCCCGGCAAGGTGCTTGCCGGGAAGGCTGCGCTGTGTGCCCGCGCTCCAGCTCACCGGCCCACGCGTCGCCCTGGGGCCTATCCAGGGACGCGTGGCGGACGGCTGTGCAGCCTGGGGGACACGGTGGCACTCCACGGTGGTGGATCCATCGCCGTGGCAGACGGAGACGCTAAGGCGGGAACTTTTGGGGTCGACGGCGACGGGCATTGAATGCTCTTGTCCCCCACTGTCAAAGTAGGTATAGACCACTGTTCTGCACTGTAGCTCCACTGTTCCCGCACTGTTACAACTACCACCTCTTTTACGCTTTTACCCCTTTCTCCTACGTTGACACCTGTCGGTGACCCCTTACACTATAAAAGGAGGCCCATGCACAACGTGGAGGGGGTTCGGAACCTTGATCACTCTCACGCTCGGTGTAGCTGCTTCTTCAAGCTCCCGAGCTCTCCAACTTAATACACAACCAAGCAGGAGTAGGGTTTTACGCGTCTACCGCGGCCCGAACCTGGGTAAAACTGCCCGCGTGCTCGCTCCGATCTGCTCTTCGTGCTCCCTCCGCCCTCGTACCGCACAGACAAGGGGCTCCGGTCCCATAGGTGTTCGTGGCGGACAGTTTCCCCCGACATCTTTGGCGCGCCAGGTAGGGGGCGTCGAGGTTGTGCGAACCTGATCCGGCGTTCGCGCGGGCGCATTCTTCGTCAACCTCTCCGAATTCATCAACTTCACCAGCAACAGCTCCATGGCCCCGAAGAAGAAGGCTTCGGAGGTCGGAGGCCCGTCTGCATCTCACCCGCCGCCACCAGAGCCAACGGTGGGCGGGGGAGATGCCGTCGGAAGGGTGGCCGCCGGCGAGGACAGTCACGGCGCCACCAGATCCAAGAACAGGACGGACGACCGAACCTCGGTCTCCGTGGACGCGCCGCGTCCATCTCAGCACACGACGACCCAGCAGCGCCATACCACGGGAGGTGGTATCCGCTTGCTGGGGCAAGGCCAAACCGGAGGCTCGCGGGACGCCCCGGACCCCCGTCCGGGCACAAGCAAAGCGAAGGCGCCGGCGCGGGACCCCGCTCCTTCTAACGTCGTTAGAAGTCCGAGCGTATCCCGCTCCTCGCACCGCTCGCCCGCGTTCCCCTCCACTCCAGCAGAAGCGCTCGCAAGGGCGCAACTGCTCCTCGACTTCCCTCCAGCGGCCGACAAGGCCGAAGAATGGAGGGCCACCATCCGGAGCCTGATAGACTTCGCCAACAACGATTCTCCACAGCAGCCGTCGACCTCACGGCCGCGGCAAGCTGACAAGACGAAGGCTGACGGCGACAAGACCGCCGGGGGTGCGACAAGCGTGCATTCCCCGCCGCAGAAGCAGAAGACGCCGCCCCGCCGGAACAACGCCGACGACGGCTCCACAGCCTCGTCGGACCCGCGGGCTCGTCGGGACCAGCGCCAAGTCCTCGACGACCGGCGAGAAGAAGACGCTCGGACCACAATCGAGCGCCGCCGAGAAGCTCGGCGACAATCAGACAAGAGAGCTGGGAACACTGTCGACGCGCACGCGCCCGGTGAGCCAGGCGACTTGCCGTACGCGGCAGGCTGCCCTGCGTTCACCCGCGAGCTGCGGCGCGTTCAGTGGCCCAGCATGAAGAATTTTAAGCCCGACGTACCGGAGAAGTACGACGGCAAGACGCACCCCTCGGAATTCCTCAGCGTCTACACCATCGCAGTGCAAGCTGCCGGGGGGCGCGACGAGAAGATCTTAGCAAACTACTTCCCGCTCGTGCTTAAGCCGAACGTCCGTTCGTGGCTTATGCACTTGCCGGAAGGTTCTATCTCTTCTTGGGCTGATCTTTGCCACCAGTTTGTTGGCGCCTTCACCGGCGGCCACAAACCCCACGGCCAGGAGAGCGATCTCCACATTCTGGCCCAGAAGGAAGGCGAGACCCTGCGCAAGTACATCCAACGCTTCAGCCGTGTGCAGCACAACATCCCTGATGTCCACCCTGCCGCGGTTATCAGCGCGTTCCACCAGAACGTGCGTAACCGCCGCATGCGTGAGGAAATGGCGATGACCAAGATTCGGGATGTCAGCGAGCTCTATGCTCTAGCTGACAAGTGCGCACGCGCGGAAGAGGGGAGGATGCTGGCGCAGGAGGAAGCGACAGCGACGACGCCGCCCCGGCAAAGAAGAGCCGGCGGCGGAATAACAGAAGGAAGGGCAAGAAAGAGGTGCTTGCCGTCGAGAAGTCCGGCAAGGAGGCCCCCGCCAAGCAAGCGCAGGCTGGCGGTTCTGGCAAGGAGCCTGCCCCTGCAGCGGCGGCCGACAAGCCGGACAGCTCCGACAAGCAATACTGTAAGATCCACCGCACCAAGGGTCACGATCTCTCCAACTGCAAGCGCGTCGAATATCTCGTCGAGCAGCAGAAAGCTGAGTACGAGAGGCGCGACAAGGAGAAGGCCCAAGGTGGCGGGGAGGAGACAAGCAAGAAGCGGCCGTTCAACGGCCGGGGAGGACGCCGCGGCAAGGCCAAGCAGCGGCAAGGAGATCGACCTCCCCGGGGCCGCGACAAGGACGAAGAGGACGACGACGAAGACATGGAGGACGAGGATAACAGCGAGCAGGAGTTCCAGAAGGCCACGGAGGTCCTGTGCGTCGACGGTGGCGCCTCCCTGCACACCTCCCACCGCCAACTAAAGCAGTGGGTGCGTGAGGTAAACGCAGCGGAGCCGCCCGTGGAGTCGCGCAGGCTCCTCAAATGGTCCAGCACGCTCATCATTTTTGATCTTGAGGATCACCCTGACCGCACCACTGCGGTCGGGTGCTTGCCGATGCTGGTCTCTCCCACCATCCGCAACCTCAAGGTCACCAAAATGTTGGTTGACGGCGGGGCCGGGCTGAACTTGATCTCCTCTGCTGTGATCAAGAAACTCCAGATTCCAGATGGCGAGCTCGAAGAAACCGGTTCATTCCAAGGAATCAACCCGGGGAGGAGCAAGCCCAAGGGAAAGATCACTCTGCCGGTGACCTTTGGCGGGGAGCTCAACTTCAGGACCGAGCGCATCACTTTCGACGTCGCCGATATTCCGTTGCCCTACAATGGAATACTCGGCCGTCCTGCCCTCGCTAAGTTCATGGCAGCTTCCCATTATGCCTACAACGTACTGAAGATGCCGGGGCCGATAAGCGTCATCACTGTCCACGGCGACAAGAAGGATGCGCTTGTCTGCGCCGACAAGATCTACCGGGATGCGGCAGCTGCGGCCGAGAAGGATACTCTTGCCGCTGAAGCTCCCGGGGGGAAGAAGACGAAGACCAAGTCCGGCAAGTGCTCTGGGACCCACTCCGGCAACCGCACCTCCCCGGAGTGCTGCGCTGCCGTCGAGGACGTTCCATCGAGCTCCACCGGCAAGAGTAAGAAAGGAATGGCCGCTCCTCCGGCAACCAAGAAAGTGTCCGCCAAGGAGGACGGCACTGGTGGTACCTTCACCATCAGTGCCACCCTTGACAGCAAATAGGAAAGCGCGCTCGTTGCCTTCCTGCGGGCGAATGTCGATGTGTTTGCCTGGCAACCATCTGACATCCCCGGTGTTCCCAGGAAGGTGATTGAGCACAAGCTTGCTGTCTGTCCTCATGCGCGGCCCATCAAGCAGAAAGTGAGGAAGCAAGCCGTGGAGCGCCAAGAATTCATCAACGAAGAAATCAAGAAGCTAGAAGCAGCAGGCCTAGTTAGAGGTGTGATCCATCCGACGTGGTTGGCAAATCCAGTCGTCGTGCGCAAGGCCAATGGGAAATGGAGACTGTGTATAGACTTCACCGATGTGAATAAAGCATGTCCCAAGGATCCATTCCCTTTGCCGCGCATTGACCAGATCGTTGACTCCACTGCCGGATGTGAGCTACTCTGTTTTCTTGATGCATACTCAGGCTATCATCAGATTTTCATGACCAAGGAGGATGAAGAGAAGACTGCATTTATCACTCCATGTGGCACTTATTGCTTCATTCGCATGCCATTTGGATTGAAGAATGCAGGCTCCACCTTTGCAAGGGTAGTATACACTGCTTTCGAGCCACAGATCCACAGAAATGTAGAAGCTTACATGGATGATATTGTGGTAAAGAGCAAGAGCAAGGAAACCCTGATTCAAGACTTGGAAGAAACGTTTAAGAACCTGCGCAGAATACAGCTCAAGTTGAACCCCGAGAAGTGCGTCTTCGGAGTCCCCTCCGGCAAGCTTCTCGGGTTCTTTGTATCGCAGAGGGGGATTGAAGCCAACCCCGACAAGATCAAAGCCATTGAGCAGATAGAGGCCCCAAAGCGCGTCAAGGATGTCAGGAGGCTTGCAGGTTGTGTGGCTGCCCTCAGTAGGTTCATTTCGAAGTCTGCAGAACACGCCCTACCTTTCTTCAAAATCTTGAAGAAGGCAGGTCCCATGAAGTGGACTCCGGAAGCGGAGGCGGCGCTGCAGGATTTGAAACGGTACCTGTCCTCCACTCCAGTACTTGTCGCACCTAAACCACAGGAAAAGTTGTTGCTATACCTAGCGGCAACCAACCAGGTGGTTAGTGCTGCGTTAGTAGCGGAGAGGGAGTCCGACGAGGAGTCAACACCACCGGCAAGCGAATCCAGCGACAAGCAGGGGGCTGCTCCGGCAAGCTCTGGCCCCGACAAGGGTAATTCTGCGCAGGAACAGGATGAGGTGCGGAAGAAGATGGTGCAGCGCCCAGTGTATTTTGTGAGTTCCCTTCTCCAGGGAGCTAGATCAAGGTACTCTGGTGTGCAAAAATTGCTTTTCGGCCTCCTCATGGCCTCAAGAAAGCTCCGCCATTACTTCCAAGCCCATGAGATAACAGTGGTCACTCGCTTTCCGCTGAAGAGGATATTGCACAACCCAGAAGCAACAGGCAGGATCGTTGAGTGGGCACTGGAGCTGTCGAGCTTTGGACTCAAGTTTGAAAGTACTTCAACTATACAGAGCCGAGCTTTGGCAGAATTCATAAGGGTTCTTTTGGCAAGAAGCCCTCCAAGATGCAACTACACTAGTAACCAAGTGTGAAGCATGCCAGTTCCATGCAAAGCAGATTCATCAGCCAGCTCAGGCTCTCCAAACAATCCCTTTATCCTGGCCCTTCTCGGTCTGGGGGCTCGATATCCTCGGCCCTTTCCCTCGTGCTGTCGGGGGCTTTGAGTACTTGTACGTTGCAATCGACAAGTTCACAAAGTGGCCAGAAGTGGAGCCGGTGAGAAAGGTGACAGCACAGTCAGCAGTCAGGTTCTTCAGGTCGATTGTTTGCCATTTCGGGATCCCTAACAAGATCATCACCGACAACGGTACACAATTCACTAGTCGCACCTTCATGCAGTACGTCCAAGACCTTGGCGCCAAGGTCTGTTTCGCTTCTGTTGCTCACCCGAGGAGCAACGGTCAAGCGGAGAGGGCGAATGCTGAAGTGCTGCGCGGACTCAAGACGAGGACCTTTGACAGGCTGCGCAAGTGTGGAAGAAATTGGATAGAGGAGCTACCGGCGGCTCTTTGGTCAATCAGGACGACACCAAGTCGAGCCACCGGGCAGACACCCTTTGCTCTAGTCTATGGAGCAGAGGCAGTTCTCCCCACGGAACTCGTATACGGATCTCCTCGAGTGCTCGCTTATGATGAGCTCGAGCAAGAGCAACTGCGGCAAGATGACGCGTTGCTCCTCGAGGAGGGACGTCTCCAGGCTGCTGTACGAGCTGCTCGATATCAGCAAGCCTTGCGCCGCTACCATAGCCGCAAGGTCAAGGCCAGGAGTCTCGAGGAAGGCGACCTTGTTCTTCGGCGTGTTCAGTCTGCCAAGAATTCCAACAAGTTGACGCCGAAGTGGGAAGGCCCTTATCGGGTGAGACAAGTCACGAGGCCCGGCGCTGTCCGCCTCGAGACCGAAGAAGGCTTACCGGTGAGCAACTCCTGGAACATAGAGCATCTTCGCAAGTTTCACCCATAAGGCGCGGTTGCCGTGATCCGCTCCGGCAACCACCTTTTGTACAAGCTTTGCCGCAGTTGCATGTAACCCTTTGTACAAAGCCGGGCGCAGACCCCGTGCATCAGTAAAGTTTCCGTGTTTTGCGCTATTTGCCTTTTGCATGCTTTTCTTTGTTATTTGCATGTGTTATTTGGCAAACTTGTGTGATACACAAATCCGGTAAGAATTACAACGCCGAAAGGCCATATACTTGTTTCCCTCTCCCTTTTCTTTCCTCTTAAGCAGAAGGAACGTTCCTCGCGCACAAGTTTGCCGGGGGGGAAGGAGGTGGAAGAGGAATCAAGTGCTGTTCAAGAAAGAGAAGCCTTACCGGAAAGCAAGCAATATAAGCAAGCAACATATGAAAGCTAAGTTATTAGAGTTTGACCAGTTCAAATTTTAAATTTTAGTTGTCTTCCTTGAACAATCACACTTTGTATGGAAAACCTGTGCACGGAGGAACCTACCCGTAGCTTGCCGCACCCTTATCTTGTTTTCGAGTTCGCTCAACGATTTAAGTGAGCTGCGACAAGTGTCGCGCCCTTGCTTCGTTTCCGAGTACGCTCAGCAAGCTAAGTGCGTTGCGACTAGCCGCGGCGAGGTTGCTTGCCGGTGAAACCTTGGCCAGCAGGCTGCTCAGAGTCCAGCACTCAGCGCCCGCGGCAAGGGTCCCTTGCCGGCAAGCTCCCCGGGAGCGTAGGGTGAAAAACATACAAAGTCAAGGATTAAGACGAGGAAGATAACATTGCACTGATTGATCAAAATAAGGTAAATATCTTACAAAGGATAACTTGTCGCAATGGACTAATGAGTTCATAACATAATGTGCAGCAGCAAAAAAAAAGAGATAAAGATAACGGAGCCCTAATCTACGCGGTCGCCCTCCTTCCTGCCGAGCTTAGCCACCTTGGCGATGATGTGGGCGACCTGCTCCTTCAGGGCCTCCGTGTCCGCATCAGCCGGCAAGCTGCGAAGAACGTTGGTGAGATTGATCCCCGGGTTGCGGTACACGATCTTCGTCAGCACGCGCTCCAGAGTTCCCGCGCAGAGCAGGCGCGACTCCTCGGCCAGCTGCGCGGGGATTCGGTTCCGGAGACCTGCCAGGGCCGGCGCGATCCCTCTGAAGAAGAGGCTGAGCTTGGCGCTGTGCGGGAGATCCGGATCCGGCGAGTAGATGAGATGTTCAACCTTCAGCGCCAGCAGCTCCTGGTCAATGTTGGACGCAGAAGATACCAAGTCTTCCGTCCATACCTCAATGGTCTGGCGGAAGAGCTCGGATGCCTTGTTGACGCTGTCCACCAAGGTCCGCTCCTTGCGGAGCTCCTCCTTCAGCTTGGTCTCCTGAGCCCGGGCAGCGTCGAGTGAATCCTTCAGAGTAGTGACCTTCAGCTCCAAGTCCTCGATGGAGTCCTTGGCGGCCTTCAACTCGTCGCCCCTCTTGGAGAGGCTCACCTGGAGCTCTGAATTTGTGTGGGCGTCCTTCTCGCGCTCCGTGATGAGCGCGGCAACCTTCTCCGCGCTCACCTTCAGCGCCTTCTCCAGCTGCGCAACCTTGGCGGAGAGCTCCTTCTTGGCGTCTTCCGCGGCAACCGCGGCGGCTTTCGCCTCCTTCAATTCCCCGCCAAGGGCCGCCTCGCGAGCGGCAAGGTCCTCCTCATGGGAGTCGAGCTCGACCTTCCGCTGCGCGAGCTCTCCCTCTCGCCGGGACAGCTCCACCCCGGCGAGCCGCTGCTGTTCCTCAGCTTCGGCCTTCTCCAGCACCCATTCTTGGTACTCGCCGGCGAGACGCTCGCGCTCCTCCGCCACCTCGCGGAGGGCCGCCTGGTTGGCGGCGCTGAGCTCTGCCGCGCGCTTCTCCATCTCCGCGGCGGCCTTGGCGGCAAGGGCTTCCCGGGAGGCGAGCTTCACCTGCCTGGCCCGGTAAAGGGCCAGGAGCTGGTGGAGCAGCTTCTCCTCCTCGGGCCCCTCACTCCCGCCGGGCGCCTCGACGATCTTCAGGCCCGCGGAGGCGAGGACTTCTCCGTCAAACGCCTCGCCCTCCGCGGGAGCTCGCGATGAAGACCCCCAAGGCATCTGGATGAAGACGCCATTGGGGGCCTCAAGGTAGTACCCCTGCTCCTTGCTGGCGGAGGGGTCGGCGGCCGGTGCAGCATCCGATGCTCCCGCCGCCTCCGGGTCGGCGGTGCGGTCGCCGTCCCCCTCCCCGGCCGCTGCGTCCGCAGCCGGAGCAGTCTCCTGCGCGGCCGGCTCGGCGGCTCTCGCCGCGTCCTCAACGACAGGGACGTCACCGCCGCCGCCCTGCGCGCCCTCCTCCTCGAGGTTGATAACCTCCGTCTCCATGGGCTCAGGAGGAGGAAGATCTAAAAAGAAGAAGAAGAAAAAGAAGTTCAAGCAAAGATCCAAAAGGGACAAAGCCAAGAAGACGAGCTACAGAACATACCTTGGCGGACGTCCTCAGCGGCGGGCTCCCTCGCTGGGGAGCTCGGCCTTGTCGGAGTAGCCACCCTCGCCGGGCTGCTCGCCCTTGGCGGGGTACTCTGCCTTGGCGGAGTACCCGCCCTTGGCGGAGCACTCTCCCTTGCCGGAGAGTTCGGCCTTGGCGGGGACGGCGGGGCCTGCGGCTCCTCGACGACGGTCTCCGGGCGCTCTTCCCGCTGTGGCTCCACCTCTGCACAAAACAAGACAAGAAACATCAAGATATGAAGACAAGACCAATCCTCAGGCGTACCCCGATAAACGAAAGAGTAAACCCCAGACTTATGCTGGGGCTGCGCTGGGGGCTGCGCTGGGGGCTGCGCTGGGGGCTGCTCCTCGGAGCAGCGCTCGGGTCCGGCAGGCTCGGCTCCGGCACACCTCCTGTTGCCGCGGCGGCTGAGTCTTCCGTGGCCTCGACCACATGCGCCTTGGCCTTCTTAGCCGCGCGATGAGCCAAGGTCCTGAAATCAAAGCAGCAAACAAAGTCAGCATCAACAAAAACCAAGACAAAAATCGAGAAGGTGTAGGGTCCTGGATCCTTACTCCTGGTCCTCCTCGTCGTCCTCGCTCAGGGCGGAGAAGTCGTATTCCACCGTGGGCGCGTCGGCGCGGGGAGCGGAAGACGAAGATTCCCTCGCGCGCTTGGTGTTCACCGGGGCTGGGGGCTGCGAAGACCCAGCCCCTGTGGTGGCCGGCGCCCGAGGAGCGGGCGGAGCCGCTGCTCCGCTCCGAGAAGACCCCTGTCGGCTCGGCGCCGGCCTGCGAGGCGCCTCCGTCGTGGCCCGCGCGCGGGCCGCCTCTGCTGTGGCTGGTGCGCCGGTCGCCCTTGGCGCGGCTTGGCTCCCCCGGGGAGCTGCCCGGCGAGCTGGTTGTTGCCGGGGCGCCTGCGCCCTCTCCCCCGTCGCCGTCTTGCGGAGACGCTTCGGCGGAGACTGCCTTGGGCTTGCCGGGGGCGGGGAGCTCTCCGACGAGGAGAGGTCATCGGCGTAGAGCTCCGTGGATCCGCCGGAGTCCTCGGCCTCCTCCTCCTCCTCTTCCCCGGCCGGCTCGCTGGGCCCAGCGCCCTGCGCTGCGGCCTCTTTCCCCTTGGCGCCTCCGCTCCCTCCGGCGCCTCCGCTCCTCGCGGCGCCTCTGTTCCCTCCGGTGGCACCCTCCATTGCCGCGGCCTCGGCCGCGATTCCGTGGATCCTAGAGTGCCTCAGCGAGGGGACCCCGGCGAGCGCGTCGGGAGGGAGCTGCAGCAGTCTGCGGATCTCCGCCTCCTCCGCCTGGCTGGCCGCATCCGCAGCCTCCGCCTCAGCAGGCGTGTACCCGAAGTCTCCTGCCGCTGCGGCTGCAGCGGCCTCTTCAGCCCGAGAAGCCATATAGGCGATCTCCTGGTCGGTGGTGTCCCGCGTGTGCTCCTTGACGTCGTTCTTGTTCTTCGCCACCTCCACGAGGTTGTCGTAGAAGTTGAGGACGTCGATGGGCTTGGGCGCGATCCACGTGCGATCCACGCCGTGCGAGTCGCACGCGGGCATCATGGCAAGGATACGGTCCCGGACGATGTTGTTGCAGAGCGGCACCACTCCCCGGGGAGCTCGGAACCACTCGGGGTGTGCCGGGTCATACTTGAAGAGTTCCCGGACCATCCCCCTCAGCTCGAGCGTCGTGAAATTGAAGTTGAGCCCGGGGCGCAGCCTCATGATGTCCGCCGGGCCGCCGTACTCCCAGGCCGGCCTCTTCCTGTCTTGGAGAGGGGCGATGCGGCGGCGAAGGAAGTCTGCGCCCACCTCAGCAACGGACAGCTGTGCCACCCGAAGACGAAGAATCCGGACGAGGGCGATGTCGAGCTTGATGTCGTCCGAATCTAGCTCACTCTAGTCCCTGCCGCGCACGATGGGCGTTGTGCGCGGCGCGGTGAAAGCTTGCGGCTGGTCTTCGACGACCCAGCACCACTCCGCGCGCCACTCCTCCCACTTGCCACGGAGCTCTCCCGGCAAGTAGGACCCCTTCTTGTTCAGACGGAAGACCCAGGAAATTCCTCCGGAGAGGGGGGCATCGGCCTCTGCTCTAGGAGTGAAAAAGTGCCTAAAAAGCGCTACATTGGGCTGTACCCCTATGAAGTTTTTGCACATGTGTGCGAAAACCGCCATGGTGAGAATGGCGTTGGGGGTGAAGTCAAGGAGGTGGAGGCCGTAGGTGTGCATGACATCACAGAAGAAATTCGAGAAAGGAGGACACAGACCGCAGTGAAAGAAGGCTGCGAAGAAGTAGTACCCGCCGGGATAGTTGTCCTTGGCGGCGGCCGGATATGCTCGCGTGCGGGGATGCGCGTTGGTTTCCTTGGCCCAGAACAAGTAGTACTTGTTCCAGAGCTCCCGCGCGCCGAGCCTCGGCGGGAAGACGAGATGCTGCTTCCGATACGCGGCGAGCTTCGCCGCTTGCTCTGACTTCTCCCTCTTGGACTTCTCCGCCTTCGCCTTGTCGGTCTTTGGGGCCATGGCGGACGCGGCGGAAGGAGGGGGACGAAGAGCTCGGCGGCGGCGGAGGTGTGGAGGCAGAGCGCAAGAGAGATCTCTGGAGGAAGGAGACGATGCAATGAAAGCGCAAGGAGGGGAACCGCGCCCGCTTCCTCTGCTTTTATGGGGGAGTGGGGGGCGTTTCGCCCTTTCCATTAAGAGATCGTGGGCACGTCCCATCCCACGACGCCGCGATCGACGCGTGCCGTTACGGTGGGGTGCGGCGGATACGGAAGTGGATTCGGCGCGCCGCGGGCCGCGGGTACCCGTGCACTGTTTTGGGCCTGGCCCAACAGCGCTCGGCACCGTGTATGGCCCAGGCCCGGGGGCTCCTGTCGGTGTACTAAGGTAGGGGTACCTCAGTACCCCAACTTGTGCACGGGCAGTTGCAGCTTCCCGCGGCAGGGTTTACCGCGTGCTCGCCGGAGACCTTCCTGCTCCCTATCAAACCATTCAAAAACAAAGTATACAAGAAAGAAGATCGAGACCCCGGCAAGAGGAGCTTGCCGGGAAGGCCGTACCAGGCTCAAGACTGCCCCCACTGGCACAAGGCCCTGGCAAGAGGAGCTTGCCAGGAAGACTAGAAGACACGCCTCGACGCTATATGCGTCCCGGCAAGGGCCCGAGGAGCGGCAAGCTCCCGGGCCCGGCAAGATCAAGGCCCCGGCAAGGTGCTTGCCGGGAAGGCTGCGCTGTGTGCCCGCGCTCCAGCTCACCGGCCCACGCGTCGCCCTGGGGCCTATCCAGGGACGCGTGGCGGACGGCTGTGCAGCCTGGGGGACACGGTGGCACTCCACGGTGGTGGATCCATCGCCGTGGCAGACGGAGACGCTAAGGCGGGAACTTTTGGGGTCGACGGCGACGGGCATTGAATGCCCTTGTCCCCCACTGTCAAAGTAGGTATAGACCACTGTTCTGCACTGTAGCTCCACTGTTCCCGCACTGTTACAACTACCACCTCTTTTACGCTTTTACCCCTTTCTCCTACGTTGACACCTGTCGGTGACCCCTTACACTATAAAAGGAGGCCCATGCACAACGTGGAGGGGGTTCGGAACCTTGATCACTCTCACGCTCGGTGTAGCTGCTTCTTCAAGCTCCCGAGCTCTCCAACTTAATACACAACCAAGCAGGAGTAGGGTTTTACGCGTCTACCGCGGCCCGAACCTGGGTAAAACTGCCCGCGTGCTCGCTCCGATCTGCTCTTCGTGCTCCCTCCGCCCTCGTACCGCACAGACAAGGGGCTCCGGTCCCATAGGTGTTCGTGGCGGACAGTTTCCCCCGACACTCCTCTCCTAGATAATAAGGGAGACTGTTCATGCGGTCTTCGGCGCGGAAGATGCTCTAGACATCGGCGAAGATGTTGTAGGTCATGAATGCGATGAACTCACAGCCACACCAAAAGACCTTGCCGAGGAGGTAGTAGGCTTTGAAGCGATTATTGAAGTGGGTGAGGAGCACAGTTGGCGGCGAGCTGGCGTTGGGACGCATCTCCTCGAGGCGGAACATGATTAGCAAGCCCACTTGGAGGTGGGAAAAGCCAGCACAGAGGAACCACTCGCCTAACTCCCTGCTACTTCTCGAGCTTGCGTTGTATTCCCTCAAAGAGGAAAGGTAGATGCATCATAGTAGCGTAAGTATTTCCCTCAGTTTTTGAGAATTAAGGTATCAATCTAGTAGGAGGCCACGCGCGAGTCCCTCACACCTGCACAAACAAATAAGAACTTCGCAGCCAACGCGATAAGGAGTTGTCAATCCCTTTACGGTCACTTACGAAAGTGAGATCTGATAGAGAACAGAAAGTAAAAGCGGAAAAAAGTAAAGTAGATATAGATTGATATGTTGAGAATAGACCCGGGGGCCATAGTGTTCTCTAGTGGCTTCTCTCATGATAGCGATATTCTACGACACGTAAACAAATTACTGTCGAGCAATTGATAGAAAAGCGAATAATTATGAGACTATCTAGGCATGATCATTGTATATAAGAATCACGTCCGAGACAAGTAGACCGGCTCCTGCCTGCATCTACTACTATTACTCCACACATCGACCGCTATCCAACATGCATCTAGTGTATTGAGTTCATAAGAACAGAGTAACGCCTTAAGCAAGATGACATGATGTAGAGGGATAAACTCAAGCAATATGATATAAACCCCATCTTTTTATCCTCGATGGCAACAATACAATACGTGCCTTGCTGCCCCTACTATCACCGAGAAAGGACACCGCAAGATTGAACCCAAAGCCAAGCACTTCTCCCATTGCAAGAACTATAGATCTAGTAGGCCAAACCAAACCAATAATTCGAAGAGACTTGCAAGGATATTATGAGCACACATAAAGAGTTCAGAAAAGAACCAAATATTTCTCATAGATAATCTTGATCATAAACTCACAATTCATCGGATCTCGACAAACGCACCGCAAAAAGAGATTACATCGAATAGATCTCCTCGAAGACCGAGGAGAACTTTGTATTGAGATCCAGAGAGAGAGAGAGAGGAAGCCATCTAGATACTAGCTATGGACCCGAAGGTCTGTGGTAAACTACTCACAACTCATGGTGAGGGCGATGATGATGATGTAGAAGCACTCCGTGATGGATCAACCCTCCGGCGGAGCTCCGGAACAGGCTCCAAGATGGGATCTCACGAGAACAGAAGGTTACGGCGGTGGAATTAGGGTTTTCTCTTTGTTGCTGATGGTTTCGGGGTACGTAGGCTTATATAGGAGGAAGGAGGACACCGAGGGACTCACGAGGGACCCACGAGGCAGGGGGGCGCACCCCCCACCCTCATGGGCACCTCGTGGCCCCTACTCCTTGGTTCTCAAGTCTCCCGTGCATGATTTTCTCCAAAAATATCTCTCCCAATGGTTTCATTCCGTTGGGACTCTGTTTGATTTTCCTTTTTCTGCAAAACCCTGAAATAGGCAAAAACAGCAATCTGGACAGGGCCTTTGGGTTAGTAGGTTAGTCCCAAAAATGATACAAAAGTGTATGACAAAGCCCATTAAACATCCAAGACATCATAAATAATAGCATGGAACAATAAAAAATTATAGATACGTTGGAGACGTATCACTCCCTAGCACCCACCACCTCGAAATAGCCCACACACGAAGTGTGGTCTCCACCATGGCGCCGGTGGGGTAACGCAACTCTAGCACGGTGGGTGGCATGCGGAAAATGGGCCCGTAGTGCTGCATCTTTGATTGGATCTTGCTCTGGCTAATTTGGTGAAGAAGAGAAGAGGGGTAACGTAGATGGAAGAGTGTGTTAGAAGAGGTACACGGGCAAGGGTGGGGGTTAAATAGTCGTGTCGCTACACTAAAACAAGGTGTGGTTATATGTATGCATGCACGCCCTTGGCTTTGACCGGTATGCGCGTGCATGGGGGTGCGTCGTCTGTATGACCTTGCTTTAGGGGTTCACACTAAAAAAGAGGTCACACATCGAAATGAGGCGCTTTGACCAATATGTGCGGGCGTGGCCATCCAGCTGCTCGCCTGAGTTAATGCGGCGGAGTTGAATCGAGCGACCAACAGCTCTGTGCGGTGGTGGCGTGGCCAGTAGCTATCCACAACAACGATGTGGCCAACATTTCTCTGCGGCAGCGCGTGGCCATCAGCTATTTGTGGCGGCGGTGTGTCTAGCAGCTGTCTTCGGTGGCATTGTGGCCAGCAGTTCTCTGCGGTGGCAGGTGGCCTGCAGCTATGTGCGTAGGCGTCATGGGTCATAGCTAGCAGCATTGAATCTTGGTATCACGCATGCATGCATGCATGTCAAGGTCAAAGTTGTGTGCATGCATAGCAGGTTGAATCATGTCGCGCATGCATAGCAGGCTAAATCACGTTGCACAAGCAAAGAAGGATGAGCAGGCTGAGTCATCGAACCACTGCCCTATAGATAGAGCCCCACTCATCAGTAGTTAATGGTCAAACCATTGACCCGACGCTAACGTCTAGTTTGAGCATTTGTGAGGGTTTCGGACAATAGAGTGGGGAATAGTGAGCAAAGTTTAGAGCATGGGCAAAACAGAGCACAACTACGGAACTAGGGGCACAAAAATAGAAATCGTTAATCTTATGTAGGAGTTTGCTTCTGGTGGAGGTTCATGGTTGTTAAATAGTGGAGTGACAAATCATAGTGGAGGCTGTTCAAGCAAGGTCGTCTATGCCCACCCACGTCAAATTTTGGGATGCTTCAACGTCAAAGGTATTGGTTCTTGGCAAGGTGCTTATCTCACTGGACTTGTCCATTGGGAAAATCATGCTTGTTGAGACCCTTGCATACAATTTACTTTTCGTTCATCAACTTGCACTTATGGCTTTGCCAATTTCTTTGATATTGATACCGTGGCCCTATTATGGAGCACGACTCTTAAAGTAGCCTTTGTTGGACATGTGAAACGGTTCATATGTGGTTGACTTTTTGAAGAAACCGACTAAAATCGTGACTTGTCTAATGGCTAAAGTTGATGTGGGGTGGCTTTGGCATCGCTGTTAGGACCACATCAATATGAGATCTTTGCAAAGTCTCCTTGATGGGGACAATGTGTGAGGACTAAAAAATGTTAGTTTTTCCAAAGATCGTGCTTGAAGTGCTTGTATCAAAGGAAAGCTACATGAGACGGCTCACCTACACACAACTACTATCTACTCGAAGAGGACTTTGGAGCTTCTTCACATGGATCTCCTTGGACTTCCATCATTTGATAGTCTTGAGGGAATAAAGTATAGTTGTGATTGTGGATTACTATTCAAGATACACATGGGTATATTTCTTCAAGAGGAAGAGTGAGACCCAAAAAACCATGATCGACTTTGCAAATGAAGCTCAATGTCAACATGATGCAAAGATACTAATCATTAGAAGTGACAACATCACCGACTTCAAGAACTAAACCTTGGATGTAGGTGATCAAATTCCTCCTCAAGCCATAAGAAAAATGGGTGTTAGTCAAATACTATCCATTGAGGAACCCCTTGTGGTAGAAGGAGAAGGACAATGTTCTACGCAAGTGGAACCATCACCGGCACTAGACCCACATGCTTCCAAAGAACAAGGTGAAGATCAACCTCATGATTATAGTGATGCACCAGGTGATGCCCAAGATCAAGTTCATTAGCAAGCTCAATATGAAGAACAAGCTCACGACAAAACTCAAGATGAAGTTCCTCATATCTCTCTTGAAGAGTATATAGAGCATCGTGCCGCCAAGTCAGCTTCCAACCTTGCTCATAAAGTACACATCATGTAGATCATTATAGGAAGCTTAAGAAAGGGTTAACTACTCGTAAACAATTGACATACTTTTGTGAGCATCACACGTTTGCTTATTGTGTTGAACCCCAAAAGGTCTATGAGGCGCTCGAGGACCCATATTGGCTAGAAGCCATGCATGAAGAACTCAACAAATTCAAGCGCAACAAAGTGTGTCAATTGGTGGAAAGACCAAAGGAAAATCATAATGTCATTGGAGCCAAGTGGATCTTCAAGAACAAGCAAGATGCACATGGTATTTTTATTCACAACAAGGCAAGATTTCTGGCTTGAGGTTACTCCCAAGTCGAGGGCATCGACTATGGTGAAACTTTTGCTCCCATTACTCGTCTTGAATCTATTCACATATTGCTTGCATATGCATCTCATCATGATTTCAAGTTGCAAAAAATGGATGTGAAGAGTGCATTTCTTAATGGTCCTCTTAATGAGTTGGTGTATGTAAAAAAATGGGGTTCGAGAACCCCAAGTTCCCCAATCATGTATATAAACTCAATATGGTATTGTATGGCCTTAAACAAGCCCCACGTGCGTGGTATGAGCACATTACCGAGTTGATGCAAGATCGTGGGTTTGAAATTGGAAAAATCGATCCCACTCTTTTTACTAAGAGGGTTAAAGGGGTTTGTTCATATATATGCCAACTATATGTGGATGATATTATCTTTTGTTCTCCTAACAAAGCTTTCAATGATGAGTTTTTTGCACTCAAGACCGAGAAGTTTGAGATGTTTATGATGGGAGAGTTGAAGTTCTTTCTCGGGTTCGAAGTCAAGCAAAGAAGAGAAAGAACCATCATCAACCAAGCCAAATATACCCAAGACATGCTCGAGACATTCAAGTTGGTTGATGTCAAGCAAACTAAGACACCAATTGTTGGGGAATGTTGCATGGAAAAAAATCTATGCACACGCAAGATCTTTCCAAGGAGATGCATAGCTACGAGAGGGGGAGAGCATCTTCATACCCATGAAGATCGCTAAGAGGAAGTGTTTATCAACGTGGTTGATGTAGTCGTACACCTTCACGATCCGTCCCGATCAAGTACCAAACGTACGACACCTCCGCGTTCAGCACACGTTCAACTTGATGACATCCTCGCCTTCTTGATCCAGCAAGAGGGTGAAGCAGTAGATGAGTTCCGGCTGCACGACAACGTGGTGACGATGGTGGTGAAGAAAAATCTCCGCAGGGCTTCGCCAAGCACAACGAAAACTAGAAGGAGGATAAACTAGAGGGGACATGGTTTGTGGCACACGGCTTGGTGAATCTTGATCTGTTCCGGGTGCTAGCCCTGCCCCTCTATTTATATGTTGAGCCCTAGGGTCATTTCTTGGAGAAAGAGCCTCCTCAAAGTTGATTTAGCCCACAAGGCAAGTGTCCTTCTCGGACTCCAGGACTAGACGCCATGGTCCTTGGTGTTTGGCCCCAGACACCAGGGTCCCTAGCGTCTGCCCCCCTGGCCTCCGCAAAACTCCTTTTTGCACCTTCCAAAACCCTCATGGACTTTACCCCATGGCCCAAATAAAGTGTTCTCGTACCCAAACATTTCGTGAAACATCTGAAACCCCTTTCGGTGAATTCCGGAACCCTTCCGGAGACCAAACACAATTATCCCATATATCAAACTTTACCTTCGGACTATTCCGGAGCTCCTCGTCATGTCCGTGATCTCATCCAGGACTCCGAACAACATTCAGTCACCAACATACATAACTCATATAATATTATATCGTCAACGAATGTTAAGCGCGCACACCCTATGGGCTCGAGAATGATGTAGGCATGACCGAGACGCTTCTCCAGTCAATAACCAAAAGCGGGACCTAGATACCGAAATTGGTTCCTGCATATTCTATGAAGATCTTTATCGGTCGAACCTTTATGACAACATACGTAGTTTCCTTTGTCTGTCGGTATGTTACTTGCCCGACATTTGATCGTCGGTATCTCCATACTGATACATCTCCAGCGTATCTACTTTTCCAATCACTTTTGCCCTTGTTTTGGACTCTAACTTGCATGATTTGAATGGAACTAACCCGGAATGACGCTGTTTTCAGGAGAACTGCCATGGTGTTATTTTTATGCAGAAATAAAAGTTCACGGAATGACCTGAAAATCCAGAGAGACACGTTTTGGAATTAAAGAAAAATATTGGAAAAAGAATCAGCATCAAGGGGCCCACACCCTGTCCATGAGGATGCAGGGCGCCCCCCCTGGGGCGCACCCCGTGGCTCGTGGCCCCCCTGGGACTCCACCGACCTCAACCCCAACTCCATATATTCACTTTCGGGCAGCAAAAAATTAGAGAGAAGGATTCATCACGTTTTACGATACGGAGCCGCCTCCAAGCCCTAATCTTCCTTGGGAGGGCTGATCTGGAGTCCGTTCGGGGCTCCGGAGAGGGGAATCTGTCGCCATCGTCATCATCAACCATCCTCCATCACCAATTTCATGATGCTCACCGCCGTGCATGAGTAATTCCATCGCAGGCTTGCTGGACAGTGATGGGTTGGATGAGATTTACCATGTAATCGAGTTAGTTTTGTTAGGGTTTGATCCCTAGTATCCATTATGTTCTAAGATTGATGTTGCTATGACATTGCTATGCTTAATGCTTGTCACTAGGGCCCGAGTGCCATGATTTCAGACCCGAACCTATTATGTTTTCATGAATATATGTGAGTTCATGATCCTATCTTGCAAGTCAATAGTCACCTACTATGTGTTATGATCCAGCAACCCCGAAGTGACAATAATCGGGACCACTCCCGGTGATGACCGTAGTTTGAGGCGTTCATGTATTCACTAAGTGTTAATGCTTTGGTCTGCTACTCTACTAAAAGGAGGCCTTAATATCCCTTAGTTTTCAATAGGACTCCGCTGCCACGGGAGGGTAGGACAAAAGATGTCATGCAAGTTCTTTTCCATAAGCATGTATGACTATATTCGGAAATACATGCCTACATTACATTGATGAGTTGGAGCTAGTTCTGTGTCACCCTATGTTATAACTGTTGCATGAGGAATCGCATCCGACATAATTATCCATCATTGATCCATTGCCTATGAGCTTTTCACATATTGATCTTTGCTTAGTTACTTTTCCGTTGCCACTATTACAATTGCTACAAAAACTGCTACTGTTACTTTTGCCACCGTTACCGTTACTTCCATACTACTTTGCTGCAGATATTAAGTCTTTTAGGTGTGGTTGAATTGACAACTCAACTGCTAATACTTGAGAATATTCTTTGGCTCCCCTTGTGTCAAATCAATAAATTTGGGTTGAATACTCTACCCTCGAAAATTGTTGCGATCCCCTATACTTGTGGGTTATCAAGACTATTTTCTGGCACCGTTGCTGGGGAGCATAGCTATATTCTTTGAGTCACTTGGGATTTATATCCGTTGATCACTATGAGGAACTTGAAAGATGAAAGAACCAAGATTTTCCCCTCAACTACAAGGGGAGGTAAGGAACTGCCATCTAGCTCTGCACTTGATTCACCTTCTGTTATGAGTAAATTTGTGACACCTACACCTGTTATTGATTCTGATATGTCGCATATTATTGATGATGCCACTTCTGCTATGCATGATGCTTATGATGAAACTACTTATATGCTTGATAATACTGTGCCATTAGGTGAATTTCTTGATGAACAACTTGCTAGGGTTAGAGAGAATGAAATTATTGAAACAGATAATATTGATGAAAGTGATGATGAAGATTCTCCCCTAGATATGAATTGCCTGATGTGCCTGAGGGTTATGTAATGGATGGAGAAACTACTAGAGACCTTTTTGCTTGCAAAGATATATATGATCTTAAGAAACTGTTAGCTAAGCTGAAAGAAAAATATTTGAATGCTAGAATGAAATATGACCCTGCTTTTGCTATTTCACCTATCTGTATTTCTGATAAGGATTATGATTTCTTTGTCGATCTTGAGTTAATTACTTTGGTTGAATCTGATCCTTTTTATGGCTATGAATCTGAAACTGTTGTGGCACATCTTACTAAATTGAATGATATAGCCACCCTATTCTCATGAGGAAAAAAATTGTTACTACTATATCCTTAAGTTATTTCCATACTCATTAAAGGGTGATGCTAAAACATGGTTTAATTCTCTTGCTCCTGGTTGTGTGCGTAGTCTCAAGGATATGATTTATCACTTCTCTGCTAAATATTTCCCCGCTCATAAGAAACAAGCTGCCTTAAGGGAAATATATAATTTTTTGTAAATTGAAGAAGAGGGTCTCCCACAAGCTTGGGGGAGGCTTCTCCGATTACTTAATGCTTTGCCTGATCATCCTCTCAAGAAAAATGAAATACTTGATATCTTTTATAATGGACTAAGCGATGCTTCCAGAAACCACCTGGATAGTTGTGATGGTTGTGTGTTCAGGGAAAGAACTGTTGATCAAGCTGAATTGATATTGAATAATATATTGAGTAATGATAATGATTGGACACTTCCTGAACCAACTCCTAAGCCAACTCCGAAGAAAAGGGGTATTCTATTTCTCAGTCCTGAAGATATGCAAGAGGCAAAGAAATCTATGAAAGAAAAGGGTATTAAAGCTGAAGATGTTAAAAATTTACCACCAATTGAAGAAATACATGGTCAGATGGTCTTAATAACCCGACACAGGTAGTAAAGGTAAATTCTCGCTATAGATTTTATGAAGGTGATATTCCTCGTAATAAGTCTGCTAGCCAATGCTTAGATGAGTTTGATAATTTTATTGTTAAACAAGAAAACTTCAATCCTTATGTTGGTAGACAATTAAAATGTAATGCTTATATGGTTAAACACTTGAGTGATTATATGTCTAGAGTTAAAGGCGACCTTAAACTTATTAGTAAACATGCTTCTATGGTTACCACTCAGGTAGAACAAGTGCTTAAGGCACAAGATGATTTGCTCAATGAATTAAATAATAAGAAAAATGATAATGCTGTTAGAGTTATGACTAGAGGGGGTAGAATAACCCAGGAACCTTTGTATCCTGAGGGCCACCCTAAGAGAGTTGAGCAAGATTCTCAAAGAACCAATGTTGATGCACCTAGTCCTTCTAAGAACAAGAAAAAGAAAAATGGTAGGACTTTGCATGCTTCTAGTGAACCTGTTGTTGACACACCTGAGAATCCCAATGATATTTCTATTTCTGATGCTGAAACATAATCTGGTAATGAACATGAACCTAGTGATAATGATGATGTTTGTGTTGATGCTCAACCTAGCAATAACAATGATGTAGAGATTGAACCTGCTGTTGATTTTGATAAACCACAATCAAAGACAACATTATGATAAGAGAGACTTCGTTGCTAGGAAGCACGGTAAAGAAAGAGAACCATGGGTTTAGAAACCCATGCCTTTTCCTCCTAAACCATCCAAGAAAAAGGGTGATGAGGATTTTGAGCACTTTGCTGAAATGATTAGACCTATCTTTTTGCGTATGCGTTTGACTGATATGCTTAAAATGAATCCTTATGCTAAGTATATGAAAGATATTGTTACAAATAAAAGAAAGATACCGGAAGCTGAAATTTCCACCATGCTTGCCAATTATATTTTAAAGGTGGAATACCAAAGAAACTAGGAGATCCATGATAACCAACTATACCGTGCTCCATTAAAAGAAACTATGTTAAAACTGCTTTATGTGATCTTGGAGCCGGTGTTAGTGTTATGCCTCTCTCTTTATATGGTAGACTTGATTTGAATAAGTCGACACCTACTGAAATATCTTTGCAAATGGCCAATAAATCAACTGCTATACCTGTTGGTATTTGTGAGGATGTGCCTGTTGTGGTTGCAAACATTACTATTTTAACGGACTTTGTTATTCTTGATATTCCCGAGGACGATAGTATGTCGATTATCCTTGGTAGACCCTTTTTGAATACTGCAGGGGCTGTTATTGATTGCAACAAATGCAATGTCACTTCATGTTAATGGTAATGAGCATACGATACTCTTTCCAAGGAAACAACCTCAAGTCCATAATATCAATTCTATTGGAAAAAAAATCAACGATTACTATTAGAGGTTTTGAATTCCCTCTTCCTACTGTCATGAAGAAATATGATATTCTTATTGTTGGGGACATGCATATCCCCGTTGAGGTAACCTAGTGTTATTCGAAAATTCTCCGGTTTCATGTTATTTGCAAAGAGTTTGTTAACAAGACTTGATCAACCTTCTTAATGGATTCCTTTTGATGATCACGAGATGGATGAAGTTAGAAAGCACAACTCTCTGTACCCTCGTTTTACTTTCTATTATTTAGATTAAATAAAGCAAACATAGTATTTTTCTGTTTGTTTTCTAAATTATCCTTGCAATAAAAATACCCCGAAAATAAAAGTTCTCCAAATGTCCTGAAAATGAAATATGATTTTTTGTAGATTATTTAAGAATTTCTGGCACTGCGAACACACCAGGGGGGCACCATTTGGCCACGAGGGCACAGTGCATGCCCACCCCCTGGGGCGGGCCCCCTGCCTCATGGGCCCCACGTGGACCCCCTCCACTTATTCCAGCACCCAATCACTTCGTCTTCCCCCAGAAAAAAATCCTCCCATAGCTCAAACCTGTGTTCTAGCTCATCTTGCTTCCATTTACGACCTCTTTGCTCAAAGCTCCATCCACAAAGCTATTTTGGGGGATTGTTCTTCGGTATGTGACTCCTCCAATGGTCCAATTAGTTTTTGTTCTAGTGCTTTATTTATTGCAAATTTTTGCTGCTAAGGTGACCCTGTTCTTGAGCTTGCATGTCAAATTTATATGGTCCAAAGTGGTTTTAATGCATGATATAGCCTTTAGGCACTTGTGGGAGTAGTTGCTATCAATCTTGTTGAGTTTGGTTCACTTTTATTTTGAGTCACTAAAAATTTCAGAAATTTTCAGAGAAAGAAAATGATGAAGAGATTGTTGAGGAGCTCTTCGAGCCAAAGCTCGAAGGATAAGCAGTATGAGGAGAATAAAAATCCCAAATACAATCTTCCTTGCACCGCGGAGGTTCGGCCATGCGAATGGCCATGTGATGCGTTCTTGACAGCCGACGGAATTTACGATGACTTTTATTACTTGGCTGAGAATGCAGACCTCACCGACTTCCTCCATGACCAGCGCGGACAGTATCTCCTACTCACTAATATTTTCGTGCAATTTTTTTATTTCCATGCTAAGAAATCACCGCCTTCAGTGGAGTTTCACTTATATGATGAGGTTAAGGAGATGTCACTCCATGATTTTTGTCGGGTCTGCAAGATACCCTTTGTGGGCAGCATGGAGGAACCACATCATAGTGATGTGGATGGATTTATTGATAGAATTGCTGAAGGGGAAATGAGGAAAGTTTCCGATGCAAGAATAACTAGTATACATTTTCCCGTTCTATGTTACTTTGCGATATTTGCTACTAGATGCTTAATTGGTCGCGGGAACAGTGGAGATCTTAGTGCTCCTGATCTTGTCATTTTGCGCCACGCTTTGTTTCATGATACAACTTTCAGCTTAGGCTCTATTGTTGCTAAACGATTAAGTCTGAACCGTACAAAGGGCCCCATCTTCGGAGGCATCTTTGCTTCACGCCTTGCTAAACACTTTGAGATACCTATTATCATTATGAGAAAGAGGAAAAGTTGCTGCCCCCTATTTTTCTAGATTATAAGAGTATGGTAGCACATGAATTTATTGTTAAAAATAAGAAGAAGATGCTTAAGTATAATTTGGTATTTGATAAAACTCGCTGTGAGACTATTACCTTGCCTGCACCCTCTTTGTTTAACATACTTTCAGGAATGTACCTCATCTTGCCCGAGACCATTTATGCATACTGGAGGCTGACACAAGTCCCAAAGCCTGAGCCTGAGCCACCACTTGACCCTTATCGACAGTCTGTTTATCAGTGGGATCCGGAGGAGATCGCTAACCAGGGGCATCCTGAGGACCCTCCTCAGTACACCGGAGAGAGTAGCTTTGATCCGTGGGCATAGACCAACTTAGGCCAAAAGCCTAAGCTTGGGGACTACGTATTTCTCACCGACATTACATTCATGTTCACACACTCATGCCAGTTGTCGGTGCTCATACTTTTTCATTGTACTATCCATGCTAGTTTATTTTCTTTTCTAAGCCTTCTTCTTGTGTGTTTGAAAAACCTTAAGAAAAACAAAAAAATAGTTGTAGCTTTTAGCTAGTTTACTTTCCATGCCTCTAGTAGTAGTAATTAAAATAAAGCCCAAAAATATTTCTCATTCTTCTTTTACTTGTTGGGAGCTTTTTCGTGTAAATAATTTTATTTCTTTTCTTTTCTTTGTTGGTCGAGAGGAGAAGATCATGATGAAAATGTTGAGTGGCTCTCATATGCAGTATTGTTAATTTAACCAAGAGCCCATATTACCTCGTCTTCTCCCTTGTATTAAATGCTTGCAGATTCCAGCTTAGTCCAATGCACGTGCACTATTATTATTATCCACATCGTTCGGTCGTGCGAGTGAAAGGCAATAATGACGATATATGATGGACTGACTGAGATGAGAGAAGCTGGTATGAACTCGACCTATCTTAGTTTTGTAAATATGATTAGTTCATCGTTCCTAATTTAGCCTATTATGAATGAAACATGTTTGCAATGACAATTAGAGATTATAGTTGCTCATGCCATGCTTAATTAGCTAGGAGTTTATAATGGTTTACCTTGTGTGCCAACATGTTATTAAAATTGTTGTGATGTGGTATGATAGGGTGGTATCATCCTTTGAATGATTCGAGTGGCTTCACTTGGCACATGTTCACGCATGTAGTTGAAACAAAATAAACATAGTGATACGTCTCCAAAGTATCTATAATTTTTTATTGTTCCATGCTATTATTTATGAAGTCTTGGATGTTTAATGGGCTTTATAATTCACTTTTATATCATTTTTGGGACTAACCTACTAACCCAAAGGCCCAGTCCAGATTGTTGTTTTTTGCCTGTTTCAGGGTTTTGCAGAAAAAGAATATCAAATGGAGTCCAAACGGAATGAAACCTTCGCGAGAGACACTTTTGGAGAAAATCACGCACGCAGAGCTTGAGAACCACGTCAGGGGATCAAGGGCTGGCCAACGAGGGTGGGGGCGCTCCCCCTTCCCAGGGCGCGCCCCCTACCTCGTGGCCCCCTCGAGCATCCCCCGGTGCCCTCCTTCTTCCTAATAAGCCTACGTACCCCAGAACCTCCGTGAACAGAGAGAAAACCCTAATTCCACTGCCGTACCTTCTGTTCCCGTAAAGATCCCATCTTGGAGCATGTTCCAGAGCTCCACCGGAGGGGGATCCATCATGGAGTCCTTCTTCATCATCATCATCGCCCTCACCATGAGTTGTGAGTAGTTTACCACAGACCTTCGGATCCATAGCTAGTATCTAGATGGCTTCTTCACTCTCACTGGATCTCAATACAAAGTTCTGCTCGGTCATCGAGGAAATCTATTCGATGTAATCTCTTTTTGCGGTGTGTTTGTCGAGATCCGATGAATTGTGAGTTTATGATCAAGGTTATCTATGAAAGATATTTGGTTCTTCTCTGAACTTTTTATGTGTGCTCATAATATCCTTGCAAGTCTCTTCGAATTATTGGTTTGGTTTGGCCTACTAGATCTATAGTTCTTGCAATGGGAGAAGTGCTTGGCTTTGGGTTTAATCTTGCGGTGTCGTTTCCCAATGACAGTAGGGGCAGCAAGGCACGTATTGTATTGTTGCCATCGAGGATAAAAATATGGGGTTTATATCATATTGCTTGAGTTTATCCCTCTACATCATGTCATCTTGCTTAAGGCGTTACTCTGTTCTTATGAACTCAATACACTAGATGCATGCTGGATAGCGGTCGATGTGTGGAGTAATAGTAGTAGATGCAGGCAGGATTCGGTCTACTTGTCTCGGACGTGATGCCTATATAGAATGATCATGCATAGATAGTCTCATAATTATTCGCTTTTTTATTAATTGCTCGACAGTAATTTGTTTACCCGCCGTAGAATATCGCTATCATGAGAGAAGCCACTAGAGAAAACTGTGGCCCCCGAGTCTATTCTCAACATATCAATCTACATCTACTTTACTTTTCTTGCTTTTATTTGCTGTTCTTATAAGCCAGAAATACCAAAAATATAAACTATCATCTCTATCAGATCTCACTTTCGTAAGTGACCGTAAAGGGATTGAAAACCCGTTATCGCGTTGGCTGTGAAGTTCTTATTTGTTTGTGCAGGTGCGAGGGACTCGCGCGTGGTCTCCTACTGGATTGATACCTTGGTTCTGAAAAACTGAGGGAAATACTTACGCTACTGTGCTGCATCTCCCTTTCCTCTTCGAGGGAATACAACGCAAGCTCAAGAGGTAGCAAGAAGAATTTCTGGCGCCGTTGCCAGGGAGGCTTACGCAAAAGTCATATACCAAGTACCTATCACAAACCCTTATCCTTCGCATTACATTTTTTGCCTCTCATTTTCCTCTCCCCCACTTCACCCTTGCCGTTTTATTTTCCCTTCTTCTGCCGTGTGTTTATCGTTCGCTTGCCTCTCGTTTGCTTGTGTGCTATGTGCCCTCAATTAGCTTGCATATTCGCTTGCTAAAGTATGGATCCTCATCCACTTGCTAATCTCTTTAAGAGATCCAATTATGTTGAACCAATTTCTAGTGAGTTGAGTGCACTAGATTATCTTTATGGGGTTTTGCTTGAAATTTATGAATCTGAAAATTGTGAGGAATTGTTACAAGAAAAAGTGATTCATGATAGCTTGTTAAATAAAAAGCATGATTTCAATTATGTTATTATAAATTCTATTGATGTCAATTGTGTTAATGATATGCAAAACCCTAAGCTTGGGGATGCTTATTTTCCTATGCCCACTACTTGTTGCAATGATCATGATTGGGGTGATTCTTCTTATGATCTTGAAAAATTATTTAAGCCCCATGATATATATGAGATTGATAATAATGTTTGCAATAATATTGAAAGTGGGTTCTGAAGAGTGTCAACTTTAGATCCCACATATCTGGAGAATGTTCAATCTTATGAATTTTTTGATAAAAGTGGGTTTGGAGAGGTCATGACTTTAGTTAATGTTAATCCCACTATTTTGGAAGAATGTCAACTTTGCATGCATGTGGATCGTGTTGAGAATATGTCATGTGATAGCTATTTTGTTGAATTTTCTTATGATCCTATATGCAATTATTATGAGAGAGGAAAATTATGGTTGTAGGAATTTTCATGTTACTAAATTACCTCTCGTTATGTTGAGATTGCTATTGGCTCTATCTTCTTCCTTGCATATGCTAGATCTTACTTGTCTTGGCAATTTGTTTTCCTATAAAATGCCTATGCATAGGAAGTATGTTAGACTTAGATGTGATTTTCACATGCTTTATGATGCTCTTTGTGTGCTTCAATTCTTATCTTTCATGTGAGCATCATTGAATTAATCGTGCCTAGCTAGGGGCATAAAACGATAGCGCTTGTTGGGAGGCAACCCAATTTTTTTTGCTGCTGTTAGGGAATAAATATTGCATCTAGCTTCTGTTTAGATGTGGTTTCATGTTTTGTTCTGTGTTTGTGCCAAGTAGAACCTTTGGGAAGACTTGTGTGAAGTTTATGTGATCTTGCTGTGAAAAACAGAATCGTTAGTGCTAGCTAAACTAGTATTCAGATTTAACTGGAGTGTGCTTTTTAGTTGATTCATTTTGCAGATGATTGGTAGACAAATTTCACAAATTTAACAATTTAGTTTTAATTTTTTTGGAGTTCCAGAAGTAGGCGAAACCTGCAGATTACTACAGACTGTTCTGTTTTTGACAGATTCTGTTTTTCGTGTGTTGTTTGCTTATTCCGATGCATCTATGAGTAGTATTGGACGATATGAACCATAGAGAAGTTGGAATACAGTAGGTTTAACACCAATATAAACAAAGAATGAATTCATTGCTGCACCTTTGAGTAGTGGTTTACTTTCTTATACTAACGGAGCTCACGAGAATTTTTGTCTAAGTTTTGTGTTGTGAAGTTTTCAAGTTTTGAGTCTTGCTTTGATGGACTATGAACAAGGAGTAGCAAAGGCCTAAGCTTGGGGATTCCCATGGCACCCCAATTAAATTCAAGATAATCAAAAGCCTAAGCTTGGGGATGCCCCGGGAAGGCATCCCCTCTTTCGTCTTCATCCATCGGTAACTATACTTGGAGCTATATTTTTATTCGCAACATGATATGTGTTTTGCTTGGAGCGTCTTGTATAATTTGAGTCTTTGCTTGTTAGTTTGCCACAATCATCCTTGCTGGACACACCTATTTGAGAGTGTTAAATATGGCCTAGAAATTGTTAGAACACTCTATGTGCTTCACTTATATCTTTTGAGTTGAATAGTTCTTGCTCTAGTGCTTCACTTATATCTTTTAGAGCATGGTGGTGGTAATATTTTGTAGAAATTATTGAACTCTCATGCTTCACTTATATCCTTTTTAGAGTATATTAAAACAGCATGGCAATGTGTTTAGGCTAAAGAAACTAGTCTTCACATGATAAACATCCAATGTCAATGTAGTAAAAAAAATCACACTAAGTGCATTGAATAGAATGAGATGTTGGATGCTTGATAATTGTTTTGAGACATGAGGATAGTGATATTAGATTCATGCTAGTGGAGTTATTATGAAATTGAGGAATACTTGTGTTAAGGTTAGTGATTCCCATATCATGCACGTATGGTGAACCGCTATGTGACGTAGTTAGAGCATGAGGTATTTGTAGAGTGCCAACCTTTGTGTGGAGGTCAGGGGCGCGCGATGGTTAACTCCTACCAACCTCCCCCCTAGGAGCATGCGTTGATTGCTTTGTTTTGATTACTCGTTGATTTTTGCAATAATTATATGAGTTCTTATGACTAATGTTGAGTCCATGGCTTATACGCACTCTCACCCTTCCACCATTGCTAGCCTCTTTTGTACCGCGTAACTTTCGCCGATGCCATAAACCCACTATATATCCTTCCTCAAAACAGGCACCATATTGTTCCTCAAAATAGCCACCAGACCTACCTATCATGGCATTTCCATAGCCATTTCGAGATATATTGCCATGCAACTTTCCACCGTTCCGTTCATATGACACGCATCATATTGTCATATTGCCATTGCATGATCATGTAGTTGACATCGTATTTGTGGCAAAGGCACCATGCATAATTTTTATACATGTCACTCTTGTTTCATTGCACATACCGGTACACCGCCGGAGGCATTCATATAGAGTCATACTTCGTTGTTGTAGTATCAAGTTGTAATATCGAGTTGTAATGAAAGTGTGATGATCATCATTATTAGAGCATTGTCCCATGGGAGGAAAGGCTAAATCTATAAAGCCCCGCCACAAAAAAAAAGAAAAAAAAAGAAAGGCCAAAGAAAAAAAGAAAGGCCCAAAAAAAGGGACAAATACTACTATCTTTTTTTTCCACACTTGTGCTTCAAAGTAGCACCATGTTCTTCATTGTAGAGAGTCTCATGTTTAGTCACTTTCATATACTAGTGGGAATTTTCATTATAGAAATTGGCTTGTATATTCCAACGATAGCCTTACTCAAATGCCCTAGGTCTTCGTGAGCAAGCAAGTTGGATGCACACCCACTAGTTTCTTTTGTTGAGCTTTCATTCATATTTAGCTCTAGTGCATCCGTTGCATGGCAATCCCTACTCACTCACATTGATATCTGTTGATGGGCATCTCCATAGCCCGTTGATACTCCTAGTCGATGTGAGACTATCTCCCTCCTTTTTGTCTTCTCCACAACCACCTCTATTCCACCCATAGTGCTATATCCATGGCTCACGCTCATGTATTGCGTGAAAGTTGAAAGGTTTGAAAAGATAGAGTATGAAAACAAGTGCTTGGTTGAAATCGGGGTTGTGCATGATATGAATATTTTTGTGTGATAACGAGGGAGCATAGCCAACACTATATGATTTTGTAGGGATAACTTTCTTTAGCCATAGTATTTTGAGAAGACATGATTGCTTTGTTAGTATTGCTTGAAGTATTGTTATTTCTTATGTTAATATAGACTTTTATCTTGAATCTTTCAGATATGAACATTCATGCCACAATTAAGAGAATTACATTGAAAAACTATATTGGTTAGCATTCCACACCAAAAATTCTTTCTTTATCATTTACCTACTCGAGGACGAGCAGGAATTAAGCTTGGGGATGCTTGATATGTCTCCAACGTATCTATAATTTTTGATTCTTCCATGCTATTATTTATGAAGTCTTGGATGTTTAATGGGCTTTATCATTCACTTTTATATCATTTTTTGGACTAACCTACTAACCCAAAGGCCCAGTCTAGATTGTTGTTTGTTGCCTGTTTCGGGATTTTTTAGAAAAAAGAATATCAAACAGAGTCCAAACAGAATGAAACCTTCGGGAGAGATATTTTGGAGAAAATCACGCACGCGGAGCTTGAGAACCACGTCAGGGGATCGAGGGCTGGCCCACGAGGGTGGGGGCGCGTCCCCCTTCCCAGGGCGCGCCCCCTGCCTCGTGGCCCCCTCGAGCGTCCCCCGGTGCCCTCCTTCTTCCTATATAAGTCTACGTACCCCAGAACCTCCGTGAACAGAGAGAAAACCCTAATATCTAGATGGCTTCTTCTCTCTCTGGATCTCAATACAAAGTTGTGAGTAGTTTACCATAGACCTTCGGGTCCATAGCTAGTATCTAGATGGCTTCTTCTCTCTCTCTCTGGATCTCAATACAAAGTTCTCCTCGGTCTTCGAGGATATCTATTCGATGTAATCTCTTTTTGCTGTGTGTTTGTCGAGATCCGATGAATTGTGAGTTTATGATCAAGGTTATCTATGAAAGATATTTGGTTCTTCTCTGAACTTTTTATGTGTGCTCATAATATCCCTCTTCGAATTATTGGTTTGGTTTGGCCTACTAGATCTATAGTTCTTGCAATGGGAGAAGTGCTTGGTTTTGGGTTCAATCTTGCGGTGTCCTTTCCCAGTGACAGTAGGGGTAGCAAGGCACGTATTGTATTGTTGCCATCGAGGATAAAAAGATGGGGTTTATATGATATTGCTTGAGTTTATCCCTCTACATCATGTCATCTTGCTTAAGGCGTTACTCTGTTCTTATGAACTCAATACACTAGATGCATGCTGGATAGCGGTCGATGTGTGGAGTAATAGTAGTAGATGCAGGCAGGAGTCGGTCTACTTGTCTCGGATGTGAAGCCTATATACAATGATCATGCCTAGATAGTCTCATAATTATTCGCTTTTCTATCAATTGCTCGACAGTAATTTGTTTAGTATTTACCTGCTGTTCCAAGTAAATTTGTATGTGCCAGACTCTAAACCTTCAAATGAAATTATGTTTTGTATGCTCGAATAGCTCATGTATCAACTAGGGCTGTCTATATCTTCCATGCTAGGTGGGTTATTCTCATGATGAGTGGATTCCGCTCATCATTCACGAGAAAATGGCCGGTAACCGGGATGCCTAGTCCCATGCTCAAATCAAATCTAAATAATTGCAAACAAAACTCCCCCAGTATTGTTGTTAGTTGGACGGCACCCGTTGTTTTGGACAAGCCATGGATTGATGTTTGTTGGTGGTAGGGGAGTATAAAGTTTACCATTCTGTTTGGGAACCGCCTATAATGTGTGTAGCATGGAAGATATCGGGATCTATTGGTTGTTATGTTGACAATGAAAGCATGCCACTCAAAATATTATTTATCTCTGTTTGAAAACTCGAGCTCTGGCACCTCTCCACATCCCTGCTCCCCTCTGCGAAGGGCCTATCTATTTACTTTTATGTTGAGTCATCATCCTCTTATTAATTTACATTGAGTATGACTGTGACTGGATCTCTTTTACCATGAATTACAATGTCTAGTCGGTCCTTGATATTCAAGGGTGCTCTGCATTTATGTTTTGCGGTTTCAGAAAGGGCTAGCGAGATACCATCTTGTTATATGATATTATGATTGTTTTGTGAAAATGTTGTCATCCGAAATTTATTATTATTGCTCGCTTGTTGATTATGCCATTGATATGAGTAAACATGAGACCTAAATGTTATTGTGAATATGGTTAGTTCATAATCTTTGCTGAAAACTTGAATGTTGGCTTTACATGTTTGCAACAACAAGATCAAACAGAGTTTGTAAAAGTTTTTCTTTATCACTTTCAGTTTTTCAACTGAATTGCTTGAGGACAAGCAAATGTTTAAGCTTGGGGGACTTGATACGTCTCCAACGTATCTACTTTTCCAAACACTTTTGCCCTTGTTTTGGACTCTAACTTGCATGATTTGAATGGAACTAACCCAGACTAACGCTATTTTCAGCAGAATTGCCATGGTGTTATTTTTGTGCAGAAATAAAAGTTCTCAGGATGACCTAAAAATCCAAGGAGACACGTTTTGGAATTAATGAAAAATATTGGCAAAAGAATCAGCATCAGGGGGCCCACACCCTGTCCACGAGCGTGCAGGACGCGCCCCCCTGCCGCATGGCCCCCTGGGACTCCACCGACCTCAACCCCAACTCCATATATTCACTTTCGGGGAGGAAAAAATCAGAGAGAAGGATTCATCGTGTTTTACGATACGGAGCCGCCGCCAAGCCCTAATCTTCCTCGGGAGGGCTGATCTGGAGTCCATTCGGGGCTCCGGAGAGGGAAATCCATCGCCATCGTCATCATCAACCATCCTCCATCACCAATTTCATGATGCTCACCGCCGCGCGTGAGTAATTCAATCGTAGGCTTGCTGGACGGTGATGGGTTGGATGAGATTTACCATGTAATCGAGTTAGTTTTGTTAGGGTTTGATCCCTGGTGTCCATTATGTTCTAAGATTGATGTTGCTATGACTTTGCTATGCTTAATGCTTGTCACTAGGGCCCGAGTGCCATGATTTCAGATCTGAACCTATTATGTTTTCATGAATATATGTGAGTTCTTGATCCTATCTTGCAAGTGAATAGTCACCTACTATGTGTTATGTGTGACGCCCCCGATTTGTCCGTACACTAATCATGCACGCAAATGTGTACGACCAAGATCAGGGACTCACTGAAAGATATCACAACACAACTCTAGACACAAATTAAAATAATACAAGCTTTATATTACAAGCCAGGGGCCTCGAGGGCTCGAATACAAAAGCTCGGAAACACAAGAATCAGCGGAAGCAATAATATCTCAGTACAGACATAAGTTAAACAAGTTTGCCTTAAGAAGGCTAGCACAAAAGTAACAACGATCGAAAAGGCAAGGCCTCCTGCCTGGGACCTCCTAACTACTCCTCGAAGCCGAACTTCACGTAGAACCATCCTCGGGATCCTCTGGGTCCTGGGCTCCACCATCTGGTTGCGTCATCCGAGAAGAAGGAACAAAAGGGGAAAAGGGGGAGAAAGCAACCGTGAGTACTCATCCAAAGTACTCGCAAGCAAGGATCTACACTACATATGCAATGGTATATGTGTAAAGGGGTAATATATGTGGGTTAAACTGCAGAATGCTAGAATAAGAGGGGGATAGCTAATCCAATCGAAGACTACGCTTCTGGCCACCTCCATCTTGCAGCAGTAGAAGAGAATATAAGGAAGTAACAAGTATCCTCGCGTCTCGCAGCCTCCGTCTTGAAGCAGTAGAAGGGAAATAGATGGTAAGTTCACCAAGTAACAACGTATAGCATAATCCTACCCGGTGATCCTCCCCTCGTCGCCCTGTGAGAAAGCGATCACCAGGTTGTATCTGGAACTTGTCTGGGTGTGTTTTATTAAGTATCCAGTTCTAGTTGTCATGAGGTCAGAGTACAACTCTGGGTCGTCCTTTTACCGAGGGACACGGCTATTCGAATAGATTAACTTCCCTGCAGGGGTGCACCACATAACCCAGCACGCTTGATCCCATTTGGCCGGACACACTTTCCAGGGTCATGCCCGGCCTCGGAAAATCAACACGTCGCAGCCCTACCTAAGCATAGCAGAGAGGTCAGCATGCCGGTCTAAGTCCTAGGCGCGCAGGGGTCCGGGCCCATCGCCCAACGCACACCTGCACGTTGCGTACGCGGCCGGTAAGCAGACCTAGCCTCTCCTAATACCAGAGTAGGCTTTCCAGTCCAATCCAGCGTGCGCCGCTAAGTCGCTGACGTCAAGAAGGCTTCGGCTGATACCACGACGTCGAGTGCCCATAACTGTTCCCACGCAGCTGGTTAGTGCGTATAGACCAAATGGCCAGACTCGGATCAAATATCAAGGTCTCGATAAACGTGTTATTATGACATAACCGCGGACAATGACCAGGGCCAGGCCCACCTGTCTCCTAGGTGGTCGCAACCTGCCATGTCGCTCCGCCACAAAGTAACCATCAGGGGGCTGTCGGGAACCCAGGCCCACCACTACCTGGGTGGAACCACCTGCCCCTTCAGCCCCCATCTCCGAATAATCATCATGTGTATATAAAGTATGTATATAGTATACACCCGTGATCACCACCCGAGTGATCACGGCCCGATAGAATAGCATGGTAGACGGACAAGAATGTAGGGCCAATGATGAAATACTAGCATCCTATACTAAGCATTAGGATGGCAGGTAAAGGTATCAACAGTTGTAGCAGCAATGACAGGCTATGCAAAGGATCATCCGATAGTAGTAACATGCTACACTACTCTAATGCAAGCAGTAGAGAGAAGAATAGGTGATATCTGGTGATCAAAGGGGGGGGGCTTGCCTTGAAGCTCTGCAGACGAAAGGAATCTTCGGAAGCGTAGCCGTAGTCGAACACCGAAGCATCAATTGTCTCGGGGTCTATCATAGTATCGGAGTCTATCGAAAATAAGCAACGAAGGGGGAAACAAATAAATAACAGACCAAACAATAGCATCACAAAGCATAACATGGCAAAACGCGGTGCTACGTGTGACCTAACGCGGTGCTCGGTGATACAGACGAAGAGGAATAACATCCGGGGAAGTATTCCCGGTGTTAGGCATTTTCGGGCAGATGAAACGGAGGGGAATGTCGCATGTTCGGTATGATAGAGATGTGTGGCGGACGAACGGACCGAGTATTCGGATTCGTCTCGTCGTTCTGATCATTTTTCATATATAAATTAATTTCATCCGAGTTACGGATTAATTTATATGATTTTTCAAAGTTTTAATGAATTCCCAAATTACTGGATTTAATTTCATTCGAAAAACATTTAAATAATAAGTGTTATGGGTACACAGAAGTGTACCCAACATTAAGCACATGTGGCCGACAGATGGGGCCAGAGGGCCCAGTTGACCAAGTCAACAAAGACTAGTCAACCAATGAATAGTACAAGTGGGACCAGATGTCATTTGTTATTAGATTAACTTAATCTAAACTAGTGCTGTACTAGTTAAAATAAGAACCGGCCACACACGGCTGTGGGCCGTGGCCACGCCGGCCACACACAGAACACACACGCATACACAACTAGCACACACCACACTAAGCTGGGGTTTTTCTTGTTCTTTGCTAACACAAGATGGCATTTTGTAATTTTTGCAGGATTTAATACATGCATCAAATGAATTTGGTCCAATGGACATATTTGAGCCTTGCCAAGTGTACTACCTACACATATTTATTTTAGCTATGTTAAGCTTTATTTAGTTGCTGTTTTGAGGCTGTTTAGGTGGCTATCCAGTGTAAAATCTCTAAAGCTAGCTACTACTACAATAACTGAATGTTACTGTAGCACCAGCAGCACATGCAGAGTAGCAGCTGTAGGCAGCGAACCGTGGTGCAGCGTCACGAGCGATGGGGTTGCAGCGGCCGTGGCGGAAGGCACGGCCCTGGCGCAGCCGGGCAAGGCCACGGCGCGGCCAAAGCGCGCGCGTGTACAGGGGCAGGCGCTCGGGAGGCAGCGGCGGGAGCGACGCGAGGCACGGCGTGATGCGCGACCGTGGGTAGCGGGCGGTAGTAGCAGCGCATACGGCGGCAGCTGTAGCAAGCAGGAGCAGAGGCCACGGGCAGTGGTGAGTGGAGGCGGGCGAGGCCAGGCATAGGCGGGCGAAGCGCTGAGCTGCGCGGCAACGACGGCGTGGCGCGGCGAGCCGGCGACGCGTCAGAGGGCCGGTGTGGCGTGGGAGGCAGCAAGCGGCAGCCAGCAGCAGGCGTCGTGGCTCGAGACAAAGGCGGGGCGCGGGAGCTCGCGCGTAGCGCGCGGACGCGACGAGCGCGTAGCTCGGGCGTGACCAGTCAGTCATGGCGCGAGCGGAGCTCGGTCGTGGGTGCGGTGAGTGCCGGCCAGGGGAGCGCGAGCGCGTGTGGGCATCTACGAGCTCTACGGCGGAAGACAGAGGGGAAGGACTGGGGTAAAGGCGTGGCTCACATCGAGGGAGACGGCGGCGAGCTCGCGTGGGCGCGGGGAGGACCGGAGCGGTGGTGTTCGCGGAGGATCGACGACGGGGACGACGGTGTACGCGTTGAAGACGAGGCCGATGGCGAGAGCTCGGGCCGTCCTAGCTCGAATCGTTGCTCGGGGAAGACGACGCCGAGGGTGGAGATCCTCCTGGACAACTCCACAAGCGCCGGGGAACTCGTAGGCCGCAGCACCGGCGACGATGGCGCGGTCGCTGCGCGAGCTCTCGCGCTCGATTCGGAGCCGAGGAGGCGGCGGCTCCTTGGGGAAAGAGAGGTGACTGAACGAGGGCGAGCTAGGGTTTCAGTGAGGCAACCTTATAGGCCGAGGGGGGATCGTGGCGGCCATCCATGGCCATGGCGCTGTGGATGTGCGCCACGCCCTCCTTGTCTCCTGTACAGAGAAGGGGGATGAGGTGCTGGTGGGCTGGACCTGTTTTTGCTGAAAGGCCAAGGGTCCAGTAGGTTTAGGCCCCCCTCTTATTTTCCATTAAGTATTCTTTTCTTAGCTTTTGCTTTCTGTTTTCTTTTAATTTTCAACAACATTTTATGTTTATAAAATATGAGACTTACACCAATATTAACATTGCAAATTAGGTCAGTGCCACAAAAAGATTGGCAGTTAAATAAAATAGATTAGCATCTTTATAAATCAAAAAGGCATTTAATTTATTGTTGTGGCCACTGTTTATTTATTTAAGGGCACTAAACCATTTTATAAAAAGGTTGGTTTCCCCACCAATATTTTCTATGGATTATTTGACACGTTTAGAACAATTTAGTTTTGGCATTCTAAAAACTTTAAATTTTGACCTTAACTTAAATTTGAATTTGAATCGGATTCGAACCAACGTGAGTTTAACAATAATAATCGAAGTGGCGTGGCATCATTAGGAGAGGGTTACTGTAGCTTGATTACCCGGGCGTTACAATTCTCCTCCACTACAAGAAATCTCGTCCCGAGATTTAAGGGGTGGAGTAAGGGGTAAAGCGATAAGGACGGATGTCTGAAAGGATCGGCATCCGGCAGTTATCTCAAGGAAGGAGATTTTATAAGCACGAGGAAACGTACCGAGTGCTATAAGGAGTTTCAACAAGTTTCAACCAAGTAGGCATTCAACTGATGCATAAAACATGTGATGAAGGGGTTCAGAGCAATGAATAATAATGTTGCCTCTGATACCGGAATGGAACATGGTGAGGAATTAGCTCGTGAATTACATACGAAGCCAAGTGCAAGGAATACTTCAGAATAAAGGTTGTACAAGAGAGTCAGGTTTCGATCATGTGGAACTGTGGGTTATGGGCCCACCATGTGGGTTAAAAGCAAGAAGGCGCTAACATTTTGCACGGTCATGATGGCAAGGCAGGTCAGAGGATAGCCTGTCACTTATGTTGGCAACAACGTTGGTACCAAGGGCGAAGGGCGAAGAGAACCATTTTCCTGCTCGTTGAAACGAGGCGGACCAATAGGCAAAGTTCTCGCCCATCGGTGGTTACCGGAATGTCGTCAGCAATAGTAATAGGGTCACACTGACAGAGTTATAAACCGAGGTGTTTCCATAAGCAGGGAATTATACCTGCTTATAACCTATATAGAGCACAAGAAAGGTTAAACAAACCAATGGAAAGGAAAATGTGTTTATACACAAGATTTAGGAGTGTATCTTTTCCCAAGGAAAAGTAGAGCATGATATACATGTTAGATCAACAACTACATCACCATTTGGAGAAAGGGGCAAGGGAATTCATGATGTTATCCATACAACGGTGTTTGGATAATAGAGCAGGAAACATTTGGCAATTCACTTCCAATGTTCTCGTTGTTGTTCGACATACCGCAATTATGCTTCGAGGTAACATTAACATGGTGTTTCAAGCAAGATTGAATCTGAAGGTCACGATAAGTACAAAGAACAAATCCAAGAATGTCAAGGAATGTAGGATATAACCAAAACATGACCAAGTCTGTATTGGCAGGAAGTCAAGGATGGTGTCGATGACAACACGAATCATCGAGTGGCAAGGATGGTATTTTTCCTCAAGAATTCGATTGATATCTTAGAACAAGGCAGTATATTGATGGTGATCATGACAAATTTTGTCGAGAGGCTCTATGAAGATGCCCTCGAGCAGCAACGACATCAAGCAAAAGGAATGATGAAGCGAAGGCTATTGGAACCACGGGTACGACACAAGCTCAGATTCAAGCTTGTTGTTCAAGGTGGAATGATAAGATGAGGAAGATCGACCTAAGCTTCTCTCATCATTGAAAAGTTGTGCTCCGGGAATAAGGACCAGGTAGCACGGTTAAAAGATGCACGATAATGATAAAGCCGATCAGGCTAGATATGACTTGAAGAATTAATAAGCTCATAAGCAATGGATGTTACTTAGAGTTATTGAATTGGAGTGCTGAATTGATTCACTTATCGGTGTCCTTGAGTGTCTAACAACTCAGAGCCCGGGGAAAATTGGAATCGGTGAGAAGTAATACTTGAAGAAGAACTCATAAGAAGTAATATGGTTCTATGACATTATCGAGAAACCACGGGGTAATACTCAAAGGTAGATCATAATAGAGGTTGGACATGTGCATTGACTTGCAGAGGACAAGTGGTTTAACTTGTCCGATAAATGGAATTTAAAGGAGAGCATGTTCAGCACCACGATTGTCAAAGGCCAGATCCCAGATATAAGATGAACTTATATCAAGGGGATAATTAATTTTAAGAGAAGCCTTAATGATAAGATCTACACCGTGTCCATGGGCATTGACAGAAAGTTCAAGGTTGACTCCCACTTCTTCAATGTATGACCTTTCATTCACTTGTTGTTTCAAAAATGGCATTAGTGTTGAAAGTTCTACCTGGTGAAATAATCAGATGAGTAAGACACATGAAATCCTTCGGGTTCACTCGACTTTATGGGGTATAGGTTCAACCCATCAGGGCATCTTAGGAACATATACCACAAACATTTAGTAGTACTTATCACGAGCTCGACATTAGAGCCTGGTTGACAAAGCAGAGGATACAATTACCAAAGGCATTATGTATCCGAGGAAAGACTCACAAAGTTATGGAATATGAAGGACAATGTCATATAAAAATTCATCTAAGGATCAAACAGTCAATAATGGAGTTGATGTGAGCATCGGCACACAACCAGAGGAAGAAACGATGCAAAGGAGTTGGAGCATAGAAACAACTGACTAATTCGGAGCTCCAATGAGAAGGAATTATGATGCTCAATTCAAGGGATCAGGAGCAAACACTCTGATTACGAATTGACAAGTTGAGTAGGCTTAGGGGTACAATCGGCGACAAACAGATTGGTCGAGAACCAGCTCATGTTCAAAATGACATCTGAGCTGGAAAGACAATTGAAAAGGATCAACTGATGATTGTGTGCATTCGCACACATCTTGAATCATTAGGGCAAGGATGTCAATCACAAGGATTTAACGAATATGGCTAGACATATGGATTAACCATAATGCAGGCAGAGAAGACTTTTCTGGAGCACTAGCCTGCACAGGATCTTCAGGAGATCGAATTGCATTCGAAGGATTTTGTGAGACATCTGATCAACTGGGGATGAACGAATCCCGATACGTGTGAGGAATTATTCATAGGGGTATTCAGGGGGAAAAGAGCTGCAAGTCAGTCGGAAAAGGATTCTCGAAAGTTGGAGAATACTTTCGGGTATCTTGTAACAACAAGAACAACTAGGGATGGAAGTATGAACGGCGAGGGTACGCAGTTATCCATAAGGATTCAACGGTTTTAAGGGATTGCAATGGCAAAGGGCACAAGGGTCTCGGGGAAACATCGGAGAGTATCTTCGAAATCTTCTGGTGTAGCAAGCGATCACTGGGACTGAAGAGGCTCTCTGGGAGAAATTATTTTCGAGAACCTAAAGTTAGATTTTAGCAAAATCATTTAACCCAAATAGAAGAGAGTTCAGAGTCCCCGAGTATAGACGAGGAGTAAAAGATCCTAATACCACCCAATGGCGACATGGGCCCATAAGCACACAGCCATGTTAGTAAAAAAAGTTTTTCAAAGACTAGACTCAACTTCGTCCAAGGAGTTGGAAAGGGGGTTCCTACAGGCAGTCGACTCTGATACCAACTTGTGACGCCCCCGATTTGTCCGTACACTAATCATGCACGCAAATGTGTACGACCAAGATCAGGGACTCACTGAAAGATATCACAACACAACTCTAGACACAAATTAAAATAATACAAGCTTTATATTACAAGCCAGGGGCCTCGAGGGCTCGAATACAAAAGCTCAGAAACACAAGAGTCAGCGGAAGCAATAATATCTGAGTACAAACATAAGTTAAACAAGTTTGCCTTAAGAAGGCTAGCACAAAAGTAACAACGATCGAAAAGGCAAGGCCTCCTGCCTGGGACCTCCTAACTACTCCTCGAAGCCGAACTTCACGTAGAACCATCCTCGGGATCCTCTGGGTCCTGGGCTCCACCATCTGGTTGCGTCATCCGAGAAGAAGGAACAAAAGGGGAAAAGGGGGAGAAAGCAACCGTGAGTACTCATCCAAAGTACTCGCAAGCAAGGATCTACACTACATATGCAATGGTATATGTGTAAAGGGGTAATATATGTGGGTTAAACTGCAGAATGCTAGAATAAGAGGGGGATAGCTAATCCAATCGAAGACTACGCTTCTGGCCACCTCCATCTTGCAGCAGTAGAAGAGAATATAAGGAAGTAACAAGTATCCTCGCGTCTCGCAGCCTCCGTCTTGAAGCAGTAGAAGGGAAATAGATGGTAAGTTCACCAAGTAACAACGTATAGCATAATCCTACCCGGTGATCCTCCCCTCGTCGCCCTGTGAGAAAGCGATCACCAGGTTGTATCTGGAACTTGTCTGGGTGTGTTTTATTAAGTATCCAGTTATAGTTGTCATGAGGTCAGAGTACAACTCCAGGTCGTCCTTTTACCGAGGGACACGGCTATTCGAATAGATTAACTTCCCTGCAGGGGTGCACCACATAACCCAGCACGCTTGATCCCATTTGGCCGAACACACTTTCCAGGGTCATGCCTGGCCTCGGAAGATCAACACGTCGCAGCCCTACCTAAGCACAGCAGAGAGGTCAGCACGCCGGTCTAAGTCCTAGGCGCGCAGGGGTCCGGGCCCATCGCCCAACGCACACCTGCACGTTGCGTACGCGGCCGGTAAGCAGACCTAGCCTCTCCTAATACCAGAGTAGGCTTTCCAGTCCAATCCGGCGCGCGCCGCTAAGTCGCTGACGTCAAGAAGGCTTCGGCTGATACCACGACGTCGAGTGCCCATAACTGTTCCCACGCAGGTTGTTAGTGCGTATAGACCAAATGGCCAGACTCAGATCAAATACCAAGGTCTCGATAAACGTGTTATTATGACATAACCGCGGACAACGACCAGGGCCGGGCCCACCTGTCTCCTAGGTGGTCGCAACCTGCCCTGTCGCTCCGCCACAAAGTAACCATCAGGGGGCTGTCGGGAACCCAGGCCCACCACTACCTGGGTGGAACCACCTGCCCCTTCAGCCCCCATCTCCGAATCATCATCATGTGTATATAAAGTATGTATATAGTATACACCCGTGATCACCACCCGAGTGATCACGGCCTGATAGAATAGCATGGCAGACGGACAAGAATGTAGGGCCAATGATGAAATACTAGCATCCTATACTAAGCATTAGGATGGCAGGTACAGGTATCAACAGTTGTAGCAGCAATGACAGGCTATGCAACAGAATAGGATCATCCGATAGTAGTAACATGCTACACTACTCTAATGCAAGCAGTAGAGAGAAGAATAGGCGATATCTGGTGATCAAAGGGGGGGGG
>LR738712.1:138132043-138354718 GCA_902687465.1 Secale cereale | reverse complement strand
GGGCTTGCCTTGAAGCTCTGCAGACGAAAGGAATCTTCGGAAGCGTAGCCGTAGTCGAACACCGAAGCATCAATTGTCTCGGGGTCTATCATAGTATCGGAGTCTATCGAAAATAAGCGACGAAGGGGGAAACAAATAAATAACAGACCAAACAATAGCATCACAAAGCATAACATGGCAAAACGCGGTGCTACGTGTGACCTAACGCGGTGCTCGGTGATACAGACGAAGAGGAATAACATCCGGGGAAGTATTCCCGGTGTTAGGCATTTTCGGGCAGATGAAACGGAGGGGAATGTCGCATTTTCGGTATGATAGAGATGTGTGGCGGACGAACGGACCGAGTATTCGGATTCGTCTCGTCGTTCTGATCATTTTTCATATATAAATTAATTTCATTCGAGTTACGGATTAATTTATATGATTTTTCAAAGTTTTAATGAATTCCCAAATTACTGGATTTAATTTCATTCGAAAAACATTTAAATAATAAGTGTTATGGGTACACAGAAGTGTACCCAACATTAAGCACATGTGGCCGACAGATGGGGCCAGAGGGCCCAGTTGACCAAGTCAACAAAGACTAGTCAACCAATGAATAGTACAAGTGGGACCACATGTCATTTGTTATTAGATTAACTTAATCTAAACTAGTGCTGTACTAGTTAAAATAAGAACCGGCCACACACGGCTGTGGGCCGTGGCCACGCCGGCCACACACAGAACACACACGCATACACAACTAGCACACACCACACTAAGCTGGGGTTGTTCTTGTTCTTTGCTAACACAAGATGGCATTTTGTAATTTTTGCAGGATTTAATACATGCATCAAATGAATTTGGTCCAATGGACATATTTGAGCCTTGCCAAGTGTACTACCTACACATATTTATTTTAGCTATGTTAAGCTTTATTTAGTTGTTGTTTTGAGGCTGTTTAGGGGGCTATCCAGTGTAAAATCTCTAAAGCTAGCTACTACTACAGTAACTGAATGTTACTGTAGCAACAGCAGCACATGCAGAGTAGCAGCTGTAGGCAGCGAACCGTGGTGCAGCGTCACGTGCGATGGGGTTGCAGCGGCCGTGGCGGAAGGCACGGCCCTGACGTAGCCGGGCAAGGCCACGGCGCGGCCAAAGCGCGCGCGTGTACAGGGGCAGGCGCTCGGGAGGCAGCGGCGGGAGCGACGCGAGGCACGGCGTGATGCGCGACCGTGGGTAGCGGGCGGTAGTAGCAGCGCATACGGCGGCAGCTGTAGCAAGCAGGAGCAGAGGCCACGGGCAGTGGTGAGTGGAGGCGGGCGAGGCCAGGCATAGGCGGGCGAAGCGCTGAGCTGCGCGGTAACGACGGCGTGGCACGGCGAGCCGGCGACGCGTCAGAGGGCCGGTGTGGCGTGGGAGGCAGCAAGCGGCAGCCAGCAGCAGGCGTCGTGGCTCGAGACAAAGGCGGGGCGCGGGAGCTCGCGCGTAGCGCGCGGACGCGACGAGCGCGTAGCTCGGGCGTGACCAGTCAGTCATGGCGCGAGCGGAGCTCGGTCGTGGGTGCGGTGAGTGCCGGCCAGGGGAGCGCGAGCGCGTGTGGGCATCTACGAGCTCTACGGCGGAAGACAGAGGGGAAGGACTGGGGTAAAGGCGTGGCTCACATCGAGGGAGACGGCGGCGAGCTCGCGTGGGCGCGGGGAGGACCGGAGCGGTGGTGTTCGCGGAGGATCGACGACGGGGACGACGATGTACGCGTTGAAGACGAGGCCAATGGCGAGAGCTCGGGCCGTCCTAGCTCGAATCGTTGCTTGGGGAAGACGACGCCGAGGGTGGAGATCCTCCTGGACAACTCCACAAGCGCCGGGGAACTCGTAGGCCGCAGCACCGGCGACGATGGCGCGGTCGCTGCGCGAGCTCTCGCGCTCGATTCGGAGCCGAGGAGGCGGCGGCTCGTTGGGGAAAGAGAGGTGACTGAACGAGGGCGAGCTAGGGTTTCAGTGAGGCAACCTTATAGGCCGAGGGGTGGGGGGATCGTGGCGGCCATCCATGGCCATGGCGCTGTGGATGTGCGCCACGCCCTCCTTGTCTCCTGTACAGAGAAGGGGGATGAGGTGCTGGTGGGCTGGACCTGTTTTTGCTGAAAGGCCAAGGGTCTAGTAGGTTTAGGCCCCCCTCTTATTTTCCATTAAGTATTCTTTTCTTAGCTTTTGCTTTCTGTTTTCTTTTAATTTTCAACAACATTTTATGTTTGTAAAATATGAGACTTACACCAATATTAACATTGCAAATTAGGTCACTGCCACAAAAAGATTGGCAGTTAAATAAAATAGATTAGCATCTTTATAAATCAAAAATGCATTTAATTTATTGTTGTGGCCACTGTTTATTTATTTAAGGGCACTAAACCATTTTATAAAAAGGTTGGTTTCCCCACCAATATTTTCTATGGATTATTTGACACGTTTAGAATAATTTAGTTTTGGCATTCTAAAAACTTTAAATTTTGACCTTAACTTAAATTTGAATTTGAATCGGATTCGAACCAACGTGAGTTTAACAATAATAATCGAAGTGGCGTGGCATCATTACGAGAGGGTTACTGTAGCTTGATTACCCGGACGTTACAATCCGGCAACCCCAAAGTGACAATAATCGGGACCACTCCCGATGATGACCGTAGTTTGGGGAGTTCGTGTATTCACTAAGTGTTAATGCTTTAGTCTGGTACTCTATTAAAAGGAGGCCTTAATATCCCTTAGTTTCCAATAGGACCCCGCTGCCACGGGAGGGTAGGACAAAAGATGTCATGCAAGTTCTTTTCCATAAGCACGTATGACTATATTCAGAATACATGCCTACATTACATAGATGAACTAGAGCTAGTTCTGTGTCACCCTATGTTATAACTGTTGCATGAGGAATCGCATCCGACATAATTATCCATGATCCATTGCCTACGAGCTTTTCACATATTGATCTTTGCTTAGTTATTTTTCCGTTGCCACTGTTACAATTGCTACAAAAACTGCTACTGTTACTTTTGCTGCCGTTACCGTTACTTCCATACTACTTTGCTACTGAATACTTTGCTGCAGGTATTAAGTCTTTCAGGTGTGGGTTAATTGAAAACTCAACTGCTAATACTTGAGAATATTCTTTGGCTCCCCTTGTGTCGAATCAATAAATTTGGGTTGAATACTCTACCCTCGAAAACTGTTGTGATCCCCTATACTTGTGGGTTATCACATACCTAGTTCAATCTCGTCACCAGCAAGTCTCTTTACTCGTTCCGTAATACATCATATTGCAACTAACTCCTTAGTCACTTTGCTTGCAAGCTTCTTGTGCTGATGTATTATCGAGAGGGCCCAGAGATACCTCTCCATCACATGGAGTAACTAATCCCAGTCTCGATCCATGACAAGCCAAAAGACACCTTTGGATATACCTATAGAGCGACTTTATGATCATCCAATTGCGTTGTGATGTTTGATAGAACACAAGGTATTCCTCCGGTCCGGGAGTTGCATGATCTCATGGTCGAAGAAACATGTATTTGACATTAAGAAAGCAGTAGCAATAAACTGAACGATCATATTCTATGCTAACGAATGGGTCTTGTCCATCACATCATTCTCCTAATGATGTGATCCCCTTATCAAATGACAACTCATTTCTATGGTTAGGAAACCTTAACCATGTGTTGATTAATGAGCTAGTCTTGTAGAGGCTCACTAGGGACATGGTATTTATTTATGTATCCACACATGTATTTAAGTTTCCAGTCAATACAATTCTAGCATGAATAATAAACATTTATCATGAATAGGTAAATATAATAATAACAACTTTATTATTGTCTCTAGGGCAATTTCCATCAGTCTCCCACTTGCACTAGAGTCAATAATCTAGATTACATTGTAATGAATCTAACACCCATGGAGTCTAGGTGCTCACCATGTTTTGCCCGCGGAAGAGGTTTCTTCAACGAGTATGCCGCATTCAGATCCGTACGTATTTTGCAAACTTTTATGTCTCCAGCCTTGACCTTTTCACGAATGGAGTTGAAGCGTCTCTTTATGTGTTTCGTTCTCTTGTGAAACCTGGATTCCTTTGCTAAGGAAATTGCTTTAGTGTTATCACAAAAGATTGTCATTGGACCGGATGCAGTGGGTATTGATGTCGCTTGAACTACGTCAGTAATTCCCCAAAGAGGAAGGGATGATGCAGCAAAACTACGGTAGGTATTTCCCTCAGTGATGAGGCCAAGGTTATCAAACCAGTAGGAGGACCAAGCAACACTATGTAAATGGTACCTGCACACAAATAACAAATACTTGCAACCCGGCTTGTAAGAGGGGTTGTCAATCCCTCCCGGGTAGTTAATTGGTAAAAGGACAGATGAGTAGTGGCAAATGGAACAACGGCAAATAAAATTCAGCGAGGTATTTTCGGGTTTTTGATAATATAGATCTGGAAATAAAAGTTGCAAATAAAAGAAAGAAAATGGTATAGATATGAAAGTACATGGTAGGAAAATATACCCGGGGGTCGTAGATTTCACTAGTGGCTTCTCTCAAGAAATAGCAAACGATGGGTAACAAATTACTGTTGGGCAATTGATAGAAAAGAAAATAATTATGACGATATCCAAGACAATGATCATGTATATAGGCATCACTTCCAAGAGTAGTAGACCGACTCCTACCTGCATCTACTACTATTACTCCACACATCGACTGTTATCCAGCATGCATCTATGTATTAAGTTCATGGAGAAACGGAGTAATGCAATAAGAACGATGACTTGATGTAGACAAGATCTATACATGTAGGAATAGACCCGTATTTTTATCCTTAATAGCAATGATACATATGTGCCTTGCTTCTCCTTCTGTTACTGGGAAAGGACACCGCAAGATCGAACCCATTACAAGGCACCTCTTCACATTGCAAGATAAATAGATCAAGTTGGCCAAACAAAACCCAAATATTGGAGAAGAAATATGAAGCTATAATAAGAAAGTATGGATATTAAATCAAGGCAAATATTATCAGAAACTCACAATTCATCAGATCCCAACAAACACACCGCAGAAAGTCATTGCATCGAATAGATCGCCAAGAGAACTTTGTATTGAGAAACAAAGAGAGAAGAAGCCATCTAGCTACTTCCTACGAACCCGTAGGTCTGAGGTGAACTACTCACGCATCATCGGAGAGGCACCAATGAGGATGATGAACCCCTCCATGATTGGGTTCCCCTCCGGCGGAGTGCCAGAAAAGGGCTCTAGATTGGATCTCGTGGTTCTGGAACTTGCGGCGGCTGGAACAAAATTTCGTCGACTCCCCTAGGGTTTCCGGAATATTGGGGTATTTATAGAGCGAAGAGGCGGTGTGGGAGGCCACCGAGGTGGGCACAACCCACCAGGGCGAGGCCTGGTGGGTTTTGCTCCCCTCGGAGCACCCCAGATGCTTCTTTGGCCCATTGGGTGTCTTCTGGCCCATCAAATTTCTCCAGAAAGTTTCGCTGCGTTTGGACTCCGTTTGGTATTGATTTTTTGTGATGTAAAAAACAAGCAAAAAATAGCAACTGGCACTAGGCACTATTGAAAGGGCATGTCCCTTCCTATGTGGTTTTGGTGATTGATGACAATGCGTTTGTGGACTAATCATGTGTGCTAAGTATTCCAGAGATTAATCCATTGGCACAAGACGATTATCTCCCCTCGAAGCTTTAAGCAGAAGATGTGTCATCTTCTTCGGTTTTTGTTTTGGTGGGCTTGAGTCGTAGGAGACAACATACTATCAAGAGGGGATCTGCATTGGAAAGGCCAGGGTGGAATCATCACGTACACTTCTTTTCGGCACCTCATCTCCTTTCTTGTCTTGGAGCTCTCCGCATCTTTCAACTGGAGGTTTTGTTGTTGGGAGCGGTAGTACCGCCGTTGTGGCGGTAGTACCGTCTATGCTTACCAAGCGGTAGTACTGCTTGAGGCATGTGCGGCAGTACCGTTCCAATGAGGCTCCACTACGGTGTCGATTCGAGGAGGTATTTTCTCGTGTCGGGTTCTACGGTAGTAGCAATGGTAGTAGCAGTGGTAGTACTGCTTATAAGCAGTAGTACCGCTACCACCACCGCGGTTAGTACCGCTCCCCTCATCTATACCCTTGTCTTTTACACTACGCGGTAGTACTTCTAGGGGCCGAGGTAGTACCACCGGATCCTGCTGTAGTACCGCTCTGTGCGGGCTGAAAAGGGGGTGACTGTTCACTTATCCCCTCCACTCTATAAACGGGTCTTCTTCCTCTTGAAGACCGACCTCTTCTCCCCAAGCTCCATTGTTGCTCCAAAATCTCATTTTCGCCCAATCTCTCTCCCTAGCCAATCAAACTTGCTGATTCTCTGGGGATTGGTTGAGAAGGCCCAGATCTACACTTCCACCAAGAGAAATTTGATTCCCCCCACTAATCCCTTGTGGATCTTGTTACCCTTAGGTGTTTGAGCACCCTAGACGATTGAAGTCACCTTGAAGCCATATTCCATTGTGGTGAAGCTTTGTGGTTTCATTGGGAGCCTCCAATGCAGTTGTGGAGATAACCCCAACCTTGTTTGTAAAGGTTCGGTCGCCTCCTTCAAGGGCACCAATAGTGGAATCACGGCATCTCGCATTGTGTGAGGGCATGAGGAGAATACGGTGGCCCTCGTGGCTTCTTGGGGAGCATTGTGCCTCCACACCGCTCTAATGGAGACGTACTCCCTCTCAAAGGGAAGGAACTTCGGTAACACATCCTCGTCTCTACCGGTTCCTCTTTTGGTTATCTCTTACCCTTACTTGTGCAAGCTATATTGTGCTTTATTCCTTGCTTGCTTGTTTGCTTGTTATTGGTGCATCATATAGGTTGTCCACTTAGTTGCACATCTAGACAACCTATCTTGTTGCGAAGTTTAATTTTGTTAAGAAAATATAAAAATTGTTAGTTGCCTATTCACCCCCCTCTAGTCAACCTTATTGATCCATTCAATTGGTATCAGAGCCTCGTCCCTTTATTAAGGACTTTACCGTCCAAAGAGTATGGGTGACAACATAGTCGAGACGGAGGAACACTCCGTGTAACGACCAAACCTCGAAGGATTTGTGTCTCTGTGCTTACCGTGCTAGTCCCTGGATCGAACTCGCTAGCACACACAGTATAGATGAATACCAAAATACAAGTGCATCGTTTATTACAACATATGATCCAGAGTATATAAAATAAAACAATCTGCATATCTCATGGCTAGCTGTTATTCAATCACACAATGAAAAGTAGTGGAAAATAACGATGAGTCCCATCATAGCCCAACTGGCGATGCTGAGTGCAGAGTCGCGACCCTAACGGTACCTTACTCCTCGTTTGAAAATCCCGCAACATGAGACGTTGCAGCCGTATAGGTCAATACATTGAATGTATTGGCAAGTTACACAGGAAAAGTAACAAAGAAGACCTACATGTATATTCTTAGAACAACAAAGGAAGGCTTGGGGGTTTATATTACAGAGAGCTGATTTTATCCTCATAACTACCTAATAGTAAAAATTTCATTTAGTTCTTTTATTACTACAATTAAATGCAGAAGGTTGAGTTGGCAAAATCAACTCCAACCTACCCATTTGTTAAGTTGCCCACAAATATTATTAAGTGTCACATCTGTAAAGATCATCCAACAACTGTAATGGCATAGTGGCTCAAAATATCCATACCCGGGACACGGCTAATCATGATTAGTTTTATTACTCTGCAGATTTTTGTACGCTTTACCCACTGGACCCAGTCCGAAGATTGTGACAAAGTCTTTGAGAAGAGGTTCCCTTAACCACCTGACGGCCACATCCCACCTATATAAGCTACATTTGTCGACACTGTCTGGGCGAAGGGTTCCAACAACTGATCAACTAAGCCAGAGCCCATTTAGCCAGTGGCCAAACATGGAAGCTACTAGTCACTAAGTCTGTCTGATCTTTTTGAACCTGGGTGGCATTCCACTTAGGGTGCACTCTCATGAGCGCAAGACCTTAGAAAAGGTGCAAGACCCCATGACGCCTTCCCTCAACACCAAGCAATACCAGTTCCGCCCAGAGGTGAATTAAGTCCTGAGTTACTACTCAATTTGTTAAATATATATAATCCTCACATAAGCTCAATGTATACTGGAACCAACCCCGTCTACATGCATAGAAAAACTATACCTACCATGATTTGCAATGACGGGAGATAGCTCAACAATAGCTCAAATTATAACAATCCTATAATGCATAAATTTATAGTGTGGCATAACCTACAATGCATAGGAAAGCAATAGGTAAAGAATGATCAACATGTAACTTGCCTTAGTTCTAGTTCAAAAAGTCACACTACTGACAATAGCTCGCGTCGCACTCCGGACAGCTTACACGTTTCACACAATATAACAAATCAATCACTGAAACTCAAATAAAACCGAAATAAAGCCAACAGCAAGAAAATCATTTTTAAATTTAAAAAACAGCAGCAGGACAACACGTACAGATCAACTACATAGTACTACGATCACAATGCAAAAAGAATCACTCGATTCCGACATACGGTTTAAAATATACGGCCTCCGGAAGTTTTAATTCGAATTCAAACGAATTCAAACTTAAATTGTGCAAACATGTGCAAAATTGGTACTGTGATAAATAGAATATTTTTTTTGAGTGCGTAGGAAAAAGAATCACCTAATTTAGATTTACAGAATAAAAATTACAGCTATTTGAAGGTTAGAGGAAAAAAATAAAATCTAAAAGAAAAAGGAAAGCAAAAAAATTCGCCTTTAATTGCATAACGATCCAAATAATCAAAAGGAGCAAATGATGAAAAAAATATGAGATGCCTATGTATGATCTAATAACATCCTAATTTAGTAAAATTTGGATGTTACACTCCGGTGGGAATCCATCCTTGTCTACATCTGATGGGGGACCCTCTGTCTCTCGTGAGGAGTTCAATGCGGCCTTGGACACATTGAAAACCTCCATGACGACCGAGGTCAAAGGCATGTTCAAAGAATTTCTTGATGGGCTCAAATTATCCACCGCGCCATTGGAAGTGGTTCGTCCCACTAACAACGTGTCGGATGCTATTCCCGATAAGGGAGAAGCTAGTAGTGATCAAGTCCCGGTGACTAAGAATGGGAGTGGTATCTTTGCTCATTCTGCATCTCCCATCAATTACAGAGGACCCGTTCCCTCCCCACATCTAAATTCAGTTGCTCCTCCCCCTAAGTATGTGAATTTTTTTGATTTTGCTACTTGGACATTTAGTTTTAAACGTCATTTAAATCATTGTTCTACTAATCTTTGGAGAATCATTGAGAAAGGTTTCTACCTGCATGATCCATACAACTTAACTCCAAGAGAAGCCGTGGATCATCAATTCAACGAGTCCGTCCTTTGCATTCTTCAAGAAGCCATCCCTCCTGAAGATATTGCACACCTCCGACCCTTCTCCATGGCCAAGGAAGCATGGGAGCATGTTTTTTCCTTGTACAAGGGAAGCGCAAGCATTCAACGCTCAAACTATGAAGTTGTGCAAGATGAAGCCGATGAGTTTGCCATGATCAAAGATGAAGAACCCCATGAACTTTATCGGAGATTAACCACTCTTGCGGTCTCACTCCGAGATCATGGGAGCAAGGATACGGATGACAATTGGATCAAGCGCAAGTTTCTCAAGGCCATGATACTTTATCACAACGCCATGTCCTCGATCATCCGCCAAAGACCGGACTTCCACACCTTGTCCTCAAGTGAAGTGTTGGATGAGTTCGTTGCCATGAGGTTCTTGGACAAGACCGCCGATAATGCGGTGTTACGAGCTCAACGATCAAAGAAGCCCAGCCTTGCATTAATGGCCAAGGCTTGTGTGGAAGAAGAGGATGAAGAGGAAGAAGATGTGTGTTGCCCTGAAGAATCCAAATATGCCTATCATGAGCACATGGCTCTTGCGTCATGGAAATTTTGGGGCAACAAGAAGAATTGAAGGCCCAACTTCAACAAGAACAATTCAAGTGGCTTCAAGGGCAAGCAACGAGTGAGGATGTGCTACAATTGTGGCAATGTGAGTCATTTTGTTGTAGATTGCCCATATGAGAAAAGGGAAGACAATGGAGGCAAGCTTATCCGAAAGGACTAGGCCAAGCCTTATCCCAACAAGAACAACTTCACCAAGAAGACTCTTCCCAAAGGATTGGTGGCCCAAGAAGAGTATGATGAGGATGACGATGATGAAGAAGATGACAAGATGGTTACCGTGGCCGCCGTTGCTATTGCAACAACTCCACGATCATCTCTCTTTGACTCACCAAATGAGAACATCACCGCCAAGTGCCTCATGGATAAAACCACCAATAAGGTAACCCCCAACATCAATTCTACCATAAATTCTTGTCGGTGTACTAAAGTAGGGGTACCTTAGTATCCCGAACTTGTACACGGGCAGTTGCAGCGTCCCGTGGCGGGGCTTGCCGCGCGACCGCCAAGGCTCACTGTGGTTCCTTTGGAGCCATTCAAGAACAAAGTATTCAAGTTAAAGAGACAAGGCCCCGACAAAAGGAGCTTGCCGGGAAGGCCACTCAAGGCTCAAGACCACTTCTTTGGTACAGGACCCTGGCAAGAGGAGCTTGCCGGGATGGCCCAAATATGGCACTTCAAGAGACTTGCCGCGACGCGCCACGCGTCCCGGCAAGGCCCGGAGAGCGACAAGCTTCCGGGCGCGACAAGATAGCATCCGCGGCAAGGCGCTTGCCGCGGCAAACTTCCACTAAGTACCCGCGCTCCAGTTCATCAGCCCACGCGTCGCCCTGGGACCTTTCCAGGCACACGTGGCGAAAGGCTGTGCAGCCTGGGGTACAGGGTGGCAAGCTGCGATGACAAGGCCACCGTCATGGCGGACGGTGGTGCCCTGACGGACGCTTTTTGCACTGTTTGGAGCGACGGCGACGGGCATTTAATGCCCTTGTCCCCTATCGTCAGAGTTAGGTATAGAGCACTATGCATACACTGTTCCAACTACCACCCATTTTACATTTTTACCCTCGACTGTGTTGCCACCTGTCGGTGACCCCTGTGACCTATAAAAGGAGGCCCATGCGCAACGTAGAAGGGGTTCCGATCCTCGATCACTCTCACGCTCGGTCTTGTTAGCGATCAAGCACTGTAGTTCTTCTCGCTCCCGAGCCCAGAACGCAATACAAACCAAGGCAGGAGTAGGGTTTTACACCCCCGTGCGGCCCGAACCTGGGTAAACTGCTCGCGTGTTTGCCTCGATCTACTCTTCGTGCATCCTCCGCCCCCTTGCCGTACCGAAAAGGGGCTCCGGTCCCATAGGTGTTCGTGGGCGATCAGTTTCCCCGACATCTCTGGCGCACCAGGTAGGGGGGCGCATCGAGGTTGTGCGAACCTGATCCGGCGTTCACGCGAGCGAAATCTCCATCAGCTTCGTCAGCTTCATCGACATGCCGCCGAAGAAGAAAGTTTCGGAGGTAGCAGGCCCGTCCGCGTCGATCCCACCGCCACCGGAGCCAACGACCGGTGGGGTAGACGCCGGCGGGAGGACGGACGTCGGCGAGGAAACTCACGGCGCCGCCAAGTCTAAGGACAAGACGGACGACCGAGCGCACTCCAAGACCTCGGCGTCCGTGCACGCACCGCGCCCCTCTCAGGAGGCGCGGGACCGGCAGTGACGTGGTACACAAGGTACCATACGCTTGCTGGGTCCAGGTCAAGCTGGCGGTTCGAGGGACGCTCAAGGCCAACACGCTGGCACGAGCAAGGCGCGGTCGCCGGGACGAGATGCTGCTCCTTCTAACGCAGTTAGAAGTCCGAGCATATCTCGCTCCTCGCACCACTCGCCACCGCTCCCTGCCACCCCAGCAGAAGCTCTAGCTCGAGCTCAACTGCTCCTCGACTTCCCTTCGGCGGCAGACAAGGCCGACGACTGGAGGGCCACCATCCAGAGCCTCATCGCCTTCGCCAACAACGACACTCCGCAGCAGCCGACGACATCGCGGCCGCGGCAAGTTAGCCAGGCGCAGGCTGATGGCGACAAGACTGCCGGGGGTGCAACCACCGTGCACTCCCCGCCCCGAAGGCCAAAATCGCCGACTCGTCGGATCAACCTCGACGACGACTCCACAATGTCATCAGATCCGCGAGCTCGTCGCGATCAGCGCCAAGTCCTTGACGACCGACGGCAAGAGGACGCTCGAACCCGCATCGAGCGTCGAAGAGAAGCGCGGCGTCAATCTGACCAGCGCGCTGGGCCCGCTGTTGACATGCACGCGCCCGGGGGACCAGGCGACCTGCCGTACGCGGCAGGATGCCCTGCGTTCACCCGTGAGCTGCGGCAAGTCCAGTGGCCCAGCATGAAGAACTTCAAGCCCGACGTACCCGAGAAGTACGACGGCAAGACTCATCCGTCGGAGTTCCTCAGCATCTACACCATCGCGGTGCAGGCTGCCGGGGGACGAGATGAGAAGATACTCGCGAACTACTTCCCGCTAGTGCTCAAGCCTAACGTCAGATCTTGGCTCATGCACTTGCCGGAGAACTCCATCTCTTCTTGGGCCGACCTGTGCCATCAGTTTGTCGGCGCCTTCACGGGTGGCCACAAGCCCCATGGCCAGGAGAGCGACCTTCACATACTTGCCCAGAAAGAAGGAGAATCCCTGCGAAAGTACATCCAAAGATTCAGTCGCGTCCAACACAACATCCCAGACGTCCACCCTGCCGCGGTTATTAGCGCGTTCCACCAGAACGTGCGTAACCGCAGGATGAGGGAGGAGATGGCGATGTGCAAGATCCGAGACGTCAGTGATCTTTATGCCCTGGCCGACAAGTGCGCACGCGCTGAGGAGGGGAGGAAACTCCCCGGAGAGGATACTGGAGCAGGGGGGTCAGATAGCGAGGACGCCGCCCCGGCAAAGAAGAACCGGCGGCGGAACAATAGAAAGAAGAAGAACAAAGAAGTGCTGGTCGTTGAGCAGTCCAGCAAGGAGGCTGGCGCCAAGAAAGCCCATACTGGTGGCTCCGGCAAGGAGGCTGCCGCGTGCACCAACTGCCAGACTGTGGCGGCCGCAGACAAGCAGGACGGCTCCGACAAGCAGTACTGCAAGATCCACCGCACCAAGGGCCACGACCTCCAGAACTGCAAAAGGTTCGAGTACCTCGTCGAGCAGCAGAAAGCTGAGTACGAGCGACGCGACAAGGGGAAGGCCCAGGGAGGTGGTGGAGAGTCCGGCAAGAAGTGGCCGTTCAACGGCCGGGGAGGACGGCGCGGCAAGGCCAAGCATCGGCAAGGAGACAGACCTCCCCGCGGCCGCGACAACGACGAAGATATGGATGACGGAGATAACAGCGAGCAGGAGTTCTAGAAGGCAACAGAGGTCTTGTGCGTAGACGGCGGTGCTTCTCTGCATACTTCCCACCGCCAACTCAAGCAATGGGTGCGGGAAGTTAATGCAGTAGAGCCGCCCATCGAGTCGCGCAAGCTTCTGAAGTGGTCCAGCACGCCTATCATCTTCGACATTGAGGACCACCCTGATCGCACCACTGCGGTCGGGTGTTTGCCGATGTTGGTTTTGCCAACCATCCGCAACCTCAAGGTCACCAAGATGTTGGTTGACGGCGGGGCCGGCCTGAATCTGATCTCCTCTGCTGTGGTCAGGAAACTCCAGATCCCCGACAGCGAGCTCGAGGAAACCGGCACATTCCAAGGAATCAACCCGGGAAGGAGCAAGCCGAAGGGGAAGATCACACTGCCATTGACATTTGGCGGAGAGCTGAACTTCAGAACCGAGAGAATCACCTTCGACGTTGCCGATATCCCATTACCTTACAATGGGATACTTGGCCGTCCGGCGCTCGCCAAGTTCATGGCAGCCTCTCACTATGCCTACAACATGCTTAAGATGCCAGGCCCGATAAGCGTCATCTCTGTCCCCGCCGACAAGAAGGACGCCCTTATCTGTGTCGACAAAATTTACCGGGATGCAGCAGCCGCAATAGATAGCAAAACACTTACCGCTGAAGCTCCCGGGGGGAAGAACAAGACCAAGTCCGGCAAGAGCTCTGGGGCCCACTCCGGCAAACGCACCTCTTCGGAGTGCTGCGCTGCCGTCGAGGACGCACCATCAAGCTCCACCGACAAGTGCAAGAAGGCGATGGCAGCTCCACCCGCAACCAAGAAGGTGTCCGCCAAGGAGGACGGAACTGGTGGTACTTTCACCATCAGTGCCACGCTCGATCCTAAATAGGAAAGCACGCTCGTTGCTTTCCAACGGGCGAATGTCGACGTGTTTGCATGGCAACCGTCTGATATCCCCGGTGTTCCCAGGAAAGTGATTGAGCACAAGCTTGCCGTTTGTCCTCACGCGCGGCCTATTAAGCAGAAGGTTAGAAAACAAGCGGTGGAGGGCCAAGAGTTTATCGCAGAGGAAATCAAGAAGCTGGAAGCGGCAGGCCTTGTCAGAGGTGTACTCCATCCCACGTGGTTGGCCAACCCTGTTGTCGTGCGCAAGGCGAACGGGAAGTGGAGGCTTTGTATAGACTTCACCGATGTGAATAAAGCTTGTCCCAAAGATCCATTCCCCTTGCCGCGCATTGACCAGATCGTTGACTCCACGGCTGGATGTGAGTTGCTTTCGTTTCTTGATGCATATTCAGGGTACCACCCGATATTTATGGCTGAAGAAGATGAGGAGAAGACCGCATTCATCACTACATGTGGCACTTATTGCTTTATACGCATGCCCTTTGGATTGAAGAATGCCGGTTCGACGTTTGCAAGGGTAGTCCATACAGCTTTTGAGCCACAAATACACAGAAATGTAGAAGCTTACGTGGATGATATAGTGGTCAAGAGCAAGGACAGGGCTACTCTGATTCAAGATCTAGATGAAACCTTTCCGAATCTGCGCAAGATCCAACTCAAGCTCAACCCCGAGAAGTGTGTGTCCTGTCGGTGTACTAAAGTAGGGGTACCTTAGTATCCCGAACTTGTACACGGGCAGTTGCAGCGTCCCGTGGCGGGGCTTGCCGCGCGACCACCAAGGCTCATTGTGGTTCCTTTGGAGCCATTCAAGAACAAAGTATTCAAGTTAAAGAGACAAGGCCCCGGCAAAAGGAGCTTGCCGGGAAGGCCACTCAAGGCTCAAGACCACTTCTTTGGTACAGGACCCTGGCAAGAGGAGCTTGCCGGGAAGGCCCAAATATGGCACTTCAAGAGACTTGCCGCGACACGCCACGCATCCCGGCAAGGCCCGGAGAGCGACAAGCTTCCGGGCGCGACAAGATAGCAACCGCGGCAAGGCGCTTGCCGTGGCAAACTTCCACTAAGTACCCGCGCTCCAGCTCATCCGCCCACGCGTCGCCCTGGGACCTTTCCAGGCACACGTGGCGAAAGGCTGTGCATCCTGGGGTACACGGTGGCAAGCTGCGATGACAAGGCCACCGTCGTGGCGGACGGTGGCGCCCTGACGGACGCTTTTTGCACTGTTTGGAGCGACGGCGACGGTCATTTAATGCCCTTGTCCCCTGCCGTCAGAGTTAGGTATAGAGCACTATGCATACACTGTTCCAACTACCACCCATTTTACATTTTTACCCTCGACTGCGTTGCCACCTGTCGGTGACCCCTTTGACCTATAAAAGGAGGACCATGCGCAACGTAGAAGGGGTTCCGATCCTCGATCACTCTCACGCTCGGTCTTGTTAGCGATCAAGCACTGTAGTTCTTCTTGCTCCCGAGCCCAGAACGCAATACAAACCAAGGCAGGAGTAGGGTTTTACGCCCCCGTGCGGCCCGAACCTGGGTAAACTGCTCGCGTGTTTGCCTCGATCTGCTCTTCATGCATCCTCCGCCCCCTTGCCGTACCGAAAAGGGGCTCCGGTCCCATAGGTGTTCGTGGGCGATCAGTTTCCCCGACACTTATAATCCTTCATTGACGGATTGCATTGATGATAGTGAGGGGGCGGAGGAGGAGGAAAATGAATTTGAGTCGTTTATGAGTAAGCTCAAAGGTAAACCCAAGAAGCACTTTGTTGCTCTCTTGGAACAACTTGGTGAAGCCAATGAAATGATCGAGGCTCACAAAGAGACCTCTCCAAGATCGAGGGTCATAGTCGAGACTATGCCGATGAGATATCGGATCTCTCTAATGCTCTTGAGGAAGAGCATGGTCTTCGTTTGGCTCTTGAGGAGTCACACAATGATGATCATGCTAAATTAAAGAAATATCTTGATCATGCTTTAGTTGTCTCTCGTGTGCTCAATTTCGAAAAGGCAAAACTTGTGGTTGACCATGCTAGACTCAAGGAGGAGTTTGCTACACTTTACAAGGCTCACAAGGTCTCGAAGAGTGTACATGCTAGTCTCAAAGAGTCTCATGATCAACTTCAAGTTTCGTTAACCAAGGAGAAAGCCACTTTTCCTCACATGGTTTTAATTGATAATGCAAATGCTACTAACCCTTGTTGTGAGCATGTGCATCTTGTGGAGGAGAATGCCAAGTTGAAAAAGCAACTTGAGAAAGTCCTTGTGTCTTGCATACAAGGTGAGAAGAACCTCAACGACCTTCTGAGCAATCAAAAAGAAGTTGTGGCCAAGGAAGGGATTGGGTTTGCTCCCAATCCCAAGAAGAAGAAGAATGACAAGACCAAGCAACCCCCTCCTCTCAAGCAAACCTTTGTGGAGGAGGGAGGGGGTACTCCTAAGAAGAAGAAGAACAATGTGAAGGGTAGTGGAGTCAAGAAAGTCATTGCCACTCCTTCCAACAAAGCCGGTGACTTTAACCCGTCTTATGTGTTATGTCGTGCTAGTGATGGACATGTTTATGCTAAATTTGTTGGTTCTTCTTATGAGTACATTTAATGGTCTATTTGGGTTCCTAAGACCCTTGTTACTAACCTCAAAGGACCCATTACAAAATGGGTACCTAAAACCAAGCATTGACATCTTGTAGGAGTTTGCTTTCGGTGGGGGATCATGGTTGCTCGATAGTGGAGCCACAAATCATATGACCGGAGGCAAAGACCTGGTGGTGGACGTGCACAAAGGTTCATCTATGGCCACCAATGTTGAATGGGGTGATGCCTCATCTTCTGATATATTAGGGCTTGGCAAGGTTGTCGTTTCTCATGATCTCACGATCGAGAAAGTCATGCTTGTTGAGTCCCTTTCATACAATTTACTTTCCGTTTCTCAAATTGCACTCATGGGCTTTGCTACGTTCTTTGATGCTGATACCGTGGCCCTCTTGTGGAGCAAGACTCTTAAAGTAGCCTTTGTTGGGCATGTAGAGAACGGTCTTTATGTGGTCAACTTCTTGGAGCGACCCACTAAGACTGTGACATGTCTAGTGGCTAAAGTTGACGTGGGATGGCTTTGGCATCGCCGTTTAGGCCACATCAATATGAGATCTTTGCAAAGTCTTCTCAAGGGGGACCATGTTCGTGGACTAACAAATGTTAGTTTTGCCAAAGATCGTGCTTGCAGTGCTTTACCGAAGGAAAGCTACATGAGAAGGCTCACGCTCCCGCGACTATCATCTACTCGACGAGGCCTTTAGAGCTCCTTCAAATGGATCACTTTGGGCCTGCATCCTTTGTTAGCCTTGGGGGTAGAAAGTAGGGTTTTTTACATCTGTGCCCCTGGTTCCTTAGCTCTACTCATCCATCCCCACGCTCTTAACTTTTGCTCACTTTTCCCCACTCCCTTGCTCGAAACCCTCAGAACTGGTCACAAACGGTGGATGCCGTCGGGTCAGTGCTTTGACCATTAACTCTGACGAGTGGGGCCGCGCTGACTGTGTCACCCGTTGGACTTGATGAGTGGGGTCGCGGCGGACGGTGTCGCGGTTAGCCCGTTGGGTCGTGGTTAGACTTGGGCCGTGCGCGCGCCGCAACGACAGAAGCTTGTTATGCATGCATGACATGTCCAGGTAGCCTGCATGCATGCACGTAGCTAGCCTACCTGCAAGCGCCACCGCCCGCCGCCATGATGCGCTAACCGGCCTATTTTTCACGCGAGCCTCCATGGACGCTGACCGGCCTCATTTTCATATGAGCCGCCACGGACGCAGGGACGGTTGCTGCCGCTGGTTCGTGTCATCTCCCACACGTGTCTCCTTGATGTAGAGCATTGTTTCACACTTTTCGATCCACTCACATCTATTCAACGTGGTAACTAAAACCCGTTGGCAATTAAAGTGGCATATCGATCGACGAGGCTCGTTTGAATGTAGCAAATCCAAAGCGTGGTCGCTGCCACTCCCCTTCCCTTCCCCTTTCCCTATTTAAACCACCACCCCTTCACCTATTCTCCACACATCCATTTGCGCCGCCCCATTCTCTTCTTCACCCAAACCTAGATCCTCTCAAAGCGAGGCGAGGATGCAGTACAACGGCCCCACCTTCGAGCTCCCACCGACCGTGCCGGAGAGACGGTATCTAGCCGGCGTCGTCGTGGAGAGGATGCTCCGTGTGTGGGCGTTCTCATGCTAGAGGGCTGCAAGGGGGTTTGCCGAGTGGTTCCTCCGTGCGGGCTTAGCCCACCTCCCGGCGGGCTCGCCGGTGATGTTCCGACTAGAGGAAGTGCGTTCAAACTCCAGGACTCCGCCGATAGGGCTCACCGTCAACTTCACCAACAGATTTGATGCGTACTGTAACATCCCAAATTTTCAATTTGGAATGTTTTACAATTATTAGCTAAGCATCTATGCATTTTTTTATATTTTAGTGTCATTGGGAAATTTTAGAGGCATTTGAGTTTTATCTGACTTTGGATTCAACTTGGCATCTGAAATTTATTTCAAAAATCCCTGACAAATACTAGTTCAAAAGTATGAGAGGAGAGAACATGACACTCCAAAAAGTCAGAAGAAAACAATGCCGAAAGTTTTGAATTCAAATTTGAGTTTCATTTGGATTTTTTAGAAAAAATGTTTTTTATAAAGTTTTTATTTAGCCTCTGAAAAATAGTTCATCTTGTAGGATTTCTTTTTCTGAATTTTTTTTGATATATATATGTCCTATATAAAATTATTTTTATTTTCTGTCTTTTTTTCTCTTTGTCTATTTAAAAAAATGAACCTACAGCCATGGCCCAACTTGGCCCATTGGCCGAGCAGCCCACGAGCTAATGGCTCGTCTTCCTCCTCGTGCACGTACACAACACACACACGCATCCATGGCCACGTACCACCCCCACCTCGTGCCCCACCCCCTCCCCTTCTATCCCTCGCTCCAAAACCGCTCTGAATCGGTTCCCCTCGCCTTCCTCTACCCCTTCCCCTTCACTAGTGCGCCTTAATTCCTCCTCTAATGGCCACCATGAGAGCTTGAAACTGCAGCCATTAACACCTCTTGCCCCACCCAACTCTGGACCTCCCCAAGCCCTATAAAAGGCACCCTGCGAGCCCCTCTCACCCCTCATCCGAAGCCCTCTCCTTCTGGAGTTTTCCCCCTCCCTAACCTCTCCAATTGCTCGCCGGAGTTCGTGTATTCCGGCGACTTCTCCACAACGCCAGGAGGCGATACCGACACCGCGGTACTGCTCCTCAGATCCTCCTCACGTTGCTCTTCACCGTCCCGCATGCGTCCTTCGCCGAAACACACCGGAGCCACCTTCTTCCTCATCTCCGGCGACAAGTCCGGTGAGCACCCTGGCCGATTTTTTTTTTCTTTTTCCAGTATTTTTTTTTAATCTCAGATTCTATACCAAATCTTGTTTCTAGTATATCTTTTAGTCTATAGATCCGATTTAGTTGATTCTTTTTCCTACGGGTTCGTAGAAATATCCTCTATCCAGAGTACCTAACGAAATATATTTTTGAAAATTTTAAAAATTTGAATTCAAGCAGATCTGAATTCAAACTTCGTAAGGCCATAACTTGAGTTTCGTAACTCCGTTTCGGGTGATTCTTTTTGCAAATTGAAGCTTGTGACATGTACCTTCTGTTAAAACCAAAACCATTTATTTTTTTGCTGTGAAAATTACATTCTGTACAGAAACTTTATTTTGGGTGTTTTTGGAGTTTTTCAAAGTCTTTTATTTGTTTTCTTTTTGATTCTTTGCTTGTATGCTTATGTATGTCATTGCTTGCTTACGCTAGATCATCCGGAGTGCGAAGCTTGCTACTATGAATTTTTAGAGTTCAACGAACGTCAGCAAGGCAAGTTCACACTTTGATCATAATTTTCAATACCCAGTTTTACTATGCATTAGTTTCACCCTCAAAGATTGCATGAGTAGGATTGGGAACATGTGGATATGCTTTGTAGTTTAAGTGGTAGGAACCTATGACCTTTTATCACCCCGGGTATATTCGTTATGTCATATATTGCTTAGCCATGCTCGTAGACGGGGATTGGTATGTGTGATCTATGCAAGTTGCGAGAGATAATAATTTTGGGACAACATAAGGTGGCAACTTTAATACACATCCGGGTGGATTGTTTGGGGCACCTGGAGAAACCAGTGCTTGCCCAAGGGGAATCCCGGAGTACCCGTGTGATTACCCTAGGTCCGCCACCCAGGCTCAAAGGGATCATAAGATATTTCATGCCTAGAAACTTCCGTGTGGAGCCACAAGCCATTATGTGCTCTGGCATAGTTGAGTAAGTTGTGTGACCCCTTTCCGTGGTAGACTAGCTGATGTAGGGGAAAGTAGGTGTACCGGTCTACCCAGGGTTTGGAGGAAATACTTCAGAAAGACTATGTCTCGATCTTCTGATCATGGAGGTGGTCGAGTCTTGTGGGGAAAGTGCGCAAACCTCTGCAGAGTGTACAAACTAATCATGATTAGTCGTGTCCCCGGTTATGGACAACTTGAGTATCTAGAAGTGAATTATTGGTTGATCTCATCACTCTATTTAATGAAATTATTGGGTTATTAATAACATGGGAATTTTGGTTTGAGTTGGAGGAACCTTCTCAATAATGACATTTTAATTTTGTAGTAAATAGAAATTTATTCCTTTGTTGTAGGGCAAAATTGGCTTTATGCAAAAATTAAACTTAGAGCCTCCACCAGCTAAATTTGCATATAGAGATAGTCTTTTTCATTATTATTCTATGGTGTGAAATTGCCAGCATATTCCATGTGCTGACCTACATGGCTGCAACGTCTCATGTTGCAGAGTTTTCCGACGAGGAGTAAAGGTGCGATAGGTCGTTGTTCTGCACTCAATTTGCCGTGGAGTTGATGGACTCATTTTACTTTTGATGCTTCCACAGTTATTTTATCTAGATGGCCTTTGGCCATATTATTGTAATAAATACTCTTTTGAGGACCTAGATGTAATAAGTGTGTGATTGAACTCTGTTATAATTCATCGAGTACTGTGTGTGTCAGCATACCGATCCAGGGATGACACTTAAGCACAGAGACTTCGATCCATTTGGGTCAGGTCGCTACAAGATGGTATCAGAGCACACGCTGACTGTAGGACACGGCCACTAAGAAATGGAAAACCATAGGAAGAAAACTCTATTTTACCACTTCCTTATATATCCGTTGGTTTGTACTCTTCTCTATTCATTTCTATCTCTTCTCTACTTCAATTCAATAGTTGTTGAACCCCATGACAAAGTTGCTCAGCTGATAAGACCAAGACCCATGAAGACATCATTGACGAAGAAGAAGAAGCTAGAATTGACTTTAATTTGAGAAGATTTAGTTCAGACCACCACTACCAAATGGAGTCCAACGAATGATTGCAGTAGTATGAAGAGATCGTATCTCTTGTGGATATGACCTTACCTGTAGGTTTTGCTTGTGTGGTGTGATTTGTGTGAATTGCTTGATTTGAAGTTTTATTGCTATCATAAGCATATGGGTAGTGATTTCTCTCATTAGTCCCTTTTTCTATTCTAATTTCTCATCCACTCTAAACCGAACAGATGCCTCTGAGACGTGACCCAGAATTTCCGCCGGAACTTACCCAGTTGATCCAGAACCAGAATGCCCTCATGCAGCTACTCATCCAGAATCAGAACCAAAACAACAACAACAACAACCCACCGCCACCACCCCCGGTCGACAACCTTACCCGTTTCCTGAGGTTGAACCCACCTGTGTTCTCTAGCAGCACGGAGCCGATCGTCGCAGATGACTGGCTTCGCAAGATCAGAAGGGAGCTGACCACCGCAGGATGTACTGACGCGGAGAAGGTGCGCTTTGCCGCACATCAATTGGATGGACTAGCAGCTTCGTGGTGGGAGAATTACACCACCACATTCCCCATAGCAAATGTGACTTGGGATCAGTTCCAGCAGGCGTTCCGGACCGCACATGTTTTAGGCGGAGCTATGAGTCTGAAGAAGCGTGAGTTTCACAACTTACGCTAGGGTAATCGTTCTGTTGGTGATTATGTGGAGGAATTCAGCAAGTTATCTAGGTATGCTCCCGGAGACGTAGCTGATGATGCCGCTAAGCAGGAGAAATTTCTAGAGGGACTAAACGATGATCTGGGACTTTAGTTGACTGTGGTTACCTTTAACAATTATCAAGAGTTGGTTGACAAGGCTCTCATTCTAGAAGGCAAGCAGCAGCAGGTGGAAAACCGCAAGAGGAAGTACGGACAGGGAAAGTACAACTCTGGAGTTCAGCAGAAGCCCCGCTATACCCCGTACTCGGGAAATAATGGATCAGGATCTGGCAAGTATGGTGGACACACTCACTATAACCATGGAGGACATTCACACCATGGAGGGAATGGACACAACCATAATGGCCATAGGAATGGCAATGGAAACGGAGGAAACAACAATCAGCATCACTCCAACCCCGCTACACCAACAAAGAAGGATCTGAGCCACATTACCTGTTTCAAGTGCGGGAAGACCGGACACTACGCCACCGAATGTCCCGAGGCGAAGAACGGGAATGGAAATGGAAGCTCTGAAAAGAAGCCAAATCCTTTTACCAGAGGTCAGGTGAACCATGTCAATTTGGAAGAAGTTTATGACCAGCCTGACGCCGTTGTTGGTAAGTTCTTGATTAATTCATTTACATCCCTTGTTCTTTTTGACACGGGTGCATCGCATTCATTCATATCAAGGGGGTTTGTGGATAAGTTTAAGTTGCTGATCGTAGCCCTTAAAACACCAATGTTAGTGAGTTCCCCAGGAGCAGAGTATATGGCTAGTCGGGGATGTTTTCAGTTGCCCTTGACCGTAAGTAGACACGTTTTCCCCACAGACCTCATCATCCTAGAATCACAAGGATTGGACGTAATTCTAGGCATGGACTGGCTATCCAAGTATGAAGGGAATATTGATTGTGTCAGTAAGTCGATTCTTCTCACCACCCCAGAGGCGAAACGGATCAAGTATGTGTCGAGGCATACGCCAAGGAGGACTCAAGTGAATTCTCTTTCGTGAGTTGTTCAGGAAGAAGTATCAGTTGTGAAGGATTATCCCGATGTTTTTTCGGAGAAACTACCAGGCATGCCACCGGATCGGGACATAGAGTTTTTGATTGAATTGTTACCAGGCACTAGACCAATATCCAAGAGACCGTACCGGATGCCCGCAAATGATCTGGAGGAAATTAAGAAGCGGATTAAGGAATTATTGGAGAAAGGTTATATTCGACCGCATTCATCACCTTGGGGAGCCCCAGTGCTTCTAGTTGAGAAGAAGGATGGATCCTTGAGATTGGTTGTGGATTACCGTGCGTTGAATGAGGTGACGATCAAGAACAAGTACCCACTGTCGATGATCAATGATTTGTTTGACCAGCTACAAGGAGCAAAAGTTTTCTCAAAAATCGATCTTCGATCTGGATATCACCAGTTGAAGATTCGAGAACAGGATATACCCAAGACAGCATTTACCACGAGATATGGGCTTTATGAGTATACGGTCATGTCTTTTGGTTTGACTAATGCCCCTGCCTATTTTATGAGTATGATGAATAAGGTATTCATGGAGTTCTTGGATAAGTTTGTTGTGGTATTCATTGATGACATATTGATTTACTCGAAGAATGAAGAAGAACACACGGAACATTTGCGCTTGGTTCTTGAGAAGCTCAGGGAACATCAGTTATATGCAAAGTTCAGCAAGTGTGAATTCTGGTTGAAGGAAGTTGGATTTCTCGGACATGTTATATCAGGGGAAGGAATAGCAGTGGACCCTTCGAAAGTTGAAGCCGTCACCGAATGGAAAGCACCCACCTCAGTCGGAGAGATTCGCAGTTTCCTTGGACTTGCAGGATATTACCGAAGATTTATTGAGAATTTCTCCAAGATCGCAAAGCCCATGACAGAGTTATTTAAGAAAGACACCAAGTTTAATTGGACCGAGGAATGTGAGGCCAGTTTTCAGGAGTTGAAGAAACGTTTGGTCACAGCCCCAGTGCTAATTCTTCCGAATATACGCAAGGATTTTTAGGTGTATTGTGACGCTTCTCGTCAGGGACTTGGAGGTGTTCTTATGCAAGAAGGAAGAGTTGTTTCATATGCCTCACGACAACTTCGACCCCATGAGCGGAATTATGCCACGCATGATTTGGAGTTAGCAGCCGTAGTGCATGCACTCAAGACCTGGAGGCATTTTCTTATTGGAAATCATTGTGATGTTTACACGGATCACAAGAGTTTGAAATACATCTTCACGCAGAAGGAGTTGAACCTCAGGCAGAGAAGATGGTTGGAGCTCATAAAAGATTATGACATGAAATTGCACTATCACTCAGGAAAGGTAAATGTTGTGGCAGATGCATTGAGCCGCAAGAGTTACGTCAAAACCCTCACAGCAGGAGGATTACCTCAAGAGTTAATTGATGATCTCAGAGATCTCCGATTGGAGATAGTACCATGAGGTTTTGTAACCGCAATGGAAATTCAATCCACCTTGTTGGAAAAGATTCGAGAAGCCCAGAAATTAGACAAAGGTATTGCAGAAATAAAGGAAAGGATGAACCAAGGAAAGGCAGAAGGATTTCGTGAGGATGAACACGGAACCTTATGGTTTGAGCAGCGTATTTATGTGCCAAATGACACAGAGATCAGGAAGTTGATTCTTCAGGAGGCTCATGATTCGCCTTATTCGATACACCCAGGCAACAACAAGATGTATTTGGACCTAAAGGAAAGTTTTTGGTGGACAGGTATGAAGAAGGATATTGCCGAGTATGTAGCAGTATGCGACGTATGTCAGAGAGTTAAGGCAGAGCACCAGAAACCAGCAGGATTACTTCAACCTTTGCCGATACCGGATTGGAAGTGGGACAAGCTTGGCATGGACTTTATTACAGGATTACCCAGGACACGATCAGGCTATGATTCTATTTGGGTAGTAGTTGATCGCTTGACCAAGGTAGCTCACTTCATCCCCGTGAAAACCACATATACAAGTGCTAAGTTGGCCAAGATATATATGACCAGGATCGTATGTCTGCATGGAGTTCCGAGGACCATCGTATCAGATAGAGGAACACAATTTACCTCAAAGTTTTGGCATCAGTTACACGAAACTTTGGGTACCAGGCTAGAGTTCAGTACGGCCTTTCATCCACAGACAGATGGGCAGATCGAGAGAGTCAATTAGATTCTGGAGGACATGTTGAGAGCTTGTGCGCTAGATTATGGATCTAGTTGGGATGATAATTTGCCATACGCAGAATTCTCATATAACAACATCTATCAAGCTAGTTTGAAGATGGCCCCTTTCGAAGCTTTGTACGGAAGGAGGTGCAGGAGACCATTAATGTAGGATGGAGTTGGAGACCGTAAATTATTTGGTCCCGACCTTATCAGAGATTCGGAGGAGAAAGTCAATTTGATCCGTGACAGACTCAAGGTAGTCCAATCCAGGCAGAAGAGTTATGATGATGCTAAACGCAAGGAAGTAACCTACGAAGTCGGAGATAGAGCATATCTTCGTGTGTCTCCACTTCGAGGAGTTAAACGGTTTGCAGTTAAAGGCAAACTAGCACCACGATTTGTGGGGCCATACAGAATTTTGGAACGCATGGGTGAAGTTGCCTACAAGTTGGAATTACCCGAAGCCTTGTCAGGAGTTCATGATGTGTTTCATGTTTCCCAGTTGAAGAAGTGCCATGCGGAGATGGCCGATATTCCTTTGAGAGATACAGTGCCACTAGAATCCATACAGTTGGATAGTGATCTGACATATGAGGAGAAGCCTGTCAAGATTCTCGAGTTTGCCAACAGAGTTACCCACAGCAAGGTCCTCAAATTTTGCAAGGTTCAGTGGAGTCATCATACTGAGGAAGAAGCCACGTGGGAACGTGAAGAAGATCATCGACAGGATCACCCACACCTTTTTGCTAGCCAACCCGAATCTTGAGGGCGAGATTCATCTTAAGGGGGGTAGGTTTGTAACATCCCAAATTTTCAATTTGGAATGTTTTACAATTATTAGCTAAGCATCTATGCATTTTTTTTATATTTGAGTGTCATTGGGAAATTTTAGAGGCATTTGAGTTTTATCTGACTTTGGATTCAACTTGGCATCTGAAATTTATTTCAAAAATCCCTGACAAATACTAGTTCAAAAGTATGAGAGGAGCGAACATGACACTCCAAAAAGTCAGAAGAAAACAATGACGAAAGTTTTGAATTCAAATTTGAGTTTCATTTGGATTTTTTAGAAAAAAACGTTTTTTATAAAGTTTTTATTTAGCCTCTGAAAAATAGTTCATCTTGTAGGATTTCTTTTTCTAATTTTTTTGATATATATATGTCCTATATAAAATTATTTTTATTTTCTGTCTTTTTTTTCTCTTTGTCTAATTAAGAAAATGAACCTACAGCCATGGCCCAACTTGGCCCATTGGCCGAGCAGCCCACGAGCTAATGGCTCGTCTTCCTCCTCGTGCACGTACACAACACACACACGCATCCATGGCCACGTACCACCCCCACCTCGTGCCCCACATCCTCCCCTTCTCTCCCTCGCTCCAAAACCGCTCTGAATCGGTTCCCCTCGCCTTCCTCTACCCCTTCCCCTTCACTAGTGCGCCTTAATTCCTCCTGTAATGGCCACCATGAGAGCTTGAAACTGCAGCCATTAACACCTCTTGCCCCACCCAACTCTGGACCTCCCCAAGCCCTATAAAAGGCACCCCGCGAGCCCCTCTCACCCCTCGTCTGAAGCCCTCTCCTTCTGGAGTTTTCCCCCTCCCTAACCTCTCCAATTGCTCGCCGGAGTTCGTGTATTCCGGCGACTTCTCCACAACGCCAGGAGGCGATACCGACACCCCGGTACTGCTCCTCGAATCCTCCTCACGTTGCTCTTCACCGTCCCGCACACGTCCTTCGCCAAAACACACCGGAGCCACCTTCTTCCTCGTCTCCGACGACAAGTCCGGTGAGCACCCTGGCCGAATTTTTGTTCTTTTTCCAGTATTTTTTTAATCTTAGATTCTATACCAAATCTTGTTTCCAGTATATCTTTTAGTCTATAGATCCGATTTAGTTGATTCTTTTTCCTACGGGTTCGTAGAAATATCCTCTATCAAGAGAACCTAACGAAATATTTTTTTGAAAATTTTAAAAATTTGAATTCAAGCAGATCTGAATTCAAACTTCGTAAGGCCATAACTTGAGTTTCGTAACTCCGTTTGGGTGATTCTTTTTGCAAATCGAAGCTTGTGACATGTACCTTCTGTTAAAACCAAAACCATTTTTTTGCTGTGAAAATTACATTCTATACAGAAACTTTATTTTGGGTGTTTTTGGAGTTTTCCAAAGTCTTTTATTTGTTTTCTTTTTGATTCTTTGCTTGTATGCTTATGTATGTCATTGCTTGCTTATGCTAGATCATCCGGAGTGCGAAGCTTGCTACTACGAATTTTTAGAGTTCAACGAACGTCAGCAAGGAAAGTTCACACTTTGATCATAATTTTCAATACCCAGTTTTACTATGCATTAGTTTCACCCTCAAAGATTGCATGAGTAGGATTGGGAACATGTGGATATGCTTTGTAGTTTAAGTGGCAGGAACCTATGACCTTTTATCACCCCGGGTATATTCGCTATGTCATATATTGCTTAGCCATGCTCGTAGACGGGGATTGGTATGTGTGATCTATGCAAGTTGCGAGAGATAATAATTTTGGGACAACATAAGGTGGCTACTTTAATACACATCTGGGTGGATTGTTTGGGGCACCTGGAGAAACCAGTACTTGCCCAAGGGGAATCCCGGAGTACCCGTGTGATTACCCTAGGTCCGCCACCCAGGCTCAAATGGATCATAAGATATTTCGTGCCTAGAAACTTCCGTGTGCAGCCACAAGCCATTATGGGCTCTGGCATAGTTGGGTAAGTTGTGTGACCTCTTTCCGTGGTAGACTAGCTGATGTAGGGGAAAGTAGGTGTACCGGTCTACCCAGGGTTTGGAGGAAATACTTCAGAAAGACTATGTCTCGATCTTCCGATCATGGAGGTGGTCGAGTCTTGTGGGGAAAGTGCGCAAACCTCTGCAGAGTGTACAAACTAATCATGATTAGCGGTGTCCCCGGTTATGGACAACTTGAGTATCTAGAAGTGAATTATTGGTTGATCTCATCACTCTATTTAATGAAATTATTGGGTTACTAATAACATGGGAATTTTGGTTTGATTTGGAGGAACCTTCTCAATAATGGCATTTTAATTTTGTAGTAAATAGAAATTTATTCCTTTGTTGTAGGGCAAAATTGGCTTTATGCAAAAATTAAACTTAGAGCCTCCACCAGCTAAATTTTCATATAGAGATAGTCTTTTTCATTATTATTATTCTATGGTGTGAAATTGCCAGCATATTCCATGTGCTGACCTACACAGCTGCAACGTCTCATGTTGCAGAGTTTTCCGACGAGGAGTAAAGGTGCGATAGGTCGTTGTTCTGCACTCAGTTTGCCGTGGAGTTGATGGACTCATTTTACTTTTGATGCTTCCGCAATTATTTTATCCAGATGGCCTTTGGCCATATTATTGAAATAAATACTCTTTTGAGGACCTCGATGTAATAAAGTGTGTGATTGAACTCTGTTATAATTCAGCGAGTACTGTGTGTGTTAGCACTTAAGCACAGAGACTTCGATCCATTTGGGTCAGGTCGCTACACGTACTACCTCCTCGGGAAGGTGTTTTGGTGTGGATGCAAATTCATCACATTCACAACCCACAACATCTTCACAAACTTCGACTGCATCTTCCCCACCCGAGATGGTATGCACAGCCTCCCCTACTACATCGGTCGGGACGGCATGGAGAGGAGGAGCAGTGAAGAGAAGGCACAATGAAGATGGTGGTGAAGTCCCGGTCTCGATCGTGAGCTTGTCTTGCCCTAGGGTGTTAGGGGTTTTTATCTTTTATATATTTCTATCTTAATTATGTCATTGGTTGTACCATGAACTTTTAATCTCTGTCGTGCTATCCCCTAAGAACTTTGTTATGCTTGCTGCTACCTCTTGAGCTTGCGTTGTATTCCCTCGAAGAGGAAAGGGAGATGCAACACAGTAGCGTAAGTATTTCCCTCCATTTTTGAGAACCAAGGTATCAATCCAGTAGGAGACCACGCGCGAGTCCCTCGCACCTACACAAACAAATAAGAACTTCGCAGCCAACGTGATAAGGGGTTGTCAATCCCTTTACGGTCACTTACGAAAGTGAGATCTGATAGAGATGATAGTTATATTTTTGGTATTTTTAGTTTAATAAAACAACAAATAAAAGCGGTAAAAGTAAAATTGATGTAAATTGATATGTTGAGAATAGACCCGGGGGCCATAGTTTTCTCTAGTGGCTTCTCTCATGATAGCGATATTCTATGGCGGGTAAACAAATTATTGTCGAGCAATTGATAGAAAAGCGAATAATTATGAGACTATCTAGGCATGATCATTGTATATAGGCATCACGTCCGAGACAAGTAGACCGACTCCTGCCTGCATCTACTACTATTCTCCACACATCGACCGCTATCCAGCATGCATCTAGTGTATTGAGTTCATAAGAACAGAGTAACGCCTTAAGCAAGATGACATGATGTAGAGGGATAAACTCAAGCAATATGATATAAACCCCATATTTTTATCCTCAATGGCAACAATACAATATGTGCCTTGCTGCCCCTACTATCACTGGGAAAGGACACCGCAAGATTGAACCCAAAGGCAAGCAATTCTCCCATTGCAAGAACTATAGATCTAGTAGGCCAAACCAAACCAATAATTCGAAGAGACTTGAAAGGATATTATGAGCACACATAAAAAGTTCAGAGAAGAACCAAATATCTTTCATAGATAACCTTGATTATAAACTCACAATTCATCGGATCTCGACAAACATATCGCAAAAAGAGATTACATCGAATAGATCTCCTCGAAGACCGAGGAGAACTTTGTATTGAGATCCAATGAGAGAGAAGAAGCCATCTAGATACTAGCTATATGGACCCGAAGGTCTGTGGTAAACTACTCACAACTCATGGTGAGGGCAATGATGATGATGATGATGAAGTCCTCCGTGATGGATCCCCCTCCAGTGGAGCTCCGGAACAGGCTCCAAGATGGGATCTCCATGGGAACAGAAGCTACGGCGGTGGAATTAGGGTTTTCTCTCTGTTCATGGAGTTTCTGTGGTACGTGGACTTATATAGGAAGAAGGGGGCACCGGGGGCCACTTGAGGAGGCCTCGAGGCAGGGAGCGCGCCCCCACCCTCGAGGGCAGCTCCTCGATCCCCTGACGTGGTTCTCAAGCTTCCTGTGCGTGATTTTCTCCAAAAATATCTCTCGCGAAGGTTTCATTCTGTTTGGACTCCGTTTGATATTCTTTTTCTGCAAAACCCCGAAACAGGCAAAAAACAACAATCTAGACTGGGCCTTTGGGTTAGTAGGTTAGTCCCAAAAATGATATAAAAGTGGATGATAAAGCCCATTAAACATCCAAGACTTCATAAATAATAGCATGGAACAATAAAAAATTATAGATACGTTGGAGACGTATCAAGCATCCCCAAGCTTAATTCCTGCTCGTCCTCGAGTAGGTAAATGATAAAGAAAGAATTTTTGATGTGGAATGCTAACCAATATAGTTTTTCAGTGTAATTATCTTATTTGTGGCATGAATGTTCATATCTAAAAGATTCAAGATAAAAGTCTATATTGACATAAGAAATAATAGAGATCATAAAATTTGTAAACTTACAAAACAATCTACTTTCATTATACTTCAAGCAATACTAACAAAGAAATCATGTCTTCTCAAAATACTGTGGCTAAAGAAAGTTATCCCTACAAAATCATATAGTGTTGGATATGCTCCCTCGTTATCACACAAAAATATTAATATCATGCACCACCCCGATTTCAGCCAAGCATTTGTTTTCATACTCTATCTTTTCAAACCTTTCAACCTTCACGCAATACATGAGCGTGAGCCATGGACATATCACTATGGGTGGAATAGAGGTGGTTGTGGAGAAGACAAAAAGGAGGGAGATAGTCTCACGTCGACTAGGCGTATCAACGGGCTATGGAGATGCCGATCAATAGATGTCAATGTGAGTGAGTAGGGATTGCCATGCAACGGATGCACTAGATCTAAAATGAATGAAAGCTCAACAAAAGAAACTAGTGGGTGTGCATCCAACTTGCTTGCTCACGAAGACCTAGGGCATTTGACGAAGCCCATCATTGGAATACACAATCCAAGTTCTATAACGAAAATTCCCACTAGTATATGAAAGTGACTAAACATGAGATTCTCTACAATGAAGAAGATGGTGCTACTTTGAAGCACAAGTGTGGAAAAGGATAGTAGCAATTGTCCCTTTTCTTTTCTTTTTCTCTTTTGTTTTTGGGCCTTTCTTTTTTTCTTTCTTTGGCCTTCCCCTTTTTTTTCTCTTTTTTTGCGGAGGGGCTTTATAGATTTAGCCTTTCCTCCCATGGGACAATGCTCTAGTAATGATGATCATCACACTTTCATTAGAACTCGATATTACAACTCGATACTACAACAACAAGGTATGACTCTATATGAATGCCTCCGGCGGTGTACCGGTAAGTGCAATGAAACAAGAGTGACATGTATAAAAATTATGCATGGTGGCCTTGCCACAAATACGATGTCAACTACATGATCATGCAATGGCAATATGACAATATGATGTGTGTCATATGAACGGATAGGTGGAAAGTTGCATGGCAATATATCTCGGAATGGCTATGGAAATGCCATGATAGGTAGATACAGTGGCTGTTTTGAGGAACAATATGGTGGCTGTTTTGAGGAAGGATATGTAGTGGGTTTATGGCACCGACAAAAGTTGCGCGGTACAAGAGAGGCTAGCAATGGTGGAAGGGTGAGAGTGTGTATAATCCATGGACTCAACATTAGTCATAAGAACTCATATACTTATTGAAAAAATCTACGAGTCATCAAAACAAAGTAATCAACGCATGCTCCTAGGGGGGAGGTTGGTAGGAGTTAACCATCACGCGCCCCCGACCTCCACATAAAGGTTGGCACTCTACTAATACCTCATGCTCTAACTCCGTCACATGGTGGTTCACCATACGTGCATGATACGGGAATCACTAACCTTAATACAAGTATTTCTCAATTTCATAATAACTCCACTAGCATGACTCTAATATCACTATCCTCATGTCTCAAAACAATTATCAAGCATCCAACATCTCATTCTATTCAATGCACTTGGTGTGAAATTTTTTACTACACTGACATTGGATGTCTATCATGTGAAGACTAGTTTCTTTAGCCTAAACACATTACCATGCTGTTTTAATAGACTCTCAAAAGGATATAAGTGAAGCATGAGAGTCCAACAATTTCTACAACATATTACCACCACCGTGCTCTAAAAGATATAAGTGAAGCACTAGAGCAAAAACTATTCAACTCAAAAGATATAAGTGAAGCACATAGAGTGTTCTAACAATTTCTAGGCCATATTTAACTCTCTAAAATAGGTGTGTACAGCAAGGATGATTGTGGGAAACTAACAAGCAAAGACTCAAATTATACAGGACGCTCCAAGCAAAACACATAACATGTTGCGAATAAAAATATAGCTCCAAGTATAGTTACCGATGGATGAAGACGAAAGAGGGGATGCCTTCCCGGGGCATCCCCAAGCTTAGGCTTTTGATTATCTTGAACTTACTTGGGGTTCCATGGGCATCCCCAAGCTTAGACCTTTGCTACTCCTTATTCCATAGTCCATCAAAGCAATACTCAAAACTTGAAAACTTCACAACACAAAACTTAGACAAAAATTCTCGTGAGCTCCGTTTGTATAAGAAAGCAAACCACTACTCAAAGGTGCAGCAATTAATTCATTCATTGTTTATATTGGTGTTAAACCTACTGTATTACAACTTCTCTATGGTTCATATCCTCCAATACTACTCATAGATGCATCGGAATAAGCAAACAACACACGAAAAACAGAATCTGTCAAAAACAGAACAGTCTATAGTAATCTGCAGGTTTCGCCTACTTCTGGAACTCCAAAAAATTCAAACTAAATTGGTAAATTTGTGAAATTTGTCTACCAATCATCTTCAAAAAGAATCAACTTAAAAGCATGCTCCAGTAAAATCTGAAGACTACTTTAGCGAGTGCTAATGATTCTGTTTTTCACAGCAAGATCATATAAACTTCACACAAGTCTTCCCAAAGGTTCTACTTGGCACAAACACTAAAAAAACATGAAACCACATCTAATCAGAGGCTAGATGCAATATTTATTCCCTAACATCAACAAAAACAAAAAAACATAAAATTGGGTTGCCTCCCAACAAGCGCTATCGTTTTACGCCCCTAGCTAGGCACAATACAAGATAAATCTAGGTATTGCCATCCTTGGGAGGCAATTCTTTGATTAAGCACTTATGGTTCTTGGGCACTTCTTTATCCCTATGAATAATCAAACTCTTGGGCAAGAAATCAAGAAATTCTGAAGTGTCAAAAGGGCCTCTTGCAAAAGTAAGAAAATTAGGGTGAACACTTATGGATTTGAGATCCGCAATTCTAGATGTTTAACCCTTGTCTTTAGGGACATACATGAACTTAGATAATTTAGTAGAGGTATTTGGAGTAGTTTCTATAGCGGAAAGAGCAGAACCCACATTAGTGATAACATCCTCAAGTTTATTGATTCTAGTAGAATCCTGATCAAGGTTTTCTTTAACTATGGGCTCTTTTTCCTTAAGATTTTTCAGAACAACTCCTACCTTGGATCCATATTGGGTGATTTCATTATGAATTTTTTATCCAAGTTTTATACCAATTCTACCTTAGAAACTTTGTTTTCAATGATTTATAACCTTTGCATAACATGCTCCAAGGTTAAAACGGTCCCATTGACCATAAGAGGTGGTGAGCCAAATAATTTAGTCATAGAATTATAAGAATCAACGGTGTGGCTACCCATGAAATTCCCTCTGGTAATGATATCTAAGATAAATCTCTTCCACAGAGTTATGCCAACATAAAAATTGCGAAGAAGCACGGAAGTGGAAAGCCTCCTATTGGATCTATTTTGAGCATTGCAAATTCTATACCAGGCATCTTTTAAGTTTTCTTCCTCCCTTTGTTCAAAGTTGAGGACCTCACTCTCGGGAGTGGTGATAATGATAGGCGTGCTAGACATGATGACAACCAAGCAAGCAGCACACACAAGCAGACAAGAAGCGAGCGAACGAAAAACACACGGCGGAAGAAGGGCAAATAAAACGGCAAGGGTGAAGTGGGGGAGAGGAAAACGAGAGGCAAATAAATGTAAGCGAAGGATAAGGGTTTGTGATAGGTACTTGGTATATGACATTTGCGTAAGCATCCCCGGCAACGGCGCCAGAAATTCTTCTTGCTACCTCTTGAGCGTGCGTTGTATTCCCTCGAAGAGGAAAGGGAGATGCAGCACAGTAGCGTAAGTATTTCCCTTAGTTTTTTAGAACCAAGCTATCAATCCAGTAGGAGACCACGCGCGAGTCCCTCGCACCTGCACAAACAAATAAGAACTTCGCAGCCAACGCGGTAAGGGGTTGTCAATCCCTTTACGGTCACTTACGAAACTGAGATCTGATAGAGATGATAGTTATATTTTTGGTATTTTTAGTTTAATAAAACAGCAAATAAAAGCGGTAAAAGTAAAGTTGATGTAAATTGTTATGTTGAGAATAGACCCGGGGGCCATAGTTTTCTCTAGTGGCTTCTCTCATGATAGCGATATTCTACGGTGGGTAAACAAATTACTGTCAAGCAATTGATAGAAAAGTGAATAATTTTGAGACTATCTAGGCATGATCATTGTATATAGGCATCATGTCCGAGACAAGTAGACCGACTCCCTCCTGCATCTACTACTATTACTCCACACATCGACCATTATCCAGCATGCATCTAGTGTATTGAGTTTATAAGAACAGAGTAATGCCTTAAGCAAGATGACATGATGTAGAGGGATAAACTCAAGCAATATGATATAAACCCCATCTTTTTATCCACGATGGCAACAATACAATACATGCCTTGCTACCCCTACTGTCACTGGGAAAGGACACCGCAAGATTGAACCCAAAGCCAAGCACTTCTCCCATTGCAAGAACTATAGATCTAGTAGGCCAAACAAAACCAATAATTCGAACAGACTTGCAAGGATATTATGAGCACACATAAAGAGTTCAGAGAAGAACCAAATATCTTTCATAGATAACCTTGATCATAAACTCACAATTCATCGGATCTCGACAAACACACTGCAAAAAGAGATTACATCGAATAGATCTCCTCGAAGACCGAGGAGAACTTTGTATTGAGATCCAAAGAGAGAGAAGAAGCCATCTAGATACTAGCTATGGACCCGAAGGTCTGTGGTAAACTACTCACAACTCACGGTGAAGGCGATGATGATGATGATGAAGGCCTCCGTGATGGATCCCCCTCCGGTGGAGCTCCAGAACAGGCTCTAAGATGGGATCTCCACAGGAACAGAAGCTACAGCGGTGAAATTAGGGTTTTCTCTCTGTTCACGGAGTTTCTGGGGTACGTCGACTTATATAGGAAGAAGGGGGGCACCGGGGCCACTTGAGGAGGCCTCGAGGCAGGGGGGGAGCGCCCTGGGAAGGGGGGCACGCTCCCCACCCTCGAGGGCAGCTCCTCAATCCCCTGATGTGGTTCTCAAGGTTCCTGTGCGTGATTTTCTCCAAAAATATCTCTCACGAAGGTTTCATTCCGTTTGGACTCCGTTTGATATTCTTTTTCTGCAAAACCCTGAAACAGGCAAAAAACAGCAATCTGGACTGGGCCTTTGGGTTAGTAGGTTAGTCCCAAAAATGATATAAAAGTGAATGATAAAGCCCATTAAACATCCAAGACTTCATAAATAATAGCAGGGAACAATAAAAAATTATAGATACGTTGCAGACGTATCACTTGCTACCCTTATTTGATATGTCGTTGGTTATCAGTGTTTTTGCTTGCTATTTCTATCTTATTTGACATGAGATAAATCGCTAGATGGATATGGTGCTGTACACGAGCCTTTCTGCTAAATCAATCAATGATTGAGTATTCCTCAATGAAAACCAACAAGTTTTCGCCCATTTAGAGTAGGGTCAAGTTTTCGTCCATTTAGAGTAGGGTCAAGTTTTCGCCCATTTAGAGTAGGGTCAAGTTTTCGCACACACGGATAATGGAGTGGTTGAAGTGTCAAAAAGGAAACTAAAGCTAGAAAAATGAGCCATGTTGATGTTGAAAAGAAGAAGAAGAAAAGCTAATTTTTTTGAATTGTTGGTGGCCCTATTCCATATATTGTATGAACAAAAACTAGATGATTTTTGAATAGTTTGTGGACAATGCTATGGTTTAGGGCAGGGGTGAATCTACTGTACAGGCTTTAACAGGCTTGAGCCTGCCCTCCAACCATATCAATTTGGTATTTCCTAGTAATGATCACCGCCCCGCCCGGCAAATTGGCTGCTTCTTGGCCCATCTCAGCGCCTCCTTACTTGTTCGACCCTTCCCTTCGTTTAGACTCTTGACTCGCTGCTGGTTTAGGCACCCTATGTTTTATGTAAGAAGTATGCTATGGTTGCTACTTTTTATGTTATGGATGTATGCTTGCTACGTGAGATATCGGTCGATGGATATGGTGTCGTAGCCGAGCCGTAGACAAGCTCTCTAGATGGATATGGTACCATAGCCGAGCCTAGACATGTTATCTAGATAGATATGTTGGCTAATGGTGCCACCAGACTTTATTTTAGACGTGGTTTCAGATGGATACAATATTAAGTCTGACATGTTCTTAATAAAAAAAACAAAAACAAAAAATCGTGTATACAATATTTTTCTTGCAACAAAAACTTGCTTATAATACCCGCATGTCAAAAAATGAAAGTGTTGTGCCGTAGGCTATATACAGAAGGAAACTGCCATGATATGTACAAATAAATTTGACATGTGCAAGTCCAACAATAAATCGATTTAGCATCATGCACTATTTTTGTTTGGCATGGCAATAAATGGATTTACCATGGTAATAATTAAGGGAAAAACAGAGCCAGCGCATGGGCCTTCGACACTCAATTTGGGCCCTAGAACTACGTTTTTTTCTTCTGCGGTCGGTGTTGTCTGACGAAACTGAAGAAACTGGAAGTGTACAAAACTGACGAAACTGACGGGTACCTGAAACTGACATGATCCACAAATTAAGCAACACAGAGCATAGAGAACATGATCCACAAATTAAGCAATACAGAGCATAGAGTACATGATCCACAAATTAAGCAACACAGAGCATAGAGCACATGATCCACAAATTAAGCAATACAGAGCATAGAGCACATGATCCACAAATTTATGCAAATCGTAGAGCACATGATCCACAAATTTAACCAAATCCTAGAGCACATTACACCACACTAATAACATTTCTAACGAGTGATGACCAACAAGTAAGCAAATCCTAGAGCAACTACACAAAAATTAAAGGGATAGAATCCTAAAGCTATCAAATTCGCCTGCTTGTTCAACGGAATCATCTGCTTTAAGTTCTTGTTCATCTTCTTTATTTCCCCCTACAGATCTGCATCCCCAACTGCCAGAGCAAAACTTTCAGAGACCAAATTCATTGTTGCTGGCGACAGATTGAGCTCCCGGGTTGGGGCCCCATTGAATTGAATCCGCTTAACGTAGTCATCCAGCCATTCAAAATGTGTGCATTTCTTCACGATCTGAAATGAAAACATGAACCCTAAATCCCAGATCAAAAAAGAATTAAAAGCAAATAGAAAAAGAAATCAGAGAAAAATCATGAGATCTAACCTGCCCCTCTGTCTTGCTCTCACATTTCACGAACTCGCGCCCATAGTTGCCATTCTTGACCTCCTTCGAAGTCAGCCATATCAGTGGTGCACTGCATGGGCAGTCAGGACATCGCTCCATGGGAAGTGGACCATACTGGGTCCATGAGGGGCGGGAGGCTGAAGTGGAGCTCGACATATCGTCCAAAGTCACCGGAGAAGAAGCAGAGGAGTGGCTCATCTCGTCGCTGGAGAAGAAGAAGCAGAGGAGGAGTGGCTCCTCTCGTCGCTGCAGAATAAGCACTAGAATAAAGGGGGTACCCGAAGAAAGGGGAGGCACAACCAACAAGTCTTGCGGATCGCCCCACGATCCAACGGTGCAGAGCCGTCCATGTGATCCAACGGCGCGGAGTCTGCTCGCAGCCTGCCCTCGGAATTACTTCTAGAAGACCACATCTAAGGGCTGTCGCTTGGCGCTAGGGTATGATCGGACGGCTGACGTTCGGAGCTAGGGTTAGGCGAAACCCTGCGGGGCTTAGAGGGGTTTTGAGCTGATCAACGGGGTTTCAGAGGCTTTGACTGAGCATAAATAATTTTAAAAATTGAAAAAATATGAAACCTTCGCCGTTCGTCGTTTTATAGGACACACTAACGAGGAAAAATACTAAACTTGGTATACGTACATTTAGAGATAAAAAACCTAGCTAGCACGTTCGAGGTAAAATGAGCACCATTAATTCAAAAAAATCAAAAAACTATAAAACCTACGCACAATATTGTCTTGTGTGACATGTTACCAACCAAAAATCATAAACTTTGTCTATGGACATTTTTAGGGAAAAACCTTCTCACATATGAGCTATGATGGACAACGTTTCATAGAGACCAAGGAGAGGAGGTAGGGTTTCCCTTCGGTTTTTGAATTTTTTTAAAAAATCACCAAAGCTTGATTTCAAAGTGAATAAGAAGGATCTGAACTTAGTTTTCTATTTTCATATGGTAAACGTGTTTTTGAATGGTTTTTCTATTAAAGTATAATTTTTTTTGAAAAAATATACGTAAAAATAGAAAGATTAATTAAATAAATAGTGATTCGTCGAATCTACACTATATAGATTGATTTGGTGCTAATAAAAAATATTTGGCTCATTTGGAGTAGGTCCAAAAAAACTTGATTACAAATGGGGCTGTTTACAAGTTTTGTAGACGCAAAAGAGATCGGATTGATCACCTAATGTTTATAATAGCTAAGCAAACTGTGCAACTCACACCACATGGGAATGGACTGTAGTGTTGGTTGAAATTCAAAGTTTGCCTTAGTAGTTCAAATTCAAAGTTTACAAGTAGAATTATTACACCTTACAAGTTTTCACAGTACTTCAAATTGACGACAGAATCCTTATTACAAATCTTTAAAGTTCAAAGTTTATGAGTTGCATTCAAGTTCAAATTCAAATATTTGCCTTGCTCCTTGTGTTCTGGGATGGGTTAACCGTCTTGCTTCTGGTTTCCCTGGCTGGGATATTTTGTGCTTTTGAAAGCTTTGGCTTGTTGCTTCTGATCTTCACTTCTGGTGGTGGCGGTTTTCTTGACCTTTGACTGATTGAGCAAGTGATGACCAGTTGACGGTCATCTGTGGGCTCACTAATCTTTAAAGGAACTTCAGACAAAATAACTTCCTCCTCTCTTATAGCTTCAAAACCTTCGTTAGCCATGGTTTCAAATTCCGCATCAGATGATGGTTCAACCAAAGTTTCTTCCTCTCTAGGTCTTTTGTGTCTTGTGCCTCTAATTATCCTAGAGCTGGGTCAAACAGAAATAAGCTTAGCCATCCATAAAAAAGAGAACAAATGAAAAAAAAATTGGAAAGATTGCACACATACCAAGCTACTACTTCAGTTGCTTCATTCTCTAAACTTGCTGCATTCTCCTCTGCTGCTGCATTATCCTCTAAACTTGCTGCATTCTCCTCTGCTGCTGCATTCTCCTCTACATTTGCTGCTGCCCATTGTTCCTCTTCTCCAAATGATGCATCAAATGGATTGGTACAACGCCTAGCAATATGCCCTAAGATACCACATATTTTGCACTTACGTTGTTTTTTTTACACGACCCTCTTCACCAGCTCTTATCCTATTTTTCCTTGGTCTTCCCGGTGGTTAGTCAGTACAGGAGAATGGAGTTTCAACCCTGGGTCTACTATTTTCCATTGGTCTTTTCCCAAGAGTGCAGGCACATTTTTAGCATAAGCAGCCCTAAATTTGGCAACAGAGAAATATTCCGAGCATTACAAATCAACTTCACCATCTTCACCTCCAATAACAGTCATGCAATGTAGGGCATGTATGCACGGCTTCCCGCGGATCTGCCATTGCCTACAGCTGCATTCATTGGTTGCAAGGTTTACTGGATATCTCCATTCCCTATTTTTACTATCAGTGTATGTCACCTCAGCCTCGTATGACTCTGTATGAATTTTTTTCGTGTAATCTTCTATTCTAGCTATTGCTAAATTTGCTTTCTGAACCTTATCATTAGAGTGTATGTGCACATCTCTACAGTATGCACTTTAATATATCCTTCTGATCATATTGGTCTCAAGCGGTATTAAAAGTCTGAAATTGTAGGCACATAGTCTTGGTTGTTCATATAATAAACTGCAGGCACCAGGGGTTAGTCCTTTAGGTTGCTAGAAATCCTTCCAGCTCCAGCACTATTTCTGTCACAAACATTACAGTTGTCAAACAGTAATAATTTGGTTTTTTTGTCTTAGTATAGACATTCAAATTGTATGAGTAGTACCTTTGTAGAAGGAGTGCAGTCCCTTAAGTTAACAGTGATTTAACAGTGATGGACAGAGGTGATCCAGACCATTATATGTAACGAGTACTCTGATGTTTGAACGATGAGAGCTGGCCATTACCTCAAAAAAATACTTGCATATTCATAGTCAGAAAGCAATATGAAGTGCCAGTCTATCACACATCCACTATTTATCTATCTAGATAGCCAATGCAAATTACCGAGATTTATATTTTGCATTCGGATCTGACATGTGAATTCATAGATGGAGACAGAACTCCGTGCATGGCTGACCGCATAGGAGCAATCCAGGTTATGCATTACTATTTGTACAAAGCATTGTTTGGTTTTGTTTCTTAGAAGCGCAATAATTTATTTTCCGAAAGCTTTATCACTAACCTGTGTGTACGGTGTTTGCAGGAAAACACAGGGTTACAAAAATCCTTTTTGAAGCGTGCATATATATGTGCTGCAATTTTCTCCACTTCACCAGAATTTGGAGTTAGTTAATCCTCTTTGTTCCTATTGATGCACACGAATTTGAATAGCCGATTATTTATTCATGTTTGATCTATGATAGATATACACGTGAATATGTTGAGCAGGTGGAGCTAAAATTAAGCACTTGTGGTACTGCACAGTATATGCTATATTCTCTATTACCCAAGTCAGCACCCGCTGTAGAGCACAGGGATTGAACACGGGTAGCATGCTATTCTCGATGCCACATTTTCTATTATTGTCTGATGCGTAGGCCAGGAATAGACGGATCCAGAAATTGTTAATTAGTTTTGAATGTACAACTTTACCATACCATCACTATGTTTGTGTTGAACTCAATGCATTGGGAATCAGCAGTGATCTACTAATTGTCTTTCATTAGTTTATTTTTCTTCTTTCCAATGGATGAAGTGTAGATTCTTTTCATGTTCTCTTCATGGTCTGTGAGAGTGTGTTTTGACAATGCTTAAGGCTATGTTTGGTAGCTCAGTTTATTAAACCATGGTTTTAAATACAATGACACGTTTTTCATCCAGTAATACATCAGTTTCATAAATCAAAGTTTCTCCAATACTATGATATTTTTGGAGTATTTGAAAAACGTTGCTCTGCATCTCTTTTTTCTGAACCAAACTAACAAACACTGTTATTAGTAACTGAAGTATTCACGTTTTGGAAAAATTACGTTGTATCGTCTGTTCGGTTCTGGCAAGTATCTAATGCTTCTACGTAGGGATGGCAGTTTTGCCCATGGGTATGGGTACCCGCGGGTACCCTACCCGAAAATAGTGGGCATGGGTGAGACTTTCTACCACTTCATACCCATGGGTATGGGTATCCATAGCCACAAAATGCATGGGTAGGGTATGGGTATGAAATTATACCCATGGGTAACCCAATGGATACCCAGAAAATTAATAAATAAATTAAATCCTATAATATGTGGATAAATAATTATCTTGAGTTCTTAACTAGCCCACGGACCACATGCCCATAGCTGGCCATCGCCCCAGACCCCTCGTATACATACGGTAGTTATCTTCTCTGATTTTTCTTGACCTTGGAAGATGAAGCAATCAAGAGTCGGGTTATTGAATCCCCTTCGATACATCCCCAACCAAGCCTATATATTGTACCCATAGGATGGGTACCTGAATTTAGAAATTTTCTCATCTTACTTTTGTCATGTCAATGCTATATATTGTACCCACCGGATACCCATAGGGTATAGGATACCCGATGGGTATGGGCATGGGTACCAATTTGCGCCCATGGGTAGTGAAGTGGGTGGGTATAGAAAAAAAGATTTGGGTATGGGTTTGGGTAGAAAAGTGTCGTACCCGCCCATACCCTACCCATTGCCATCCCTATTCTACGGTTCTACCAACAGATAAATGTCGTTCTACCAAGAGGTAAATGTTTGAACATTTTGCCGGTACTTCCATCCTATGACAGTACGGAGCTAAAGTCGACGCCGATGAAGGGCGTTAGTGTGGCTCCTTCACAACAATACTTCATGATCCACAAAGCGATAATCCAACCTGTGGCAACACATGATGAGGGTAACCTTATTTTTGACGTTTGTGAGTCGGATATGAGTGGTGTGTAGTGTAGTAGCACACGGTGCTAGAGTAGCTCACGCAGGGCGATCCTCATATCCAGCTTGACGAGATTAAATTTTTTAAGTTTTAAACATTTCCTTGAGTAGTTCAATGACAAGTGTGTCATGCAGTGGTTGACCTCATCACCTTGGAATCGGTCATGTTCTAACATGCTTTGATCAGGTAAACAACACAACCGGGCTTAATGAAGGATACGTAGAAACATGGGTGGGCTATCATGTTGACATAGATGTCATGTTGAAAATAGAAGACATGGACGAAAGGAGCATATAGACATGCTTTATTGGGTTAGCGAGTTTTTTTCTCCCGTTGCAACACACGGGCATTTTTGCTAGTAAGAACAGAAAGTAAAAGCGGAAAAAGTAAAGTAGAAGTAGATTGATATGTTGAGAATAGACCCGGGGGCCATAGTGTTCTCTAGTGGCTTCTCTCATGATAGCGATATTCTACGGCTGGTAAACAAATTACTGTCGAGCAATTGATAGAAAGGTGAATAATTATGAGACTATCTAGGCATGATCATTGTATACAGGCATCACGTCCGAGACAAGTAAACCGACTCATGCCTACATCTACTACTATTACTCCAAACATCGACCGCTATCCAGCATGCATCTAGTGTATTGAGTTCATAAGAACAGAGTAACGCCTTAAGCAAGATGACATGATGTAGAGGGATAAACTCAAGCAATATGATATAAACCCCGTATTTTTATCCTCGATGGCAACAATACAATACGTGCCTTGCTGCCCCTACTGTCACTGGGAAATGACAGCGCAAGATTGAACCCAAAGCCAAGCACTTCTCCCATTGCAACAACTATAGATCTAGTTGGCCAAACCAAACCAATAATTCGAAGAGACTTGCAAGGATATTATGAGCACACATAAAGAGTTCAGAAAAGAACCAAATATTTCTCATAGATAATCTTGATCATAACCTCACAATTCACCGGATCTCGACAAACACAACGCAAAAAGAGATTACATCGAATAGATCTCCTCGAAGATCGAGGAGAACTTTGTATTGAGATCCAGAGAGAGAGAAGAAGCCATCTAGATACTAGCTATGGACCCGAAGGTTTGTGGTAAACTACTCACAACTCATGGTGAGGGCGATGATGATGATGTAGAAGCATTCCGTGATGGATCCCCCTCCGGCGGAGCTCCGGAGTAGGCTCCAAGATGGTATCTCACGGGAACAGAAGGTTACGGCGGTGGAATTAGGGTTTTCTCTCTGTTGCTGAAGGTTTCGGGGTACGTAGGCCTATATAGGAGGAAGGAGGACACCGGGGGCCTCACGAGGGACCCACGAGGCAGGGGCGCGCCCTGAGAAGGGGGGCGCGCCCCCCACCCTCGTAGCCACCTCGTGGCCCCTACTCCGTGGTTCTCAAGTCTCCCGTGCGTGATTTTCTCCAAAAATATCTCTCCCGAAGGTTTCATTCCGTTTGGACTCCGTTTGATATTCCTTTTCTGCCAAACCCTGAAACAGGCAAAAAAACAGCAATCTGGACTGGGCCTTTGGGTTAGTAGGTTAAGTCCAAAAATGACATAAAAGTGTATGACAAAGCCCATTAAACATCCAAGACATCATAAATAATAGCATGGAACAATAAAAAATTATAGATACGTTGGAGACGTATCAAGCATCCCCAAGCTTAATTCCTGCTCGTCCTCGAGTAGGTAAATGATAAAAACAGAATTTTTGATGTGGAATGCTAACCAACATAGTTTCTCAATGTAATTCTCTTAATTGTGGCATGAATGTTAAGATCTGAAAGATTCAAGATAAAAGTCTATATTGACATAAGAAATAATAATACTTCGAGCATACTAACAAAGCAATCATGTCTTCTCAAAATACTATGGGTAAAGAAAGTTATCCCTACAAAATCATATAGTCTGGCTATGCTCCCTCTTCATCACACAAAATATTCATATCATGCACAACCCCGATTTCAGCCAAGCACTTGTTTTCATACTCAATTCTTTGAAACCTTTCAAATTTCACGCAATAAATGAGCGTGAGCCATCGACATAGCACTATGGGTGGAATAGAGAGGTGGTTGTGGAGAAGACAAAAAGGAGGGAGATAGTCTCACATCAACTAGGCGTATCAACGGGCTATGGAGATGCCCATCAATAGATATCAATGTGAGTGAGTAGGGATTGCCATGCAACGGATGCACTAGAGCTAAATATGTATGAAAGTTCAACCAAAGAAACTAGTGGGTGTGCATCCAACTTGCTTGCTCACGAATACCTAGGGCATTTGAGGAAGCCCATCGTTGGAATATACAAGCCAAGTTCTATAACGAAAATTCCCACTAGTATATAAAGTGACTAAGCATGAGACTCTCTATAATGAAGAACTTGGTGCTACTTTGAAGCACAAGTGTGGAAAAAAGATAGTAGCAATTGTCCCTTTTTTTGGGCCTTTCTTTTTCCTTTGGCCTTTTTTGTGGAGGGGCTTTATTGATTTAGCCTTTCCTCCCATGGGATAATTCTCTAATAATGATGATCATCACACTTCCATTACAACTCGATATTACAGCTCGATACTACAACAAAGTATGACTCTATATGAATGCCTCCGGCGGTGTACCGAGATGTGCAATGAAACAAGAGTGACATGTATGAAAAGTTATGCATGGTGGCCTTTCCACAAATACGATGTCAACTACATGATCATGCATGGCAATATGACAATATGATGCATGTCATATGAACGGAATGGTGGAAAGTTGCATGGCAATATATCTCGGAATGGCTATGGAAATGCCATAATGGGTAGGTATGGTGGCTGTTTTGAAGAATAATATGGTGGCTGTTTTGAGGAAGGATATATAGTGGGTGTATGGTACCGGCGAAAGTTGCGCGGTACAAGAGAGGCTAGCAATGGTGGAAGGGTGAGACTGCGTATAATCCATGGACTCAACATTAGTCATAAGAACTCATATACTTATTGCAAAAATCTATGACTCTTCAAAACAAAGCAATCAACGCATGCACCTATGGGGGAGGTTGGTAGGAGTTAACCATCGCACGCCCCTGACCTCCACACAAAGGTTGGCACTTTACAAATACTTCATGCTCTAACTTCGTCACATAGCGGTTCACCATACGTGCATGCTATGGGAATCATTAACCTTAACACAAGTATTTCTCAATTTCATAATAACTCCACTAGCATGACTCTAATATCACTATACTCATATCTCAAAACAATTATCAAGCATCCAACATCTCATCAGATTCAATGCACTTAGTGTCAAAGTTTTTACTACATTGATATTCGATGTCTATCATGTGAAGACTAGTTTTATAGCCTAAACACATTACCATGCTGTTTTAATGGACTCTCAAATGAATATAAGTGAAGCATGAGAGTTCAACAATTTCTTCAAAATATTATCACCACCGTGCTCTAAAAGATATAAGTGAAGCACTAGAGCAAAACTATTCAACTCAAAAGATATAAGTGAAGCACATAGAGTGTTCTTACAATTCCTAGGCCATATTTAACTCTCTAAAATAGGTGTGTCCAGCTAGGATAATTTTGGCAAGCTAACAAGCAAAGACTCAAATTATACAAGACGCTCCAAGCAAAACACATATCATGTGGTGAATAAAAATATAGCTCCAAGTATAGTTACCGATGGATGAAGACGAAAGAGGGGATGCCTTCCCGGGGCATCCCCAAGCTTAGGCTTTTGATTGTCCTTGAATTTTACTTGGGGTTCCATGGGCATCCCGAAGCTTAGGCCCTTGCTACTCTTTGTTCCATAGTCCATCAAAGCAATACTCAAAACTTGAAAACTTCACAACACAGAACTTAGACAAAAATTCTCGTGAGCTTCGTTAGTATAAGAAAACAAATCACTACCCAAAGGTACTGCAATTAATTCATTATTTGTTTATATTGGTGTTAAACCTACAATATTCCAACTTCTCTATGGTTCGTACCTCCCAATGTTACTCATAGATGCATTGAAATAAGCAAACAACACACGAAAAACAGAATCTGTCAAAAACAGAACAGTCTGTAGTAATCTACAGGTTTCGCATACTTCTGTAACTCCAAAAAATTCAAAATAAATTGGTAAACGTGAGGAATTTGTCTATTAATCATCTGCAAAAAGAATCAACTAAATAGCACGCTCCAGTAAAATCTGATGACCATTCTAGCGAGCACTAACGATTCTGTTTTTCACAGCAAGATCACATAAACTTCACACAAGTCTTCCCAAAGGTTCTACTTGGCACAAACACTAAACAAAACACAAAACCACATCTAAACAGAAGCTAGATGCAATATTTATTCTCTAACATCAGAAAAAACAAAAAATATAAAATTGGGTTGCCTCCCAACAAGCGCTATCGTTTTACGCCCCTAGCTAGGCACGATAATTCAATGATGCTCACATAAAGGGCCAGGATTGAAGCACAAGGAGAGCATCATAAGACATGTGACAAACACATCTAAGTCTAACATACTTCCTATGCATAGGCATCTTATAGGAAAACAAATTACCAAGACAAGCAAGATCTAGCATATGCAAGGAAGGAGAAAGAAACAATAGCAATCTCAACATAACGAGAGGTAATTTAGTAACATGAAAATTTCTACAACCGTATTTCCATCTCTCATAATAATTGCATGTAGGATAATGATCAAATTAAACAAAATAGCTATCACATAACATGTTCTCAACACGATCCACATGCATGCAAAGTTGATACTCTTCCGAAATAGTGGGATTAACATTAACTAAAGTCATGACCTCTCCAAACCCAATTTTATCAAAAGTTTCATAAGATTGAACATTCTCCAAGTATGTGGGACCTAAAGTTGACACTCTTCCAAACCCACTTTCAATATTAATACAAACATTATTATCAATCCTATATTCATCATGGGGATTAAATAAATTTTCAAGATCATAAGAAGAATCACCCCAATCATGATCATTGTAACAAGTAGTAGACATAGCAAAACTAGCATCCCCAAGCTTAGGGTTTTGCATATTATTAGCACAACTGACATCAATAGAATTTATAGTAACATCATTGCAATCATGCTTTTTATGTAAGGAGCTAACATGAATCACTTTTTCTTTTAAGAATTCCTCACAATTTTCAGATTCATAAATTTCAAGCAAAACCTCATAAAGATAATCTAGTGCACGCAGCTCACCAGCAATAGGTTTAACATAATTGGATCTCTTAAAGAGATTAGCAAGTGGATGAGGATTTATACTTTAGCAAGCGAAGATGCAAGCTAAATGAGGGCACATAGCAACACAAGCAAACAAGAGGCACGCGAACGGTAAACACACGGCAGAAGAAGGGCAAATAAAACGACAAGGGTGAGGTGGGGGAGAGGAAAACGAGAGGCAAAAAATGTAATGCGAAGGATAAGGATTTGTGATAGCTACTTGGTATATGACTTTGGCGTAAGCCTCCCCGGCAACGGCGCCAGAAATTCTTCTTTCTACTTCTCGAGCTTGCGTTGTATTCCCTCGAAGAGGAAAGGGAGATGCAGCACAGTAGCGTAAGTATTTCCCTCAGTTTTTGAGAACCAAGGTATCAATCCAGTAGGAGACCACGCGCGAGTCCCTCGCACCTGCACAAAAAAAAGAACTTCACAGCCAACGCGATAAGGGGTTGTCAATCCCTTTACGGTCACTTACGAAAGTGAGATCTAATAGAGATGATAGTATATATTTTTGGTATTTTTGTTTATAAGAACAAAAAGTAAAAGCGGAAAAAGTAAAGTAGATGTAGATTGATATGTTGAGAATAGACCCAAGGGCCATAGTGTTCTCTAGTGGCTTCTCTCATGATAGCGATATTCTACGGCGGGTAAACAAATTACTGTCGAGCAATTGATAGAAAAGCGAATAATTATGAGACTCTCTAGGCATGATCATTGTATATAGGCATCACGTCCGAGACAAGTAGACCGACTCCTGCCTGCATCTACTACTATTACTCCACACATCGACCGCTATCCAGCATGCATCTAGTGTATTGAGTTCATAAGAACAGAGTAACGCCTTAAGCAAGATGACATGATGTAGAGGGATAAACTCAAGCAATATGATATAAACCCCATCTTTTTATCCTCGATGGCAACAATACAATACGTGCCTTGCTGCCCCTACTGTCACTGGGAAAGGACACCGCAAGATTGACCCAAAGCCAAGCACTTCTCCCATTGCAAGAACTATAGATCTAGTAGGCCAAACCAAACCAACAATTCGAAGAGACTTGCAAGGATATTATGAGCACACATAAAGGGTTCAGAAAAGAACCAAATATTTCTCATAGATAATCTCGATCATAAACTCACAATTCATCGGATCTCGACAAACACACCACAAAAAGAGATTACATCGAATGGATCTCCTCAAAGACCGAGGAGAACTTTGTATTGAGATCCAGAGAGAGAAGAAGCCATCTAGATACTAGCTATTGACCCGAAGGTCTGTGGTAAATTACTCACAACTCAAGGTGAGGGCGATGATTATGATGTAGAAGCACTCCGTGATGGATCCCCCCTCCGGCGGAGCTACGGAACATGCTCCAAGATCGGATCTCACGGGAACAGAAGGTTACGGCGGTGGAATTAGGGTCTTCTCTTTGTTGCTTATGGTTTCGGGGTACGTAGGCTTATATAGGAGGAAGGAGGAGACCGGGGGCCTCACGAGGGACCCACGAGGCAGGGGCGCCCCCCCCCCACCCTCGTGGGCACCTCATGGCCCCTACTACGTGGTTCTCAAGTCTCCCGTGCGTGATTTTCTCCAAAAATATCTCTCCCAAAGGTTTCATTCCGTTTGGACTCCGTTTGATATTCCTTTTCTGCAAAACCCTGAAACAGGCAAAAAACAGCAATCTGGACTGGGCCTTTGGGTTAGTAGGTTAGTCCCAAAAATGATATAAAATTGTATGACAAAGCCCATTAACAATCCAAGACATCATAAATAATAGCATGGAACAATCAAAAATTATAGATACGTTGGAGACATATCAACTACCCAGGATGCGCGGAGCGAGTCATGCATCGCTCGTCAGGAAATCGAGCAGGCACGGAAGATAGCATCTGGTAAGACATTTCTCTTACAGAGCATCTTCAGAGGGCAGAGGTACATTGGGCTGACACGATTATGGAGTTCTCCAAGCATGTTTGCTTATCTTCCGAGGAGCAGCGCTGACGCCACCCTGTACTTCCGAGCCCTAGAGGGGAACAACATGGAGAAGTTTTTTTGGTCGCAGTTCTATGTGCCAAAACATCCGGTGCCCCTGAGCGACCAGATGTAGCAGCTGGTCGAGCTGCACAACATGTCGAGTTTAGCCATGAAGGAGTTAATAGTCCGGCTATGGCCCGCTGAGCCAATCCCAAGTAGCTACTTAGGATTGGTGAAGCGGCTCGTTGAGGCGAGTCCGCGGGTCGACGCATTGACGCGTTCGGCCTGCATAGAAGGTTCTCGGATGGCCTTCGCTCGTGTCAAAGTGCACTGGGTGAAGATGAACGCTGGGCATATAGCCACTGCTGGCCCGCCAGTAGGCAAGGAGAACCGCACGCCCGAGAAGTACTTCGAGGACATCATCGAGGGCGCCCGCCTTGTAGAAGGCCAGTGTTCGAAGGATCTTATCTTCGAGTGATTGTATTCGGATGTAAAGACTGTGCTTATGAATCCGATGTATATAACTTTTGTGCTATATATAATATTAGCGTCTTCTACCTCCTATGTGACTGTTTATCTAAATTTGAAAGTTTCCAATTGTCGGCTTCAGCCCCCACGTACATAATACTGGGGTGTTCGGTCATATGCATATACACTCTTTATCCAACGTCTTGGTCCGTTTAGGAGGTGTATGCGGAGCAAACCAGGCAATCAGACTATGCGGCGTTATTGCTTTCACTTAGTCGCAGGAGCTTGACATGTGGGGCTAGGTACTAGGCCCTGGTGCGGATATTATATTCCTTTACTTAAGGCATCCAATTGCACCTGGCTGGGCAAAAACCAACCCTTCATATAACACGGGGTAGATCTCTATCGATCGTAGTATAAAACTAAGTCACCGGATTGCGGACAAGGTTCTCGCCTATCATGACGGTCAGTTTTCGGCTTTCTCTACTGAGGTACTTGACCGGACGAGCCAGAAGTACAATCGCAGTAGTTCTTCCTTTACACCCTAGCCGAACAATCAGGAACGTAGGGGTAAGCACACGAGTCGGGCAACCCAACTATTGACCCAAGACATGATTCGGAATTGATGCATATAAGGCAAACATCCAGGACGCCGAACACTCCCTATAGGTGTTCGGTCTTTTCAACATATACCGGGCTGAGTACAGCCCCTGGTATTTAGACCCTTATTGACAAGGCACATGTGGCAATCTAATGTGGGAAGAGAACATTTATGTTGAGTGAATAAAACTCTGAACATAATGCGAATCAAGCTGCTCTATTAATATCCCTTTATGGTACGGTGAGCCGCAAACTTATAGACAATGCCGAAAACCTTTTTGGACATTTTACATGCCAAAGAGGTATATAACAAGAAAGAGAAAAAGGTTTACACGGGGTCTTAATCTAAAAAGAAACCTTAGTGCGGGTCCCTACTGCACGTCTGCGCCGTTTCCTCCTCTGTAATGTGTCCTTGAAGGGGTGAGAGTACGATGGCCGCCTGTAAAGAGAAAAAAGAAAAAAACTGGAAAAGAAAAAGAAATCTAGTGTGTCCATAACAAGTCTGGTTCGTTTAATTAACCTAAAGAAGATAAGTTTGGTGTCTGAATTGGGTCCAACCGAACTATGGACTATATGCAGGCGCCCCCAGTCGCCACCCAAGGAATTTCTAAGGCATAATTATGTACTCGAGGCACATATGCTATTACCTTGTGGGGCAGTCGACGGGGGTGTAGCTATCAATCCTACTCATGTTCATCAGAGCTGCCGCACTGAGGGTATGCCGGACACGTTTAGTTATGTCCGCTATTGGTAGATTATCTGGCTTGAATAGGCCGTTATGGACTTCGGCTGCTAAGGCCGCAATGTCCTCCTCCGTACGGAGAGAGTGCTCCATATTTCCATTGACCGTGATGATGCCACCTGGTCCGGGCATTCTAAGCTTTAAATAGGCATAATGCGGGACTGCATTAAAGCGGGCGAAGGCCGTTCTTCCGAGTAGTGCATGATAGCCACTTTGGAACGGAGCTATGTCGAAGGTCAACTCTTCACTTCAAAAGTTATCAGGAGAGCCAAATACAACCTCCAATGTTATAGAGCCCGTGCAGCGGGATTCTACGCCCGGTATCACTCCTTTAAAGGTTGTGCTGCTTGGCTTGATTCTTGATGGGTCGATCCCTATCTTGCGGTCAGTTTCTTGAGAAATCAGATTGAGACTGCTGCCGTCGTCCATGAGGACTCGGGTTAGGTGGTATCCATCGATTATTGGGTCGAGCACTTGGGCAGCCGAACCCCCATGACGAATACTAGTCGGATGATCCCTGCGATCGAAAGTGATTGGATAGGCCGACCATGGGTTGAATTTGGGGGCGACAGGCCCAACGTCATAGACATCTCGGAGTGCGTGCTTGCGCTCCCTCTTTGGGATATGAGTGGCATATATCATGTTCACTGTTTTAACCTCCGGTGGAAATTTCTTCTGTCCCCCTATATTCGGCTGGCGAGGCTCATCCTTGTCTTCACTCTAAGGCTCCTTCCCCTTATGTTCGGCATTGAGCTTGTCGGCTTGGTTGAAGACCCAACAATTACGGTTATTGTGGTTGGCAGGTTTCTCTGGGGTGCCATGGATTTGGCAGGGCCTATCTAATATTTTGTCCAAACTGGATGGACCATCTATGTTGCCTTTAAATGGCTTCTTCCGTTGACCGGGTCTGGAGCCATTGAATCTGGTGTTTACCGCTGTATCATCTAGGCTTCCAGAATTGTTTCGACGTTTGTTTTTGTTACGTCGTCGCTTTCCATTGCTGTCCCTGACTTCAAATGCTACAGGGTCACTGGTACTGCTACGAGCTAACCAGCTATCCTCACCTGCACAAAAGCGAGTCATGAGTGTAGTTAGGGCTGCCATTGTCCTCGGCTTTTCCTGTCCAAGGTGTCTAGCTAGGCAACCGTCCTGGATATTGTGCTTGAATGCCGTTAAGGCTTCAGCGTCCGGACAGTCGACGATTTGGTTCTTCTTATTGAGAAACCGATTCCAAAGCTTGCAGGCTGACTCCCCAGGTTGTTGGATGATGTGACTTAGATCGTCAGCGTCCGGGGGCCGGACATAAGTCCCTTTGAAATTGGCTCGAAAAGCATGCTCAAGTTCTTCCCAACTCCCAATGGAGTTCTCTGGGATGTTGTTTAGCCAGTGTCGAGCTGGTCCTTTCAGCTTGAGGGGTAAGTATTTGATGGCGTGGAGATCATCTCCTCGAGCCATGTAGATGTGAAGAATAAAGTATTCTATCCAGATGGCGGGATTCGTCGTTCCATCGTATGCTTCGATATTCATGGGTTTAAACCCTTCTAGGAAATCATGACCCAGTACCTCATCGGTGAAGCACAGAGGGTATGCAGCTCCTATGTATCTTGCTATATCGTGGCGTATGTCCAATGATTGTGGTGTTCGGTATTGACCCCGAACTGGTATGTCACCGGCGCGATTGGCTTGATAGCTGTCTTCCCGTGTGGGAGCCCGGTCCCTAGGTTAGTATATAGACCTGGTCTTGCTAGCTTTTTTGTTCAGGTCCTCACGCAGATTGTGTTTTCGGACTTGAGCCGCATCCTCCTTTCCTTTACGGAGTGGTGGTGCAAGCTTGTGCACGCCATTGCTAGCGACTCTGTCCCGTCCGCGAGGTGGTCGGTCTGGCTTGTCAGCGGTGTTATTCTTCAGCGGGGCGGGCGCAGCGGCCTCGTCGTCGAATTCAGGCAGCAGTTTACGCTTGGGATAGCCTTTGGTTTGGCCGTTATAGCCATGTTTCTGTTCGGCATCTGGCACCTCATTCCATCTATCATTGAGCATGTCCTGTGCGGCTCGAAGCCGTCTCTGCTGCTTTTTCAGGCTCCTTGCGATGGCAATAAGCCTCCGGTGGAAGCGCTTTTGTTCTGAGGGTTCTTCTGGGACGATGAATTCATCGTCGCCCAGGCTATCCTCTTCTTCGGAGATCGGTTCATAAGTACCATCTTCGGCATCGCTGTCATCGGACTGCGGTTTTGGACTCTGTTCGCCATCCTCTTGCTCCTCCTGCTCCATCGCTAGGTCTGCGGGGTCTTCGGCTTGTTCCGGAATATCACCGTCATTAGTCACACTGTTGATATCCTTTCCTTTACGGGATTTAGTTCGGCGTTTTGAAAGCCGATGTTTGGGAGGTTCTTCGGGGGGCTTGTTCTCTACGAGATTGTTTTCGTCGTCGCCTTCCGCCTCTCTAGATGTATCCACCATGTACACGTCGTACGAAGACGTGGCTATCCACCGCCCGATTACGGGCCGGCTTTGATCTGGATCTGCTTCAGTTTCGAGGTCCATCCCTTCGATGTCCTCGGAAGCATAGTCAAGTAGATCGGTTAGATCTTCGACCATGGCTATCAAGTGGGTGGTGGGTGGGGCACGAAATTCTCCACCAGCCTCCAGTTTGAACTGGATACAATGCGGTTGGGTGTCCTCTTCCAAGGAGAGGTATCTTAATGACTTTAACATGTCGCCAAAGGGTGAGTGCTGGAAAATATCCGGAGCACTGAATTCGGCGATAGACGCCTGATCGGGTTTGAAGGGCGCAGATGCATGTGATTCGGAATCTGAGGTCAGAGTTGAGTCCGGGGTTATGATAACACAGACCCCGCTCGTAGTTGGGTCCGTTTGCAGCTCCAACGCCGTAGAGTCTGTGGCTCCCATGGTGGGGTTGAGCTTCTCGTCCTCGGGTGACGCGATCTGTTCTGGATCTAGGGCCAAAACTGTTGCAGGTGCTATTTCCTGATCCGATGACAGAGTTAGGTCATGATCATCATGGTGGCAGAGAGAGGTTGCCGCTGGCTCGAATCCGGTGAAGATCAAGTCTCCACGGATATCAGCAACGCAGTTCAAGCTTCTGAATCTGACGTGATGGCCAAGGGCGTAGCTCTCGATCTGCTCGATGTGGCCTTCGATGTTGGCACGGAGTGCCAAGCTACCGAACATGAAAAGTTGGCCTGGAGGGAAAATTCCCTCGGTGTCGCCATTGCGGTTGATGATTTGATCCATCGGTCCTTCCATCAACGACATAGTGGAACTCTCAATGAAAGCACCAATGTCGGTGTCAAAACCGGCGGATCTCGGGTAGGGGGTCCGAACTATGCGTCTGAGGATCGATGGCAACAGGAGACTGGGGACACGATGTTTACCCAGGTTCAGGCCCTCTCGATCGAGGTAAAACCCTATTTCTTGCTATATTAATATGAGTGAATATGAGTACAAGAGTTGATCTACCTCGAGATCATAGTGGCTAAACCCTAGATTCTAGCCTATGAGGATTTGAGATTCTATCTTCTAGCCTCTACGCACTAAACCCTCCAGTTTATATACACACTTGATGGGCCTAGGGTTTGTAAATACCATCTTGCAGAGGAAGGAAAGATTACACCCGAACCTAAAACCTGCCCTTACACGAATATAGGAGTCCTATCCGGATACGAGAGATGATCTTCGACTATGATCTTCACAGCCCACCAGTCCGGCCCACCAAGAGTTATGTGGCCTACCGAGGACCCCTCTATCCAGGACTCCCTCAAACGCGACTAAATTTTACGGGGTTATTATATACTTAATTCCGCACAATTCCACCAAAGAGTTCATCAAAACGACGCTCGAGGAGGCGGTGACCGCGGATAAAAAATCGTAGTCCAGAAAAACAGCACAATCGCTCAAGGACAATGTTGACGTTGTGCCCCCGAGCTCCATGGATGATTCCTCCATGATCTTGAAAGAGATTGGAGTTGATGTTGATGAAAGTCATCGTTCGAACATGACGATCTGACGCGGAGTGCAGTCCTTGGTCGAGCCAAGGTGACTAGTCGAGCCGGTGACAAAGATGCCAACGTTGCAGTTAATCTGCCGACGAGTCATTAATCCTTCGTTGATCTCATAGCGGAAATCTCAATGAAAGCACCATTGTCGGTGTCAAAATCGGCAGATCTCGGGTAGGGGGTCCCAAGCTGTGTGTCATGGATCGATGGGTAACAGGAGACAGGGGAAACAATGTTTACCCAAGTTTGGGCCCTCTTAATGAAGGTAAGACCCTACTTCCTGCTTGATTGATCTTGATGAATACAGAGATTACAAGAGTTGATCTACCTCGAGATCATATGTTGTGGTCTAAACCTAAGGGTGTGAGGAATAATGTCATAATAATCTAGCATATCCCTCTCGACTAGCCTAGCCTCGGCTTATATAATGTACCAGAGGCCTAGGATAACAAGAGTCCTAGTCGAATACGTCGATGGAGAGGAGTCCTTGTCTTGATCACCGAGTCTTGTGGAATCTTCCTCATGTATGCATTGCCTGTTCGAACTGGCCCATGAGTAAATGACCATGGGGGTCCTCGGCCCAATCCAACTGATCGGGAGACGACGTGGTGAGCACCCCCTAGTCCAGGACACCGTCAGCGGAAGACCGAGTGGAGATGAAGTACTCTTCCGGAGGGTGCCAATTTCTTGGTCGCTCTTTAGTGAGTTGGTCTTCCAAGAAGAAAAATTGTGTATCTCTCTTCACTACCGAGTCCGAGTATGTAGCCATCACGTAGTAGTTGTGCAAAACTGCTACGGATGAGGCAAACTTTAAAGGATTATGATGTCACTTGTGACAAAAGTGCCTCTTCTATGTGACAATGAAAGTGCAATCAAGATCTCCTACAACCCCGTGAAACATACAAAGAGAAGCATATTGAGACCCGTCATTATTTCATTCAGGATCACATCAAGCATGCAGAGATTGAACTCATCTTTGTAGGGACTCATGAGCAACTAGCGAATATTTTCACGAAGCCATTGGATGAAGCAAGATTTCGCGAGTTAAGGCATGAGCTAAATATCATTGATTTGAGCAATGTGGGAGGTAATGCACATCCCATCGCACTCATCATTTTATCTTGTTCAACATGTAGGCATGGACATAGGGGGTGTTGTTCCTTTCATGAACTCACACTCTTCTTATTATGCATAAATATAATCGATCTTTCACCTTAGCCATTTTATGGTACTTGTGCTTCAAAAATGAGTTTTGGTCTTGGACCCAAGGTTCAAATCTTCGCGGTGCCAAACCATTTGACTCAAACATAGTTGGCTTCGGCCACTGATAACCCACAAGTATAGGGGATCACAACAGTTTTTGAGGGTAGAGTATTCAATCCAAATTTATTGATTCAACACAAGGGGAGATGAATAATATTCTCAAGTATTAGCAGTTGAGTTGTCAATTCAACCACACCTGAAAGACTTAATATCTGCAATAAAGTATTTGGTAGCAAAGTAGTATGGAAGTAACGGTAACGATGGCAAAAGTAACAGTAGCAGTTTTTGTAGCAATCGTAAAAGTGGCAATGGAAAAGTAACTAAGCAAAGATCAATATGTGAAAAGCTCGTACGCAATGGATCAATGATGGATAATTATGTTGGATGCGATTCCTCATGCAACAGTTATAACATAGGGTGGCACAGAACTAGCCCTAGTTCGTCAATGTAATGTAGGCATATATTCTGAATATAGTCATACGTGCTTATAGAAAAAGAACTTGCATAACATTTTTTGTCCTACCCTCCCGTGGCAGTGGGGTCCTATTGGAAACTAAGGGATATTAAGGCCCCTTTTAATAGAGTACCGGGCCAAATCATTAACACTTAGTGAATACATGAACTCCTCAAACTACGGTCATCACCGGGAGTGGTCCCGATTATTGTCACTTCGGGGTTGCCACATCATAACACATAGTAGGTGACTATTGACTTGCAAGATAGGATCAAGAACTCACATATATTCATGAAAACATAATAGGTTCGGATCTGAAATCATGGCACTCGGGCCCTAGTGACAAGCATTAAGCATAGCAAAGTCATAGCAACTATCAATCTTAGAACATAATGGATACTAGGGATCAAACCCTAACAAAACTAACTCGATTACATGGTAAATCTCATCCAACCCATCATCGTCCAGCAAGCCTATGATGGAATTACTCACGCACGGCGGTGAGCATCATGAAATTGGTGAGGGAGGATGGTTGATGATGACGATGGCGACGGATTCCCCTCTCCAGAGCCCCGAACAGACTCCATATCAGCCCTCCCGAGGAAGATTAGGGCTTGGTGGCGGCTCCGTATCGTAAACGCGATGAATCCTTCTCCCTAATTTTTTCCTCCCCGAAAGTGAATATATGGAGTTGGGGTTGAGGTCGGTGGAGTACCAGGGGGCCACGAGGGAGGGGGCGGGCCCCAGGGGGGCTCCCTGCACCCTCGTGGACAGGGTGTGGGTCCCCTGATGCTGATTGTTTCGCAAATATTTTTCATTTATTCCAAAACGTGTCTCCGTGGATTTTCAGGTCATTCCGAGAACTTTTATTTCTGCACAAAAATAACACCATGGCAGTTCTGCTGAAAACAACGTCTGTCTGGGTTAGTTCCATTCAAATCATGCAAGTTAGAGTCCAAAACAAGGGCAAAAGTGTTTGGAAAAGTAGATACGTTGGAGACGTATCAGCCATCGACCCTCTTCTCTTGGAAGAGGTTTGGTTCTCTTTTGCTTTTAATTGGGTTTATATATACTTTAGGTCTTTTGCTTTCGATTCACTTAAAGGCATGCCTCTTTCTTTTTCCTTTATCCTTGGATTGTTCTTCACCATTTGATGTGTTCCGAGTCTCCAAGCCAAGCCATTCTCATCTACAAACATCTCTTATATATTCATAAGCCGCCTTTCCCAATTTTTTTATCTCAGTTGTTTTCTCTTCTGCAATCGGTACTACCGTAGGTTTTTGATGGTACTATTGTTTTAAGCGGTACTGCCGCTTGAACCCTATGGTACTACCGCGGAGGCGGTACTAACTGCCTCCTACTGGCTATAGTACCAGGGCGGTACTACCGCTCCACGGAGCAATATACTGCTTAGATTGTAGTGCCGGGGGGGGGGGGGTAAGTGAACGGGCACGGCCGGTCCCAATCCCCATAGGGAAGGAAATGAGAGTAGCTCTGAGAAGAAGGTCACTTCTGAAGAGAGATGTATCTCAGGGCATAGTCGCTAGACAAAATCAGATGATTCCATCGTTGCCACTTTTGCACCTCATCCTGATGATGATGAAGAGACCGTCAAGGAGTTAGAGGGACATGGTGATGGGGAGAAGGAGGATTCTAAGGATTCCATGGATGCCAAGTAGAGCTACCACCTCAGGACGCATAGTGTCACTCTTTGACTTTTTGGCATCTTGACGCCAAAGGGGGAGAGAGTTTAGGACCAGGGATTTGCATTTGCAGGGTTGGCGAGTCACAAGATTGCTTTGTTTGCTTCGCTTTCTATGCTCGTGAACTCTTTAACTCATCTGCTTTGGTTTGAGACCTTGAGACTATGCTTATGTATGGTGTGAGACATATGCTATCTTATCTATCTTATTATGTCTTTATTGTGTGTGGAGCTATGTTATTATTGTCAGCCATATCTTCATGCTCTCATGCACGTGCTTGCAACCATGCTTAGTAGTTTTATTCCATTTGTTGCAAGTTTTGCCTAGTCTATAAAATATAGGGAGGGTGTTGATCCTAGTGTGTGCACTTTGCATTTCAAAAGCATATTCAAATAGTGCACACATCTAGGGGAGCCCGCCTATACTGTGTAGATTGTTGGTTTGCATATTATTCTTTAATATCTTGTGTGCAAATCGGGTGTTGTCATCAATCCACCAAGAAGGGGGAGATTTTTAGGGCATATTTCTCTCTAATGGTTTTGGTGATTGATGGCAATGTGTTTTGTGAACTAACCATGTGCATTGAGCATTTCAGATATTATTATATTGCACAAGACAATTTTATTACCCTCGGTGAAAGAAAGAGCCAAGACAGTTTTTTCGGCGTTTCTTTTCCGTTGTGTCATAGGAAATCCGTCATATTAAGAAGGGGACGCTTTGGAAAGGTCAAGGTGGAATCAATACGTACATGACCCCATTTGACCCACATACCCTTCCCTCAACATGGAGGATCCATTTGTTTTTGTTTCGGAAAATTTACAGCACTCAGGCGGTAGTAGCACTAAGGCCCGTGGTAGTACTGCTCTAGTGGTACTTCCCATGCCAGTGCCGCTCGTACTACTGCTTGTTTTTAGGCTTCTGTTGTCTGTGTTTTATTAGCAGAAGTTGGGCGGTAGTAGTGTGGTAGCACCGCTCGCACGGTACTTATGCACTTCTGTTGATTCTCTGTAGCCTGTGATGTTGGGGAACGTAGTATTTTAAAATTTTCCTACGATCACGCAAGATCTATCTACCAGATGCATAGCAACGAGAGGGAAGAGTGTGTCTACGTACCCTCGTAGACCGGAAGCGAAAGCGTTAGAACAACGCGGTTGATGTAGTCGTACGTCTTCATGGCCCGACCGATCAAGCACCGAAACTACGGCACCTCCGAGTTCTAGCACACGTTCAGCTCGATGACGTCCCTCGAACTCCGATCCAGCCGAGTGTCGAGGAAGAGTTTCGTCAGCACGACGGCGTGGTGACGATTTTGATGTTCTACCATCGCAGGGCTTCGCCTAAGCACCGCTACAATATTATCGAGGAGAACTGTGGTGGAGGGGGGCACCGCACACGGCTAAGAGATCATGAGATCAACTGTTGTGTCTAGAGGTGCCCCCCTGCCCCCGTATATAAAGGAGGGAGGGAGAGGCCGGCCCTAGAAGGGGCGCGCCAAGTGTGGGGAGTCCTACTAGGACTCCCAAGTCCTAGTAGGATTCCCCTTTCCTTTCCGGAGTAGGAGAGAAGGAAAGAGGGGGAGAGGGAGAAGGAAAAGGGGGCTGCACCCCTTGTCCAGTTCGGACCAGAAGGGGGCCACGCGCCTCCTTCCTTTTGGCCTTTCTCCTCTATTCCCGTAACTCCCCGGTACTCCGAAAATACCCGAATCACTCGGAACCTTTCCGATGTCCGAATATAGTCGTCCAATATATCGATTTTTACGTCTCGACCATTTCGAGACTCCTCGTCATGTCCCCGATCTCATCCAGGACTCCGAACTCCTTCGGTACATCAAAACTCATAAACTCATAATAAAACTGTCATCGAAACCTTAAGCGTGCGGACCCTACGGGTTCGAGAACTATGTAGACATGACCGAGACACGTCTCCGGTCAATAACCAATAGCGGAACCTGGATGCTCATATTGGCTCCCACATATTCTACGAAGATCTTTATCGGTCAAACCGCATAATAACATACGTTGTTCCCTTTGTCATCGGTATGTTACTAGCCCGAGATTCGATCGTCGGTATCTCAATACCTAGTTCAATCTCGTTACCGGCAAGTCTCTTTACTCGTTCCGTAATACATCATCCCGCAACTAACTCATTAGCTGCAATGCTTGCAAGGCTTATAGTGATGTGCATTACCGAGTGGGCCCAGAGATACCTCTCCGACAATCGGAGTGACAAATCCTAATCTCGAAATATGCCAACCCAACAAGTACCTTCGGAGACACCTGTAGAGTACCTTTATAATCACCCAGTTACGTTGTGACGTTTGGTAGCACACAAAGTGTTCCTCCGGTATTCGGGAGTTGCATAATCTCATAGTCATAGGAACATGTATAAGTCATGAAGAAAGCAATAGCAATTAAACTAAACGATCAAGTTGCTAAGCTAACGGATGGGTCTTGTCCATCACATCATTCTCCTAATGATGTGACCCCGTTGATCAAATGACAACTCATGTCTATGGCTAGGAAACATAACCATCTTTGATCAATGAGCTAGTCTAGTAGAGGCATACTAGGGACACTCTGTTTTGTCTATGTATTCACACATGTACTAAGTTTCCAGTTAATACAATTCTAGCATGAATAATAAACATTTATCATGATATAAGGAAATAAATAATAACTTTATTATTGCCTCTAGGGCATATTTCCTTCAGTCTCCCACTTGCACTAGAGTCAATAATCTAGATCACATCACCATGTGATTAACACCAATAGTTCACATCACCATGTGACTAACACCCATAGTTCTCATCGCCATGCGACCAATACCCAAAAGGGTTTACTAGAGTCAACAATCTAGTTCACATCGCCATGTGATTAACACCCAAAGAGTACTAAGGTGTGATCATGTTTTGCTTCGTGAGAGAAGTTTAGTCAGCGGGTCTGTTATATTCAGATCCGTATGTATTTTGCAGATTTCTATGTCTACAATGCTCTGCATGGAGCTACTCTAGCTAATTGCTCCCACTTTCAATACGCATCCAGATTGATACTTAGAGTCATCTGGATTTAGTGTCAAAGCTTGCATCAGCGTAACCCTTTACGACGAACCCTTTATCACCTCCATAATCGAGAAACATTTCCTTAGTCATCCAGTTACTAAGGATAATTTTGACCGCTGTACAGTGATCTACTCCTAGATCACTATTGTACCTCCTTGTCAAACTTATGGCAAGGTACACAAAATGTTTGGTACACAGCATGGCATACTTTATAGAACCTATGGCTGAGGCATAGGGAATGACTTTCATTCTCTCTATATTTTTCTGCCGTGGTCTGGCTTTGAGTCCTACTCAACTTCACACCTTACAAGTTAGGCAAGAACTCCTTCTTTGACTGATACATTTTGAACTACTTCAAAATCTTATCAAGGTATGTACTCATGGAAAGTCTTATCAAGCGTCTTGATCTATCTCTATAGATCTTGATGCCCAATATGTAAGCAGCTTCACCAAGGTCTTTCTTTGAAAAACTCCTTTCAAACACTCCTTCATGCTTTCCAGAAAATTCTACATTATTTCTGATCGACAATATGTCATTCACATATACTTATCAGAAAGGTTGTAGTGCTCCCACTCACTTCTTGTAAATACAGGCTTCACCGCAAGTCTGCATAAATCTATATGCTTTGATCAACTTATCAAAGCGTATATTCCAACTCTGAGATGCTTGCACCAGTCCATAGATGGATCGCTGGAGCTTGCACATTTTGTTAACACCTTTAGGTTGACAAAACCTTCTGGTTGCATCATATACAAGTCTTCTTTAATAAATCCATTAAAGAATGCAGTTTTGTTATCCATTTGCCAGATTTAATAAAATGCGGCAATTGCTAACAAGATTCGGACAGACTTAAGCATCGCTACGGGTGAGAAAGTCTCATCGTAGTCAACTCCTTGAACTTGTCGAAAACCTTTCGCAACAAGTCGAGCTTTGTAAATAGTAACATTACCATCTGCGTCGGTCTTCCTCTTGAAGATCCATTTATTTTCGATGGCCTGCCGATCATCGGGCAAGTCAACCAAAGTCCACACTTTGTTCTCATACATGGATCCCATCTCAGATTTCATGGCTTCAAGCCATTTTGCGGAATCTGGGCTCATCATCGCTTCCTCATAGTTCGTAGGTTCATCATGGTCTAGTAACATGATTTCCAGAACTGGGTTGCCGTACCACTCTGGTGCGGAACGTACTCTGGTTGATCTACGACGTTCAGCAGAAACTTGATCCGAAGTTTCATGATCATCATCATTAACTTCCTCACTGATTGGTGTAGGAATCACTGGAACAATTTTCTGTGATGTACTACTTTCCAATCCGGGAGAAGGTACAATTACCTCATCAAGTTCTACTTTCCTCCCACTCACTTCTTTCGAGAGAAACTCCTTCTCTAGAAAGGATCCACTCTTAGCAACAAAGACCTTGCCTTCGGATCTGTGATAGAAGGTGTACCCAACAGTTTCTTTTTGGGTATCCTATGAAGATTTACTTCTCCAAATTGGGTTCGAGCTTATCATGTTGAAACTTTTTCACATAAGCATCGCAGTCCCAAACTTTAAAGAAATGACAGCTTAGGTTTCTTGATAAACCACAGTTCATACGGTGTCATCTCCACGGATTTAGATGGTGCCCTATTTAACGTGAATGTAGCTGTCTCTAATGCATAACCCCAAAAGTGATAATGGTAGATCGGTAAGAGACATCATCGATCGCACCATATCTAATAAAGTACGGTTATGACGTTCGGACACACCTTTACACTATGGTGTTCCAGGTGGCGTGAGTAGTGAAACTATTTCACATTGTTTTTACTGAAGGCCAAACTCGCTAACTCAAATATTTTACCTCTACGATCATATCGTAGAAACTCTTATTTTCTTGTTATGATGATTCTCCACTTCACTCTGAAATTCTTTGAACTTTTCAAATGTTTCAGACTTGTGTTTCATTAAGTAGATATACCCATATCTGCTCAAATCATCAGTGAAGGTCAGAAAATAACGATACCCGCCGCGAGTTTCAACACTTATTGGACCACATACATCTGTATGTATGATCTCCAACAAGTCAATTGCTCGCTCCATTGTTCCGGAGAACAGAGTTTTAGTCATCTTGCCCATGAGGCATGGTTCGCAAGCACCAAGTGATTCATAATCAAGTGATTCCAAAAGTCCATCACTATGGAGTTTCTTCATGCGCTTTACACCAATATGACCTAAACGGCAGTGCCACAAATAAGTTGCACTATCATTATTAACCTTGCATCTTTTGGCTTCAATATTATGAATATGTGTATCACCATGATCGAGATCCAACAAACCATTTTCATTGGGTGTATGACCATAGAAGGTTTTATTCATGTAAACAGAACAACAATTATTCTTTAACTTACATGAATAACCGTATTGCAATAAACATGATCAAATCATATTCATGCTCAACACCCAATAACACTTATTTAGGTTCAACAATAATCCCGAAAGTATAGGGAGTGTGCGATGATGATTATATCAATCTTGGAACTACTTCCAATACACATCGTCACTTCATCCTTTAACTAGTTTCTGTTCATTATGCAACTCCCATTTCGAGTTACTACTCTTTAGCAACTGAACCAATATCAAATACCGAGGGGTTGCTATGAACACTAGTAAAATACACATCAATAATCTGTATATCAAATATACCTTTGTTCACTTTGCCATCCTTCTTATCCGCCAAATATCTAGGGCAGTTCCACTTCTAGTGACCATTTCCTTTGCAGTAGAAGCACTTGTTTCAGGCTTGAGTTTAGCTTTGGGTTTCTTCACGGGAGTGACAACTTGCTTGTCATTCTTCTTGAAGTTCCCCTTCTATCCCTTTGCCCTTTACTTGAAACAAGTGGTCTGGTTAACCATCAACACTTGATGCTCTTTCTTGATTTCTACCTTCGCCGATTTCAGCATCGTGAAGAGCTCGGGAATTACTTTCGTCATCCCTTGCATATTATAGTTCATCACAAAGTTCTACTAACTTGGTGATAGTGTCTAGAGAACTTTGTCAATTACTATCTTATCTGGAAGATTAACTCCCACTTGATTCAAGCAATTGTACTACCCAGACAATCTGAGCACATGCTCACTGGTTGAGCTATTCTCCTCCATCTTGTAGGCAAAGTACTGTCAGAGGTCTTATACCTCTCGACACGGGCATGAGTATGAAATATTAATTTCAACTCTTGGAACATCTCATATGCTCCGTGGCGTTTCAAAACGTTTTTGAAGTCCCGATTATAAGCCGTAAAGCATGGTGCACTAAACTATCAAGTAGTCATCATATCGAGCTTTTGTCAAAACGTTCATAACGTCTACATCTGCTCCTGCAATAGGTCTGTCACCTAGCGGTGCATCAAGGACATAATTCTTCTGTGCAGCAATGAAGATAATCCTCAGATCACGGAACAATTCCGCATCATTGCTACTAACATCTTTCAACTTGGTTTTCTCTAGGAACATATGAAAACAATAAAAAGGGAGCAACATCGCGAGCTATTGATCTACAACATAGATATGCTAATACTACCAGGACTAACTTCATGATAAATTAAAGTTCAATTTAATCATATTACTTAAGAACTCCCACTTAGATAGACATCCCTCCGGTCATCTAAATGATCACGTGATCCAAATCAACTAAACCATGTCCGATCATCACGTGAGATGGAGTAGTTTCAATGGTGAACATCTTATGTTGATCATATCTACTATATGATTCACGCTCGACCTTTCGGTCTCCAGTGTTCCGAGGCCATATCTGCATATGCTAGGCTCGTCAAGTTTAACCCGAGTATTCTGCGTGTGCAAAACTGGCTTACACCCGTTGTATTTGAACGTAGAGCTTATCACACCCGATCATCACGTGGTGTCTCGGCACGACGAACTTTCGCAACGGTGCATACTCAGGGAGAACACTTATACCTTGAAATTTAGTAAGGGATCATCTTATAATGCTACCGTCGAACTAAGCAAAATAAGAAGCATAATAAGATAAACATCACATGCAATAAAAATATGTGACATGATATGGCCATCATCATCTTGTGCTTTTGATCTCCATCTCCAAAGCACCTTCATGATCACCTTCATCACCGGCGTGACACCTTGATCTCCATCGTAGTATCGTTGTCGTCTCGCCAACTATTGCTTCTACGACTATCGCTACCGCTTAGTGATAAAGTAAAGCAATTACATGGCGATTGCATTTCATACAATAAAGCGACAACCATATGGCTCCTGCCAGTTGCCGATAACATTACAAAACATGATCATCTCATACAAAACCGTATAACTTATCATGTCTTGACCATATCACATCACAACATGCCCTGCAAAAACAAGTTAGACGTCCTCTACTTTGTTGTTGCAAATTTTACGTGGCTGCTACGGGCTTAGCAAGAACCGTTCTTACCTACGCATACAAAACCACAACGATGTTTCGTCAAGTATGTGCTGTTTTAACCTTCACAAGGACCGGGCGTAGCCACACTTGATTCAGCTAAAGTGAGAGAGACAGACACCCGCCAGTCACCTTTAAGCAACGAGTGCTCGTAACGGTGAAACCAGTCTCGCGTAAGCGTACGCGTAATGTCGGTCCGGGCCGCTTCATCTCACAATACCGCCGAAGCAAAGTATGACATGCTGGTAAGCAGTATGACTAGTATGGCCCACAACTCATTGTGTTCTACTCGTGCATATCATCTACGCATAGACCTGGCTCATGATGCCACTGTTGGGGAACGTAGTATTTTAAAATTTTCCTACGATCACGCAAGATCTATCTACCAGATGCATAGCAACGAGAGGGAAGAGTGTGTCTACGTACCCTCGTAGACCGGAAGCGGAAGCGTTAGAACAACGCGGTTGATGTAGTCGTACGTCTTCATGGCCCGACCGATCAAGCACCGAAACTACGGCACCTCTGAGTTCTAGCACACGTTCAGCTCGATGACGTCCCTCGAACTCCGATCCAGCCGAGTGTCGAGGAAGAGTTTCGTCAGCACGACGGCGTGGTGACGATTTTGATGTTCTACCGTCGCAGGGCTTCGCCTAAGCACCGCTACAATATTATCGAGGAGAACTGTGGTGGAGGGGGGCACCGCACACGGCTAAGAGATCATGAGATCAACTGTTGTGTCTAGAGGTGCCCCCCTGCCCCCGTATATAAAGGAGGGAGGGAGAGGCCGGCCCTAGAAGGGGCGCGCCAAGTGTGGGGAGTCCTACTAGGACTCCCAAGTCCTAGTAGGATTCCCCTTTCCTTTCCGGAGTAGGAGAGAAGGAAAGAGGGGGAGAGGGAGAAGGAAAAGGGGGCTGCACCCCTTGTCCAATTCGGACCAGAAGGGGGCCACGCGCCTCCTTCCTTTTGGCCTCTCTCCTCTATTCCCGTAACTCCCCGGTACTCCGAAAATACCCGAATCACTCGGAACCTTTCCGATGTCCGAATATAGTCGTCCAATATATCGATTTTTACGTCTCGACCATTTCGAGACTCCTCGTCATGTCCCCGATCTCATCCAGGACTCCGAACTCCTTCGGTACATCAAAACTCATAAACTCATAATAAAACTGTCATCGAAACCTTAAGCGTGCGGACCCTACGGGTTCGAGAACTATGTAGACATGACCGAGACACGTCTCCGGTCAATAACCAATAGCGGAACCTGGATGCTCATATTGGCTCCCACATATTCTACGAAGATCTTTATCGGTCAAACTGCATAATAACATACGTTGTTCCCTTTGTCATCGGTATGTTACTAGCCCGAGATTCGATCGTCGGTATCTCAATACCTAGTTCAATCTCGTTACCGGCAAGTCTCTTTACTCGTTCCGTAATACATCATCCCGCAACTAACTCATTAGCTGCAATGCTTGCAAGGCTTATAGTGATGTGCATTACCGAGTGGGCCCAGAGATACCTCTCCGACAATCGGAGTGACAAATCCTAATCTCGAAATACGCCAACCCAACAAGTACCTTTGGAGACACCTGTAGAGTACCTTTATAATCACCCAGTTACGTTGTGACGTTTGGTAGCACACAAAGTGTTCCTCCGGTATTCGGGAGTTGCATAATCTCATAGTCATAGGAACATGTATAAGTCATGAAGAAAGCAATAGCAATTAAACTAAACGATCAAGTTGCTAAGCTAACGGATGGGTCTTGTCCATCACATCATTCTCCTAATGATGTGACCCCGTTGATCAAATGACAACTCATGTCTATGGCTAGGAAACATAACCATCTTTGATCAATGAGCTAGTCTAGTAGAGGCATACTAGGGACACTCTGTTTTGTCTATGTATTCACACATGTACTAAGTTTCCAGTTAATACAATTCTAGCATGAATAATAAACATTTATCATGATATAAGGAAATAAATAATAACTTTATTATTGCCTCTAGGGGCATATTTCCTTCATGTGACAATTAGCAGAAATAGAGCAACAGTAGGGCGGTAGTTCCGCTTGCACGATACTTTCGCTTCCTTCTACCGTAACCACTTCCACTTGTTTTCGTGCTTCTGTTGCTCAGGTCAGTATTAGCGGTTGTTGGACGATAGTTCCACGATAGTACCGCTTCATGCGGTACTTCCGTTCTGGCATTGTCTCATATTGTTGTTCCTCTGTGATCTGAAAACTGATGCAGTGGCACCGCACAGTGGGACGGTAGTACCACTCTGGTGGCACTACCGCTCTTGTACTATTGTACTCTCTGTCTATGGAAGGAACAACCGCCTTAGGCGATAGTACCACTTCCTCGAGCGGTAGTACCACTTGAGTGTGGGCTGATAGCAATAGCGGTTGGATTTGGAGCCCCGCTATGAGCGTGTTTGGTTGCCTGCATGAGGCCCAACCAGGCCCGTGCGGGGAAAAATGGGTTGTTTGGTTGGTTGCATACACTGTTGGGCCTGCATGGCACGATGTTTAAAGCACCCCTGGGCCTTGCTCCCTGGGAACGCTCGAATCGGCAGTTTCTCTAGAGCCAGGCCCGAGCGGTGCACGTGGGCGGCGGCGGCTGCACGCACACGGCTACGCTCGAGAAGCCGCGTTGCTTCTCAAAGCACCGACAGTTATTAGCATCACCGCCCCTCACCGCTCCCTCTCCCCACTCCCCCCACTCTCCCAACTCTCACCGGCGGTGATGGATCAGAGGAGTGCAAGAAGACCGTCGGACTCCATCACCGGCGAGCGGATCATCACCTGGCCCACGGCAATGGCGGTAAGCACTTTTTTGTTTGTCATGCACTACTTTTTTGTGTTCGATCCGGTGGTAGATTCGATCCACGGCGGAGGGGGGAATGGGGAATAGAGGTAGATAAGCATGGTAGTTCATACTAGTTCATACGAGTTCATACTAGTTCATGCAAGATCGGAATAGAGGTAGATGCAGATGGAGTAGAAGGGGGATTGGGGGTACACAACAGACACTACCTAACCGCGGCGGCCGTTGAGGCGTGTGGAACGGCGGGTCGAGTGGCTGGCCTTCATCTTCTTGTCCATCGTCATGCGGGGCGGCGGGGCGTCGTCGTCCTCGGTGGAGTCGAGGTCGATCTGCCAGGTACAACAGCCTGGCTCCGGTGCCCTCACTAGCATCTACACTAGTTCTTCCTCCTCCTTAGGCTCCCCACCGATGACCGCTGGCGGCACGATTGTCGTCTCCCAGTACACTGCGGCACAGTGGTCATTAGGAGCCCGGTAGTTCTTGTACTTGTACCACCTCTTCCTCTATTTAGCATCGTCGAAGATGGCCTGATTCATGGCCCAGCGAATGATGTCGACTGCCATCGCGCCCTTCGCTGTGTTAGGAATCAACGTCTTCAACTCTTGTGCAGTGGCCCTCATGAGCACTTCATCAGATTCCTTCTGCATGTCAGGCATGGAGCCAAAGTTTGAGCACACCTCCATAGTGTTCTCGAACTTGGTGCGGTCACCAGCCCATCACCCGAGGAAGAAGGCCCTCCAGCCAATACCCCAAGAGAAGGGGTTGGCGTTGGAGTTGGAGCTGGAGCTCATGGCGATGGAGAGGAGGAAGGTTGATAGTGAGAGAAGAGAGGGGGGTGGGTAAGTAATGGTGGTCACGGTGAGTAAATATAGGCATGATGGACAGGATGAAGAGTGACGGTCATGCCGTTTTAACTGCATGCTCTTCAATAAGCCATGAACTCTGTGTTGTGCCTGACTCCATGAATTGTGTGCAGATCGAGGAGAGCCATGAGATGGGCACAGAGGTGCTAATGGTCGTTGACAAAAAGGGGAAGGAGGCAATTCATCCAATGCCCGAGGTGGTGCTGCCGCCCACCACCGATGAAGAACCGAAGACGCCAAGGGTTGGCGATGACAAGCACATGGAGGAGCCCCCTAGAGGCAAGCGCCGTAACTACGACCACTACCATGAGGAGGGTGGCCCAACTCACTTCTGCAAGGTCATCCTTGCACCGAAGCTTGAGTGCATCCCCATGCCCCTGGACTTCACCAAGCACTTCAACGCGGTGCCGACGGAGTTCAAGCTGAGGAACAACACCGGCTGCTCCTGGAGGGTGACGGTGAAGCTGATGAACGGCAGGGTGACCCTGGATTAGGGTTGGGCCACCTTCACCGCCGCTCATCAGATCAAGATCGACTGCATGGTGACGTTCAAGCTCCTGAATCCCGACACCCTCAAGGTCATCATCTTTGACGATGATGACATTGAGGTGGTCAACAAGTGCGAGAAGCACGACGAAGCCTTCGTCGTCAGGCACTAGGGCCGGGGCACCTCCTTCCTAAGTACTATCGAGTCTGCTTTATGTTTTATGCGCTGAAATGTTTGAACTATCGTTATGATGTGTGGTACTATGTTATCTGAACTATGTTGTTAAGTAGTTGATGCTCTATTTATGCTCTGCTCTACTTATGATGTGTGGTACATGGTTGTGCCGATGTGTGCTGGTAACGTCACCAACTAGCCAAAGAGGTCACCACACACTAGGCGTTGCATACAACCAAACACCATGCCTTGGGTTTGTCCACTAACATGCAGGCAACAAAACACCAGGCAGTGTGGTTTAGCTAATGCACGCAACCAAACAACTTGCAGATGGTGCATTTGAGGCTGCATTTGCATAGCCAGGCTGAGTTGGGAAGTCTATGCAATGCAGCTATTGTAGACTACGACAACCAAATACACCCTATGTAAAGGGGGTCTTCTTCTCCAAGAAGACCTACCTCTTATCCCGCAAGCTCCCCTAAAGATCATTTTAGCCCAATCACTCTCCCTAGCCATCAAAACTTGTTGATCTTCTAGGGTTTGGAGGAGTGGGCCTTGATCTACACTTCTGTCGGTGTATTTGGAACGACACCTATGGGATCACAAGAATCCCTACTACGGTTGCGGGGCGCGGGGGTTGATAGAAGAGCGGATCAAACAGACAGCACACGGTTCCTTTACCCAGGTTCGGGCCGCGAGGATGCGTAAAACCCTACTCCTTCTTTGGTGGATTGTATATCTGTGTTCTTCAGCTAGCTATGGGGCGTGAGGAGCTCCAAGAAGTCGAATCGTGAGGAGTTCTGAAAAGCCGAAATCCTTCTCATGGTCGCCTCGGGCCTCCTTTTATAGGGAAAGGGGGTTGCCACAGTGGCACACAGGAGGTGGAAAGGGTACAGTGATGCGAGGTTATCCTTCGCATTACATGACAAGGCGCATTTAATGCGCCTAGCTTAGGTGTCCTTGCTTTATCGGGGATGGGGGAGACATCCGTCTTGTCCGTCGCCGCTCCTTCTTGTGTCGACACGCGCCATGGCCAGCGATGCCTGAGATGCCATGTAGGCAGGCAGGTAGCTTAGGTGGCGCAATGGTGGGTCTCCACGAAGATCAGCATGCCGCCACGCAGGTGCCTGCCCAGCAGGTTGGGTTGGCAGCTGCATGGGGCGGTGGAAGCTTAGCTGGCGTGGGCCTGATGGTGGCCCTGCGTACGTCCTCGGCAAGGGCCTTGCCGGGACCCCGGCAAGGGCCTTGCCGGGGCCCCGGCAAGGGTCTTGCCGCGGCGCCTGCTGTCATCCCCAGCAAGATGCTTGCCGGAGGTCTTGTGGTCCTCCTTGGCTGGGATCCCGCCAAGGGTCTGAAGGAAATATGCCCTAGAGGCAATAATAAAGTTGTTATTTATATTTCCTTATATCATGATAAATGTTTATTATTCATGCTAGAATTGTATTAATCGGAAACTCAGTACATGTGTGTATACATAGACAAAATAGAGTGTCCCTAGTATGCCTCTACTAGACTAGCTCATTGATCAAAGATGGTTATTTTTCCTAACCATAGACATGAGTTGTCATTTGATCAACGGAATCACATCATTAGGAGAATGATGTGATGGACTAGACCCATCCGTTAGCTTAGCACTATGATCGTTTAGTTTTACTGCTATTGCTTTCTTCATGACTTATACATGTTCCTATGACTATGAGATTATCCAACTCCCGAATACCGTAGGAACACCTTGTGTGCTATCAAACATCACAACGTAACTGGGTGATCATAAAGATGCTCTACAGGTGTTTCCGAAAATGTTCGTGGTGTTGGCATAGATCAAGACTAGGATTTGTCACTCCGAGTGTCGGAGAGGTATCTCTAGGCCTCTCGGTAATGCACATCATAATAAGCCTTGCAAGAAAATGACTAATGAGTTAGTCACGAGATGATGTATTATGGAATGAGTAAAGAGACTTGCCGGTAACGAGATTGAACTAGGTATAGAGATACCGACGTTCGAATCTCGGGCAAGTAATATACCGATGACAAAAGGAACAACGTATGTTGTTATGCGGTTTGACCGATAAAGATCTTTGTAGAATATGTGGGAGCCAATATGAGCATCCAGGTTCCGCTATTGGTTATTGACCGGAGATGAGTCTCGGTCATGTCTACATAGTTCTCGAACCCATAGGGTCCGCACGCTTAATGTTTGATGACGATCGGTATTATGAGTTTATGAGTTTTGATGTACCGAAGGTAGTTCAGAGTCCCGGATGAGATCACAGACATGACGAGGAGTCTCGGAATGTCCGAGACATAAAGATTGATATATTGGATGACTATATTCGGACACCGGAAGTGTTCTGGAAAGTTTCGGAATTTACCGGAGTGCCGGGGGGGTTACCGAAACCCCCCGGGGTAATGGTGGGCCCTAGTGGGCCATAAGGGAGAAAGAGGGCAGCAGCCAGGAGGTGGCGCGCCCCCTCCCTAGGGGAAGTCCGAATAGGACTAGGGGAGGGGGGCGCGGCCCCTCTTTCCCTCTCCCTCTCCCTCTCCTTCCTTCCCCCTCTCCTTCTTGGTGGACTCCTACTAGGAATAGGTTTGTAATCCTATTCCTAGTAGGATTGCCTCTCTAGGCGCACCATAGAGGGCCGGCCGGCCTCCCCCTTGCTCCTTTATATACGGGGGCAGGGGGCACCCAAAGACACACAAGTTGAATTGTTCTAGCCGTGTGCGGTGCCCCCCTCCACAGAAACACACCTCGGTCATACCGTTGCAGTGCTTAGGCGAAGCCCTACGCCGGTAGATACATCATATCCGTCACCACGCCATCGTGCTGACGAAACTCTCCTGTGAAGCTCAACTAGATCAAGACCTCGTGGGACGTCATCAAGTTGAACGTGTGCTGAACACGAAGGTGTCGTACGTTCGGTACTTGATCGGTTGGATCGCGAAGAAGTCCGACTACATCAACCGCGTCACTAGACGCGTCCGTTCCCGGTCTACGAGGGTACGTAGACACACTCTCCTCCTCGTTGCTATGCATCTAGTAGATAGATCTTGCGTGATCGTAGGAAAATTTTGAAAATACTACGTTCCCCATCAGTGGTATCAGAGCCAGGTCTATGCGTAGATGATATGCACGAGTAGAACACAATGAGTTCTGGGCGATACTAGTCATACTGCTTACCAGCATGTCATACTTTGCTTCGGCGGTATTGTGAGATGAAGCGGCCCGGACCGACATTACGCGTACGCTTACGCGAGACTGGTTTCACCGTTACGAGCACTCGTTGCTTAAAGGTGACTGGCGGGTGTCTGTCTCTCTCACTTTAGCTGAATCGAGTGTGGCTACGCCCGGTCCTTGTGAAGGTTAAAACATCACATACTTGACGAAACATCGTTGTGGTTTTGTATGCGTAGGTAAGAACGGTTCTTGCTAAGCCCGTAGCAGCCACGTAAAACTTGCAACAACAAAATAGAGGACGTCTAACTTGTTTTTGCAGGGCATGTTGTGATGTGATATGGTCAAGACATGATGAGATATACGGTTTTGTATGAGATGATCATGTTTTGTAAAGTTATCGACAACTAGCAGGAGCCATATGGTTGTCGCTTTATTGTATGAAATGCAATCGCCCTGTAATTGCTTTACTTTATCACTAAGCGGTAGCGATAGTCGTAGAAGCAATAGTTGGCGAGACGACAAACGATGCTACGATGGAGATCAAGGTGTCGCGCCGGTGATGAAGGTGATCATGACGGTGCTTTGGAGATGGAGATCAAAAGCACAAGATGATGATGGCCATATCATGTCACATATTTTGATTGCATGTGATGTTTATCTTATTATGCTTATTATTTTGCTTAGAATGACGGTAGCATTATAAGATGATCCCTTACTAAATTTCAAGGTATAAGTGTTCTCCCTGAGTATGCGCCGTTGCGAAAGTTCGTCGTGCCGAGACACCACGTGATGATCGGGTGTGATAAGCTCTACGTTCAAATACAACGGGTGTAAGCCAGTTTTGCACACGCAGAATACTCGGGTTAAACTTGACGAGCCTAGCATATGCAGATATGGCCTCGGAACACCGGAAACCGAAAGGTTGAGCGTGAATCATATAGTAGATATGATCAACATAAGATGTTCACCATTGAAACTACTCCATCTCACGTGATGATCGGACATGGTTTAGTTGATTTGGATCACGTGATCATTTAGATGACTAGAGGGATGTCTATCTAAGTGGGAGTTCTTATGTAATATGATTAAATTGAACTTTAATTTATCATGAACTTAGTCCTGGTAGTATTAGCATATCTATGTTGTAGATCAATAGCTCGCGATGTTGCTCCACGTTTATTTTTTATATGTTCCTAGAGAAAACTAAGTTGAAAGATGTTTGTAGCAATGATGCGGAATTGTTCCGTGATCTGAGGATTATCCTCATTGCTGCACAGAAGAATTATGTCCTTGATGCACCACTAGGTGACAGACCTATTGCATGAGCAGATGCAAACGTTATGAACATTTTGACAAAAGCTCGGTATGATGACTACTTGATAGTTTAAGTGCACCATGCTTTATGGCTTAGAACCGGGACTTCAAAAACGTTTTGAACACCACGGAGCATATAAGATGTTCCAAGAGTTGAAATTAGTATTCCATACTCATGCCCGTGTCGAGAGGTATAAGACCTCTGACAGTACTTTGCCTACAAGATGGAGGAGAATAGCTCAACCAGTGAGCATGTGCTCAGATTGTCTGGGTACTACAATTGATTGAATCAAGTGGGAGTTAATCTTCCAGATAAGATAGTAATTGACAAAGTTCTCTAGACACTATCACCAAGTTAGTAGAACTTCGTGATGAACTATAATATGCAAGGGATGACGAAAGTAATTCCCGAGCTCTTCGCGATGCTGAAATCGGAGAAGGTAGAAATCCAGAAAGAGCATCAAGTATTGATGGTTAATATGACCACTTGTTTCAAGTAAAGGGCAAAGGGATAAAAGGGGAACTTCAAAAAGAATGACAAGCAAGTTGTCACTCCCATGAAGAAACCCAAAGCTACTCAAGCCTGAAACTAAGTGCTTCTACTACAAAGGAAATGGTCACTGGAAGTGGAACTGCCCTAGATATTTGGCGGATAAGAAGGATGGCTAAGTGAACAAAGGTATATTTGATATACAGATTATTGATGTGTACTTTACTAGTGTTCATAGCAACCCCTGGGTATTTGATACCGGTTCAGTTGCTAAAATTAGTAACTCGAAACGAGAATTGCATAATGAACAAAGACTAGTTAAAGGTGAAGTGACGATGTGTGTTGGAAGTGGTTCCAAGATTGATATGATCATCATCGCACACTCCCTATACTTTCGGGATTAGTGTAAAACCTAAATAAATGTTATTTGGCATTTCTGTTGAGCATGAATATGATTTGATCATATTTGTTGCAATACGGTTATTCATTTAAAGTCACGGAATAATTGTTATTCTGTTTACATGAATAAAACCTTCGATGGTCATACAACCAATGAAAATAGTTTGTTGGATTTCGATCATAGTGATACACATATTCATAATATTGAAGCCAAAAGATGCAAGGTTAATAATGATAGTGCAACTTATTTGTGGCACTGTCGTTTAGGTCATAATGGTGTAAAGCGCATGAAGAAACTCCATAGTGATGGACTTTTGGAATCACTTGATTATGAATCACTTGGTGCTTGCGAACCATGCCTCATGGGCAAGATGACTAAAACTCTGTTCTCCGGAACAATGGAGCGAGCAATTGACTTGTTGGAAATCATACATACTGATGTATGCAGAACAATGAGTGTTGAGGTTTGCGGCAGGTATCATTATTTTTTGACCTTCACAGATGATTTGAGCAGATATGGGTATATCTACTTGATGAAACACAAATCTGAAACATTTGAAAAGTTCAAAGAAATTTTAGAGTGAAGTAGAGAATCATCGTAACAAAAAAATAAAAGTTTCCACGATCTGATCACGGAGGCGAATATTTGAAGTTACGAGTTTGGCCTTCATTTAAAACAATGTGGAATAGTTTCACAACTCACGCCACCCGGAACACCACATCGTAATGGTGTGTCTGAACATCATAATCGTACTTTATTAGATATGGTGCGGTCTATGATGTCTCTTACCGATTTACCACTATCGTTTTGGGTTATGCATCAAAGACAGCTGCATTCACGCTAAATAGGGCAACATCTAAATCCGTTGAGACGACGCCTTATGAACTGTGGTTTGGCAAGAAACCAAAGTTGTCGTTTCTTAAAGTTTGGGGCTGCGATGCTTATGTGAAAAAGCTTCAACCTGATAAGCTCGAACCCAAGTCGGAGAAATGTGTCTTCATAGGATACCCAAAAGAGACTGTTGGGTACACCTTCTATCACAGATCTGAAGGCAAGATATTCGTTGCTAAGAATGGATCCTTTCTAGAGAAGGAGTTTATCTCAAAAGAAGTGAGTGGGAGGAAAGTAGAACTTGATGAGGTAATTGTACCTTCTCCCGAATTGGAAGGTAGTACATCGTAGAAACTTGTTCCAGTGATTTCTACACCAATTAGTGAGGAAGCTAATGATGATGATCATGAAACTTCAGATCAAGTTTCTGCTGAACTTCGTAGATCAACCAGAGTTCGTTCCGCACCAGAGTGGTACAGCAACCCGGTTCTGGAAGTCATGTTACTGGACCATGATGAACCTACGAACTATGAGGAAGTGACGATGAGCCCAGATTCCGCAAAATGGCTTGAGGCCATGAAGTCTGAGATGGGATCCATGTATGAGAACGAAGTGTGGACTTTGGTTGACTTGCCCGATGATCGGCAAGCCATCGAAAATAAATGGATCTTCAAGAGGAAGACTGACGCTGACAGTAATGTTACTGTTTACAAAGTTCGACTTGTTGCGAAAGGTTTTCGACAAAGTTCAAGGAGTTGACTACGATGAGACTTTCTCACCGGTAGCGATGCTTAAGTCTGTCCGAATCATGTTAGCAATTGCTGCATTTTATGAAATCTGGCAAATGGATAACAAAACTGCATTCTTTAATGGATTTATTAAAGAAGAATTGTATATGATGCAACCAGAAGGTTTTGTCAATCCTAAATGTGCTAACAAAATGTGCAAGCTCCAGCGATCCATCTATGGACTGGTGCAAGCATCTCGGAGTTGGAATATACGCTTTGATAAGTTGATCAAAGCATATAGATTTATACAGACTTGTGGTGAAGCATGTATTTACAAAAAAGTGAGTGGGAGCACTACAACCTTTCTGATAAGTATATGTGAATGACATATTGTCGATCGGAAATGATGTAGAATTTTCTGGAAATCATAAAGGAGTGTTTGAAAGGAGTTTTTCAAAGAAAGACCTTGGTGAAGCTGCTTACATATTGGGCATCAAGATCTATAGAGATAGATCAAGACGCTTGATAAGACTTTCAATGAGTACATACCTTGATAAGATTTTGAAGTAGTTCAAAATGGATCAGTCAAAGAAGGAGTTCTTTCCTGACTTGCAAGGTGTGAAGTTGAGTAAGACTGAAAGCCTGACCACGGCAGAAAAATATAGAGAGAATGAAAGTCATTCCTTATGCTTCAGCCATAGGTTCTATAAAGTATGCCATGTTGTGTACCAAACATGTTGTGTACCTTGCCATGAGTTTGACAAGGAGGTACAATAGTGATCCAGGAGTAGATCACTGTACAGTGGTCAAAATTATCCTTAGTAACTGGATGACTAAGGAAATGTTTCTCGATTATGGATGTGATAAAGAGTTCGTCGTAAAGGGTTACGCCGATGCAAGCTTTGACACTAATCCAGATGACTCTAAGTATCAATCTAGATGTGTATTGAAAGTGGGAGCAATTAGCTAGAGTAGCTCCATGCAGAGCATTGTAGACATAGAAATTTGCGAAATACATACGGATCTGAATGTAACAGACCCGTTGACTAAACTTCTCTCACAAGCAAAACATGATCACACCTTATTACCCTTGGGTATTAATCACATAGCGATGTGAACTAGATTATTGACTCTAGTAAACCCTTTGGGTGTTGGTCACATGGCGATGTGAACTATGGGTGTTATTCATATAACGATGTGAACTATCGGTATTAAATCACATGGCGATGTGAGCTAGATTATTGACTCTAGTGCAAGTGGGAGACTGAAGGAAATATGCCCTAGAGGCAATAATAAAGTTGTTATTTATATTTCCTTATATCATGATAAATGTTTATTATTCATGCTAGAATTGTATTAATCGGAAACTTAGTACACGTGTGAATACATAGACAAAACAGAGTGTCCCTAGTATGCCTCTACTAGACTAGCTCATTGATCAAAGATGTTTATGTTTCCTAACCATAGACATGAGTTGTCATTTGATCAATGGAATCACATCATTAGGAGAATGATGTGATGGACTAGACCCATCCGTTAGCTTAGCACTATGATCGTTTAGTTTTACTGATATTGCTTTCTTCATGACTTATACATGTTCCTATGACTATGAGATTATGCAACTCCCGAATATCGTAGGAACACCTTGTGTGCTATCAAACGTCACAACGTAACTGGGTGATCATAAAGATCCTCTACAGGTGTCTCCGAAAGTGTTCGTGGTGTTGGCATAGATCAAGACTAGGATTTGTCACTCCGAGTGTAGGAGAGGTATCTCTGGGCCCTCTCGGTAATGCACATCATAATAAGCCTTGCAATCAAATGACTAATGAGTTAGTCACGAGATGATGTATTACGGAACGAGTAAAGAGACTTGCCGGTAACGAGATTGAACTAGGTATAGAGATACCGACGATCGAATCTCGGGCAAGTAACATACCGATGACAAAAGGAACAACGTATGTTGTTATGCGGTTTGACCGATAAAGATCTTCGTAGAATATGTGGGATCCAATATGAGCATCCAGGTTCCGCTATTGGTTATTGACCGGAGATGAGTCTCGGTCATGTCTACATAGTTCTCGAACCCATAGGGTCCGCACGCTTAACATTTGATGACGATCGATATTATGAGTTTATGAGTTTTGATGTACGGAAGGTAGTTCAGAGTCCCGGATGAGATCACGGACATGACGAGGAGTCTCGGAATGTCCGAGACATAAAGATTGATATATTGGATGACTATATTCGGACACCGGAAGTGTTCTGGAAAGTTTCGGAATTTACCGGAGTGCTGGGGGGGCTACCGGAACCCCCCGGGGGAATGGTGGGCCCTAGTGGGCCATAGGGGAGAAAGAGGGCAGCAGCCAGGAGGTGGTGCACCCCTCCCTAGGGGCAGTCTGAATAGGACTAGGGGAGGGGGGCGCGGCCCCTCTTTCCCTCTCCCTCTCCCTCTCCTTCCTTCCCCCTCTCCTTCTTGGTGGACTCGTACTAGGAATAGGATTGCAATCCTATTCCTAGTAGGATTGCCTCTCTAGGCGCACCATAGAGGGCCGGCCGGCCTCCCCCCTTGCTCCTTTATATACGAGGGCAGGGGGGCACCCGAAGACACACAAGTTGAATTGTTCTAGCCGTGTGCGGTGCCCCCCTCCACAGAAACACACCTCGGTCATACCGTTGCAGTGCTTAGGCGAATCCCTGCGCCGGTAGATACATCATATCTGTCACAAAGCCATCGTGCTGACGAAACTCTCCCATGAAGCTCAACTGGACCAAGAGCTTGTGGGACGTCATCAAGCTGAACGTGTGCTGAACGCGGAGACGCCGTACGTTCGGTACTTGATCGATTGAATCGTGAAGAAGTTCGACTACATCAACCGCGTCACTAGATGCTTCCGTTCCCGGTCTACGAGGGTACGTAGACACACTCTCCTCCTCGTTGCTATGCATCTAGTAGATAGATCTTGCGTGATCGTAGATTTTTTTTGAAAATACTACGTTCCCCATCAGGTTCGTCGTCTTCTTAGCGTGTATCTGATCTTGAATGTCTTCACAAAGATCTGCATGCCACTACGGGGATGCCTCCCGAATCCTTTCCCCATGGGGCAGTGGACTCCAGGGTGATCCGCTCCGTAGGCGTGGGGCGAGTTGCCGCGGCGAGGGTCTTGCCGGGGCTGCTAAAGCCGGCCCCGGCAGGGATCTTGCCGGGGCTGCTAAAACCAGCTCTTGGCAAGGATCTTGTCGGGGGATCCCGCTTCGTCCCTTTGCTCTTTGTGGTCTTGGCTTTGGGCTTCAGTTCCATCGAGCTTAGGTCTTACCCTGGCTCACCTCCCTTGCCGTGCTTGGTGTGGTGGTGCCCGTGGCTCAGACTGCCCATGCACAGTCATAGGGGTACAAAAAGTGTACCCCTCTTTTTGTACACCGACAGGAGCCCCCGGGCCTGGGCCACTCATAAGCGTGACGCGTTGTTGGGCTAGGCCGAGAACGGTGCGCGGGCAGGCGGGGCGGTTTTTACCGAGGTAAGATTTTCCGCGCGCTTCGCCTCCCACGATCCGCGCGCGGCGCGGGGTGGAGGGGTGTGCGTGACGTGGGCGGCAGGCGCGGGGCGGTTTCCGCAGGCATGCGTCACGTCGCAGTAAATGCGAAAGGAGGCGGCCCGCGTTTCCCCCCATAAGAAGGAATAACCGCGGGCGCGCTGCTCACTTCCTCCATTTTCCTCGCGCCTCTTCCAATCTTAGAGCCGCTGTTCCCCCTCTTCCTTCCTTCCGAAGCTTCCGCCGTCGCCTGCCGCCGTTGCTCCGCCATCCCCCTCCCTCAGCCCTCCAACTCAGCCGCCATGGCGTCCAAACCCGCCAAGGGCAAGGGGGTGGCCAAGGGCGCCGGGTCTGTGGAGCCGCCGGAGGGCGCGCTATCGGGGGACCGGATGAAGGCTGCTTTCTTCATCTCGCCGATGGTCGATGTCCACAAGCTCCGAGCCGCCTTCAAGCCCCTTTTGGGGGTGAAGACGGGGGGAGAATTTGGGACATCCGGCGATGCGCGTCATTCCCGCCGCTTGCGCCGAACCTGGCCCAAATCGCTATCCCTTCTTCGTCGACTACTTTTCTTGCGGGTTATGTCCCCCTTCTACGATTTCTTCTGCGATATCATGCACACCTTTGGCTTCCGCCTCTTGGATTTCACTCCGAACGCAGTGGCGTGCATGGCCTTCTTCGTTCACCTTTGCAAAGGCTTCGTCGGGGTGCAGCCCAACACGGCGCTCTTCCGCCACTATTTCACCCCTCGGATCCAGCCGGGAGGTGCCGTCTCTGGATGCATCACCTGGATTCCGAGATCCAAGGGAGCGTACCCGGACGGCCCCGTGAAGGAGAGGTGGGATGAATGGCGCGGCCGGTGGTGCTGGATTGAAGAAGAAGAACCGCCAAGATTCTGCAAGGTCCGCCGGGTGCCACCGGTCCGTGGCAGCGACTGGGGCGACGTCGACACTGCCCACGGGAGGCTCACCGTCACCACCACCAGGATTCTCCGGCTCACCCAGGCCGGACTCACCCTTGAGATGATCGGGGCGGACTTCATTCATCGTCGGATCGCCCCGTTGCATAACAAGGGGAGCCCAGCCTGGCTCTTCAGGAATCCTGCTGACGTCATGCGGCTCCGCCCTGGCCTCGACCACAACTTCACGGTGATGGGACACGCCCATTTCTGTCAGCGGCTCTTCCAGCTTGATGTGGGTCGCAACGGCGAGGTCGAACGGACCGGCAAGGCCGCGAGGGCTGCCATAAAGGCCGGCAAGGCCGTCAAGGAGTCGTTCTTCAAGCTGCCAGCGGGGGTGATCCCGTTGTGCAACAATTCGCGCCAGTCCGAGATCATCGCCATGATTGTGACGCCCGAAGACCGACGTCCCAGAAGATTCCAGAAGATTCCAGATGTTCCGGGTTGCCCGTGTGTTTCTTTTGAGCTTGTGTTATTTATTTTTGCATTGCAAGATGATCATACCCTTGGATACCTTTACTACCATTGCCATGCTTAGTTGTCTCGATGCTATCGTTACATGTCGCGCTACCCATCTTTTATGTCAGCCTCTCCTTGTTGCCATGAAACCTCTAACCTTGACACCTTCCTAGCAAAACCACTGTTTGGCTATGTTACCCGCTTGCTCAGCCTCGCTTGCTCAGTCCCTCTTATAGCGTTGTTAGTTGCTGGTGAAGATGAAGTCTGTTCCAGGAGGGAACTTGTTGTTGGATATATCACAATATCTATAATTATTATTTAACACACCTATATACTGGGCATGGGTGGAAGGCTTGGCCTTTTGCTCAGTGTTTTGTTCCACTCATGCCACCTTAGGCGCCGATAAACCGGCATTATGTTCCTTGATTTTTGCGTTCCTTACACGATGGGTGGATGGGGACCCCTTGACAGTTCGACTTTGAATAAAACTCCTCCAGCAAGGCCCAACATTGGTTTTAATTTGCTCATAATAACAACTTAATTAATTAATTAAATTTGCATAGGGAGTTAGCGCTACCCGAGGATTCTTAATTCTACATAGCAGGGGGGCAGTGCTGATGGTGTTGGTCCCAAATAGAGTCGTGTGCGGGGCCCCCCTTGGAAACTTGGGTATTTCGGCCACTGTACGTTGTGCTCATCCGGTCGTGGCCTGAGACGAGATACGCGCGGCTACTATCAGGGTGTCGGCACACCGGGAGGTCTTGCTGGACTTGTTTTACCATTGTCGAAATGACTTGTGCTACCGGGATGCCGAGCATGATCGGTTTTCCCTAAGATAAGGGGTGATGATATTATATTTATCACTTCAGCTAATCGTGAGAGCTTGTGATGGGCTAAGTTGGGACACCCCTGCAGGGTTATGAACTTTCGAAAGCCGTGTCCGCGGTTATGTGGCAGATTGGAATTTGTTAATGTCCGGTTGTAGAAAACTTGACAGAGGATCCGAAGTAAAACACACAACTGTGTGAGTAACCGTGACTGTCTCTTTTCACTTTGAGAAGAGAACACGGTGGGGTTATGTTTGACCGTATGTAGTTAGGATCTTTAGCGATCACCTCTTTTGCGACCGTTTGCGTAGATGCTCTTCTCATTCTGGTACTCGTAAGTTAGCCACCATATTATGCTTAGCCGCTGCTGCAACCTCACCACCTTACCTCTTCCTACCCTAAAGCTTTGCTAGTCTTGATACCCATGGTTATGGGATTGCTGAGTCCTCTTGGCTCACAGATACTACAACACCAGTTGCAGGTTCAGCCGAGTTTGATGCAGGAGCTGGTTCAAGTACTTCACTGGGAGCTCGATGAAGAGTGTGGCCGTTTGCTTGTGACGTTTCGACGATCAGTAGTGGTTTCTACTAGGATTCGATCCTGACCTGTGGCTTTATGTTGTTTTGGTATCTTTCTTTTGGTTCTTCACCCGTAGTCGGGTTGTGATGTTTGGAATGTTGTTTTGCTTATGTAATGCATTGTGTGAAGTGGCGAGTGTAAGCCAACTATCTCCTTTTGCATTTTAATCCCTCTTTTACATGAGTCGTGCAAAGATACCAAACTTGAGATCATTCTAGGATGGGCTTATACCTTTAAGTCGTGCCTCGACACGTAGGAGGTATAGTCCCATCCTGGGCATTACAAGTTGGTATTCAGAGCCTTCTCCGACCTAGAAGCCCCCACTGATTGATCGAATCGTTGACGGTTGAGTCTAGGCACATACTAAAAATGTTTTGAGTCCTATATTTATATCGGAGAGTAGGATTTCTTTTGCTCCTCTTCTCTTTTCATTCTGGTGAGGACTCCTGACGTCTACTCTTACCTCTTCTACTTTCAAAAATTGCACCAAATTTTTTTTAGGATCCCGCGAGTATTCTGGGATTGTTTCGATGTTCTTGTGACAAGGATATTGTTCTCGATGCCTCCTGTTACCGAGGAGTTGAGCTTCGGGGTATTGTTGTCACAAGCATATCGCGGCAGTACTAAATACTTAAGACGGTCGACATCGAAAACTCTCCTATACGGCCAGTGGCAAGATAACCCCGACATCACCCAGTACTGGGGAGGTAGTTTGGGAGTATTGCCATAGCTTGTTATAGTGGATGCTTTTCGAAGGTCCGAGGTAAACAGTTTCCGAGAAAGACTGGTTATGTGTTGAAGGATGGATACACCTGGATGTAGGTTTAGAGTTGATTGCGCGGTGCTTCCCGTGTATCCCCAACACCTGATTGCATAACTGGAAACTTTCGGAAATCTATAGGTGGGTTCATCTAGTAGTTCTAGGCATTCTTCCAACGAATGCACGATATGAAGTTCGGGGTTCTACATTGAGTGAAGTGGTTTTATGGACTTGTTCTGATCGGGAGTTGCATCTTAAAGGGTCCTTGGCTATGCTGATCCGGGGGTTGCAAAACCCTTTTGTAACACGTTCCATGAGCTTGCAGCACAAAGATGTCGAACGAAACTTCTATCTTGTATTTGTTCTATCTGATCCTTGTTCCTTTTTATTTATCTTTTCCTTCTTCAAAGTGGCTTCTCGTCAAGTTGATGTACCTACGGAATTCATTCGTTCAATTCTCTGTTCGGATGATATTGTGAAGATCATGTTGCATATCTATCCTTGTTCTTGTTTTGATTCTGGTATTCGAGTTTCTTCGATGTCAAATGTTGATTCCATACCTTTCCTAATCGGTGTTCTCATATTTCTATGGGAGTGCTAATTCTTCTTGACCATCGAGATCTTCATGTTAATCCTTTTCAACCGGTGTGCCTTCTCTTCAAGTTATTCCATACGGACGTCGTTGAGAAATCTGACGATTTGTCTGTTTCATTCATCCCAAGTTGTCTTTGTTTTTCCCCGCCCTCCCTCCCTTTTTCTTCTTGGAGCCAGAAATTCTCAGATGAAATATCCATTTTATTCATGTGATATTTCTTCATTTTTTCCTTCAATGTTCTTATCCGGTGATTCTCAGGAAGATGCTCAAGAGCTTCAAGTTCATCATTCTTTTGTTCTCAAATTCTGCCGGTGGACGTAATTCAAGATTTCGGTGTTGATCTTATCCTTTTCCTCATTTCACAATGCTTTCTTATTCCGGTGCACCAATTAATCATTCTCCTCTTGTTATTCATATCCGGAGTGCTCAAGATTCATAATTCCATTCTTAATCCGTTCAAGCTTTTTTTTTTTTTGAGGATTGTCTTCTTACTCAAGCCATTTAATTCAACCGGTGTTATATCTCTTAAGCAATCTTTTCCAACGGTGATTTCTTTAGTGGGCCCTAACCCACAGGTCTTTTCCCAGGATCTTACCTAACTCTTCTATTTTCTAGAGTTATACTCAAATTCTTTTCAAAGTGTGACGTAAGTATGAATCCCATCAGTCACATGCCTTCTCCAAGATCGCTTTCAAATTCTTGTTCATCATTGGTTCAATCTTTTTAATTCTTCATTCCGGAGTGCTCAACAATTCTTCATGGCATTTCACGTCTTCATTCTCAACAATTGAAGACCGGAGAAGCGTTTCTCTTAAATCTTGGCCCGTTCTCTTGAAGATTCGTGATTCTAGCTTCATGCCATCCTCATTATTGTTCCGATTGTGAGGAATTCTTTTCATACCATCCGAAGCATTTCATAAATTCTTTTCCTTGTGTTCCTCCGAAGGCCATCAATTCAGAATATTTCTTCGTTCTCAGTTTTCAACTTCGTCCTCCAACTATTCTTCATTGATGCCTCTTCGTTCGTCTCCATATTCTTACGGTGGTTCGTTCAAGTTTACTCTTCCTTGTTATCGTTTTAATTCATTTGTTCTTTTCACAATCCTACCGGTGCCTTGTTGAAGATTTACCCAAGCTTGTGCTAGATCTCTCTTTAATTCTTTTCCAACAAGAATAAGTAGTATGCCAAATCCTCTGGTTGTCATCAATTAAATTGGTGAAGGATATGCATAACATAAACCTTATTCTAGTTTCTTCCAAGAGGTTAATCCCTCCCTTCGGAGTTTGTCCAGAAGGAATATATTCTCGATTCTAAGTTGTTCATCTTGTTTTCCGGAGCTTCTAGTTATTTCAATTATCATTTCAAAGCTCAATCTATTCACCGCAGGCCTTGAATCTTATTCTTTTCATCTTTCAATTCTCATGCTTACATTACCGGAGTTCTCATGGTGGTTCATCATCATTTAATTCATCCTCGAAGTCTTCATCAAGTTTTCTTGTTGGAGCTCAAGCATTCTTCATCATGCTTCCCAAGTGCAATTCTTTCTACCTTGTCTTTTCAGATGGTGTTATGTCATTCTTGACAATTCCTTCATGTTTCATGATTCATGAGTTATCAAGAATGAGATATTTAAACCCATCATTTTCCTTGATCTGGAGATCTTTTCAACCCCTCAATTATTCGTTGGAGTTATCTTGGGTTGTATTTCACCTAAAAGCTTTTCCCTAAGGATTTTGCTATTATGGTGCTTATAAATGACCCAAGTTCTTCATTTATCATTCCGGTGAAATAAGTTTATCGTCTCCTTGTTGATCTCAATCCAAGCAATTCGTTCTGTTAGTGGCTGGTTCTCACCTCTTAATTTTGGGATGTTTTCCATAAGCCCACTTCAAGCTTATTCGTTTTTGTTGTTGATTTTTCCAACAACTCTGTTCAACCCTTCTTCGTAAGGATGTGTTTCATATTCATTTGTCGGAGAAGTTGTCTTTTTCTATCCGTTCAATTCTTTCATGGATCTATATTCTATTCTCTCGTTCCGGAGGCATTGTGATATTGCTCTTTGGACCATCATCTCGTTTTATCAAGATCTTATTCTCCCTTGCTTGTCATTTAACCGGAGTGTTGTGTCCTCCATTCTAGTTCTCTCATCTTATCAAGTTTTGCCTATCTTTTTAACCGGAGTGCTGTCTGAATCTTCCTTACACCTTGTGCCATTCTTTTAATTGTTTCGGAGGCAATATGTTGTTGTTTTCATCAAGTATCACTCCATCTCCTCAAGTTCTTGTTAATTTCCTCCATTTTCAGACGGAGTGCTGTCCAAATTCTGTCATTCTTATTCCTTGGCTATACCATTGCGGTTTCATATTCTTTTGATTCGTAAGCTCTTGGTTCATGTCTTTCAACCTACAAGGTTCTCATAATGTTCCTTGTTCCTCTTTCTAACGGAGTGTTTTCATCTTCGTTCATCTCTGTGGTATTCTTCTTTCATTTGGTCAACCTCTCAAGGTTCTTTGTTTCACTCGTCTGTCAAAGAAGCAACTTTGTTTACCTCTTCTTTTTCGTTTCTACCCGGTGATATCTCTAGGATCTCGGGTCGAGATCCTCTGTTAGTGTGGGAGAGTTGTGACGCCCGAAGACCGACGTCCCAGAAGATTCCAGAAGATTCCAGATGTTCCGGGTTGCCCGTGTGTTTCTTTTGAGCTTGTGTTATTTATTTTTGCATTGCAAGATGATCATACCCTTGGATACCTTTACTACCATTGCCATGCTTAGTTGTCTCGATGCTATCGTTACATGTCGCGCTACCCATCTTTTATGTCAGCCTCTCCTTGTTGCCATGAAACCTCTAACCTTGACACCTTCCTAGCAAAACCACTGTTTGGCTATGTTACCCGCTTGCTCAGCCTCGCTTGCTCAGTCCCTCTTATAGCGTTGTTAGTTGCAGGTGAAGATGAAGTCTGTTCCAGGAGGGAACTTGTTGTTGGATATATCACAATATCTATAATTATTATTTAACACACCTATATACTGGGCATGGGTGGAAGGCTTGGCCTTTTGCTCGATGTTTTGTTCCACTCATGCCACCTTAGGCGCCGATAAACCGGCATTATGTTCCTTGATTTTTGCGTTCCTTACACGATGGGTGGATGGGGACCCCTTGACAGTTTGACTTTGAATAAAACTCCTCCAGCAAGGCCCAACATTGGTTTTAATTTGCTCATAATAACAACTTAATTAATTAATTAAATTTGCATAGGGAGTTAGCGCTACCCGAGGATTCTTAATTCTACATAGCAGAGGGGGCCAGTGCTGATGGTGTTGGTCCCAAATAGAGTCGTGTGCGGGGCCCCCCTTGGAAACTTGGGTATTTCGGCCACTGTACGCTGTGCTCATCCGGTCGTGGCCTGAGACGAGATACGCGCGGCTACTATCAGGGTGTCGGCACGCCGGGAGGTCTTGCTGGACTTGTTTTACCATTGTCGAAATGACTTGTGCTACCGGGATGCCGAGCCTGATCGGTTTTCCCTAAGATAAGGGGTGATGATATTATATTTATCACTTCAGCTAATCGTGAGAGCTTGTGATGGGCTAAGTTGGGACACCCCTGCAGGGTTATGAACTTTCGAAAGCCGTGCCCGCGGTTATGTGGCAGATTGGAATTTGTTAATGTCCGGTTGTAGAAAACTTGACAGAGGATCCGAAGTAAAACACACAACTGTGTGAGTAACCGTGACTGTCTCTTTTCACTTTGAGAAGAGAACATGATGGGGTTATGTTTGACCGTATGTAGTTAGGATCTTTAGCGATCACCTCTTTTGCGACCGTTTGCGTAGATGCTCTTCTCATTCTGGTACTCGTAAGTTAGCCACCATATTATGCTTAGCCGCTGCTGCAACCTCACCACCTTACCTCTTCCTACCCTAAAGCTTTGCTAGTCTTGATACCCATGGTTATGGGATTGCTGAGTCCTCGTGGCTCACAGATACTACAACACCAGTTGCAGGTTCAGCCGAGTTTGATGCAGGAGCTGGTTCAAGTACTTCACTGGGAGCTCGATGAAGAGTGTGGCCGTTTGCTTGTGACGTTTCGACGATCAGTAGTGGTTTCTACTAGGATTCGATCCTGACCTGTGGCTTTATGTTGTTTTGGTATCTTTCTTTTGGTTCTTCACCCGTAGTCGGGTTGTGATGTTTGGAATGTTGTTTTGCTTATGTAATGTATTGTGTGAAGTGGCGAGTGTAAGCCAACTATCTCCTTTTGCATTTTAATCCCTCTTTTACATGAGTCGTGCAAAGATACCAAACTTGAGATCATTCTAGGATGGGCTTATACCTTTAAGTCGTGCCTCGACACGTAGGAGGTATAGTCCCATCCTGGGCATTACAATGATGCCGGACTACAACACGCACGGCCCTGTCCCGAGCTGGAAGGAGCCGGCAAACGAGGACGTGCAGCAATTCTTCGACTCTATGGTTGAGGTGTGCGTCAAGCCTAACGCCGAGCGGTGGCTTGTCAGGGACACCACCCAGGAAGAGCTGGCCTACATCGCCACTAGGGCAAGGGAGGCACAGCTCGCCATGGAGGCCGGCAACGCCGGGGGTGTGGAGGACGAGGCCGCAATGGCTGCGGAGGAGGAGGAGCTCGCCCAGTGGGCGACGGCCGCCAGAGAGGCTAGCAGCGCCGGCACCGGAGCTCCGCTGGTCGAAGACGCGGCCAACGAGTCGGAGGAGGAGGAGGGCATGGCGGCGGGCTCGATGCCAGCCAGGGGAAGAGGGCGAGTCTTGCGGCGGGCTAGTTCCGGCGAGCCGGTCCGACCCGGCAAGGCTGCGCAGCCTCAATTGGCCCTGGAGGGGTCCGGACGCCACACGAGGGCCACGACGGTGAGGAGGCCGACGAAGGCCGCCGAGAAGAAGAAGGCAACAGCCCCCTCTTCATCTGGGCGTGCACCAACTCCGCCTTCTTCGCCTCCCCCGGCAGACGTCGACTCGGATGTCGACGCAGAGTTCCCTTTTGATCTTGGGCCTCTCAGCCCGAAGAGGAAAAGGAAAGCGGTGGTGGAGGAGGAGATGGACGATGAATAAGTACTCCGTTCCTTACTGTCATTTCCATTCTCCTGAACCATGCCACTCATCTTGATCTGTTTTGCTTCTTTAGGGATGCAGAGACGTTGGCCCAGAGGATAAAGAGGGCGAAGGCCTCGGCGAGCAGCCAGCCCCCGGCTGGGGCTTCAGAGACACCACTGGTGGTGTTGAGCATCCCGGACGGCAGCCCCCGGCACAGCCCCCAGCGTAAGTTCATCATCCTCTTCTTGCTCGACATGCAGTAGGTGTTTGATGCTACGGTGCTGACCTTGTCGGTTTTGTAGGACGGGAGCGGCAGCAGGAGGAGCCGCAGGGGGCTACCCCCAACACACCACCCCCATCGACTACGCCGCCGCGAGGGGCGTCCCCGGCAAGGGCACCAAGCATGGAGCCCACACGCATGGAGGAAGAGGGGAACTTGGGCCCTGGTGGCTCTGCCACGACGCCAGGCGCCGGTGAGGAGGGGACTTCTGCTTCACAGCCTGGCACTGGTGAGTCACCTGTCTTCTGTCTCTGATTTTCCCTTATTCTTTTTCTTGGTTCCATCATCCCCATCACTGCCCAGGCCCTCCTTCACCAGATATGGAGGACGTGGACGTCGTCATCGGGGAAGTTGCTGAGGAGGCCGCGGCGGAGGCCAACAGGATTGCCGCCGAGGAGGCCGCCAAGGACGCTGCCGGGGCCGCCACTGATAAGGCCGCCAAGGATGCCGCCGAGGATTCCAGCGGTGGGCCTGCCGGGGAGGCCGGCAAGGCCACAACCGAGGAAGAGGCGGTTGATGATCAGCCTTCTTCCTCCACAACCTCGGGCCCCGGCAGGTATCTGAAGGTGGGCGACGATCTCTTCGTCCATCTTGCAGGGGCATCAAGTTCTCGAGCGCCCGCCGGAGGGGAAGTCTTCGACGACGAGGTGCTCGCTGCCATCGGGCTCGAGGTTGTCAACGAACTGGGCGTCGGCGGCGATGGTTCCCCAGAAGAGCAGCTCTTCCGGGCCATGGGGGCCAATTTCCGGAAGCTACAAGCGCTCTACCGTGCCCGTCTGGACAAGGTTGAGTCCAGGATGGCAACGGTGGACGAGGCGGAGGTGGACTTCCAGGCGCGTGTTGCTGAGGCGCAAACCTGGTTTCACCAGGTCCGCGAGGAGCAGAGGGCCTTCCAGGAAGAATTGGCCAAGCGCGATGCAGAGATCATCATGAAGATGTCTGACATCGAGAAGGCCCAGGAAGAGGCAGCGAACTTGGCTGCCGTGGCCGAGGCCGCCCGGAACCAGCATCAAGCCGCCTTGGATTCCCAGGAGGAAGACCTCTCCGCGCGCGAGGCGAAGCTTGCCGCAACGCTCCGTGGCAAGGATGAGGAGCTCGAGGTCCTTGTCGATCAGCGGACTCGCGAGCTGGGGCAGAGGCACAAAGAGGCACTCGATGCCCAGGCTCTGGTCCATGCCGGCAAGGTGAAGGAGCTGGAGGTGGAGTGGGACGAGCTGAAGGAGCAGGCCCTCAAGCTATCCGACGAGAAGAACTCGCTCAGCTGCGCCTTGGCGGAGGCACATGGAGCGGTCATCAGCAGAGCTGGGGAGCTTTCCGAGGAACAAAACTCCATCAGAGATCTCAAGCTGAGGCTAGAGAATCTCGAGAAGATGTTGTCGGAGAGCTCGGCTCGGGAGGAGACCTTGACCAGGAGCCTGGAGGAGGAGAAGCAGCTGCGGGCGGACGAGGCCGCCTCCCACCAGGAATATGTGACAGGCGAGAACAGGTGGATCAGCCGGCTAGAGGACGTCACCGGTAGGGTCACCTCGCAGTTGGCCCTCATGGGGATGCCAAATGTGAGGTATGCCCCTAAGTGGAGCGGGACCGTCAACGCCAAGCTGACCCAGTTCTTCGAGGGCGTCCTCGGCGCCTTGGCTGATCTTCACTCCAACAGAACGGCCACGCTGGCCGGGGAGGCCCGGCGACTTTGCCGGGGGGTCATGACCAAGGTCCTCACCAAGATGGCGTACTGGAATCCTGCCCTCGACTTCAAAGCCGCGATGGATAGCTTGCCGGAGGATGCTGACCTCATGGTGCTCAAGGAGCGCATCAAGCCCGTCATCAGCTGCATCGACGAAATCAAGAGGGTGGAGGGCCAGCGACGGGATTAGGCACCCCGTTCTTCTTCGCCGCTGCGGGTTCATGACCAAGACAGATTTTATCTTTAGTTAGAACTGCAGTGATGACATGATGTAATATAACTTTGAAACATTTTGGGATTATGCATGCTATTTTCCTGTTTGTTGTTTCTTTGTACGTCCACCCTACGTTAGCTGGGTAGGCTTGCCGGCATGAAAAACCCAGGGTGGCGTCTTGGGGACGAGTCCCCATTGGCCTGCCGGGCGAGCGTGCTGCCGGGTCAGCCACCTTGCCGCCCTTAACGCAGCCGCTCAAACTGTCGAGTTTGACTCGAGTCAGAGTCAAGAGCCTTGCAATTGTGGAAGGCTACCCAACCGTTTCCAATGCAGCCGTTTGAACTGTTGAGCGGACTCGAAACAGAGCAAAGGCGTTGCCGATCGGGAAGGGCCCCATTTGCGTGCAAGTTTCTTTTTGTACAAAGAACGACAGCTCCGAGGATAATAACCTTAAATAATAGAATGGAAATATCTAGGGTTCAATGTAACTTAGCTTCTATTTGTAGCCGCTCGAGTGCTGATCTTCCGGCCTCCTTCCTTCTCAAAGGGCCGTGAAGACGAAAGGGCGCTGGGCCAACTGCTAGAGCCGATTCTCACAACTGCTCCCCCTACCTGGCGCGCCAAAGATGTCGGTGTATTTGGAACGACACCTATGGGATCACAAGAATCCCTACTATGGTTGCGGGGCGCGGGGTTGAGAGAAGAGCGGATCAAACAGACAGCACACGGTTCCTTTACCCAGGTTCAGGCCGCGAGGATGCGTAAAACCCTACTCCTGCTTTGGTGGATTGTATATCTGTGTTCTTCAGCTAGCTATGGGGCGTGAGGAGCTCCAAGAAGCCAAATCGTGAGGAGTTCTGAAAAGCCAAAATCCTTCTCCTGGTCACCTCGGGCCTCCTTTTATAGGGAAAAGGGGTTGCCACAGTGGCACACAGGAGGTGGAAAGGGTATAGTGATGCGAGGTTATCCCTCGCATTACATGACAAGGCGCATTTAATGCGCCTAGCTTAGGTGTCCTTGCTTTACCGGGGACGGGGAGACATCTATATTGTCCGTCGCCGCTCCTTCTTGTGTCGACACGCGCCCTGGCCAGCGATGCCTGAGATGCCATGTAGGCAGGCAGGCAGCTTAGGTGGCGCAATGGTGGGTCTCCATGAAGATCTGCATGCCGCCACACAGGTGCCTGCCCAGCTAGTTGGGTTGGCAGCTGCATGGGGCGGTGGAAGCTTAGCTGGCGTGGGCCTAATGGTGGCCCTGCGGACGTCCTCGGCAAGGGCCTTGCCGGGGCCCCAGCAAGGGTCTTGCCGTGACGCCTGCTGTTATCCCCGGCAAGATGCTTGCCAGAGGTCTTTTGGTCCTCCTTGGCTTGGATCCCGCCAAGGGTCGTCGTCTTCTTAACGTGTATCTGATCTTGAATGTCTTCACAAAGATCTGCATGCCACTACGGGGATGCCTCCCGAATCCTTGCCCCATGGGGGCAGTGGACTCTAGGGTGATCCGCTCCGTAGGCGTGGGGCGAGTTGCCGCGACGAGGGTCTTGCCGGGGCTGCTAAAGCCGGCCCCAGCAGGGATCTTGCCGGGGCTGCTAAAACCAGCTCCCGGCAAGGATCTTGCCGGGGGATCCCGCTTCGTCCCTTTGCTCTTTGTGGTCTTGGCTTTGGGCTTCAGTTCCATCGAGCTTTGGTCTTACCCTGGCTCACCTCCCTTGCCGTGCTTGGTGTGGTGGTGTGCGTGGCTCAGACTGCCCGTGCACAGTCATAGGGGTACAAAAAGTGTACCCCTCTTTTTGTACACCGACAACTTCCACCAAGAGATATTTGATTCCCCACTAATCCCTTGTGTATCTTGTTACTCTTTGGTGTTTGGGCACCCTAGATGAAAGAGGTCACCTCAGAGCCACATTCCATTATGGGGAAGCATCATGCCTCCACATGGTGCAACGGAGACATACCTCCCCCTAAAGGGAGGGAACTTCGGTAACACATCCTTATCTCCACCACTCCACTTGTGGTTATTTCTAACCTTTACTTTGTGCAAGCTATAATGTGTTTGTAACTTGTGCTTGCTTGTATGCTTGTTGTTGTGCTTGTCACATAGGTTGTCCACCTAGTTGAATATCTTGACAACCTATTTTTATTGTCAAGCCTAACTTGTTTAAAATAGCTAAAAAATCATAGTCGCCTATTCACCGCCCCCTTCTAGTCGACCATACCGATCGTTTTACCTCCCCTTCGAGAGGCCGCCCCAGTGTATTATGATACGTCTCCAACGTATCTACTTTTCCAAACACTTTTACCCTTGTTTTGGACTCTAACTTGCATGATTTGAAAGGAACGAACCCGGACTAACGATGTTTTCAGCAGAAATGCCATGGTGTTGTTTTTTATGCAGAAATAAAAGTTCTCGGAATGACCTGAAAATCAACAGAGAATATTTTTGGAATATATAAAAAAATACTGGCGAAAGAATCAAGACCAGGGGGCCCACACCCTGTCCACGAGGGTGAGGGGCACGCCCACCCCCTGGGTGCGCCCCCCTGTCTCGTGGGACCCCTGACGCTCCACCGACCTCAACCCCAACTCCATATATTCACTTTCGGGGAGAGAAAAATCAGAGAGAAGGATTCATTGCATTTTACGATACGTAGCCACCGCCAAGCCCTAATCTCTCTCGGGAGGGCTGATCTGCAGTCCGTTCGGGGCTCCGGAGAGGCGAGATCATCGCCGTCGTCATCATCAACCTTCCTCCATCACCAATTCCATGATGCTCATCGCCGTGCGTGAGTAATTTCATCATAGGCTTGCTGGACGGTGATGGGTTGGATGAGATTTACCATGTAATCGAGTTAGTTTTGTAGGGTTTGATCCCCAGTACCCTCTATGTTCAAAGATTGATGTTGCTATGACTTTGCCATGCTTAATGCTTGTCACTATGGCCCGAGTGCCATGATTTCAGATATGAACATATTATGTTTTCATGAATATATGTGAGTTCTTGATCCTATCTTGCAAGTCAATAGTCACCTACTATGTGTTATGATCTGGCAACCCCGAAGTGACAACAATCGGGACCACTCCCGGTGATGGCCGTAGTTTGAGGAGTTCATGTATGCACTAAGTGTTAATGCTTTGGTCCGGTACTCTATTAAAAGGAGGCCTTAATATCCCTTAGTTTCCAATAGGACCCTGCTACCACGGGAGGGTAGGACAAAATATGTCATGCAAGTTCTTTTCCATAAGCATGTATGACCATATTCGGAATACATGCCTACATTACATTGATGAACTACAGGTAGTTCTATGTCACCCTATGTTATAACTATTACATGAGGAATCGCATCCGACATAATTGTCCATCACTGATCCAATGCCTATGAGCTTTTCACATATTCATCTTTGCTTAGTTACCTTTCCGCTGCCACTGTTACAATTACTACAAAACTCCTCCTATTACTTTTGCCACCGTTACCATTACTTCCATACTACTTTCCTACTAAATACTTTGATGCAGATATTAAGTCTTTCAGGTGCGGTTGAATTGACAACTCAACTGCTAATACTTGAGAATATTCTTTGGATCCCCTTGTGTCGAATCAATAAATTTGGGTTGAATACTCTACCCTCAAAAACTGTTGCGATCCCCTATACGTGTGGGTTATCAAGACTATTTTCTAGCGCCGCTGCCGGGGAGCATAGCTATATTCTTGGAGTCACTTGGGATTTATATCTGTTGATCACTATGAAGAACTTGAAAGACGAAAAAACCAAGATTTATCCCTCAACTACGAGGGGGGGTAAGGAACTGCCATCCAGCTCTGCACTTGATTCACCCTCTGTTATTAGTAAATTTGCGACACCTACACCTGCTATTGAATCTTATATGTCGCATGTTCTTGATGATGCCACTTCTGCTATGCATGATACTTATGATGAAACTACTTCTATGCTTGATAATACTGTGCCATTAGGTGAATTTCTCGATGAACAAATTGCTAGGGCTAGAGAGAATGAAATTATTGAAACTGATGATATTGATGAAAGTGATGATGAAGATTCTCCCCCTAGATATTAATTGCCTGTTGTGCCTGAGGGTTATGTTATGGATGAAGAAACTGCTAGAGATCTTTTAGCTTGCAATGATAGGTACGATCTTAAGAAACTATTAGCTAAGCTGAAAGAAAAGTCTTTTAATGCTAGAATGAAATATGACCCTACTTTTGCTACTTCACCCATCTGTATTTCGGATAAGGATTATGATTTCTCAGTCGATCCTGAGTTAATTACTTTGGTTGAATGTGATCCTTTCCATGGCTATGAATCTGAAACTGTTGTGGCACATCTTACTAAATTGAATGATATAGCCACCCTATTCACCAATGAGGAAAAATTTGTTACTATTATATCCTTAAGTCATTTCCGTTGTCCTTAAAGGGTGATGCTAAAACATGGTTTAATTATCTTGATCCTGGTTGTGTGCGTAGTCCCCAGGATATGATTTATTACTTCTCTGCTAAATATGTTCCCGCTCATAAGAAACAAGTTGCCTTAATGGGAATATATAATTTTGTGCAAATTGAAGAAGAGAGTCTCCCACAAGCTTGGGGGAGGCTTCTCCGATTAATTAATGCTTTGCCTGATCATCCTCTTAAGAAAAATGAAATACTTGATATCTTTTATAATGGACTAACTGATGCTTCCAGAGACCACCTGGATAGTTGTGCTGGTTGTGTTTTCAGGGAAAGAACTGTTGATCAAGATGAATTGCTATTGAATAATATGTTGAGTAATGAAAATAATTGGACACTTCCTGAACCAACTCCTAAGCCAACTCCGAAGAAAAGGGGTATTCTATTTCTCTGTCATGAAGATATGCAAGAGGCAAAGAAATCTATGAAAGAAAAAGGTATTAAAGCTCATGATGTTAAGAATTTACCACCTATTGAAGAAATACATGGTCTTTACCCAACACAGGTAGTAAAGGTAAATTCTCTCTATAGATTTGATGAAGGTGATATTCCTCGCAATAAGTCTGCTAGCCAATGCTTAGATGAGTTTGATAATTTTATTGTTAAACAAGAAAACTTCAATGCTTATGTTGGTAGACAATTGAAATGTAATGCTTATATGATTGAACACTTGAGTGATTATATGTTTAGAGTTACAGGTGAACTTAAACTCATTAGTAAACATGCTTCTATGGTTACCACTCAAGTAGAACAAGTGCTTATAGCACAAAATGATTTGCTCAGTGAATTAAATAGTAAGAAAAATGATAATGTTGTTAGAGTTGTGACTAGAGGGGGTAGAATAACCCAGGAACCTCTGTATCCTGAGGGCCACCCTAAGAGAATTGAGCAAGATTCTCAGAGAACTAATGTTGATGCACCTAGTCCTTCTAAGAAGAAGAAAAAGAAAAATGATAGGACTTTGCATGCTTCTAGTGAACCTGTTGTTGACACACCTGAGAATCCCAATGATATTTCTATTTTGATGCTGAAACACAATCTGGTAATGAACATGAACGTAGTGATAATGTTAATGATGATGTTCATGATGATTCTCAACCTAGCAATAATGATGATGTAGAGATTGAACCTGTTGTTGATCTTGATAACCCATAATCAAAGAATCAACATTATGATAAGAGAGACCTCGTTGCTAGGAAGCACGGTAAAGAAAGAGAACCATGGGTTCAAAAACCCATGCCTTTTCCTCCTAAACCATCCAAGAAAAAGGATGAGGAGGATTTTGAGCGCTTTGCTGAAATGATTAGACCTATCTTTTTGCGTATGCGTTTGACTGATATGCTTAAAACAAATCCTTATGCTAAGTATATGAAAGATATTATTACAAATAAAAGAAATATATCGGAAGTTGAAATTTCCACCATGCTTGACAATTACACTTTTAAAGGTGGAATACCAAAGAAACTAGGAGATTCGGGAGTACCAACTATACCATGCTCCATTAAAAGAAACTATGTTAAAACTGCTTTATGTGATCTTGGAGGCGGCGTTAGTGTTATGCCCCTCTCTTTATATCGTGGACTTGATTTGAATAAGTTGACACCTACTGAAATATCTTTGCAAATGGCCGATAAATCAATATTTATACCTGTTGGTATTTGTGAGGATGTGCCTGTTGTGGTTGCAAACGTTACTATTTTAACGGACTTCATTATCCTTGATATTCCCGAGGACGATAGTATGTCTATTATCCATGGTAGACCCTTTTTGAATATTGCAGGGGCTGTTATTCATTGCAACAAAGGCAATGCTACTTTTCATGTTAATGGTAATGAGCATACGGTACACTTTCCAAGGAAACAACCTCAGGTCCACAATATCAATTCTATTGGAAAAATTTCAACGATTACTATTGGAAGTTTTGAATTTCCTCTTCCTACTATCAAGAAGAAATATGATTTTCTTATTGTTGGGGACATACATATCCTCATTGAGGTAACCTAGTGTTATTGGAAAATTCTCCAGTTTCATGTTAATCGGAAAGAGTTTATTAACAAGACTTGATCAACCTTGTTAATGGATTCCTTTTGATGAGCATGAGATGGATGAAGCTAGAAAGCACAACTCTCTGTACCCTCTTTTTACGTTATGTTATTTAGATTAAGTAAAGCAAAAATAGGATTTTCTGTCTGTTTTCTGAGTTATCCTTACAATAAAAAATACCCCCAAAATAAAAGTTCTCCAAATGCCCCGAAAATGAAATATGATTTTTTTTGTAGAATATTTAAGAATATTTGGCACTGAGAACACATCAGGGGGCCGCACCACCTAGCCACGAGGGTACAGAGCGCGCCCCCTGCCTCGTGGGCCCCACGTGGCCCCCCTTGCTACTTCTCGAGCTTGCGTTGTATTCCCTCGAAGAGGAAAGGGTGATGCAGCACCGTAGCGTAAGTATTTCCCTCAGTTTTTGAGAACCAAGGTATCAGTCCAGTAGGAGACCACGCACGAGTCCCTCGCACCTGCACAAACAAATAAGAACTTCGCAGCCAACGCGATAAGGGGTTGTCAATCCCTTTACGGTTACTTACGAAAGTGAGATCTGATAGATAGGATAGTTCGATATTTTTGGTATTTTTAGATATAATAACAAAACGTAAAAACAGCAAAGTAAAGTAGATTGTAGATTGATATGTTGAGAATAGACCCGGGGGCCATAGGTTTCACTAGTGGCTTCTCTCATGATAGCAGAATTCTACAGTGGGTGAACAAATTATTGTCGAGCAAATTATAGAAAAGCGAATAATTATGAGAATATCTAGGCATGATCATTATATATAGGCATCACGTCCATGACAAGTAGACCAAAACGATTCCACATCTACTACTATTACTCCACACATCGACCGCTATCCAGCATGCATCTAGAGTATTAAGTTCATAAGAACAGAGTAATGCTTTAAGAAAGATGACATGATGTAGAGGGATAAACTCAAGCAATATGATATAAACCCCATCTTTTTATCCTCGATGGCAACAATACAATACGTGCCTTGCTACCCCTGCTGCCACTGGGAAAGCACACCGCAAGATTGAACCCAAAGCCAAGCACTTCTCCCATTGCAAAAACTATAGATCTAGTAGGCCAAACCAAACGAATAATTCGAAGAGACTTGCAAGGATATTATAATCATACATAAAAGAATTCAGAAAAGAACCAAATATTTGTCATAGATAATCTTGATCATAAACCCACAATTCATTGGATCTCGACAAACACACCGCAAAAAAGATTACATCAAATAGATCTCCTCGAAGACCGAGGAGAACTTGGTATTGAGATCCAAAAAGAGAGAAGAAGCCATCTAGGTACTAACTATGGACCCGAAGGTCTGTGGTAAACTACTCACAACTCATGGTGAGGTGATGGTGTTGATGTAGAAGCACTCCATGGAAGATCCCCCCCCCTCTGGCGGAGCTCCGGAACAGGCCCCAAGATGGGATCTCACGGGAATAGAAGGTTCGGTGATTGTATTAGGGTTTTCTCTATTACCTCGATGTTTTCAGGGTACATGGGTATATATAGGAGGAAGAAGTATGTCGGTGGAGCAACGTGGGGCCAACGAGGGTGGGGGCGCACCCAGGGGGAGGGGGCGCGCCCTGGACCCTCGTGGGCACCACGTGTCTCCTCTGCCTTGGTGCTCAAGTCTCTCGTGAAGATATCGTTCCAAAAATAACTCTCCCGAAGGTTTCATTCCGTTTGGACTCAGTTTGATATTCCTTTTCTGCGAAACCCTGAAATAGGCAAAAAAACAGCAATCTGCACTGGGCCTTTGGGTTAATAGGTTAGTCCCAAAAATAATATAAAAGTGTATGATAAAGCCCATTAAACATACAAAACATCATATATAATAGCATGGAACAATAAAAAATTATAGATACGTTGGAGACGTATCAAGCATCCCCAAGCTTAATTCCTGCTCGTCCTCGAGTAGGTAAATGATAAAAACAGAATTTTTGATGTGGAATTCTAACAAATATAATTTTCAATGTAATTCTCTTTATTGTGGCATGAATGTTTAGATCCGAAAGATTCAAGACAAAAGTCTATATTGACATAAGAAATAATAATACTTCAAGCATACTAACAAAGCAATCATTTCTTCTCAAAATAACATGGCCAAAGAAAGTTATCCCTACAAAATCATATAGTCTGGCTATGCTCCCTCTTCATCACACAAAATATTCATATCATGCACAACCCCGGTTTCAGCCAAGCAATTGTTTTGATACTCAATTTGTCAAACCTTTCAACTTTCACGCAATACATGAGCGTGAGTCATGGACATAGCACTATAGGTGGAATAGAGTGGTGGTTGTGGAGAAGACAAAAAGGAGGAAGATAGTCTCACATCGACTAGGCGTATCAACGGGCTATGGAGATGCCCATCAATAGATATCAATGAGAGTGAGTAGGAATTGCCATGCAACGGATGCACTAGAGCTATAAATGTATGAAAGCTCAACAAAAGAAACTAAGTGGGTGTGCATCCAACTTGCTTGCTCACGAAGACCTAGGGCATTTGAGGAAGCCCATCGTTGGAATATACAAGCCAAGTTCTATAATGAAAATTCCCACTAGTATATGAAAGTGACTAAACATGAGACTCTCTATCATGAAGAACATGGTGCTACTTTGAAGAACACGTGTGGAAAAAGATAGTAGCATTGTCCCTTTTCTTTTCTTTTCTTTTCTTTTTCTTTCTTTTTTTCTTTTTTTTGGGCCTTTCTTTTTCTTGGCCTTTCCTTCTTTTTTTTTCTTTTTTTGGGACAATGCTCTAATAATGATGATCATCACACTTATATTGATTTACAACTTGATACTATAACAAAGTATGACTCTATATGAATGCCTCCGGCGGTGTACCGAGATATGCAATGAAACAAGAGTGACATGTATGAAAAATTATGCATGGTGGCTTTGCCACAAATATGGTTTCAACTACATGATCATGCATGGCAATATGAAAATATGAAGCGTGTCATATGAACGGAACGGTGGAAAGTTACATGGCAATATATCTCGGAATGGCTATGGAAATGCCACAATATGTAGGTATGGTGGCTGTTTTGAGGAAGGTATATGGTGGCTGTTTTGAGGAAGGTATATAGTGTGTATATGGTACCGGCGAAAGTTGCGCGGTACAAGAGAGGCTGGCAATGGTGGAAGGGTGAAAGTGCGTATAATCCATGGACTCAACATTAGTCATAAAGAACTCATATACTTATTGCAAAAATTTACGAGTCATCAAGACAAAGCAATCAACGCATGCTCCTAGGGGGGAGGTTGGTAGGAGTTAACCATCGCGTGCCCCCGACCTCCACACAAAGGTTGGCACTCAACAAATACCTCATGCTCTAACTTCGTCTCATAGCGGTTCACCATAGGTGCATGCTACGGGAATCACAAACTTTAACACAAGTATTTCTCAAATTCATAATTACTCCACTAGCATGACTCTAATATCACCATCCTCATATGTCAAAACAATCGTCAAGTATCAAACTTCTCATCATATTCAATGCACTTTGTATGAAAGTTTTTACTACATTCATCTTGGATGCCTATCATATTAGGACTAGTTTTATAACCAAAGCACATTACCATGTTGTTCTAAATGACTCTCAAAAAGATATAAGTGGAGCATGAGAGATCAACAATTTCTACAAAATAAAATCACCACAGTGCTCTAAAAGATATAAGTGAAGCGCTAGAGCAAAACTATTTAGCTCAAAAGATATAAGTGAAGCACATAGGGTGTTCTAACAAATTCCAGACCATATTTATCTCTCTCAAAAAGGTGTGTCCAGCAAGGATGATTGTGGCAAACTAAAAAGCAAAGACTCAAATCATACATGACATTCCAAGCAAAACACATATCAGGTAGTGAATAAAAATATAGTCCCGAGTATAGTTACCGATAGATGAAGACGTAAGAGGGGATACCTTCCCGGGGCATCCCCAAGCTTAGGCTTTTGGTTGTCCTTGAATTTTACCTTGGGGTGCCTTGGGCATCGCCAAGCTTAGGCTCTTGCCACTCTTTGTTCCATAGTCCATCAAAGCCACACTCAAAACTTGAAAACTTCACAACACAAAACTTAGCCAAAAATCTCGTGAGCTCCGTTAGTATAAGAAAACGAACCACCACTCAAAGGTACTGTAATGAACTTATTTTTTTGTTTATATTGGTGTTAAATCTACTGTATTACAACTTCTCTATGATTCATACTCCTCAATACAACTCATAGATTCATCAAAATAAGCAAATTGCACACGAAAAATAGAATATGTCAAAAACAGAACAGACTGCAGTAATCTGTAACTTAAGCAAAAACAAAGAACATAAAATTGGGTTGCCTCCCAACAAGCGCTATCGTTTAACGCCCCTAGCTAGGCACGATACAAGGATAGATCTAGGTATTGCCATCTTTGGAAGGCAATCCATAAGTGGCTCTCATAATGGATTCATAAGGTAATTTGATTTTCTTTCTATGAAAGTGTTCCATGCCTTTCCTTAATGGAAATTGGAATCTAATATTTCCTTCCTTCATATCAATAATTGCACCAATCGTTCTAAGGAAAGGTCTACCAAGAATAATAGGACATGAAGGATTGCAATCTATATCAAGAACAATGAAATCTACGGGCACATAATTCCTATTGGCAACAATAAGAACATCATTAATCCTTCCCATAGGTTTCTTAATAGTGGAATCCGCAAGATGCAAATTTAAAGAACAATCACCAAGCTCATGGAAACCTAACAAATCACACAAAGTTTTTGGGATAGTAGAAACACTTGCACCCAAATCACACAAAGCAAAGCATTCATGATCTTTAATTTTAATTTTAATAGTAGGTTCCCATTCATCATAAAGCTTTCTAGGGATAGAAACTTCTAGTTCAAGTTTTTCTTCATAAGACTACATCAAAGCATCAACTATGTGTTTGGTAAAAGCTTTATTTTGACTATAAGCATGCGGAGAATTTAGTATGGATTGCAACAAGGAAATACAATCAATCAAAGAGCAATTATCACAATTTAATCCCTTGAAATCCAAAGTAGAGGATTCATCACTATGCAAAGTTTTAATCTCTTCAATCACACTTTTAACATTTTTAGCATCAAGATCTAAAAACTCTAAATCATTGGGACGCCTTTTAATTAAAGTAGACTCATCTCCAGTCCCATCTTTATCAAGATTCATACTAGAAAACAAGGATCTAATAGGAGACACATCAATAACTTTTAGATCTTCATCTTTATTTCCAAGATAGCTAGAAGAACACACTTTCATAAAGCACTCTTTTTTAGCACGCAACCTAGCGGTTCTTTCTTTGCATTCATCAACGGAAATTCTCATGGCTTTGAGAGACTCATTGATATCATGCTTAGATGGAATATATCTAAGTTTCAAAGAATTAACATCAAGAGTAATTCTATCCACGCTTCTAGCCAACTCATCAATCTTAAGCAATTTTTCTTCAAGCAAAGCATTGAAATTCTTTTGTGAATTCATAAACTCCTTAACACTAGTTTCAAATTTAGAGGGTGTCTTACCAAAATTTCCAAAAGTGTTATTGTAGGAATTACCATAATTATTAGAGGAATTACTAGGAAAAGGCCTAGGAATAAATTTTCCTCTATAAGCATTGTTACCAAAATTATTCCTACCAACAAAATTCACATCCAAAGATTCATTATTATTTTGAACCAACGTTGATAAAGGCATATCATTAGGATCAGAAGAAGCACTCTTAGTAGCAAATAATTTCATAAGTTCTTCCATCTTTCCACTCAAAACTCTAATCTCTTCAATAGCATGCACTTTTTTACTAGTAGATCTTTCGGTGTGCCATTGAGAGTAGTTAACCATAATATTATCTAGGAGTTTGCTAGCTTATCCTAAGGTAGTTTTCATGAAAGTGCCTCCTACGGCCGAATCTAAAAGATTTCTAGAAGCAAAATTTAAGCCAGCATAAAAGTTTTATATAATCATCCATAAGTTCAAACCTTGTGTAGGGCAATTACATATCATTAATTTCATTCTCTCCCAAGCTTGTGCAGCATGCTCATGATCAAGTTGCTTAAAACTCATACTATCGTTCCTAAGGGAGATGATCTTAGCAGGAGGAAAATACTTAGAGATAAAAGCATCTTTTGCACTTATTCCATGAATCAATACTATTTCTAGGCAAAGAGGAAAACCAAGTTTTAGTACGCTCTCTAAGTGAAAACGGAAATAACTTCAATTTAACAATATCATTATCCGTATCCCTCTTCTTTTGCATATCACACAAATCAACAAATTTGTTTAGATGGGTAGCGGCATCTTCACTAGGAAGGCCAGAAAATTGATCTTTCATGACAAGATTCAACAGAGCAGCATTGATCTCAAAAGATTCAACATCGGTAATAGGAGCAATCGGAGTGCTAATAAAATCATTATTGTTGGTATTGGAGAAGTCACACAATTTGGTATTGTTCTGAGCCATAGTGACAAGCAAGCAATCCAACTCACAAGCAAACAAAAAAGCAAGCGAACGGTAAACACACGGCACAAAGAAGGGCAAATAAAACGGCAAGGATGAAGTAAGGGGGAGGAAAACGAGAGGCAAATAAATGTAATGTGAAGGATAAGGGTTTATGATAGGTACTTGGTATATGACTTTTGCGTAAGCCTACCCGACAATGGCGCCAAAAATTCTTCTTGCTACTTCTCGAGCTTACGTTGTATTCCCTCAAAGAGGAAAGGGTGATGCAGCACAGTAGCGTAAGTATTTCCCTCAGTTTTTTAGAACCAAGGTATCAATCCAGTAGGAGACCACGCATGAGTCCCTCGTACCTGCACAAACAAATAAGAACTTTGCAGCCAACGCGATAAGGGGTTGTCAATCCCTTTACGGTCACTTACAAAAGTGAGATCTGCTAGATAGGATAGTTTGATATTTTTGGTATTTTTAGATATAAGAACAAAAAGTAAAAATAGCAAAGTAAATATATTGTAGATTGATATGTTGAGAATAGACCCGGGGGCCATAGGTTTCACTAGTGGCTTCTCTCATGATAGCAGAATTCTACGGTGGGTGAACAAATTATTGTCGAGCAATTGATAGAAAAGCGAATAATTATGACAATATCTAGGCATGATCATTATATATAGGCATCACGTCCATGACAAGTAGACCGAAACGATTCTGCATCTACTACTATTACTCCACACATCGACCGCTATCTAGCATGCATCTAGAGTATTAAGTTCATAAGAACAGAGTAATGCTTTAAGCAAGATGACATGATGTAGAGGGATAAACTCAAGAAATATGATATAAACCCCATCTTTTTATCCTCGATGGCAACAATACAATACGTGCCTTGCTGCCCCTGCTGTCACTAGGAAAGGACACTGCAAGATTGAACCCAAAGCCAAGTACTTCTCCCATTGCAAGAACTATAGATCTAGTAGGCCAAACCAAACCAATAATTCGAAGAGACTTGCAAGGATATTATAATCATAAATAAAAGAATTCAGAAAAGAACCAAATATTTCTCATAGATAATCTTGATCATAAACCCACAATTCATCGGATCTCGACAAACACACCGCAAAAAAGATTACATCAAATAGATCTCCTCGAAGATCGAGGAGAACTTGGTATTGAGATCCAAAAAGAGAGAAGAAGCCATCTAGGTACTAACTATGGACCCGAAGGTCTGTGGTAAACTACTCACAACTCATGGTGAGGCGATGGTGTTGATGTAGAAGCACTCCGTGGAAGATCCCCCCCTCCGGCGGAGCTCCGGAATAGGCCCCAAGATGGGATTTCACGGGAACAGAAGGTTGCGGTGATGGAATTAGGGTTTTCTCTGTTGCTCGATGTTTCCAGGGTACATGGGTATATATAGGAGGAAGAAGTACATCGGTGGAGCAACATGGGCCCCACGAGGGTGGGGGCACGCCCAGGGGGAGGGGGCGCGCCCTGGACCCTCGTGGGCACCACGTGTCTCCTCTGCCTTGGTGCTCAAGTCTCTCGTGAAGATATCGTTCCAAAAATAACTCTCCCGAAGATTTCATTCCGTTTGGACTCCGTTTGATATTCCTTTTCTGTGAAACCCTGAAATAGGCAAAAAAAAAACAGCAATCTGCAATGGGCCTTTGGGTTAATAGGTTAGTCCCAAAAATAATATAGAAGTGTATGATAAATCCCATTAAACATCCAAAACATCATATATAATAGCATGGAACAATAAAAAATTATAGATACGTTGGAGACGTATCACCCTCCACTTATTTCAGCATCCACACACTTCATCTTCCTCCAGAAAAATCCTCCCATAGCTCAAACTCATGTTCTAGCTCATCTTGTTGCCATTTTCGATCTCCTTGGTCAAAGTTCCATTCACAAAACTGTTTGGGGAGATTGTTCTTCGGTGTGTGACTCCTCCATTGGTCCAATTAGTTTTTGTTCTAGTGCTTTATTTATTACAAATTTTTTCTGCTAAGGTGACACTGTTCTTGAGCTTGCATGTCAAATTTATGTTGTCCCAAGTAGTTCTAATGCATGATATAGTCTCTAGGCACTTGTGGGAGTAGTTGCTATCAATCTTGTTGAGTTTGGTTCACTTTTATTTGAGTCACTAAAAATTTCAGAAATTTTTGAGAGAAAAATGCATAGGAAAAATCTACCAAGATGGTTCCTCAAGGAAGCAAGGACCAAGGCTCGCGATACGTGAGTCGGACGATGAACTACCGAGGGAAGCTCAAGTGCGGCCTTGCGAACGGCCGTCGGAGGAGTTTATGCTCCAGGCAGGCATCAAGGAAGAATTTGACACGTATGTGCATAATGTTGATCTTGAGGACTTCGTGTCAGATAAGTGCCCACAATACCACTACTTAACTGATTCCTTTGTGAGAAGGTTTAAATTTACATCCTCACGCAATTCTCACACTGTCTTATTTGATCTTTATGATAAATCTTATACCATGGACTTAGAAGATTTTAATGATGCTTGTAAACTTCCGAAGTGGGGAAATGTTAGTGAACCTCGCAAATCTGAATATAAGGACTTTTTAGCTAGTATCACTGTGGGGGAATCCAGAGAAATCACACAAGCGACCATAGGGAGCATTCATTTCCCTTCCATACATTATTTTGCTCTCTTCTTGGTAGATGCATACACGGTAAAGATGAGGTTTGTCATATGTGCGTTCCAGATCTTAGTGTCCTCAAAAGTGTGGTACTAGGTGATAAACAATATAACTTGGGGGCTATTGTTGCACGAAGGTTACATCTTAATAGTTTAAGTGGGGATTTGTTTGGTGGAATTTATGCAACTCGTGTGGCTAATTATCTTAATGTACCCATACACGAGAATGATATGAAGTTGCTTCTTACTTATCTAGACTATAATGCTATGGTTCGCCATCAGTTTGTTGAGAGGAATGAACAATTCCTTCAGTACCGACTAATCTTTGACAGGCGTCGCACTGTCCATATTGCTCCCCCTGCTCCTACTTTCTTTGACTTTTAGAAAAAAGGAGATATGTTATAACCAGGGAGGAGGCGAACGAGTACGAAGAGAGGACGAAGGCGGCTCATCTCCAAGCTGCAGCTCATCAGGCAATAGCCGCTACATCGCAGTACAACCGCAACTACGACTTTGGATATCCGTCAGGCCAGCCGCGGCCATAGACCAACTTAGGCTAAACGCCTATGTTTGGGGGAGTACGTATTTCTCACCGACATTACATTCATGTTCACACACTCATTCTAGTTGTTGGTGCTCATACTTTTTCATTGTACTATCCATGCTAGTTTATTTTCTTTTCTAAGTCTTTTTCTTGTGTTTAGAAAAGCCTTAAGAAAAACCAAAAAAAATTACTTGTAGCTTTTAGCTAGTTTACTTTCCATGTCGGTAGTAATAGTAATTAAAAGAAAACCCAAAAAGATTTCTCATTCTTATTTTGCTTGTTGGGAGCTTTCCTGTGTAAATAGTTTTATTTCTTTTCTTTCCCTTGGGGGTCAAGAGGAGAAGACCATGATGAAAATGTTGAGTGGCTCTCATATGCATTATTGTTGATTTAACCAAGAGCCATATTACTTTGTCTTCTCCCTTGTATTAAGTGCTTGCAGATTCCAGCTTAGTCCAATGCACATGCACTATTATTATTATCCACATCGTTCGGTCGTGCGAGTGAAAGGCAATAATGATGATATATGAGGAACTGATTGAGATGAGAGAAGCTGGTATGAACTCGACCTATCTTGTTTTTGTAAATATGATTAGTTCATCATTCCTGATTCAGCCTATTATGAATGAAACATGCTTGCAATGAAAATTAGAGATTATAGTTGCTCATGCCATGCTTAATTAGCTATGAGTTTATAATGGTTTACCTTGCGTACCAACATGCTATTAAAATGGTTGTGATGTGGTATGATAGGGTGGTATCCTCCTTTGAACGATTCAAGTGGTTTGACTTGGCACATGTTCACGCATGTAGTTGAAACAAAATCAACATAGCCTCCATGATATTTATGTTCATGGTGATTTATGTCCTACTCATGCTTGCACCCATTGTTGATTAATTTTAATGCATGTTCATGACTGTTGTCGCTGTCTAGCTGGTCGCTTCCCAGTCTCTTTCTAGCCTTCACCTGTACTAAGCAGGAATACTGCTCGTGCATCCACCTCCATAAACCCCAAAGTTATTCCATATGAGTCCACCATACCTTCCTATATGCGGTATCTACCTGCCGTTCCAAGTAAATTTGTATGTGCCAAACTCTAAACCTTCAAATGAAATTCTATTTTATATGATCGAACAGCTCATGTACCAACTAGGGTTGTCTATATCTTCCATCCTAGGTAGGTTATTCTCACGATGAGTGGACTCCGCTCATCATTCACGAGAAAATGGCCGGTAACCGGGATGCCCAGTCCCATGCTCAAATCAAATCAAAATAATTAAACAAAACTCCCCCAGGGATGTTGTTGGTATGGACGGTACCCGTTGTTTCGGGCCAGCCGTGGAGTGTGCTTGTTGGGGGTGGGGGAGTATAAACTTTACCATTCTGTTTGGAAACCGCCTATAATGTGTGTAGCATGGAAGATATCGAGAACTCTTGGTTGTTATGTTGACAATGAAAGTATACCGCTCAAAATATTATTTATCTCTATTTCAAAACTCGAGCTCTGGCACCTCTGCAAATCCCTGCTTCCCTCTACGAAGGGCCTATCTATTTACTTTTATGTTGAGTCATCATCCTCTTATTAAAAAGCACCAGTTGGAGAGCACTGCTGTCATTTGCATGCTTTGCTATTAATTTACATTGAGTATGACTTGACTGGATCTCTGTTACCATGAATTACAGTGTCTAGTCAGTCCTTGATCTTCAGGGGTGCTCTGCATTTATGTTTTGCGGTCTCAGAAAGGGCTAGCGAGATACCATCTTGTTATATCATATTATGATTGTTTTGAGAAAGTGTTGCCATCCGAGGTTTATTATTATTACTCGCTAGTTGATTATGACATTGATATGAGTAAATATGAGACCTGAAAGTTATTGTGAATATGATTAGTTCATAATCTTGGCTGAAAACTTGAATGCTGGCTTTACATATTTGCAACAACAAGGGCAAACAGAGTTTGTAAAAGTTTTTCTTTATCACTTTCAGTTTGTCAACTGAACTGCTTGAGGACAAGCAACGGTTTAAGCTTGGGGGAGTTGATACGTCTCCAACGTATCTACTTTTCCAAACACTTTTGCCCTTGTTTTGGACTCTAACTTGCATGATTTGAATGGAATTAACCCGGACTAACGCTATTTTTTAGCAGAATTGCCATGGTGTTATTTTTGTGTAGAAATAAAAGTTCTCGGAATGACCTGAAAATCAACGGAGAATATTTTTGGAATATATAAAAAATACTGGCGAAAGAATCAAGACCAGGGGTCCCACACCCTGTCCACGAGGGTGGGGGGCACGCCCACCCCCTGGGTGTGCCCCTTGTCTCGAGGGCCCCCTGACGCTCCACCGACCTCAACCCCAACTCCATATATTCACTTTCAGGGAGAAAAAAATCAGAGAGAAGGATTCATCACGTTTTACGATATGGAGCCGCCGCCAAGCCCTAATCTCTCTCGGGAGGGCTGATCTGGAGTCCGTTCGAGGCTCCGAAGAGTGGAGATCGTCGCTGTCATCATCATCAACCTTCCTCCATCACTAATTCCATGATGCTCACCGCCGTGCGTGAGTAATTCCATCGTAGGCTTGCTGGACGGTGATGGGTTGGATGAGATTTACCATGTAATCGAGTTAGTTTTGTTAGGGTTTGATCCCTAGTACCCATTATGTTCTAAGATTGATGTTGCTATGACTTTGCCGTGCTTAATGCTTGTCACTAGGGCCCGAGTGCCATGATTTCAGATCTGAACCTATTATGTTTTCATGAATATATGTGAGTTCTTGATCCTATCTTGCAGTCAATAGTCACCTACTATGTGTCATGATCCGGCAACCCCGAAGTGACAACAATCGGGACCACTCCCGGTGATGACCGTAGTTTGAGGAGTTCATGTATTCACTAAGTGTTAATGCTTTGGTCCGGTACTCTATTAAAAGGAGGCCTTAATATCCCTTAGTTTCCAATAGGACCCCGCTGCCACGGGAGGGTAGGACAAAAGATGTCATGCAAGTTCTTTTCCATAAGCACGTATGACTATATTCGGAATACATGCCTACATTACATTGATGAACTGGAGCTAGTTCTATGTCACCCTATGTTATAACTATTACATGAGGAATCACATCCGTCATAATTATCCATCACTGATCCAATGCCTACGAGCTTTTCACATGTTGATCTTTGCTTAGTTTCCTTTCCGCTGCCACTGTTACAATTACTACAAAACTGCTACTGTTACTTTTGCCACCGTTACCGTTACTTCCATACTACTTTGCTACTAAATAATTTGCTGCAGATATTAAGTCTTTCAGGTGCGGTTGAATTGACAACTCAACTGCTAATACTTGAGAATATTCTTTGGCTCCCCTTGTGTCGAATCAATAAATTTGGGTTGAATACTCTACCCTCGAAAAATGTTGCGATCCCCTATACTTGTGGGTTATCATATTACACCATCAAACGGGTACCATTTCCATGCCTGAGGTCACACTCATGTTTTGTGTCAGAAAAGATCTTGCTTCCACCAGTATTAATGTGGACTTGTCCACACGTAGGTTATAGTTCTTTAGTTGGTCACGCTGATTTTGAGGGTCGCATGATACCCGTCTCGGTGGTTACACTTATGTAGTTTCAATACATTGGTCCCATTGAATATGTGGTAAATCTAACGATTCTCGACTCAATGGTTAATTTCATTTACCTTATACAGATCCCGTCTTGCCAGTTATTTACCGTATAAGTCCAAGAATGACGACACCTTATTTAGACCCATTCTAGGTGATCATTTACCTTACGCACTAGTCCCAAAGTGGTGGCATCTCATGGTTCCAACTCTTGGTGATATTTACTTATGTTGATCCAGGCTTTACGATAAAATTAGGTACTGAGTTTATGCCCATATCACTTGATATGGTTGGCTATACTCTTTGCTTCTCATGCCTTACTTTATTTGGATTTGAGGTTTCTGGTGATTTGATTTGTGATTTAGATTCAACCGGTATCTCATTGCTTGGTTTTATTTGTGTGCGCGCACATTCAATGTGCTCATCTGGCTTGTTAATTTTGGCCAAATCCCGAGGATGAAGCCTATGCTTGTGGGGATACCGTTGAGTTCGTCGGCTAGGATATGTCCCTGAAGTATCCCCACTGTGTTTGAATCCCGCTACTACTTATGCTTCCGCTTAGCTCTTCTATTTTGGTCGAGGCCGATTACATCTATATAATGTATATATCTTGATGCACTAAGTCTCCACCGAAGCTATTGGTTTGTAAACATAAAGACTCAAATCCGATTTTTTACTAGAGAACCTGAAACAAATTAAGGGAGAAGGAGAGCACATACTACTTGAACTCAACGTCAGTTGTCGGCCGGAGTGCCCCTATTATTTGCTAGCAAAACGACCAAGGGATAGAATCCCTGAGAGTAGTAGGGAGTGGGGATAGCAACGAGGCATATGCACGTCCCTTGCATGCACCCTCCTCCTTCTTAGCAACACCGGTTCATCATCGTCCAACACTATGGGCATCACTTGATTGCCTGTTGTTAGCATTGCCATGACCACTGCCACTGCATCCTCCTCCAGACCTAAGGGTTTTAGAGTACAAGCCCTGTAGGTGGACAGACGCGATCTATAAATCGGATCTCCCAACTCTGCCTCCAACATCATCCTGTAGATAATCTCGATCAAAATTACCCCTTCTCCGATCATCTGGATCCTCTCCTCCTTCATGGATGCCATAGCAATCCCAATTTATTCCTTGTAAAGCATCACCAAGTTCGAAAACCAACTACATATCTTGTGGAGCGTGGCTAACTTCTCCACATCATCGTATGCCACTTGCTCCAGCATCTACGTGAACACCCCATTGATGTCCATCATCGCCAGGGTGTTAGGGATTCGGGGGAGCTAGGGAGGAAGACAATGTTGATTTGGGAGGACATGAGGGGAAAATGCTTCGACCCTCCTCCTTCACAACCATGTAGACGAGGCTTGGCGCGTGATTGGATTATAGAGATTTTGAGGGATTTAAAAAGATTGGCCATGTGGCAGCAATGGAGAGCTCTAACCTATTTAGGAACCTATGCATAACCATACATGTTACATATTAGTGTACATAATTACCCTATTAAAGCATATTCCAAGTCCTGACACAATTGTGTTATAGACTTACAAGTTCGTGCACTACAAGTATACTAGGCTAACTTGACACCCCTATTGTAGGAAATATGCCCTAGAGGCAATAATAAAAGGATTATTATTATATTTCCTTGTTCATGATAATTGTCTGTTATTCATGCTTGAATTGTATTGTATGGAAACAGCGATACATGTGTGAATACATAGACCACAACGTGTCCCTGGTAAGCCTCTAGTTACTAGCTCGTTGATCAACAGATGGTCACGGTTTCCTGACCATGGACATAGGATGTCATTGATAACGGGATCACATCATTAGGAGAATGATGTGATGGACAAGACCCAATCCCGAGCCTAGGACGAGATCGTATAGTTCGTAATGCTTAAGCTTTTCTAGTGTCAAGTATTTATTCCTTAGACCATGAGGTTGTGCAACTCCCGGATACCGTAGGAATACTTTGGGTGTGCCAAACGTCACAACGTAACTGGGTGGCTATAAAGGTACGCAACGGGTATCTCCGAAAGTGTCTGTTGAGTTGGTACGAACCGAGACTGGGATATTGTCACTCCATATGACGGAGAGGTACCTCTGGGCCCTCTCGGTAAGACATCATCATAATGAGCTCAAAGTGACTAAGGAGTTAGTCACGGGATGATGGATTACGGAACGAGTAAAGAGACTTGCCATGACGAGATTGAACAAGGTATTGGGCATACCGACGATCGAATCTCGAGCAAGTACCGTACCGATAGACAAAGGGAATAACACACGGGATTGAGTGAATCCTTGACACAGTGGTTCATCCGATGAGATCATCGGGGAACACATGGGAACCAACATGGGTATCCAGATCCCGCTGTTGATTATTGACCGGAGAGTCGTCTCGGTCATGTCTGCGTGTCTCCCGAACCCGTAGGGTCTACACACTTAAGGTTCGGTGACGCTAGGGTTGTAGAGATACATGCACGTGGAAACCCGAATGTTGTTCGGAGTCCCGGATGAGATCCCAGACGTCACAAGGAGTTCCTAAATGGTCCGGAGGTAAAGAATGATATATAGGAAGTCCAGTTTCGGCCATCGGGTGAATTCCAGGGGTCACCGGGAGTGTCCCGGGACCACCGGAAGGGTCCCGGGGGTCCACCGGGTGGGGCCACCCATCCCGGAGGGCCCCGTAGGCCGCAAGGGGAAGGGGGCCAGCCCCTGGTGGGCTGGCGCACCCACATGGGATCCCCTCCATGCGCCTAGGGTTGAAACCCTAGGGGGAGGGGGCGCCCCCTATGCCTTTGGGGGCAAGTTTCCCCCCTCTGGCCGCCCCCCCCTAGGAGATTGCATCTCCTAGGGCCGGAGCCCCCCTGGCCCCTATATATAGTGGGGGGAGGAGAGGGCAGACGCACCCCCAAGCCTCTGGCGCCTCTCCCCCCTCCCGTCACACCTCCAACTCCTCTCGCAGGGCGCCGGCGAAGCCCTGCAGCTTTTCCTGTTGCATCCACCACCACGCCGTCGTGCTGCTGGATCTCCGTCAACCTCTCCTCCGCCCTTGCTGGATCAAGAAGGAGGAGACGTCGCTGTACCGTACGTGTGTTGAACGCGGAGGTGCCGTCCGTTCGGCGCTGGGATCATCGGTGACGAGGATCACAAGGAGTACGACTCCATCATCCACGTTCCTTCGAACGCTTCCGCACGCGATCCACAAAGGGTATGTAGATGCACTCCTTTATGCTCGTTGCTAGATGACTCCTTAGATTGATCTTGGTGAAGCGTAGGGAAATTTTGATTTCTGCTACGTTACCCAACAGTGGCATCTGAGCTAGGTCTTTGCGTAGCATCTTGCACGAGTAGAACACAAACAAGTTGTGGGCGTTGAGTTTGTTCAATTTTCTTGCCGTTACTAGTCTAATCTTGATTCGGTGGCATCGTGGGATGAAGCGGCCCGGACCGACCTTACACGTACGCTTACGTGAGACTGGTTCCACCGACTGACATGCACTAGTTGCATAAGGTGGCTGGCGGGTGTCTGTCTCTCCCACTTTAGTCGGATCGGATTCGATGAACAGGGTCCTTATGAAGGGTAAATAGAAATTGACAAATCATGTTGTGGTTTTGGCGTAGGTAAGAAATGTTCTTGCTAGAAAACCTATAGAAGCCACGTAAAACTTGCAACAACAATTAGAGGTCGTCTAACTTGTTCTTGCAGCATGTGCTATGTGATGTGGTATGGCCAAGAAGATGTGATGAATGATATATGTGATGTATGAGATTGATCATGTTCTTGTAATAGGAAATCACGACTTGCATGTCGATGAAAATGACAACCGGCAGGAGCCATAGGAGTTGTCTTAATTATTGTTTGACCTGCGTGTCACTGAATAACGCCATGTAATTACTTTACTTTATTGCTAAACGTTAGACATAGTAGTAGAAGTAATAGTTGGCGTGACGACTTCATGAAGACATGATGATGGAGATCATGGTGTCATGCCGGTGACAAAGATGATCATGGTGCCCCGAAGATGGAGATCGAAGGAGCAAGATGATATTGGCCATATCATGTCACCTTATTTGATTGCATGTGATGTTTATCATGTTTATGCATCTTGTTTACTTAGAACAATGGTAGTAAATAAGATGATCTCTCACTAAATTTTTTCAAGAATTGTGTTCCCCCTAACTGTGCACCGTTGCTAAGGATCGTTGTTCCGAAGCACCACGTGATGATCGGGTGTGATAGGCTCTAACGTTCACATACAACGGGTGTAAGCCAGATTTACACACGCAATACACTTAGGATTCACTTGACGAGCCTAGCATGTACAGACATGGCCTCGGAACACGGAAGACCGAAAGGTCGAACATGAGTCGTATAGAAGATACGATCAACATGAAGATGTTCACCGTTGATGACTAGTCCGTCTCACGTGATGATCGGACACGGGCTAGTCGATTCGGATCATGTATCACTTAGATGACTAGAGAGATGTCAATCTGAGTGGGAGTTCATTAAAATTTGATTAGATGAACTTAATTATCATGAACTTAGTCTAAATTCTTTACAATATGTCTTGTAGATCAAATGGCCCACGCTCATGTCACCCTCAACTTCAACGCGTTCCTAGAGAAATCCAAGCTGAAAGACGATGGTAGCAACTATACGGACTGGGTCCGTAACCTGAGGATCATCCTCATAGCTGACAAGAAAACTTATGTCCTAGAAGCACCGCTAGGTGACGCTCCCGCCCCGGCAAACCAAGATGTTATGAACGCTTGGCAGTCGCGTTGTGATGATTACTCCCTGGTTCAGTGTGGCATGCTCTACAGCTTAGAATCGGGGCTCCAAAAGCGTTTTGAGCACCACGGGGCATATGAGATGTTCCAAGAGCTGAAAATGGTTTTCCAGGCTCATGCCCGAGTTGAGAGATATGATGTCTCCAACGCATTCTACAACTGTAAGATGGAGGAAAACAGTTCTGTCAATGAGCACATACTCAAGATTTCTGGGTTGCACAACCGCTTGTCTCAGTTGGGAATGAATCTCCCAGACGAAGCGGTCGTTGACAGAATCCTCCAGTCGCTCCCACCTAGCTACAAGAGCTTCGTGTTGAACTTCAATATGTAAGGGATGGAGAAGTCCATTCCCGAGGTGTATTCAATGCTGAAATCAGCGGAGGTGGAGATCAAGAAAGAGCATCAAGTGTTGATGGTCAATAAAACCACTAAGTTCAAGAAGGGCAAGGGTAAGAAGAACTTCAAGAAGGACAGCAAGGGAGTTGCCGCGCCCGGTAAACCAGTTGCCGGGAAGAAGCCAAAGTATGGACCCAAGCCTGAGACTGAGTGCTTTTATTGCAAGGGAACGGGTCACTGGAAACGGAACTGCCCCAAATACTTAGCGGACAAGAAGGCCGGCAACGTCAAAGGTATATGTGATATACATGTTATTGATATGTACCTTACCAGCGCTTGTAGTAGCTCCTGGGTATTTGATACTGGTGCAGTTGCTCATATTTGTAACTCAAAGCAGGAGCTGCGGAATAAGCGGAGACTGACGAAGGACGAGGTGACGATGCGCGTCGGGAATGGTTCCAAGGTCGATGTGATCGCCGTCGGCACGCTGCCTCTACATCTACCCTCAGGATTAGTTTTAAACCTTAATAATTGTTATTTAGTGCCAGCTTTGAGCATGAACATTGTATCTGGATCTCGTTTGATGCGAGATGGCTACTCATTTAAATCTGAGAATAATGGTGGTTCTATTTATTTGAGAGATATGTTTTATGGTCATGCCCCGCTGGTCAATGGTTTATTTTTGATGAATCTCGATCGTGATGATACACATATTCATAGTGTGAATGCCAAAAGATGTAAAGTTGACAATGATAGTCCCACATACTTGTGGCATTGCCGCCTTGGTCATATTGGTGTCAAATGTATGAAGAAGCTTCATGCAGATGGACTTCTGGAGTCTCTTGATTATGAATCATTTGACACGTGCGAACCATGCCTCTTGGGCAAGATGACCAAGACTCCGTTCTCCGGAACAATGGAGCAAGCAACCAACTTATTGGAAATCATACATACCGATGTGTGCGGTCCAATGAGTGTTGAGGCTCGCGGAGGCTATCGTTATGTTCTCACCCTCACAGATGACTTGAGTAGATATGGGTATATCTACTTGATGAAGCACAAGTCTGAGACCTTTGAAAAGTTCAAGGAATTTCAGAATGAGGTTGAGAATCAACGTGACAGAAAAATAAAGTTCTTGTGATCGGATCGTGGGGGTGAATATTTAAGTCATGAATTTGGCACGCACCTTAGGAACCGTGGAATTGTTTCACAATTGACACCGCCCGGAACACCTCAGCGTAATGGTGTGTCCGAACGTCAAAATCGTACCCTGTTGGACATGGTGCGATCTATGATGTCTCTCGCCGACTTACCGCTATCTTTTTGGGGTTATGCTTTAGAGACTGCCGCATTCACTTTAAATAGGGCTCCATTGAAATCCGTTGAGACGACACCGTGTGAACTTTGGTTTGGCAAGAAACCTAAGCTGTCGTTTCTAAAAGTTTGGGGTTGCGATGCTTATGTCAAGAAACTTCAACCTGAAAAGCTCGAACCCAAATCGGAAAAATGCGTCTTCATAGGATACCCAAAGGAAACGATTGGGTACACCTTCTACCACAGATCCGAGGGCAAGGTCTTTGTTGCCAAGAATGGATCCTTTCTAGAGAAAGAGTTTCTCTCGAAAGAAGTGAGTGGGAGGAAAGTAGAACTTGATGAGGTGACAGTCACCCCTCCCGAACCGGAAAGTAGCACAGTGTAGGAAATTGTTCCTGAGGTGCCTGCACCGACAAGGGAAGAAGTTAATGATGATGATCATGAAGATACAGATCAAGTTACTACTGAACTTCGAAGGTCCACAAGGACACGTTCCGCACCAGAGTGGTACGGCAACCCTGTCATGGAAATCATGTTGTTAGACAACGGTGAACCTTCGAACTATGTAGAAGCGATGGCGGGCCCGGATTCCAATAAATGGCTTGGAGCCATGAAATCCGAGATAGAATCCATGTATGAAAACAAAGTATGGACTTTGGTGGACTTGCCCGATGATAGGCACGCCATAGAAAATAAATGGATATTTAAGAAGAAGACAAACACAGATGGTAATGTGACCATCTATAAGGCTCGGCTTGTCGCTAAGGGTTATCGACAAGTTCAAGGGATTGACTACGATGAGACTTTCTCTCCCGTAGCGATGCTGAAGTCCGTCTGAATCATGTTAGCAATTGCCGCATTCTATGATTATGAGATATGGCAAATGGACGTCAAAACGGCATTCCTTAATGGTTTCCTCAAGGAAGAGCTGTATATGATGCAGCCGGAAGGTTTTGTCGATCCAGAGAATGCTGACAAGGTATGCAAGCTCCAGCGCTCGATCTACGGGCTGGTGCAAGCATCTCGGAGTTGGAATATTCGCTTTAATGATGTGATCAAAGCGTTTGGCTTTATACAGACTTGGGGAGAAGCCTGTATCTACAAGAAAGTGAGTGGGAGCTCTGTAGCATTTCTCATATTATATGTGGATGACATATTGCTGATGGGAAATGATATAGAATTCTTGGAGAGCATAAAGGCCTACTTGAATAAGAGTTTTTCAATGAAGGACCTTGGAGAAGCTGCTTACATATTAGGCATCAAAATCTATAGAGATGGATCAAGACGCCTCATTGGTCTTTCACAAAGCACATACCTTGACAAGATATTGAAGAAGTTCAATATGGATCAGTCCAAGAAGGGGTTCTTGCCTGTTTTGCAAGGTATGAGATTGAGCAAGGCTCAGTCCCCGACCACGGCAGAAGATAGAGAAAAGATGAGTGTCATTCCCTATGCCTCGGCCATAGGTTCTATCATGTATGCCATGCTGTGTACCAGACCTGATGTGAACCTTGCCATAAGTTTGGTAGGGAGGTACCAAAGTGATCCCGGTATGGAACACTGGACAACGGTCAAGAACATCCTAAAGTACCTGAAGAGGACTAAGGATATGTTTCTCGTTTATGGAGGTGACGAAGAGCTCGTCGTAAAGGGTTATGTCGATGCTAGCTTCGACACAGATCTGGATGAATCTAAGTCACAAACCGGATACGTGTATATTTTGAATGGTGGAGCAGTCAGCTGGTGCAGTTGCAAGTAGAGCGTCGTGGCGCATTCTACATGTGAAGCGGAGTACATAGCTGCTTGCGAAGCAGCGCAAGAAGGAGTCTGGATGAAGGAGTTCATCACCGACCTAGGAGTCATTCCAAGCGCGTCAAGCCCGATGACTCTCTTCTGTGACAACACTGGAGCAATTGCCATTACCAAGGAGCCCAGGTTTCACAAGAAGACCAAGCACATCAAGCGCCGTTTCAACTCCATTCGGAATTATGTTCAAGATGGAGACATAGATATTTGTAAAGTGCATACGGATCTGAATGTCGCAGACCCGTTGACTAAACCTCCTCCACGGGCAAAACATGATCAACACCAGAACTCTATGGGTGTTCGATTCATCACAATGTAACTAGATTATTGACTCTAGTGCAAGTGGGAGACTATTGGAAATATGCCCTAGAGGCAATAATAAAAGGATTATTATTATATTTCCTTGTTCATGATAATTGTCTGTTATTCATGCTTGAATTGTATTGTACGGAAACAGCGATACATGTGTGAATACATAGACCACAACGTGTCCCTGGTAAGCCTCTAGTTACTAGCTCGTTGATCAACAGATGGTCACGGTTTCCTGACCATGGACATAGGATGTCATTGATAACGAGATCACATCATTAGGAGAATGATGTGATGGACAAGACCCAATCCCGAGCCTAGGACGAGATCGTATAGTTCGTAATGCTTAAGCTTTTCCAGTGTCAAGTATTTATTCCTTAGACCATGAGGTTGTGTAACTCTCGGATACCGTAGGAATACTTTGGGTGTGTCAAACGTCACAAGGTAACTGGGTGGCTATAAAGGTACGCAACGGGTATCTCCGAAAGTGTCTGTTGAGTTGGTACGAACCGAGATTGGGATATTGTCACTCCGTATGACGGAGAGGTACCTCTGGGCCCTCTCGGTAAGACATCATCATAATGAGCTCAAAGTGACTAAGGAGTTAGTCACGGGATGGTGGATTACGGAACGAGTAAAGAGACTTGCCATGTTGAGATTGAGCAAGGTATCAGGCATACCGACGATCGAATCTCGGGCAAGTACCGTACCGATAGACAAAGGGAATAACATACGGGATTGAGTGAATCCTTGACACAGTGGTTCATCCGATGAGATCATCGAGGAACACGTGCGAACCAACATGGGTATCCAGATCCCGCTGTTGATTATTGACCGGAGAGTCGTCTCGGTCATGTCTGCGTGTCTCCCGAACCCGTAGGGTCTACACACTTAAGGTTCGGTGACGCTAGGGTTGTAGAGATACATGCACGTGGAAACCCGAATGTTGTTCGGAGTCCCGGATGAGATCCCGGACGTCACGAGGAGTTCTGGAATGGTCCGGAGGTAAAGAATGATATATAGGAAGTCCAGTTTCGGCCATCGGGTGAATTCCAGGGGTCACCGGGAGTGTCCCGGGACCACCGGAAGGGTCCCGGGGGTCCATCGGGTGGGGCCACCCATCCCGGAGGGCCCCGTAGGCCGCAAGGGGAAGGGGGCCAGCCCCTGGTGGGCTGGCGCACCCACATGGGCCCCCTCCATGCGCCTAGGGTTGAAACCCTAGGGGGAGGGGGCGCCCCCTATGCCTTTGGGGGCAAGTTTCCCCCCTCTGGCCGCCGCCCCCCTAGGAGATTGCATCTCCAAGGGCCGGCGCCCCCCCTGGCCCCTATATATAGTGGGGGGGAGAGGGCAGCCGCACCCCCAAGCCTCTGGCGCCTCTCCCCCCTCCCGTCACACCTCCAACTCCTCTTGCAGGGCGCCGGCGAAGCCTTGCAGCTTTTCCTGTTGCATCCACCACCACGCCGTCGTGCTGCTGGATCTCCGTCAACCTCTCCTTCGCCCTTGCTGGATCAAGAAGGAGGAGACGTCGCTGTACCGTACGTGTGTTGAACGCGGAGGTGCCGTCCGTTCGGCGCTGGGATCATCGATGACGAGGATCACGAAGAGTACGACTCCATCATCCACGTTCCTTCGAACGCTTCCACACGCGATCTACAAAGGGTATGTAGATGCACTCATTTATGCTCGTTGCTAGATGACTCCTTAGATTGATCTTGGTGAAGCGTAGGAAATTTTTGAATTCTGCTACGTTACCCAACACCTATATGTCCACGAACGCGTTCAGACCATGTCCGAGCGTGTCCGATCCAAGCCATCATTTTTTCATGCATGCAACCATGCCCCCCCTCACTTTTCTCCATATATGCCCGGTCACATGCATATGGTTGGTGGGGATGGAGAGAAAAGAATAAATAAAGAAAATGAAAGGTGGTTTGAGATGGACCAAGTTTTACGTGGTGGACTGTGGAGACACCCCCATTCCTCCGTACATGGGCTGAGTATGAGGGGTGTTGACAACACAAACATACATGAAAAAATAGAGGGTCCGGTTGGTTAGGCTTTTTCACTCACTTTCTCTCTCTCCCCCCTCTACCCTCTATTATCCGTACATAGAGAGGAAGTGTGGGTCCAGTTTCTAGAAGGTCTAAATATGTAATTTTCTCGTGATCGTGGGAAGGATGTGCTCTCTTGTGGCATAATGTACTCATTATTTTGATTTAACGAGCCAGCTAGCTTCATGGACCTTCCCCCCCCACCACACCAACACACCTGCCAACCTCAGGCAACTCGAAGTGAGGTTGGGTGGCTGACACCTAGGACCCATTCCGTTGTGCCCCACCTGCCATAAAGACCCCACCAAATTCTACTGGTACAAAACAACACACAATGTTTCGCTTCGAGCCAACAAGTAGAGCACACTCCTCTGCCGTTGTCCTCATGTGCCCTCCCTCCTGGCCAAGGCTTTTCAACCGGACAAAAAGTAAGGAGGTGGGGGTCCAGTTTTTTGATGCTCTAAATATGTATTTTTTTTCTCGTGCTAATGGGAAGGATATGCTCTCATGTGGCATAGTATACTCACTAATTTTGATTTAACGAGCCATCTTCCAGGACCTACAGTTGTGTTCCCCCGTCACACCAATGTACCTGCCAACTTCGCGCAATCTGAATGTTGTCTACCGTCGCCCTCGTGCGCCCTCCCTCATGTCCGGGTTGTCCTACCAGACATATAGGGAGTAAGTATGGGTCCAACTTCCAGAAGCTCCAAATATGTGTTTTTCTCGTGCCTGTGGGAAGGAAGTGTTCTCATGTGGCATAATATACTCATTAATTTTGATTTAATGTGTCAACTTCCAGGGCCTTCCGTTCTTGCCACACCAACGCATCTACCAACTTCACACATCCCAAATGGATACTCAGTGACTGACACTCAGGACCTCATGTGTCGTGTCCCACCTGCCATCAACCAGTAGAGCACACTCGTTGGCCATTGTCCTCGTGTGCCATCCCTCCTGTTCGGGCAATCCGACCGGACATAGAGGGAGAAGGTGTGGGGCCAGTTTCTAAAAGCTATAAATATGTAATTTTTGTGTGCTCATGAGAAGGATATGCTCTTGAGTGGCATACTCATTAATTTTGATTTAACGAGTCAACTTTCGGGGCCTTCCGGGACTGCCACACCAATGCACATGCCAACTTCACGCAACCTAAACGTTGTCCATCATAGCCCTTATCGCCCTCCCTCATGTCTAGATGTCCAACCGGACATATAGGAAGGAAGGATGGGTCCAACTTCTAGAAGCTCTAAATATATGATTTCCTCGTGCTCGTGGGAAGGATATGCTCTAGTGTGGCATGGTATAATCATTACTTTTGTTTTAATGAGCCAACTTCCGGGACCTTTCGTTCCTGCCACACCAACACACCAGCCAACTCCACGCAGCCCGATGGACGCTAACTGGCTGACACCTAGGACCCGTTGTGTCGTGCCCCACCGGTCATCAACAGCCCACCGAATTCCACATGTGCAGAACAACACACAAAGTTTCGCTTCGAGCCAGCCAGTAGAGCACACTCGTCGACTGTTGTCCTCGTGCGCCACCCCTCATGTTTGGGTTGTTCGACCGGGCATAGAGGGAGGAGGTGTGGGGTGGGTTTCTGGAAGCTCTAAATATGTAATTTTCTCGTGCTCTGAGGAAGGATATGCTCTCGAGTGGCATACTCATTAATTTTGATTTAATGAGTCAACTTTCAGGACCTTCCCGAACCTTCCGTTACTGCCACACCAACGCACCTGTCAATTTCACACAACCCGAATGGACACTGAGTGGCTGACACCTAGGACCCAGTGTGCCGTGCCCCACCGGTCATCAACAGCTCATCGAATTCTATCGGTACAACAACACGTAGTGTTTCGCTTTGAGCCAGCTAGTAGAGCGCACTTGTCCACTGTTGTCCTTGTGCACCATCCCTCCCGTCCGGGTTGTTCGACCGGACATAGAGGGAGGAGGTGTGGGGCCGGTTTCTAGAAGCTCTAAATATGTAATTTTCTGGTGCTCTGGGGAAGGATATGCTCTTGAGTGACATACTCATTAATTCTGATTAACGAGTCAACTTTCAGGACCTTCCGGAACCTTCCGTTACTGCCACACCAACGCACCTGCAAACTTCACGCAGGCCGAGTTGACGCTGAGTGGCTGACACATAGGACCCGCTGTGCCGTGCCCCACCGGTCATCAACAGCCCACCAAATTCCACAGGTGCGGAACAACACGCAGCGTTTTGCTATGAGCCAGCCAGTAGAGCACACTCCGCCCTTTTTTAAGTCCTCCTGTTGACACACACACACCCTCGACGACCAGGAGAAAGAGAGAGAGAGGGGGGGAGGGAGAGCGGGACCCTGGAAGGCTGGAGGTGGGAGAGTGTCCGTCAGCCCTCCCTCGAGCCCCGGCGATTCCTCCTGCAGCCGCCAGAACTCGATCGTGAGCTCTTCTCCCTCCCTTTTCCTTTTTGCAGCAGGGTCATTATTTCCTATTTGGGGGAAGAAGAAAAAATCCCCGCCCATTTCTGTTATTGTTTCTCAGTCCGATACGTTGTCCGTGGTGCCGCCGTGTAGCTGAAAATCCTGCATGAATTAGGAGCTACGTTTAATCTGCCCCTTTGCCCCCGGGAGGAGTCAGACCTGTGCTGGATCTTGCGGCGCAAGTATGATTTGTGGTGTTCCTGGCGATGTAAATTTGGCCCGGAGAATTATGCCCTGCACCGCAATCCTGGGCGCGTGCTCGGCCGTGTGAATGGATGCTTGGTGTGTTGGGTAAATGGGTACTAGTATTCGGTAGTTATTTGATGGGTATACCTGGCCATCTGCCGGGCCGGGCCGGGCCTACCGAAACCCGAGGCAGAAAACCTAGGCCCGAGCCTGACCGGGCTGTCGGGCCTGATTTTTGGGCCCAAGCCGGGTCCAAAAGTGATAAAGCCCGCTGGGCCTTGGGCCACGGGCCGGACCCCTTCAGTAAATCGCGAAAACGTTGGGCCCCGGGCTTTTTCGTGTCGGGTCGGGTCGGGCTTTTTCGTGTCGGGCCAGGCTGCCCATTACGGGGAGGTTGACTGGTGAGCTGCTTTTGTAGTTCCCGTAAAAATCTTTCCCTAAAAATGGTATTTGGCGGCGGCACAGCGGGCTCCGGCTGCGGCGGACAGCGGATCGCGGTGGTCGCGATAGCGACAGTGGGAGGGTGGTGTGACAGCGATGGTCTGGCGTGACGGTGTTGCGGATTCCGGTTGCGGCGTGACAGTTTTATGGAATGTTTAGGGGAAAGGCCATCTCCCCCTAGATTGAGGGGGAGTTGGGCTGATTATACAGGGTCCCTTAAGGGCATGAACTATGGTGGCATATGGATATAGATGCCCCATGAGAAAAAGTAGTTTAAGGCTACTACTAGTGGGCCTCATCAACGAATAGAAAATAAAGACTTCAGTACACATGCATCTCTACTCTTCATTCCAAATTTTTCAGCTTTTTACACCGGACCACCCCATTTCTTCCAAGCACCCGCCTCCTGCAGAGGATCCTGCTTCCCCATTCGAACCTATTTCTTCGGACATCCGATCCTACATGGCATGCGGGGCAGCACCTTGGGGCTATGCATTGACCACGCCCTGAAAAACCGCTTTTACGGGAACTGTTGGAGCACGTTTTTTGGCCCAACTCCCCCTACACCAGATATTTTTACGGGAAAGAGGAACTGTTGGTGATGCTCGACGATTACCCGCTTAAGCATTGAGTTCCAGTTTGCTATCAATAAGTGCGCTCCCTTACCTGAAGCGTGAAATACCATGACACTTGCTAGCACCAGTGATTAGTTATTAGTTACTACCGCATTGACAAATCCCTGCAAATTTTATTGTTCATCCTGATTGCCTAATTTGGTGTGGTTCAGAGTACTGTATTTTAAGTGCTCCAGAGGTCGTTTTAATTGCTTTTGCAATTATTGCTGTTCCAGCCCAGAGACCGGAGTTGCATTTGCACACTGCTAGTATATTTAATCTCACATGATGTGCCAGTCGACTGTGTTCAACAGTACCGTTTCGGATTTTTATTTAGGTGTTCCTGATGAAATTCAACCTCTATCTATTTATTCGGCAACATTGAGAAATATACAGCTGTGCAAATATACATTTCCGGCCGGGGCTTTGATAATTTCTCCAAATTTACTATGCAGGGTGATATTGAAGTGAAGACATGTGAAACCTCCTACACCTTTTGTATGGTATTGACAAGAGGTACAAGTACAACCACCTGGGTGATCTTTTTGCGAAAATGGAAGGCAGCAACCTACCTACTGGAAACATGATGCAAGGAATTCCTTATAATAGTTTGAATGTGCACGGTAACTCCATGCAAATGCACGCTTCAAGCTCAGGTAAACAGCTATTCAACCAATCTCAGATGCTAGGGAGTTTCGCAATGCCTATCAACAGGGCTACAGCGCCTGATAACCCTGGATTTCAATTTGGAGAACATGAAAAGGATCAGCACCACCACCACCACCAGCAGCACAGTCATTACTCTAAGAACTCCATCAGTGATGAGGAGGAGCATGATATGACCGAGGATGTTACTGATACCCAGAATGACAAAGGCAAGAAGGGTTCAGCATGGCATCGGATGAAGTGGACAGGTTCCATGGTTAAACTTTTGATTACCGCAGCATCCTACACGGGGGAGGATCCTGGGGTGGATCAAGGCGGAAGGAGGAACATTGCAATAGTGCAGAAGAAGGGCAAATGGAAAGCAATATCAAAGGTCATGGGCGAAAGAGGCTGCAGTGTGTCACCACAGCAGTGTGAGGATAAGTTCAATGATCTCAACAAGAGATATAAAAGGCTTACAGATATCCTTGGTCGTGGTACTGCTTGCAATGTTGTGGAAAATCCAGCACTTCTTGATAGCATGCATCATCTTTCTGACAAGATGAAAGAAGATGCAAGGAAGATATTGAACTCTAAGCACTTATTCTATGAGCAGATGTGTTCCTATCATAACAACAACCGTGTCAATTTACCTGAAGATCTCGCACTTCAGCACTCACTACAGGTTGCTCTTAGATGTAAAGAGGAGCATGATCTGAGGAGGGATGCAAGTGCAGATCCTGAAGAGGATGAGCAGAGTGCAGATTCTGATTACGAGGAGCATGACAAAGAGCATGAAACAGTTCGTACCAACTTGAGGGATTCTTCCATGAATAAAAGAATGTGTCATGCGGTGGATCATGGTGATGTGGGTTTTGTCACCTCAAGCTTGAACGGTGTTAGTGGGAGGTTCAATCCGCATGACATCACATTGGATATCAACAATACTTTTCCAGGTGGAGCCAACTTGTCTTCTGTGAGGAAGGACTTGACTTCACAACAAGTAGAGCTTCAGAAACATCGTTTGCAGACCCGAGAACAAAAACTGGAAGTGGCAAAACAACGTCTCAAGTGGGAGAGATTTAGGATGAAGAAGGACAGGGAAATTGAAAGGGCGACATTGGAGAATGAACAAATGATGCTTCAGCAAAAGCGTTTGGAACTTCAGCTAAGATACCAGGAGCTAGAGCTTGAGCTAAATGGCAATGCAAATCATGCATGATAGTTGTTTGATCAGAGTTTTGGTTTGCAATATGGTAAGCATGAAAGTTCTTGATATTCATCACTTTCGAATAGCTTCTGCTTGGTGCTATTGGCACTGTTTCATACTGATATAATCTGCACTTCCTATTTATGTTTCAAAGCACTGCCAGTATTTCACATTTTGTGGAGTATTACATGCACTGATATCATGTTTTAGTTCATGTGATATTCGTGATGCTTGAGGTATCTTTGAGGATGTTCATTAAGGGTGTTTGATAAATAATAAAATTGTCAGTTAGATCATCAACCTGTGAATGATTTGAAGTAACAATATTCAAATGATTGCTGTCATCACATGGCGTTCCTAGCTGATACATAGTTGGTGATTTTTTTAAAGAAAATAGAAGCTTTCATTACCCCTGGCCTCGGCATCAAAGACGCATGTAGCCCAAACCTTATTACAACATTTATTCAAACACATAGCCAAATCAATGAAGTGTACTGACATGCCACACTGAGAATTTAATCACTAAGAAGCCTAGTAGGAGCACACGGTCGCCTATAGTGATAGTGCCCGGATTCAGTGTTCTTGTGCTTTGTGGTGTCAGTTTGCCACTTACATAGGGTTTCACTATCCAAATATTGTGGTTCAGCTTCTGTATGAAATGGATGACTTTTCTTACTTTTGTCTGCAGTGGTTAGCTTCACACGGTTAGTAAGCGTATAAACTGTCTGGGCTGCCATTGTTTGTTCTATTGCAAACCACATGGTTTTGATTTATTAGGGTGTAAAGAATATCATTATTACATAGAGCTTACTCTAAGTTTATTTTTGAACACATGGCACTCTTAAGTCCCAACCATAATACTTGAATTGGTCTGTTACTTATTGCCTGGGCTATGAAGAGATGCCACAGAACTACACAGGCAATGTTCTCGCATAACCAGTCTACTTTTTTGTATCAAATGATAGACCGGCTGTCTTTTTTTTTCCGTTTTTTAACGGGGGAGATAGACCGGCTGTCTAATCGTGGTTAACCACTAAACAGAATACCTTTTTGATATGGCAGTCTAAATGTTAAATTTGAAGTGCTGTCTACTTTCCTTTAGGGCTTTCAGCAAATGGAGTTTGTTATATTTTGTCTGATATCGCTTCTTCTGATTGTTTCAGGTCGAAGGTGGTTTGTGACAAGAGCATGGTTGTCCAAGAAGGAACCCTCAAGACCGATTCGATGCACTAGACCTGGTTTAGTGATCTTCTGATTGCCCGTCGTCGTTGTAACATCCTTTGTACTCCTGGGCCTAGTCTGTTCTGTGAACCTGAAATGATTTTCTTTTTCTTTTTCTTGGAAGTCTTTTCTTCTATCTAGACAATGGGTGAACTTGTGTTGACTATAGATTAGTGCTAGAAGTCAGGTCAGAAGGGCATCCTACCCTGCGTTGGTTGCCGTCGCAACTCTGTGCACATTGTTTGCCTTATATGCAATTCGAGGTTATATTTGAACCAGTTGATTTTGTGGTGTTAGTCGCAGCATTGTTTGGTGTTCGGCTCAAGCGTGTTCGCATGTCTCTGAGCTTTGTTTCGGAATGACAATATCCAGCCACCGTTTGCTGCTCGAGATGGCATTTGCGAACGAAGCGGGTGGCATTTTTAGTGTTAATGGGGGTGGTATTTTAGTGTTAGGGTATGCCAGTTTGTTTATTTTGGGACAAATTTCTTCAGAAACTGCCACCCGTGCGATCTAAATCATGTGGCCGTGGGGGCGTTCGTTGGGGACTGGTTTTTGGCGAACATTCGTAGGATATCTTTCTTCTTGTTTTGTTGCTTTAAAGTCGGAGCTGATGTACCGTTGTCCGAGTGGCAATAGTGGGTGATGGGCGTCCGGCTTGGGACGGGATCCTCCACGGGTGCAATCCTTAGGCCAGCTCCGGCTTGGGAAGGGATCTTCCACGGGTGCAATCCTTAGACCAACTTCAGCGTACGGCTCTAAACGGACGTTTGTTTTGCTCGGATTTTATCCGTTTGGATAGGGCAATGAGGTCATTTTCGGGCCTTTTCTGGGATGCGGTGGCCGTGCGCTTAACACGCGGACACATTCATTGACCCATCCTGTCCGTCACGGCCATATATTGTCAAATAGAAATAGTTTTTAAAACCAAATCAAAATTGTCTCGAATAAAATAGTTTTACAACCAAATCGGAATTGTCTCGAATAAAATAGTTTTACAATCAAATCGAAATTGTCTTGAAAATGAACCAATACATCTATTGGTTGCCAAGGTGATTCCACATGTGCTCAACCAAGTCGTTTTGAATATCCAAATGAGCATGCCAATCACGCAGTTCACGATGGAATTGGGTAAACTGTTCAAACGTGGCCAGTTCTTTGGTGCAGGGGCTCAATATTTTCACCTTGAAAATTAAATCCTTGGTCGAAGATGTTGTTATCACACTCGTCCTCGACGATCATGTTGTGCATGATGCCATGATCACACAACCAGTCATCATCTCCCAAATCCTCCCTTCATCCCATGACAGTGCAGGGTGTCGAACGATACCCCATCGGGATTGAAGCACGCCAAAAGCACGCTCCACATCCTTTCTATCACTCTCTTGCATTTGGGCAAATCTTTGTCTCTTGTCACCTTGGGGTTTCGAGATTGTCTTCATAAAAGTTGACCACCGAGGATATATACCATCAGTTAGGTAGTATCCCTTGTTGTATTGGTGGCCATTGATCTCAAAGTTGACTGGTGGGGAGTGGCCTTTTGCAAGCCTTGCGAAGACTGGAAAATGCTGCAGCACGTTGACATCATTGTGAGAACCTGCCATGCCGAAAAAAGAATGCCATGTCCAAAGATCTTGCGAAGCCACCGCTTCTAATATGACAGTGCACGCTTTAACATGCCCCTTGTACTGGCCTTGCCAAGCAAATGGACAGTTCTTCCACTCTCAGTGCATACAATCTATACTGCCAAGCATGCCTGGAAAGCTCCTATCGGCGTTGATCGTCAATAGACATTCTGTATCAGCTGTAGTTGGCTCCCTCAAGTACTCAGGGCCGAACACTTCCACCACGGCCTTGCAGAAGTTGTATAGTGACAGCAGACATGTGGACTCACTCATGCGCACGTACTCATCCACCAGATCGTCTGGAATTCAATATGCAAGCATGTGAATGGCCGCGATGCATTTCTGATAAGAGGAGAATCCAAGCTGGCCAAGGGCATCCATTTGCACTCGAGTATGGGTCATGAGCAACCACTCCCTCTCGGATACGATTGAACACATGCCTTGCCATACGAAAACGGCGACGGAATTTATCGGGTTTGAAGAGCGGGGTGTTCACAAAGTAATCGACATAGAGCAGGGCATGGCCTCTCTCTCTGTTGCGGTTCGGGTTGGGAGCACGGCCAAGGACCGATCCCCTGTACCGAGGAAGCTGCTGTTGAATGTGGTCGTGAATGACCAGTGCAGCCACCACAAGATCTTCGTCATCCGCTGTCCATACCTTTGTGGGCAAAGTGTCAAGCACCTTGCGGTCATGGTGGCTTAGAGGCCGCGATGATCACCTCGATGCAACATGGGTGGTTGGCGGCCGGCTAATGGCCGCTCTCGAGCACCCAACGGAAGTTGCGGTGGTCCATAGCCGTCGGCGGGGGACGTATCCCCTCTGGCACCGGTTATGATGGCGACGGCCAAAAATCCTATGAAAGCGCGGGCGTGGTGGCGGCCATGTCGAGACGTGGTTTGGTATGGACGGTCGGGCGGGTGAGAGAGGAGGCGGCCGAAGAATAGTGTCGACGTCGGCGCTGGGGTGCACGGGGGGTGAGCGGGTGGAGGGATTGGAGGCGAATGGAGTGCTAGTGCCCCTGACAGGCGGGCCACGAGAGGACAAGGGCCTGCGTCCAACCCGTCCGCGCGATATCCATTTCACCTCAAACGTGGCGCAAGTTTGGGCTGGGAATGTGTAAAAAATGAACGAAAACCGGACATTTGTCCGTTTGGGGCCGCCCGTTGAGCCGCGCTATTCGTCTGTTCTACCCCAAACATACCAGGACATACGGGATGGGTCGCGTGCTGGAGTTGACCTTACATATTTCTTCTTCCTTTCTCGTCTATGAAATCAAAGCCGCCTCACCACGAATGCATGTGGTCGGTAGTTTGACATAGGTTGGTGTGATCTTCGAGATGTTTTGGCCATAACCTGGTAGATGGTTAAATGCGGCTAAGACGAAGTCGCTTGCTTGGAGAGATGACAACGACTCTTGCGTACAATCTCGATGGTGGTTTTCCTTTTGATTGTGTGCGTGGAGTGCTTGTGGGTTGCTAGGTTGTGTGCATGGAGTGCTCGGCGTGGCCCTGTGAGTTTGGAGCATTTTGAAAATTCTTTTTTTATCCATCGAGCTTTAGGGCTCGTTTGATATAGGAGGATCGAGAGGGTTTCGAGAGGATTAACCCTGCGGGGCCTAGAAACCTCGACAAACTTTGGCGGCCCACTTGTTTCACGGGGTTTGCATAGCCCAACCCCGTCGACCCCCTTCGATCCCCTCCTATCCACGCATCTTTCAAGCCTCGAGGGAACCCGCGGGGAACGACACGGTCGAGACGCATCGAGATAGAGCGCCGCGCCGCCGCCGGATCTTCATCGTCACACCACCGTCGGATCTTCGACATCCTCCTCCATCGTTCTTCCCGAGGTGAATTATCCCCTGTCCTCCACTTCTCCATCCCCTCCCCTGCAAACCCTAGGGCCATGGCTGGGGACACGCCTTCTTCATCCTTCCATGGAGTGAAAACTTGTCCATCTCCATGCGTGTCCAGCTCCACCTGCTGATTACTGTCACCCCACTTCGTGGATCTGCCTATCTAGAGATATATGTAGCGCTAGATGGAAAATCGTTGGATGGATGGATATATCGTTTGATGGAAAATCGTTGTCAGGGTCAGGGAAAGTTGGAAGCCACCCAATCGGTGCTCCCTGTCACTTCAATTCGAATCATACCAGCTTGTTTTGTGAATCCTTCTCACCATTGCCTCTTACCTAAATATATTCGAACTAATTAACTACTCTAAATCAAGGCCTTGTCTCCATTGCAAACTCTTCCATTAGCCAATTCTTTTTTGTTTGAGGAACAAGCTCTGAATATATGCACTGTCGCTTGTATTTTGTTATTCTAATTTTTAGAACCTAATTCTCACGTATAATATTTTCTTGTCAAGGTGGTTTACTATTATTAATCATCTGGAGGCTGCAACAAAGAATGGGTTGCATTTTGCATTTCCAGTAGTATCGCAGCAAATAGAGCATCATGTTTATCTCTTGATTTTGAGTGCCTTCTTTTGCATGCATACAAAAAAAACAACCTAATAGTATGCCATGTCGAATACATACAATAAATCATTCAGTGGGTTGATTTGTTAGTAATATCTTGTTGTTTCCTGATGCTTTACCGTTGCCTCATTTTGTTTACTGGTTTTAGTTTCTGTTACATGGGAGAACCAATTCCCTGTAACTCAAATATAAATGGCTAGTTTTTGTACCTATTAAGTTGATACGTTAATTCCGTTTTCTGTTCTCACATAAATCTATGTAATTGACCTTGCTAACTTGTAGTAACGATGCCTTTCAAACTGATCTGGAATATAGTAACAATTTGGTGCAACTTTTGGGAAACCTTGCTTCTGAACCTATTCTACTCGGACCTGACTAAAAGGAATGTTTCTCAGTTTCATCTATCCTCTTTTTTTTCAGAAATGTTCAGTTATCATAGCATTTTTATTTCAGACCTTGTATAAAAGCTTGAGATGATGTTGTGTTATGGTTCAGTCTTTCTTCGGTTATTCCTTTCGGTATATCACTATTCACTTTTGGTTCAGTCTATTTAAAATGCATATCAGTTTAGCTGCCAATGTCTAGCCAGTGATAAGTAAGCTCCCGTATACTATATTCGGTTAGTAAGATGGCAAGTACAACTAAAATGAAGCACTCTGAAGTGTGGCAGCCATGCATTAGATGTCTACATGAAAGTACATCTGTCCATGCTACATGGATATTCATTCGTCTACCGTTTGTCTCCGTCCATCTTTATTCACTTTTTCAGGCAGTTACTTCTTATATTTTCACATGTGTTTGTGCTCTAGACTTACAAAATTAGCGCTGAAGCAAGCTATCTGAGATGATTATTAGTTTGGCACCTGATCATGTTACAAAATTAGTGGGCCACCTAATCATGTTACAAAATTAGTGTGGCACCTCATCATGTTAATCATTATTCAAGTTGCTTTCTAGTTATAGCTACTTAGATGTACCGATTATAGCTACTGAGCTTTTATTTAAGCTTTGTTTCCCCTTGTTTTATGCAAACGAAGTGGAGTTCTCAACTTTGATATGTTCTTAATTTTGACAGAGATCTGCCGCGTGGAATCTTGTCAGAGTGAACAAATTACTGTCGTCGTGAGATTTTATAGTTTGTAGCAAGTTTTATCTTTGTTGTAAAATTATGTGGTGGTTGTGATGAATTGTTATTGCTTCAAAAGATCATGATGTTATGATAAATTATGATTGCTGGGATTTCGGATTTGAAGTCATGTTATTTTGATAAATTATGTTGTTGATGTGATGAGATATTAATTTCAAGTCATGCAAAATTATGTTGCCGATGGGAAAAACTGCTGCTAAATCATTCCCCTGTAGTAACTTTGTCTCATATTTTTTGGTGACCTTTACAATTCTATAGCAAAGATACAAGGGGAGTTAGTTACATTGTAAAGATTGAATTTTTAAATGTACTACGCCATGTAATGTCAATATAAAAAACCCTGCCTACCAAACATAAATTTTAGACAAAGAGGATTGTGGATGGAGGGGTTTTGTGGATTCAAATGGTTTTGAGGGGATTGGGTGGAAGGAAGGGATTCACCCAATCCTCTAAAATCCTCCTCTCCCACACCTCTGAAATCCACTCCTACCAAACAAAGCCTTAAGGGCAACTCCAACGCGGAAACACCTTTCATCCGTTCGCATCCTTTTGGTTCAGCGTGGGTAGAAACAACAACCCAACATAGCGACATATTTGGCCATTCTATCTGTTTTGTGTCCGTGGGACACAAATCCGCCCCCAATTTGGATAGGGTTTGCATCCACGCGGACAATAGATGGATGTGTCACGCATTCGTTCGGTGTCCGTCCTGGGCCCACGTGTTAGTCACACAACAAGCATAAGCTGGTCCTTTTAAAATGGCATGCGTGCAAGGACGCCCATCCGCGCCCACTCCCTGACCCTCCCCCAGCCCTATAATCAAACCCTAGGTACCGTCCACCTCGCTGGCGCAAATGTCGTGGAAGTGAATGACCGAGATGCACGACCATGAGGCTGGCTCCTCCTCAAGGCGGTCACGTGGCACCCTTCACCGTGACGGTGCTGGGGGCTGCAACACTCGTGTGCAACCGCAGGTACGTGCCCATTGCGATTGGGAGAAGGTCGTCCCCGTGCGCCTACCGTACGACTGGCATTTGAACCCAGAAAGGGTTCCAGTCTCTGGTTGCGCGAGGGGGGTGGAGAACCGTCGCCGTCCCCATCTACTTCCCGACGACCTCCGCCACTACCCGGCATTCGTATGGGTACCAACAGCACTGGACTCATTGGTACCAGCGGCACTGGACTGTGGAAGTATCGCCTAAGCGGTACTACCATGGGCCAGGTACTACGGCCTGGTGCTTCACAATTGCCCAAGCAATAACAGTTGGACCCCCATGTTGCGGGAAGGGTACGTGGGTGCATGTGAGTTTTTGTACTTGTTGATCCACCCAAAACTTTCCAAATCGGACCCCTTCTTGATAGTACGAAGTTCCTATGACTCAAGTCAACCGAAAAGAAACGTCGGAAAACCATTTTTGCTCTTACTTTCACTGAATGGAATAAAACCATCTTGTGCCATATATAAGAGTATCAGAAATGTTTAATGCAGAAATGTTTAATGCACACGGTTAGTCCGCAAATAGAATTGCCATCAATCACCAAACCCATTATAGAGAAATATGCCTTAACGCGCGGGCCATCACTAGGGAAAAAACCATCATGGAAACCTAGTCTCCTCATCATTCTTTTCAGAAAAATCCATTCCACATGATCATATGCCTTGTGCATGTCAAGCTTGACTGCACAATGCCCAACTTTTTAGATATTTTATTTTTAATGCTATGCATACTTTCGTAGGCAATGAGCATGTTATTTGTTATCAACCAACCTGGCAAAAAGGCACTCTGTACTTGGGAGATCACCCCATCAAATATAACCTCTAGTCTTAAAGCTATCATTTTAGAAATGACCTTGTATAAGACATTGCATAAGCTAATAGGTCTATATTGGGAAATACGTTTAGGAGTTTCAACCTTGGGTATGAGAACTATAACCGTGTCATTCCAACCTTTCGGGATTTTCTAATTATGCATTGCATCAAGAACTTCACTTGTAAGTGTATCTCCAATAATATGCCAACACTTTTTCTAAACAAAATTGCATGCAATCCATCCATGTTTGGTGCCTTTATGTTACCAATAGAAAACATATCCTGTTCACATCCTCTGACGTATATGGTTTAAGTACTTCATCATTCATATTGCTTGACACTCTTGGGATGACCTTCTCAAAGAAAGCAAACAAGATCAGGCTCATCAATCTCGGTTGAAAATAGCCCCGCGAAATAGTCGGATATCAGTGGGTTCAAATATGACGAAGCCTCATGCCAATTGACTTAAGCAACCTTCAACAAAATCATATTTCTCTTGCGGCGGGCGTCGGTACTAAAACCGGCATACCTCGGGGTAGGGGTCCCACTACAAAAAAATACACTTCCGTGATGATACGTGTTTGTCACAGTAGGTCACGTTTTCTATCATGCATGTACATCCATGACGATTTTATGACAGTATCAAGATAGTCATACATGTGCTGTCGTAGGAGTGTTCCATGACATTGCTAAAATTATCATCACGGAAGTGTCCACTTCCATGACGATAAATCGCGCGTCACAGAAGTGCTTTCGTCAAGGGTGACCGACACGTGGCATCCACCGTAACGGAACATCGTTAAGCTATTGGGTCCGGTTTTGGATCCAATAACCCGTTAACAGCCCCGACCAATGGGGATTTTCCACGTGTAAAATTCTGATTGGCTGACGGAAACATGTGTCAGCTCCGCGTTGGCACATGTGTCACTCATCCAATGGGCGAGATGCGCCTATGATATGTTGACACGTGGACTGGCCCAAAAGTGGCCCATAAAGTTTAAATGGGCCGGCCCAACTAAAGGCCCGCAAGATTTTGCAGACCATAATGGGCCGGCCCAACTAAAGGCCCACAAGATTTTGCGAACCATAATGGGCCAACCCAGCTAAAAGCCCACAAGATTTTGCGGGTCATAATGGGCCGACCCAGGTAAAGGCCCACAAGATTTTTGCGGGCCATAATGGGCCGGCCCAGGTGAAGGCCCAATTTTTTTTTTGTACCATAAGGGGCCGACCCAGCTAAAGGCCCATGAGATTTTGCCGACATTAATGGGCCGGCCCAGCTGTAGGCCCACAAGATTTTGAGGACCCTACTAGGCTGGCCCATTAACTGGCTGCCATATTTTGGGCCAAATGCCGGCCCATATTTGATCCGGTCCATTAATGGTCTGCCATGTTCCGGGCCTAATAATGGCCCATATGAGACCCGGCCCATTAAAAGCCTACCATGTTCTGGGCCAAATTACGGCCCAGATCAGGTCCGGCTCTTTAAGAGGCTTTGGGCTAAATTATGGCTCATATCATATTCGGCCCGTCAACTAGACGCTATGCTTTTGGGCCCACTTGCTAAAGACCCATTTAGTAATTTGGCCTGATATTAGTTTCGGCCTATTAAGGGTACGTTTAACATTTCGGCCCTATATTAATATCGGCCTGTTAAAAGCTCGTCATATAGTTGGGCCTAACTACGACCCGGTTTGCATCCGGCCTGCTCGCAGCCGATAATCTGATTGGGCCAAACAAGGACCGAGACAATTTTGGCCTGTTATAAGCCCGTGATTTGATTGGCGCATTCATGGGTCGGGGTCTATTTTGGCCTGCTGCCGGCCTGTGAGCTGTTCGGCACGATTCAGGCCCAACATACTTTTCAGCCTCCTGAAGGCCCATTGAGTTTTCTTGGGAAAATAGGGCCGGCGGTTTACTCGGCCTATTAAAGGCCCAAATCTACTAGTGGGCCAGTTTACATTGAGGCATGTTAACGGACCAAGATGACGGGGCCCATGATGCGGATCATACATGGTGATTTGCATGACGGCCTGATTATGTACCGTAATTTTACGGTTTGGCCGGTTTACTGCGAAGACATGATATATATACAGTAAAATAACTGCAGCATCGTGAAAAAGAAAAAAACCTAGACTATACAATAAAGAAATTACGTCATATTACATCCACTAGGCATCAAAGCCACTATGATAATGAAGCACAAGCAGACAACAGATTACATACACTAGGCATCAAAGATCGCCACCAGTGCAACTAAACATGCCGACAAAATAATATACAAAACCGACATCACTTCAATAGAGTTCAAGAAAGGTTAGCCCTGCTCGGGAGCTGCAGCGCAAGCAGCTGAGCAAGCTGGTGAGACTGCACTTGTATGACACTTATATCCACCTCACTCTGAAAGATAAACAAGCAGACAGATGATAGGTTTTGCACATATAAGTATCAGTGCTGACAATTCATCACATTTCTTACTGACGAATAAAGTGACATAGTTTAAAATAGCATTAACACAATATGGTATTGTTCAGGTCAAGACATGTCAGGAAATGACATTGTGAAGGAGTTGGCAGCTTCACGACACCACTGGATTACAGATCAAGAACTCATAAGTATCAATGGTTAGTGTGCTGTCAATTTATCCCATTTCAGATTGGCAAAGTAAGATCACTTGCTCTGTATAGTTTAATTTACATGGTATGAAGACGGAACTTGGTTGTACAACTGAAAACTTAAATTGAGAAGGACAAACTCTTGTTTATGAACTTGTCAGACCCAAGATGCGATTCTATCCCGATCACGTGACACACTCGTGATTGGGGCACAACCGCATTTTGGGCGCTTAGCAAGATGGATATCATTACATCGCACCATTACATAAATACATGGGGATACAACAATTCATACAAGTCACATGAATACAACAACATCAATACAAGACACCCGACTATGGATGCAAACATGAAAAGCACAACGACATCCATCCTGCTATCCCAGGCCGCCGACCAGGAACCTAACCCAAGACTAGCGGGGAAGAAGAAGAAAGAACTCTAACACAAAGAACATCGCTCTCATGTCAAGTCATCGGAAACTTGCACATGCAACTGCTGTTGAAGAATCTGTGAGCCACGAGGACTCAGCAATCCCATAACCATGGGTATCAAGACTAGCAAAGCTTAATGGGTATGGAGAGGTTAAGTGGTGAGGTTGCAGCAGCGGCTAAGCATATGTATGGTGGCTAACTTACGAGTACAAGAATAAGATGAGCTACGCAAGCGGTCGCAAACTAGTAATGATCGCTAAAGATCCTGAACTACCTACGAGTCAAACATAACCCCACCGCGTTCTCTTCTCAAAGTGAAAAGAGATGGTCACGGTTACTCACGCGGTTCGTGTGTTTTATTACGGATCCTCTGTCAAGTTTTCTACAATCAAACATTAACGAATTCCAATCTGCCACATAACCGCGGGCACGGCTTTCGAAAGATCCTAACCCTGCAGGGGTGTCCCAACTTAGCCCATCACAAGCTCTCATGATCAGCAGAAGTAAAAGTGTTACCCCTTATCTTAGGGACAATCCGATCAGACTCAGAATCCCGGTGCACAAGACATTTCGACAATGGTAAAACAAGTCCAGCAAGACCTCCCGGCGTGCCGACACCCTGATAATAGCCGCGCGTATCTCATCTTAGGCCACGTCCGGATGGGAAAGCCTACGGGAAAATACCAGATACCTCGGGTTTCCCTAAGGCGGCCCCGCAGTCCCCCCATGTGGGACCAACACCATCAGCACTGGCCCCCCTGTTATGTAGAAAGAATCCTCGGGGACGTGACCCCCTATGCAATTTAATTAATTAATTAAGTTTTTATTATGAGGCAAATTAAAAACCAATGTTGGGCCTTGCTGGAGGAGTTTTATTCAAAGATGAACTTTCAAGGGGTCCCCATATACCCAACCGTGTTAGGAACGCAAAATCAAGGAACATAACGCCGGTTTATCGGCTCCTAAGGTGGCATGTGTGGAACAAAACACCAAGCAAAAGGCCAAGCCTTCCACCCATTGCCAAGTATATAGGTGTGTTAATAATAATAATAGATATTGTGATATTCCAACAAGCCAAGCTCCCAACATGGAGCAATCTTCATCTTCACCTGCAACTAACAACGCTATAAGAGGGGCTGAGCAAGCGGGTAACATAGCCAAACAATGGTTTGCTGGGAAGGTGTGAAAGGTTAGAGGTTTCATGGCAACAAGGAGAGGCTGACAATAGATAGGTAACGTGATATATAACGATAGCATCGAGACAACTAGCATGGCAATGATAGTAAAGGTTTCCAAGGTGATGGTCATCTTGCCTGAGATCCCGCAAGGAAGAAGAACGACTCCATGTAGAAGACGAAGAAGAAGCCTCGAAGACGAACCAAGTGTAGTCGAACGAATCCTCACGATCGCAACGGAATAAGAACTAGCGAGAAGAAGCACACCACATGGTAAACACACCACTCAAGAACTTGACAAGATGCTCAACCAAGTATGATGCAAGACAAGTCTATATGATGCAAAACATGGCAAGGGATGAAGCACACAAGAACAACACAACCAAACAAGGTTAAATGAGGCCGAAAAGAACATATAGCAATTCCCGTAAGTCCTCATATGCTCATTTCGAAATTGGTCCAGATCTGAACAAACCTTAAGTTCAAGTTGTTAAACAGCAAGTTAACATGCACCATGATGATCTACTCGAAATTCTAGTCAAGTTACATATAGAGTTCATTTTATTCGGAGCTACGGCCTAGAAGTTATGAGCAAAACAAGACAAACATGGCAAAGATGCAAGATGCATCCAAACAACAAGCAAACACACTCTAAGCATGTAAACAACATGATATTATGCATCTACATGCAAAAACACACAAGTTTCATATAGAGCACGCTCAAAACGGAGCAACGGTTCAACACATACACATGAAACAAGATATAACAACTAGCTGTCCAAAACAGCAACATGGCACTTAGTTGGCATCAAAACAACATGATACAAGAACATTTCATGGCAACAAAAGGCATGGCAAGCATGTACATGTCCAGCACTACAAGCATGACCAATGAGTTACTACAAAACACCACTAGAACATGCTCAAAACATCATGGCAATATTGCAAAAGATAACAGTTTCACACACTTAGTGAAAATAAACTAGACATGGCAGCAACAACGACAAGTAGGCATGTTTGCAAACTTGTGCAACTCATCTCAAAGCATATCATGGCATGTGTATATAACCAACAACAAGAAGACATGTTTATGAAGCTACTCGTGGCAAGAATATGGTCATAGGATGCATAGATCACTAGTAATTCACATGGCAAAACTGAACTTGCTGATAACAGGCTGACAGAAACATTTTATAGCAACTTGAGAGCATGAAAACAACAAGCTATAGCGGGCCATATATGCAAACAAGGGCATGGATGGATAGAGCATAACATGGACAACAAGACATGATCATTGGACATCCCAAAACATACATAGATTTGAGTGGGGCATCCAGCAAACATGGCATCATGTTATAACAGTTTCAGACTTAGCAGTTTTCAACAAGTCATAGAAAATAACAACAGCGAGTAGACCACTTTGCAAGCTTGTTGCAAACACCACAAGGCATATCATGAAAAGTGGATTGCACCACATCAAAGATGGCATGATTGTGCTTCTAAAACATATTGACATGTAGCTCAAACAAAAATCACACATAAAGATACAAAAATGACAAATCAACATCTCATAACAAGTTTCAGCACTTAACAGCCACATGCACTTTTGCAACAAAGATAAACATGGCAACATGACACCTAACATGAATGCTACAGCAACCATCATGTAGAGCACTTCACAATGAACATTTCGACATATCATACACTCCATTTGGACCAACATGCACAAAGTTATCATCACTCGAGCATGCACACTTAACAACAGTTTTCAGCAGTTTAAAACATTTAGCACTCTTGCAACGATGATTAGGGCATCAAGATGAACTCAAACAAGCATGCCACAGTACAACAATATGAAGAGCATCATGAGACGAACATTTTGATATATCATACTTGCAAAACGGAGCACCGAGCACAAAGTTATCACTATGCAAACATGCACACATATTTACAAGATGCCAGGGACTTAGACGAAAAAACAACCTCTCCGGGTGGACGTGTCCGTGCCCGGCCAGACTCGTCCGGCGGCTGGGGCCCACATGGCAGTGGCACACGGGCGAGGAGGAGGTCGGACATGTCCGGACCCGGCCGGACATGTCCGGCTGGCACGGGAGGGCGGCGGCCATGGCGGGGCGGTGGCGCACCGGCCAGGGCGGGGATCGGCACTGGAGGAGCGTGGAGAGGCGAATCCGGTCGGGGCCGACCAGATCCGGCGGCTCCTCACCGGATCCGGGCCGGAGGAGGGAGCCAGCGAGGCGAGCTAGGCGGTGGCAGCGGAGCTCCTGCGGGAGCCGAACGGGATCGGCAAGGAGGTGAGACCGGCGAGGGGCGGGAGCCAGAGGCTCGGGCAGAGGCGATCACGAGGGCGGCAGGGTTAGGCGCCAGGCGCGGGGCGACGCAGGCTCGGCGGCGGAGGTTGCCGGCATCGAGCCCTCGGGGCAGAGCAGCGAGCTGGAGGGAGCCGGCAGGAGCGAGCGAACGGGCTCGGCCGGGAGCGCGCGTCAGCGGTGTCCGGGCCGCGCCCGGGCCTGGGCGGCCCACGGTGGCTGGCGCGGGGAGGAGGCCAGCTGGCAGGCGCGAGTTGTCTGGGAGGGGGCCTGCGGCGGCGGCTGGCCACTTAGGCACCGACAAGTGGCAACGGCGAGGTGGCGGCGCCAGATGGTTCTGGCAGCGACAAGTGGAGGCGGCTGGGTGGCCTGGCACGGAGTTAGAGGCGAGGGAGGCGGCTGGGAGGTAGGGGAAGGAGTAGGTTGCCCAAAATGGACTAGGGATGTCCATATATAGCAAAGGTATCTAGGGTTGGGGGCTGGGGGGTGTTTTGCTGCGATTCGGAGCCTCGGATCTCGATCCTACGGCTCCGGTCGGATGAAGGGGTAGGTTGGGCCTAGGTGGAATTAATGGGCTGTGCAAAGAGGTCTCGGGCTACGAGGAGAGAAGGGATAAGAGGCCCGCGGGGTTTTCGGAGACCGAAAACGTCCAATGAATTAACCGACGACTAGTGCCGCTGTAGTTTAACGGTTGGGCGAAAACTTCCGACGACTAGTGCCGTTATAGTTTAACGGTTGGGCGAAAACGTCCGACGACTAGTGCCGTTATAGTTTAACGGTTGGGCGAAAACGTCGGACGTCCAATTCCTGCGAATTAACCAGATACCGAAAACGTCCGATGAATTAACGAGCTCCGAATGCGATGAAATTTGACAGGCGGTCTGTCTACACTATAATAAGATCGCACGCCAAGTTTCATCCCATTACGAGAACATTTTCCGGCCACTCATAAAATAAATATTCGGAGGTGCCGCGGGCGCGGGCGAGTGTGTCTGGGCTCAGAACGGATAACGGAAAGGACGGGCGGATTCGGACGGATGCAAGTTTTAAAAACATGATGATGCAATGCACATGATGACAAGGCAAAGTGCAACACGCAAGCAGATGACATGGCAACGACGACGAATAAGAGGATGACACCTGGCGCATCGGTCTCGGGGTGTCACAGAACTGGAGTACATAATAAACTTTAAACATGCAATTTGATGCAACCACCAAAAATAAATAGCTGTTGCAGTCATGCCTAACCAAATATACACAACAAAGTTTGAAGGCTTGAGAAGGACAAACTTACATTATTGGTGAAGGCAGGCTCTATAAAGCCCTTGTCCATTCTGATGGGGGAGGGGGCAATTCAAGAAGTTTACCACAGAATCTTCTTCATAAGCATTGCCTTTATTCTACATTTTGTTAAGAGTAAATATAGATGTGACAATATAAGAAAAAAATGGAGAATATTTAAGATAAGATGAAGAGTGATGCTACATAACCAAGTAGCTATAAATGTAAGTACACTGATACAGGCAAAAGGTACAACCAAGAGCAATGCAGAGCTAAACTTCTTCAGTACCATCGGTGTTATCCAACCTTATGGTAAGAGTAAATATAGATCTTATGTGTAGAAAATGGAGGGCACATGAAAGTAAGCTGCAGAGTGATGGTACATGAACAACTACCTGTCAATATATGTACGCTGAGAAAGGACAGCAGGTACTTACAAGAACAATGCAGAGCTAAAAAAAATCATTGGCATTGGATGTATTCTACACTAATGTAACCATTCATACAGATCAGATAATTTAGAGGGAACAATTGATAAGCAAGCTATCATGCATACTGCTATCACATAATGAACCAGGTATGTATGCAAATATAGTGATACAGGACAACATGTACTAACAAGAGCAAAGCAGCGGGCAGCATATTTGCGATATCCTGTCCTTCTTTTCAAACCGGAATTCTTTTTCGAGCAGATTTCCTGCAAAAAAGATCCGTAAGGCACATGCGGAAAAGTAGAAGTTCAAATTGTCATGCGATATCATAGACAGTACCTCATCCTCGGAACGAGACCAGTGCATAACAAGGTTTTTCCATTCAATGTCTTCTAAATTTAGCACATGAGACTTCACCAGAAGTTCATTTATAGACTTGCCATCAAAGTGTGATTTCCTCAGGTAACACCAATACTGCTGCAATGCTTCCTTGAAAAGCGCAAGCAAGCTTTGCTCGTCATGACTATCGAGATTGACCCTCGCCTACTTACAACAATGTAATGTAAATCATTGATGTGTTCAATCAGCAGAAAATAGGAAAATAATCACCATGAATAATAGCACTTACACGTAAGTCGGACATGAAGATGTGAAAATGGTGTTTGTCTTCACTATAATCTTCCAATGATGGGAATATATGCACGTGGTCCCTAAAAACATTGAAAGCATTGTCTTTTAAACTGGGAATAACTAGAATGGGGTTCCAATCTGCAGGAATTAGTTGTCTCTGCAGTTGGGATAGGTCTTCAGCCGGTGGACTTGGTGTACTTTTTGCTGGAGTGGGATTTTTATGTGGTACGGCTGATGCTATGGCAACTGAAATCAGCATACCTTTTGCTGGAGTGCAGGTCCTGTGTGGTGGGGCTAGTGGTGTGGCCAGTGAAGTATGGGTACAGTCTGTTGGAGTCGGTCCTACGTTTTGTGTCACTGGTTGTACAACCAATATAAGTGGGGTGCTGTCTGATTTCTCCGGCACAACCACATTTTTCAAGGACTTTGCTGGTGCTCCTTCAGGTTCGGCAATCACCCACTTCCTTTTTGATGTCTGATGCACAAGGACAACATTTGAGTGGAAAAACATGGTATGATGACAAATGTAATATGTATTGATAATGGATGGGCATGGCGTCTCGACATATATGATGAGTAAACTAAGCAAATGGCGGTGCAACAAAGTAGAAGAAATGCAAGACAACATATGCAAGATACGCGCAATCAATAAAACCTTGCCTAATTAGAGCAAGCATCTTGATGGGTGAACATGATAGGCCATCTTCCTTTGACTTCTCGAGGTTAGAATAGTCATTAAGATCATATTGTGAACAAGAATCTATAGGTGGGGAGCGTATGAGTTTCATTGCATCCAGAATGGCACTCAATGCCTTGGTGCCAATTTTGTAAGTCATTGCAGTGTTCCACAATATTCTTCCGATGCGCGGATTCTAATATTCATTGTAATTACGTATAATATCTAAGAACCATGAAAACATAAATAGTTGTGATATTATCTTTGTAATGCAGAGGATATTCTAATATAGGGGCGCCCATGTAAACACTTGTATGCTATCACTGGATTCTGATGAGAGAGCTCATGTGTGCTGTAATATGGTGCGTGCATTTATATAATCTGGCACAAGTACACAAAAAAATAGGCTCCAGATGTAAGGATAGTTGGCAAATGATAGGTTCAAAATATACTGTATAGAGAGTTTATTGCCAAACCATGATAACAAGAGCACACAGCAACTAGGCAGATCATAGTGTACATAAAAGGGGTACACCATAACCACGATCCATAAATCGGGAAAGTGGAACTGGCTTGAAAATACGGTGTTGTATTAGCACTAGTAATTAAAAGCCTATCGATCAAGTACATGCCAGCTCTATCAGCTGTAGATTGCAGATGTCCCTGCTCCCGTACTAAATACAGAATAACAAAAGAGGAACATGTTAAAGAACAGAAGAGGAAGCATATTCTTGAGGTTCCGCTTACTTGCATACAATGTTCGTTGCCCACTCACGATGAATCACAGCGCCCAAAGAAATGCAATTCCATGCTGTCTCTCTATATGTGGCAATTTTGAACAAGAGTCATTAGGATCATATTCTGAACAAGAGTCAACAGGTGGGGAGCGTATGAGTTTCATTGCGTCCAGAATGGCACTCAATGCCTTGGTGCCAATTTTGTAAGTGATTGCAGTGTTTAGCTTCAAGAGTGGACTGCTGCTAGTGCGACACAAAGCAGCTACACAGATCATAGTGTAGATATAACGGGAAAACCATAAGCATCAGAGTAAAATCAACAAAGTGGAACTTGCTGGAATATATGTGCTAGTATTGCTGGTACGGCTAGAAAGGCTTCGGATACCAGCTCTCTTCAACTGAAGGTGCGATACTGTTAATATCAGTGTAACTCTCAAAGGCGACACAGCTCCTTGCATTTCCTTGCTATTCTTATAGGATTCAAGTGGGCAGCCCACTACAAATCCTATTCCCATCTTTACAAAATCCTACGAATCAAAGAGGCCCGAAGAGTTCAAAGTGTCCATACCAACCGACCGTATAGACCTCTACACTGCAAATGTCCTTGTTCATCTTCACTACAAGGAACATACTGTACTACTATCATACTCCCTCCGTTCCAAAATATAAGTCTTGGTAGAGATTTCCACTATGGATCACATACAGATGTATCCAGATACATTTTAGAGTGTAGATTCACTCATTTTGGTCCATATGTAGTCCATGGTGGAATCTATACAAAGACTTGTATTTAGGAACGGAGAGAGTACTTATTAAAGAAGAACGAAAGAGGAACATGCTAAAGAAGAGCAAGCAAATTTTGGATAATAAAATATTCATTGCGCAGTGCCCACACATGATGAACCAAAGCGCATTAAGAAAGCAACTCCCTGCTGTCTCTCTATATGTGGTGCACGTGCTTTTTCGAAAGTAAAGTAGGAACATTAGCTGACCAATTAAATGTTATATGTTTTAGTAATATCAACATCATATCATATTCGTACTTGAGCAACAAGTTTGGAATTATGAGTGGCACGTTGTTTAGCTTGATGGATTCAGGAGCAGTGCTAAGCAGGTACGATGATGGTACTGAATATAAAGGCATGTCCGCGTGCAAGTCGCATGACTTTTGTCATTTGGGTTAGTCGACCATTTCAGGCGGTTGGATGAAGATCCTACGTCTCCTAACCCTTCTTCTTCCCCATCTCTGATTCTTCCCATACAGAACACCGCACGGGCCGTCGGCCGGACCACCGGTCCCCACCGCCTGTGTTCCTCCGCCACCCCCACCCCCCACCCCGCCCGCACCCGCGTCGAGTTTTCTTCGTTCGGCGAGGCCCCACCACCACCCCCCACAACCAAAGTCCCCACCCGAGCCCCTTCGTTTGCACCGGCAAACTCCGGCGAGCTCTAAAAAATCGACTGACCCAATTTTGAAATTTAGTCTACTGTGATTTAACTAGTGTGGAATATAAAAGGGGAAAACCATAAGCATTGGGAGTATAGTGTTGAGCATGCCATGGCGGATCTTAAGGTGCAAACCGGACAAAGGCAACTTCGCAACCAATGTTTGCTCTCAACTAGCAAGTAAGTGATGGAAAAGAAATCAGAGTAAAGCAGTGGCGATCTATTTTCTTGCTGCGATAAATAAGTTGAGCAGATACGAAATAGTACCACCTTTGGTGCGGCGCCGTGTATGCATCTGCTGAGAATTTGACGGTGCTGCGGTTGTGATGGCTGTCGGCGGCATGGAAGCGGATCTAGGAGGGTAGACGGTGGCGGCGGAGCATGATGGACGAGACGGTCGTAGGAGCGGTGCCGACAAGGTGGACGACGACGGGGATGAAGCGAGAGGACGGGATGCAAGGATCCCGGTCCGAAGCCGTGGATGAGAGAGGCCGATCTCTCGTAATGGACGGTGGCGTTGGTGTATCAGCTCTGGCATGGTGGAGGAGGACGGCGGTGGATGGGGTGGCGGACGGAGGAGGCTGGGGTGGAGAGGGTGTTTTGGCGTCCATGGAGTACGAATGGGGAAATGAAGGTGGAGAGGAAGGGGGAACCATGTCTGCAGGGCACGCTTGTCTCAAATGCGAGGAAATTTACAAACTTAGCCCCTGTTTCAAATTTCCTACATTACAGCAATATTAGTCGGTTGGGGATAGGACGGTAATCTCGCATACACCAAATATTTGCCGACGAGAGTTTGTTTTTGGCGCCCACCGTGTATGAATCAGGGAGGGAGTCGATTTCGACTGAGGACACACTGTGTTTTGGCGCCCACCGTGTATAAATCCGGGTGAGAGGCGGTTATGTCACGTTTGAGTGAAATTACAAACCTACCCCTATGTAAACCTAGAGAAATCGAGAAGATAGGCTTTGCGTGGCAGGGATAGGCACTAGTAATTTCCATCTCGCAGATTTTGGTTTCGGGCGGTTACTGTGACTTTTCCCGCTTCGTTCAAATTTTGTAGAGTGCACGTTTACCGTGCCAACTCAATTCGAAGCCCATTTGTATTCTATTTTTTCGGGCGGGATCCATTTTCGATTGGAATAAAATTCTATATAAATCATTTTTTAATATATAGTTTCAAAAGCACAACAAAGAATTCTGCTCCTTTATATGTATAATATGATTTATAAATACAATTATCTCAAAATCATAATGTTGAAATCAAAAAATTAAACCAAATTATGTTCTACTAAAATTAAACCAAATTATGCCCGTGAATTCATATAGTATGCATGTTTGATAGATCAATTTTGGTTCGAGTATCGATTACATGTATCATCATCTCGAATTCAAATATTTGAATCCCTTTTATCTTTACTCCTTTCATTCCCATCTCTCTCGCATGCATGCTCCTTCATGTAGCTATCACTCTCTTTTCTCCAGCTCACCCGCGCGCTCACTTCATGTGTCTCCTATCCTCGTAAACATGGTCTCTCAACGTCTCCCTTGAGAAGTGTCACACTCTCCCTATCATTATACATTACACGGTTTTCATTATCTCTCACATCTCTACCATTCTCTCGTATCACTAGGTACCTAAGCTTTCTTTTTCACCGCCACACAGACAGACTCCACTCGTCTTTCACTTTGTCTTTCTCTCTATAGGATTCTCTCACACACCCTACATGTCTCTAGATATGAATCATACCACTAAAATTACTCTCTCTCTCTTTCTCTCTCCTATAGACACAACATTTGTTGCGGTCTCCTTTTCGTCTCCATCCCCGGCTGACATTATTGATTTGTTTACCGATCAGACAAACTCCCTCCTCTCTCTCTCTCTCTCTCTCTCTCTCTCTCACACACACACAACTCATGCTTCCACTCCCCTTCACGACTACCGTCTCTCTCTCACACACAAAACTCTCGCTTTCGCACCCCCGACTCGTATTTCTCTCACAAACATTTATCGACTAGCCTCTAGATAGGTTTATACACCCGCACACCCGTGCTTCCACTATCGCATACATGTCTCTCTCTCCCGCTCCTTGTATCTATGTAGATGTTTCTTCCCTTCTTGAGACACGCCCTCTCGATCGTGCACACACACACTATCGCCTCATTTTAAGCAAATACCTCTTGCACACACACTCTTTGTGTCTTTGTCACACATGCACTCCCTCCTCCTCCTCTCTCCCTCTCTCTCTCACACACATGGGCTTTTTGCAACAACTAGCAAGATGCCCATGCGTTGCACAGAGCATCAAGATCCATTTGTATGAGTAGTTTATCTTGTGGGAGAAAAGGATGAACAAGGGAAGGCCTTATTTGCAAGTGTGGAGAGGGGTGTAGGTATCTTTTTGCAAAATTGCCATAGTTTCCTTCTTATCCGTCAGATATAGATCGGACGGCCTATATTGCAGGATGGCAGGCACACGATCATCACCGACTATGCTTTTTATAAGAATAGGGATAAAAACAGAGTTGGTGATGATGGTGGGCCTGCCATCCTGCAATATAGGCCGTCCGATTTATATCTGACGGTTAGGAACGAAACTATGGCAATTTACCCGCACTCCTCTCCACATTTGCAGATAAGGTCTTCCCTTGTTCATCCTTTTCTCCCACAAGATCTTGATGTTCCGTGCAACGCACGGGCATCTTGCTAGTAAGAGTAGAAATTAGACATATACCACTTCTCGAAGCTTGAAACCAACAACATTCCTCCCTTATCTCATCAAAACAGCCAAAGCAATATATTTTGAGTGAAGCATAACAATTTTTAGTGATATACGTATTTCAAAACTAGACTATTTTTTCTATCAAATCGGTGAATATGTATTAATCTACTCACATCGTGTGGCAACGCATTGGCACATTCCTAATCTCTACTACTATAGTACATAATTTTTTGAATTCAGGTTATCTATCCGCCAAGACTGGGGAGCAATTAGTGGCCATTTGATTTGTTCCACACAGTACCCAACTCAAGTGATCTAACGACTCACGTTTCTTGGATTCGCTCTGTACGGCCACCCGCCAAAGTGACTCCAGGAACTTTCTTGAACCCTCACGATGCCAAATGCCCACACACGTGCTGGTGCAAAAGTCTGCTATTTACCATCTTCTGTGGCTCTGAACTTTAATGCTTAACAACTGGAGGCCTGTAACATCTGACAAACAACAACGACTCACTAAACAACTAATGTTTCACAAATCAAAGTACTTAATGTTTGTAAGATTATCCCCCCACCTCTGGGAACTTCTAATACATCAATTTGATAACCCTTTCTCAAAATGCAACAAATTGAACAATAAAGTTTGTTACATGTTCAATACAATCTAAACAACCATGGGCAGAATAAGCCACCTTTTTTCAGAAAAAAATGAGTGAGTAAGAAATACGTGCATAGCACGTGCCTTCCACTAGTAGTTATTAGTATAATTTTTTGGACACCTGACAAATGGTGGAGTACATATACGAAGAGAAGAGGCGCACGCACGTAGTCGGTCTCTCGCTGTCTCGCACACACGAGTGTTGCGTAAAGGCAACATTAACAAATAAACCCTAAAACCCTAGGTGCACGATTGCTGCATTCGCGGGTACCGGGTACGTGGTGGAGCGCACCTTTGTAGGAATAGTCAGCTCGCGTGATAATTTGATCTGTAGGAGTTGATGGTCGGGACCATAGGTGAACGACTTGGAGGCGGTGGCTCGCCAGTTGCCACAGATCGAGTAGCCACGTTTAAAATATCATTTTTTAGCGGGGTTAAGAGTTCCGATTTTCAATGGCGCGTTATAAGTACTAAGTAGTTTTTAGAACGATTGGCATGGAGCAAAAATGGAATTCATAGTACTACGTACCTCCTTGGCGTATGGTTGTATGGGTTTATGTTGCGAGATGTTGAACCTGGTAGTTCTAGGGCAAATACTATGTTTAGATTTAGATGTTGGTTTTCAGTAATGAAAGTCGGAAGGGGGAAACCCTTCTTTGATTAGAAAGAAAACTACTACCTCCGTTCTGGCTTACTAGTCCCCATCCTATTTTGGGTCAAAGTTTGTCCACGAATTTTACTTGTAAAATGTGAATGGAAAATGAGATTTTGTTATACGCAAACAAAAAAGGACTGGAGGGAGTGATTTCTCTGACACGGACGCGACCTCTCATAGCGCAGGCATTGAACCGGCGCGCCGGCCAAGAGGGCCCCACTCGCTGCAGGCCCTGCTGAACACGCCTCCTCGCCACATGCAACCGGCTTCAGACTGCCCCGCCTGACTTCATTGAATCCACGCGTGTGCCGGCAACACGTCCTTCCGCGAGCCGGCCGGCATTTTCGAACACAAAAAATGACCAAAATATACTTAATTATGCATGGTCTTGACTTGTTGTGCTCGCACTGGTAGCAGGAACTAGAGGTTTTTTCTTTATTCATAACTCTCCTCAATTTTTTTTGGCTTTGAAGTGAATCATGATTGTGGACATTATGTATGAATGTGGAGATATCTGTGAACATGAGTTTGCTGTGGAAGTCGAACTTGGAATGTCGGGCTTGCGCGTGAACTATACCATGTCCAATGCTTCGTCTGTTATTGTTTGGAAAGTAATTGCTCTTATTACATGACCCGAAAAAATATATTTTGTGCCACATCAGTAGATGCACGGACATCACAACAGGCATGCTGACTGGATAAACATTTGAACCTAGCTACTATGAAGGAAATTTTGTATTGACAACAGTTTTAGATAGAAGGAGACGCCTAGCCTGCTCTGCCTCTGCTAGCTTATTTCTGGCTTCTTCCATCTCTTCTTTGGCATGGGTGAAGAGAGCATCTGATTGCTCTTTAAGCTTCTTTAGGAACTCAGCTACATTCTCAAGGGCTGCTGCACGCTTTCTTTCAGCCTTTACTAGAGCCACGAGGACACGAACATCTGACGACTCCACCTGGCTTGTGTGTAATCCATCATCATATGGGAATTTGCACCTTGTGTCTAATCCAGCATCATTAGGGAACTGGCACCTTGTGTGTAATCCAACCTCATTCTGGAAACATGATCTCGAGGTTGACCATACTTCCCTCCTCGCAGGAACTGCATCCTGACATGAAGTTACTACTTTTTTAGATAATTACTCAGAGCAACCCAGATCCATTTAGTAGAAGCCAGATAAACAGAACTGGGAGAAGTGAATTCAAAAGAAAAAAAAATATAAAAACAGACTACCAAGTGAGAACATCCACTTCCTCCATCAAGCTAAAAACGAAAGCATTAGGACGATTAAGACTCTTCTTATGACATATCGAAGAACACGAGGCTTAAGAGAAACATAAACTACAACATATACACATTGAAGAACACGAGGCTAAACGAAAGTAATTGAAAGGGTGTTACTTACCAAAGCTCGTTTTACAGGTTCGGTGCAGCTCCTCTTTAACTTGCCACGCTCATTGAAGATGTCCCCAATATCTCGTGTTTGGTCTTCATTGCTCCTCTGCATGTTCGCACTCGTGGTTTTAAAATCTCAACATGGCAAGAAAAATATACTACTAGTAATACTCGCGCATCTTGTGGGCAACATTAAAGCACTCTTCTGCCATGTTAGAGCATCTCCAACAGAATCACAACGCGCGGCGCTTTAAAAAAGTGTTTACAGTCCTGAGATCGAGAAGTAGAGATAGAGATTAGAGGATAGTTCTCATCATAGATAGATAAACAATAGATTATTCAACTACTCCTCATCGTCCGACTCGTCCTCGGTGATGTCCTCCTCCGACGTCTAGCTGTAGGCCTGAAGATACCGTTCGTCGTCGGATTTCCAGGGCGACGCTGCTCCTAGCCTCATGTTGAATTGAGCGTCCGCTTTTCGCCTACGCTTGTCCTCGCGATAGGCGGCTCGCTCCGCCCTCCTCTTATCCCTCTTCACCCTCCTTTGCTCGTAGAACTCGCCCTCATTGATAATGTCCTATGGGAAGCATTGGCACCACAGCGCCATGGCTTCCTCGTCCATCCCGGCAATGCCGAGACGGTGCAAAAGCCTCCGATGGTCACGACGATCCTCGTCGGTGATAAGCCGCGACAGAGGCGCGAGCTCCTGTGCCCGCTCCTGCATCGGCATGTTGGGGGAAGTTCAATGTTCTATGAGGCCACCGGAGGCGCCACGCCGCCGCGTCGTACGCGCGGGCGGCCTCGTTGGCGGTGTCGAAATTGCTGAGGCCGAGGCACATCCCGCTGAACCGGATCTCGGCGGAGAAGCCGCCAGAGGGGCGCGCACGGGCGCCGTGGTATCCCCAAGTTTCCCGGCGACGCGGCGGCATGGTGGCACGATGGCGACGAGGCGAGAAAGAGCGGGGAGAGAGCAGTGGCGAGGCACAGAGCAGGGAGAGAGCGGTGTCAAGGCACAGAGCGGTGGGAGGGCGTTGGATTTTATAAAGTGCGCCGGACGCCGCGCGACAAAACCAGCGCACGCCAGGCCGCTTTTTCCCGCGCGTGCGCAATCTTTTCCCGACGTCTCTGCTATCTCTACTCTCTTCTCTACTGCTATGTTTATTTTATAATTAATATTTATCTCTACTTCTCTACTCTCTATTTTTTCTCTACTTTTTCCCTAATTCTTCTAAAAAATAGAGTTGGTGATGATGGTGTTCCTGCCATCCTACAATATAGGCTATCCGATTTATATCCGACGGATAGGAAGGAAACTGTGGCAGTTTTGCAAAAAGATACCCACACCCCTCTCTGCATTTGCAAATAAGGTATTCCCTCGTTCATCCATTTCTCCCACAAGATAAACTACTCATACAAATGCATCTTGATGCGTGCAACACATGGGCATCTTGCTACTTCTAAAAAACTACCCATCATTTGCCACACTACCGGTTGCAGATGAAATACCTACCCAAGCACAGCCCGATATAGGAGCGATGTACAATTACAAGCTGATATTCTGTTGGACAATGGAGGCTATAACCAATTACTTTTACGGGAACAATAGCACCCAGGAAATTTGAAGGGTAGGTATGAACAAAATTGGAACTGCACATGTACTGCTAAGTGATTCAATACACACATTACGAATCGATGAGGAGAACGATGGTTGTAGCGGCCTCTGTGAGTCATGGTCGACAACGGGAGTCAGTTCATTGTCCACGACGGTGGTGCTTCTGCGCTTAGCGTCAGCTTCCGAGAAGCAGATCCGAGACCGTGGAAGACGGTGCCGGGGATGAGGCTCCGTGTACGACAACGACAGTGGACCGGCTCCAGTGCAGCGTAGGTCATCGATGAGGCAGATGCGCTGCGGTGGACGAGTGCGCCGATCTAGAAGGGGAGGAGCACGAAGGCTGATGTGCCGTGAAGAAGTCTATTTTGCGGTGGGGATAGAAAATGGGGAGTATTCAGGTGTACTACTCTGGGTGCCGGGGTGGGGTTGGCTGGGTAGGGTGAACCCGAAGTTACGAAAACAGCCCCCTACCAACCGTCATCCGTCGGCTTGTTCCGAAGGCTATGATGGTAACTTCCCACTGCTCGAATCAGGGTCACGGGAGATTTTCCCGCCGACCTCAAAATTTTGTGACACTGAACTCCCCGTGTGGCGTGTTGGGTGATTCGGCTAAGCAACTAGCAATTAGTACTAGTAAACTCTGCATATTAGGTTTGATCGAAGTCAAACTTCCTAAAGTTTGACCAAGTTTATAGAAAAATATAAACATTTACCATAACAGATATGTATGATGTGAAAGTACATTCAATAATGAATCTAATGGTATTTATTTGTTATTGTATATGTTAATATTTTGTTTTATAAACTTTCTGAGAGTTTACAAAACTTGACTTTGACCAATGCTAATACGCAGACAAAAATAAAAACGGAGGGTGTACACATTTGTTTTCCTAGTATGTAGTGAATTAATCATTTGTTGAAATTGTGAAATAAATATATTAGGCTACTGACTTCGAATGTAATGGTCTATACAATTCAATAGTTACAATCATTGTCAAATTCCATGATGTATACGAGGTCTATAGTACTTCACAACATGCTCAAACTCGCATAATCCCAGTCAAATGACAATCAAAATGCATTTCATAGTTAACACCTTGTAGGATGCAACAAAACCAACAATAACTCTACATCAGCCATTATAAAAGCAACATTTTGAACATATCCCAATGTGTGAATGAAACGTGTAGAGAGAGCTTGCACAAGATGGAGCAGATAGGGCGGGAAAGATTGTTTGTATGGGGACGAGAGAGTAGGAGACAAACCTAACGAAACAAAGAGAGGGAGATAGCTAGAGAGAGAAAGAGAGAGGAAGAAGTTAGGTATGTGAGAAAGATGGAGACATGTAATATACGTGAGATGCGTGTGCATCCGGATTTTGTACACATGGAAGGAGAAGAGACAACATGTTTGATGATAGAGCTGGAAAAACATGGACGAGAGGGGAAGGGTCTCGTGGGTGGAGGGATTGATAAATTTGTGCGGGGGAGAGAGGGATTGGTAATTTTGTGCAAGAGAGAGAGGGTGGGAGGAGGAGTCAGTCAGGCGTCGTCACATTATCCTGCTTCCAAAGGGCCCCGCATTCTCTAGCACAGTGTGGTCGTCGTCTTCGATCTCCTCGATGCCCTCTTTGAAGATTGAGGTGTTGTGCATGCTGGGGTGCAGAGAAGCACAAGCGAGAGTGGTTGCCATATAACCTTGGATGGGGATGAATTGTGTGCTCAGGGGAGGGGGCGTGTGTGTGTTGTGTGCAGTGTGTGTGTCAGATATTGAGAGAAAACAAACCTAAGGAGAGAAATGTGTGTGTATGTGACGGAAAACTACTTGCTAAACAGGGTATTCACGAAGAGATTGTGCGTGCGAGATAGAGAGCGATGTGTGGGCCTTGAGGTGGGCAAGGGCCGGGTGAGTGTGTCAAAATGTGCGCGTTGATGCATGTGTTACATGCGATCATGCAAGGGACGACAAATCTAGAGAGATGGTTGTTGTGTTACGGATGCTCCTCTCTCTCTCTCTCTCTCACACACACACACACACACTTGTAAAATGGAAGACCGTTCTCTCATGTATACACAACGTATCGGCATCTGTCTATGTCTCACTCATGCATGATCATTTGCACATTCACACCTCTCTATGTCTCTATCACACGCACACCGTCTCCACATTGCCCTTCCGCCACAACACACATATGGAGACATACACACGTTCTCTCTCAGTCACACACATAAAATCAGTATTAAAAAAATACTAGGGCGCACCTAAAACGTCCAAATCCAAAAAAACAAGAACTGGAGCTAAATTCAAATATATGGAAATATTGTAGCGTCAAGAACTTTTCCCGAAAAAAGTTGAGTAATATTCGGGGATTGTTTTCACACACACAAAAAGATTCGGTGGATGTCCTTCGAGCGCGACACGGTGACACACCGTTCGATCGACCGAGCGGCCGCGGTTCACGCGCTTGCATAGGATTCCGTATTGTGGTTGTGGTAACTAATAAAGCGCTGCCTAAGTCTAATGTTTACGTGTACTAGTACGATTTTCTTTTAAGTTTTACCAACCCTATATAAAACTAAACTAAGCTCCCATAAGCACACTCATCAATATGCCGCCGCCGCCGTTGCGCATGCCGGTGTCCGCCTGCTCCGGCCAACAATTTCTCGCCCATCACCGCCGTGTCGCCGCCAAGACGAAGGCTCGCCCGCTCACGTCGTCTGCAGTCCCTCCTCGCGATGCCGCCGCGCTGCCAAGCACGCGGGCAGCTGGTGGAGCCGCGTCTATGCACGCAGGGTACGAAGAGGAGGACGAGCGCATGCTCCAGCATGCCGGCGAGGAGGAAGTAGTGTGTCATTGTCGTCTCCGCCCGCGCGGAGGAGGCGCAACTGGTGGCTATCACGGCGGAAGCCGGTCGTGCGCGCGTCGAGCCCGCAAACCGGGTGCAGACGGGAAATCTACCTTCAAGACCTTGAATGCCATGTGGATCCTGCAATCTGAAGGAGCAATTTGGTCAGTCGACTCTTGTGAGCCGTTTGATGCAACATGGATGGCTAGAAGGGCTTCTTCAACCTCCGAAATAGATGCACGGTTCATCTTCTCAGCCCGCCACACGCCTAACCGCCTGCCGCCGCCGCCGCGCCCTCCCCTGAACCGCCTGCCACCGCCATGCTCCCCCACCCCCGCCATCCGTTTAACCCTGGGCACGATCCACTTTTTTTTGGCGAACTGCATTCCACACCCAACACTCATAAGATAGATCATGGGCACCCTGTCGTCTTCTTCCTTCACTCCGTCGAACTTCTTTCACAAATCGACTGACCCAAATTATACTACTAGTACGAACGTATTAACTACAGTAGGAACATGAAGATACGAGCAGTAGTACCAACTGCAAGAAGAACAGTAGTAAAACATAGTGCTAGTACTACTATACGTACTAAAGAGTACAAATAACGAGAAAGAACATAAACCTAGTTCTGCTGGGGCCTCAACACAACACACCCTTGAAAATAAACTAAGCAACTAGTCCGCTTGACACTGCAGTAGAACCAGCATGAGCGACGACACTGCCACCTACTCGGAGTCCGAGTCCACGTCCTCGACTTCGTCCTCGTCCCTCTTCCTCTTCCTCTTCATCGACGCTTCTTTGCTTGAACCGGACACTGGGCTCTGCTTCTTCATCCAACCCTTGTAGATATTTAAACAAAGGTAGGAATCCATTGCTGCGTACAAGATGTGATCTTCATCTAATGTCTTCGACTCCCATGCATGATGAAACTTGTGGTGAGGTTTCTTCAGTTTAGTGTACGAACGATCAATCATGGCTGCCGCCAGGGTCAGCATTGAAGGTTGAGGGGAGGACACCAGGCTCTCCTTCTGGAGATCGAAGGGCTGGCCTACAACGTGGCCTATCCGACCTAGGATTTCCTTGTCGTTCCTAAAGTCTATAGTAACAAATTTGACTCGGCCGCCCTTGAGGAACTTCTTAAATTCTTCGCACTCAACGTCGGCATGGCATATGTGGTAGACCAAGCATAAGTCATGCATGCAAACCTGGATCACGGCGGGCTTCTTCTTCTCTGCCTCCTTTAGTTTCTTCTCGCTTCCCAGGACTGTGGTATACTCAACATCTAGCCCAGCGACCCACTCATCTTTTGAGTTTTCGAACATGCGTCCGAAGCGAGCAAGGCATTCTTTCACCGTTACAGAAGAGCGGGCGTAGATGACGTCGAATTCATCCCCGGTGATGGTTCTAACCTTGTACTCACCGCGGATCATGGAGATTTGGGACGCCATGGATTTGGGAGGAGGGTTAGGATTGACGGGACGACTGGGAGTGAACTATTGTAAGGTACTGTACTAGTAGTAGAAGATGGGGACGGGTAGGGCGTGCGAACGGCGTGGGGTTGCTGGCTTGCCCGATGGATATACGGCTGCAAGCCCCCAAAGAGTTCTTGAGAACTATGCGGGACCCACTAGATGTCATGTCTACTAGACCCATATCGTAGGCCTGGCGGTATAGCTTCTACCTGTTCGCATGCCATGTCGGCTTGTGTGTAACTTCAATTAATTTTGTCAACCGTCACGCCTCCCACGACCTTCGGCCTGTTCGCATGCCATGCCGGCTTGTTTGCTATTCCCATGTGCATGATACTCCCTCCATTTCAGCTTGCATACCAAGGAGAGGCCCGTTCGAATTTTTTTGGACAAGTTTGCCCCTGCTTTTGCGTGGATTAGAGTACTAGTCGCCTCGAATCCCTCCATGCATGTCACACATAATCTCTCTCTCCTCCGCTTATGTCTCTGCATGCAAACTAGGAAGTTGCGCCAATTGAGGAGATTAATTGCTAGCGAAGCGGAAAGGAAGGGGCAGGCTGGGAAAGGTGCGCTACTCAAGGGGATCACGCAGAGCACTTGGGAGAAAAACGAAAAAAGTTATGCACAGAGTATAAAGGATCGGAGGGAGTACCAGCTAAGATACCACCATTATGGCCAGCCTTAACCATCATATGCAATAATTTAGTGCACCTAGCCCGACATGTGTGGGGCATGTATATTTTTAATGACTTGAGACTATACCTAGCCCGGCATGCAAGATGAGACTTTATGCACCGTTCCCCATACCTGCAGTAAGCCCGTTCGTCTCCAAATCTTTTCCTCTCCATATGTGGAAACAATATGCCTGTCAGACTCTCCTTCTCCCTCCAGCGGTCCCACCTCTCCACCCGGGATGCTGCTTCAGTTACTTAACTTCAGGTGCATTGGGTCACTGACATATGGGCCCAACAGGGGTCTGGCCCACATGTCAGTGATGCAATTGGACCTGCAGTTAAGTCAATGCAGCTCAGTCCATATCTTACGTAGGTGTGCCATTGCTCGCTATAAATACCGCACCTCCAACGACATTCGGAAGAACGCTCACGTTCATCGCTATCTCCTCCCCCTCCCTCTCACGTCGACCACCATGGCATCGCCCCTCCCAAGCGCTAGGCACCCTTGGCTGCACCGCGCGGACGGTCATGCGTCGCCGTTCCGTTCCTCGCCGCCACTAGTGGAGGAGTACGCGTCAGTGTTCCGCTCCTCGCCGCGATGCGTCGAGGTGGACGCGTCGGTATTCCGCTCCTCGCCATCACTAGTCGAGGAGGACGCATCGGTGTTCCGCTCCTCGCCGCAACGCGTCGAGGTGGACGCGTCGGCGTTCCCAATCTCACCAGCACGCGCGTCGGAGGACGCGTCGGCTCCCCACTACGAAGAGAACGCCGCGCCACCCGCCGAGCCCCCCAACCTTGAGGACCTTTGGAAAGAAATGGATGTCGCCTTGTGGGAGGCTTTGCCTCCAGCAGAGCGCACCAAAATAGAGGCGGAGAAGAAGGCTGAGGAAGAGAAGCGCGCCACGGGACAAGCTGCCTGGGAGGCCTATGTCGCGTTCGAGAGAGTCAGGCAATTGTCTCTTTGGCAGAAGGATCTTGCAAGGGCCGTGAGGGTGGCGGAGGACGCCCAAACCAAAGCCCTGAGTGCAGTTGGGTCCAAGTGCCTCATCTACGCTTGGCGGTACATGGACCGGGTGCATGTTTCCAGCCAGGAGGAGTACCTGTTGTCACTGGATCACCACAACAGTGAGATCGCGCTCGCCCACCGGCAAGCCGCCAATCAACACCTCACGAGTTGCGAGGCTGAGGAAGAGGCGTTGTGTCGGCGCGTTGGGAAACGGCCGTGCACCAGGGCACTCGTGGCACGCCGCAAGCGCTCCCGCGAGCGCCGTGGATTTTAGTAGGAGTATAATTTTTGTTTCGTAAGGCGATCTCATTAGTTTTGGGAAGCAAATGATAAATCCCGAACGTTCAAGAATTATTAGCGTCCTTAATTAAGTATGTAAAAGGGAAAGTCTGGAAACCTTGTGTATTCGTACGCATTTTGTAAGTACGTGCATATAGCACAAACTTTACTATATACTATCGCACTACACGTCTCTCTATATATATGCTTGCAGACTGTGCTACTCCCTCGGTTCAGGTCAATAAGTCATCTTTGGTTGTGCACCGTGACCAAGAAAGAGGGAAGACTTATACACCTAGACGGAGGGAGTACTACTATCACTTATGTACGTGCAAATGCATGTTTTAACACTACAATGCGGTTTTTGTAAAAGTAAAAAAATAGCACTAGTCAAGCTTGTGAAACGATTCAATGCAAAACAAATGCAAAAAATGCTCATTTGATTGTTTACTTTTAGCTTCCTTCTCTGTGGTTATTTCTCTGTCGTACTTTGTACGGAGTATCTCACTGGTCGGAAAGGCATGCAAATTCTCAAACCGCTTCCTACACCCTGTATCGAATTTTTTGCCTAACAAGTTGTGCCGTGTAATTGGAATTCCAACTTGAGTACTACTCCCTCCGTCTAGGTGTGTAAGTCACCTTAAGAAAATCATATATTCCCAAAACACTTAGGCGCAATGTATCAAATTCCGTCCTCGTTCCCCTCACGGCCTCGTTCATCAGCGAGTAATTTTTTTTGGCTGAACCACGCGGGGGAGGAAGTTAATGCCAGAGAGAATGAGCGACCTATGCATGTAGAGAAGGAACATGTTGATTGGGGAAGGTATTGACCCCAGTTTGCATGCACGTCAATGGGCCTGCATGGGTTGGCTGAAATGGCAGCCATATTAATTAGGGATTCATTGTTATTCTCCGTTTGGTTTAGGAGGAAAAAAGTGGCACGGTGATTGGACGAATTTTCGGTATGATTCTTTGGCATCTTCCAATCTGCATCCACCTAGGTCGCGCTGCTCCACCTTAGGTGACTTACACACCTAGACATAGGGAGTACTAGTAGTAGGAGTATCAGGGCTAGTTATTTTAGGCTTCTAGATTAGTAATCCCATAACTACTAAGTACCTCCGTCCTGGTTTATTGGTCCCCATTGTAATCTGTGTCAAATTTTGATCATAAATTTAACTAATGAAATGTTAGTGGATGCCACATGTACTAACATTTTATCAGTTAAATCTTTGGTCAAAATTTAGCACAAATTACAATGGTGAGGAATAAACCAGGACGGAGATACTACTAGTAGTACTAGTTTAGAAGCCCAAATAAATGAGTGAGGCACCTTAATGTTACTCTCCACTGTGACTAGTCTTATGGGAAAAGCTGGGGAAGCCGCCAAAAGAACTGGCCCTAGGAGTAATAGCTAGGGATACTAGGAGTAGTAGCTAGGGATCGAGTGTGCGAGATGAACCGAAGAAAGTAAATGCAGAGAGATGAAATGCAAAAAAGATAGAGGGATGTGATGGTTGCTTCTACGTTTATTTTACCAGGCCACTTATTACTGGGAGTGGTTGGGTTTTGTGATATGACGGATTTACTGCCGCACCACGTGCGGGGTGAGACTCCCGCGCAGCGCCGCCCTCTACGCTAGTGCTACTACATCGATCGTGGTTTATCCCCCATTGAATTTGACTGAAGATTTAACTAACAAAATGTTAGTGCATGTCAACAAAAACAATATCGTTTGATTTGTATTTGAACATAGTTTTCAATGATATAATTTTAGGTGACATGCATCATCATTTATCGTACTATATATAATGTTACTTCAATTTTTGGTCGTACTAATCTATAGTAAGGTGCCCGTGCGTTGCACGGAAGAGTGAAATGCATTGATCGGGGAGTTGTTTATTTTGACAAAGGATGTGGGGGTCATCTCATGTGTAATGGGTATCGATAGGTTTGTTCGGATATTATTTCATCTCTAGATCTCACAAACATCCGGGTGAAATAGATAAAAAAAGTATCTTTTGCAAACAAAAGCGTTCAACTGTTCAACCTGCATCCAAAACTTGTGAAGAAATAACTCTTATTGTGCTTTGCAGGAAATGATCTTCAAGAATTAGTTTTTGAGTATCCATTGTTATACATGTTGGCTACATATGACATGGCACTTTCTTATAGTCAACAGTTCGCTATATTATTTAAGTATTAACCATGCCTTTATACACCTAGACGGGGGGATTAAATCAGGATGACTTGAAGGGGGCAGAGGATATATAAGAAATGGTTGATCATAAGTCTTTCACCAGTACTGTAGTAAAAATTCATACATGGAAGATTCTAGACTAAACCATAAATGGATACACTTTTATTCATGCGCGATACTCCAATAGAGCAAGATCATGCATGGAAGTCTCCACATGCTTAGACATCGTATTACATTGAGCGAAGACTAATGATCAACATTTAACTTGATAATGTAGATGTCCACGTGAACCTCCTTGGAGTCCCCGTGCACATTGTTGGGGGTCAAATAATATCGTGCGTCTTCCATGTCCACATCGGCGGGAAGGTCCCAGCTCGGCAGAGTCCAAGTCAGCTTGACGTAGCAAGTGTCGCTGCCCACGTACCTCCGAGGGGTAGTAATAGTGAGCACGCACCCGTACATCGGCCTCGTGTCAGTGTCAGTGTCAGCAGCGTCGCCCCTGACACACACTACAGAGATGTGCCGGCGGCCTGCGTGGGCCTCGCCGGTGCCCACTATCAAGAGGAAGACGTTGTCGTTCTCCTCCGAGACTAGCAGGCGGCACCGATCCTCCAGCGACTCCGACACGGTGAACGGGTAGCACGTCTCGTACTTGATGTTCTTCGCCAAGGGCCAGTAGTGATCTGCGAATTATAAATACTTCAGGCTAATTACGTTCTTCAACCGCGGTCTCGCCTATCTGACAGGTCACTGCGGTAAGTGGATAAATCTGCACGTCCATTGCAAGATCATACATCCTCCATGGTTCTCTGATGCCATTGAACACAGGGGCTTCATTTACGTAGTCGACTCCTTCTATGACTGGACGTATTGCTGGCCTACTCCAGTCATCGCTACAAACGGCTGTTACAGCAGTATTTTACTTTCCTATGATATCATGATGGCTTGCTTATATTACTGTCAACATTTACTGAAAAAATATTCATGCTCATAACATGTTGTTCTTAAGATTGACTACATCAAGAGCCCTTTTTTATTTGACTCCAACTTTTTTTGAGGGTTATTTGACTCCAACTTGATATGATGTTGTAGGCCGCCTGGTGTCCCTACCCTTCCTAATCCCAGAACCTTTCAAAGAAAAGTGGCATAACAGTTGCAGGTGGCTGTTTGTCGGACTGAATTATCCGATTAACCAGGAGAGAACCGACGGCAAGGATCATGATGGCAGCGCGGTTTCGTTCATCAGGCAAAACTGTGTGTACACAGCGTACCATGCGTCTCTGCATGCACCGTACCCTGATATGTGCCGCCACGCTCTGCAGCCCAAAGTAGGAGAGAGGGTCGCAAGTATCAGACTTTGACCTACTGGCTAGAGTTTCCCCCGTCAGGCACCCATCTGGTTCAAGCCGTCAGCCAATCTCCACATCTTAATAAGTAGTAGCGTCTAACTGAGCCAATTAGTTAAATGCGTACACTTGTGTAGTAGGATCTTTATTTAGTTTGATGCATACACTTGTTCTTTTTTGGTAGCCCTTTTGTAATGATGGCTGATGTTTGGTTTGGAAGAGAGAGCTGTGTCTTCACTCTTCTGGCCTGCTTACTGCTTCTGTTGCACCCCCCAGCCCTGGTTGTTGCTGCTGATGTTTTCAATGTACAATCAGTAGTATATTTCGTCTATTGGTTAAATAAATATGTTGTTAGAACGACAAACACCATGTTTTGGAAGTGGTTGCATGGTTCGATCCTTTAGTGCCCCGTACCGTACGTAGCGCATACTATTTTTCGTACGGAACACATTTTCCACTTGTTGACATGCAGCCCACTGATGGAGGCCCAATAGAGAAGCCCATAATTAACTGGAAGGGAGGCTCTCACATGAATCCGGCCCAGGTACATGCTCATGGTCCCCTAAACATAAATAAGTATCGGAGGAGCAAGCTATAAACTGGGTTGTGCAGTCTCTGTGGCCCGTCTAACAACATGACGAGCCCAGCTGTTTTTTCTTTGGGAAAATAGGTAGCCCAGTATTTCTTTTTGGAGAATACCCAAGCTAGGCCTATTTATTTTATCCGACTTACTGGGCTGCAAATCTTTCAAGACGAGGAGGGATGCATTCCGGCTTGGCCAAAGAGTATGGTCAGTGTCTGTTAAAATTAATATCAAAAGGGGTTGAAAATTCCAAAAAATTATAGCAAATGGGATATTAGTTTTTCTTCACTGATATCTTATACGCATTTTCGTTGGATTTAACATGACATAGTACTAATTTATTTTTAAATTTGTTTTAGTATGGCTACTAATTTTTGGATTAAGAATATTTTGTTCCCCAGCAAAAATTTACGAGTTTTCAAAATTTCCCATATATTCAGTTATTTTTTTAACCCTCGCACTGACCAGAAAATGGGCAGCAATTCTAAAAATGGAAAACGGGCTGCAATAAATTCCATATGAATTACAAAATGAGTAAAAATTATAAAAATAATAGCAAATGGGATGTACACGCCACAGATTTCGAGGCTGACTTGTTTACGCAAGGCTTTGTCAGTCAACACACGATTCTAGCAGCAGTGACTGTTAGATCTCCATCCAACAACAGACGTGCTTCTTCAGTCTCCGATCTTCCTGCTCCAGCCGCCTAAACTAGCGCCGGCGGGACTGCCAGCTCCCTCCTCTTGTGGCCCGCTGTGATGCCGCACCGGCTTCCCCGGCCCACCCTACTCCCTCCGCTAGCCTGGCCGCACGCAATCAACTGCCTCCTTATTACGCAAAAAATGTTTCCTCCCACTGACATCTTGTAGCGACCCGACCCGAATGGATCAAGTCTCTATGCTTAAGTGTCATCCCTGGATCGGTATGCTGACACCCACAGTACTCGAGGATTTATAACAGAGGTAAATCACATGTATAAAGTAACGTAAATACTATTACCTCAATCCAAAATAGCGGAAGTAACAAGTTTGTGGATTCCCATCAACACCAACGGCAAAGTTGAGTGTAGATAGCGCAACCCTAACGTAACACTTACTCGTCGAATAAAATCCTGCAACATGAGACATTGCAGCCATGTAGGTCAGTACATTGAATGTACTGGCAATTTCACACTGTAATGATAATGATGAACAAAGCCTACAACTACATGCATATTTGGCTGGTGGAGGCTGTAAGGTTAAAGTTTTTGCGTAAAGCCAATTTTTCCCTACAACAAAGGAATAAATTTTATTTTAACTATCATGGTGGTTGTTAAACATTGAGAGTGTAGACACCCTCTCAATCCCAATTAAGCATCATCATTAAAACCCAACAAAATTAATTAAAGTCACATGATGAGATTCACATGATAATCCAAGTACTAGATACTCAAGACGTCCATAACCGGGGACACGGCTAATCATGATCAGTTTGTACACTCTACAGAGGTTTGTGCACTTTTCCCCACAAGACTCGATCTCCTCCGTTGGGATTCTCGCACTACATGTTGTTTGAGAAACGGATGACCGAGACATAGTCTTTCAGAAGCACTAGCACCTTACGAACGGGTGGACCGTACCAACCTACATCCCCTACATCTGCTAGTCCACCACTGTAAGAGTTCGCACAACTTAGTCAACTATGCTAGAGCCCATAATAGCTTGTGGCTACACATGGAAGTTTCTAGTATGAATAATCACATGATCCCTTTGAGAGTGGGTGGCGGACCATAAAGAAAAATAAGCAATCGCTGGAATACCCAGGTGCCTCAATCCACCCAGATGTGTGTTAAAGTTGCCACCTTAAGTATACCATTAATTAACAATCTCACATCTGTCATGAATACTCTCAAACCCAATCCACGTCTACGAGCATAGCATGGCAATATAAGCATAACGTAATAGTAACTCCCAAAGGTTTGAATGCAGGGCAATAGATTCCTACCTCATCAACTACTTCCCGATACCCACATGTTAACAATCCTACTCATGCAATGTTTGAGGGTTGAAACTAATGCATAAAAACTAGGTATGAAAAGGATATGATCAAAGTGTGAACTTGCCTTGTACTGACGATGTAGATGATTCGCACTCAGAACTTGTGATAGATCTACTTGTCACACTCCGGTCAATCTATCGTAAGCAAGCAATAGTAACCACACATAAGCAATCACTCAGAAAGATCGGACAGAACGAATAAACACTTCGGAAAACTTCGAAAACACACGAATGACTCTTGAAACACAAAACAATTTCCAACAGTACCAAAATTATGTGAATTTGGCCTTATCAGAAAGTTTAGGTCAAGAGATTCGATTTGCATAAAGAATCAACTAAATCGGAGTTACAAAACACAAGTTATGATCAAACGAAGTTTGAATCTAAAACTAATTGAATTCAAATTTAAAATTTTCAAAAACTTGTTTAAGTTGTTTTACTTGAAAGAGGGGATCGTAAGGAAGACGTGGGCGCTGGTTTTGTTGGATTTGGACCAACGAGCAAAAAGTTACGATTGTTTGAAGTTTAGGGGCTAAACTGCAAATAAAATATTTACAGAGAGGTCCCTGACCGAAACTAAACAGAAAAGAAAAAGTTAACGAACGAACGTTCGTTTTCTAGTCCTAACTAGTGAACGTTCACTAGATAGTTAGATCTAAAAAAATAAAACCGATCTAACACAAAAAACCTAACTAAACAGAAAAGCCGGGGCGGTTTATACCTATGGGGTTTTTCCGACGAAAAACCACTGGTTCGGCGAAGAAAAACGGGGAGGCGGTTCGGGCGCGGACCGGATCGGAACTCCGGCGAGTTCCCGTGAACTCCGGCGAGGCCTGCGGCGGCGGCGCTGGGCGTGTGGCTACGGGGCACAGCGCGGGGCGGCGGCGCCTCGGTTGCGGTGCGGCGGCTCGGGGCGGCGAGGTAGGTGGGGCGACGCGGGGAGCAGGCAGCAGCGGCGGCAGCAGCCGCTTGCGGCGGTGGCAGGCGAAGCGACGGCGGAATTGCAGGGGAGAGAGGAGGCAGGCGGCGACCTTTATAGGCGGGAGGGGCGACGGTTGTCGTGGAGGAGGGGGCAAGGCACGAGGAGTTCGGGACGGGGACGTCGAGGCGGCGAGCCTGGCGGAGCTGGCCTCCGTCGGGAGCTCGGGGACGAGTGGCTGGGCTGGGCCTGGCGACTAGCTGGGCCGGCCCAGTTCGGTCGGGGAGAGAGATTTTTTTTAACATTTTTTTTCCAGACGACGAAAACAAAAGAAAAGGAAAACAATTTCAATATATAATATAGGCATATTATATATCAAAATTTGCAGAAAACGAAATCCTACAAGATGGACATTTTCCTACTATCAAATAAAATGCCCACAAATTCTAATAAATCAAAAGGTGCTACTGATGCAAATAAAAACCAATAAAAACTATTAAAAAAAACCAAAAGACTTCAAATTTATTTCTCTCCAATTTTCAGGTGTAGGGAATCATGTTACCCTATTTTCCATGTAATTTATTTTTGGAGAAAAATAATTTGAATAAAAACCAAATAACTCAATATTTGAAATTGAGTTGCAGAAACTTTGAGAAAAACTTCCAACTCATATTTCCTATAATTTGAAGAAGTCATTTTATCTTCTCTCGGGAAAATCATTGAGTTGCTTAAAGTTTCTGAATTGAAAATATTTCGAGGATGAAATTCAAAAATCCTTTCAAAGCCCTTTATCATTTAAAATAAATGGAAGAAGTCATATTATCTTCACTCTAGGGTTTTGTGTTGAAAAGAATTTGAATTCCCTCGGAGATCAAAAAGCAAAGTGAAAGTTTTGGGAAAGTCATTTTATTCCCTCTCATTTAACTTTCAAAAGTTTCAAATTTCACTGAATTTCACACAACACATCAAACAACAATCAAATCTATCTATTTATTATAACATTCCAAAATTTAGAATTTTGGGATGTTACAAACCTACCACACTTAAAATGAATCTCGTCCTCGAGATTCGGTGAGGCTAGCAAGAAATAGGTTAGGGTTTGGGGGTCTTCTAGCAAATCCACTGATCGGTATGGTCTAGTGTGCTACCACACTTAGAAGCAAAGTCACGGTTCTAACAAGAGCTCATATACTCCGCCCTTATGGTTGACAGGGTCGGTCTTCTCAAATCTTCAGGGTAACTTCTTCTCTGGGGCTCTTTCGGTAGGGGCATAATCTTTGTCCTCAATCCTTGTATCCTGTCATCTTGGTAAGGCTCTTTCGGGACTAGTTCTTCTTAACTGACAAATCTGGTGCCAATACTAAACAAATATCAATATCTCATGGAGGTCATGAAACAATTTTGATTTGGTCCCTGCAGAAATGGGTCTGTGCTTCATCCTCACTGTATATCCTACGGTTGGCAACAACATGCTGTGTACAAGGGAAAATTTTCTATACCATTCTAAGGTTTAAACAAAGTTTGGCATCGCCGTCTCTCTACTATAGGTAAGTCACTCAGATTTACCATCCCGTATAACAGAGGCAAACAATAAGAGTAAGTCGGTATGGTGATCAATCCATCCCGCACCCAAATCATTACCTTGTATATGGTTTAGTGAATCTCAAATTCTAACACTCGGTCATCCTCACAAGCATTGCAGATTTTTTTTTCTTGTCCACGAACTAAGTTCAGAGAAATCCATTGATTCGGCAAGCCAAACAAAATATCTAACATTTCTTCACAACCCTCGGGTTTAACGTAACCACCTATAAGATCGTATGTTGGCAAAGTCGTAACTTCTTCTTCCCGGGGTTTTCCTTAAGCAAGAGTGAGCTAGCTTTCTTGACAGGTCCTAGGGCCTGTGGGTTATGGCTCATCTCACCACTAGTAACACGTGGTCTCATCATCGGGTTGCCACTGGTCATTCTTCCAACATCCCACTTCATTGGCTCTCTTAAATCCATCCAATTTTGTTTGGTATCCCTTTCTTCTTTGGGTACAAAACTGAGTGTAATTACTCACACTCATCCTTGGGCAGTCAATTCCAAGTCTGACGTAACTAACCACTAGCTAGTGTATTTGGGTAATGGTGTTGGATTCTACCACACTTAAAATGAATAACACTAGTTTCTTCCAAATCTTATTCCATGTGTCATGTCTTCACTCATCACCTTTTATAGTACCCACCAAAATCAATACCATGACGCCAACTGTATTAATTCTCAACTTACTATGATCTAGTGCACTTCCATTGCATGCTTCAACTCCAATACTTAGCACAAAATTCCTTCTTCTTGGTACAATCTATAGCAAAATGTACTGCTTTACTACAGCAGATACACATAACTATAGACAAGTCTTGTGGTTCCCTTGTGATTATGTAGCCCCCTTAGGTCCTCGGCTTATGGGTCCACTTCAGAACTTGTATATCCTTAGCTCATCCTTGGAGTCATTATTGCTCCATACTCCAGCATTACCCGCTCTTTAAATCCAATTGTACTTCTTTCCTTCATACTCTTGGGGTAAGTCTCATATATGAACTCCAACTTATTTGTGCAAACTCTAGTCCTTGGAGCAACACTTTCCTTTCTATTGGTCCAGGGTTCACTCGAAAAGTATCGTCCTAAACAAAATGCACTGGTTCATCCATAATCCATATTCTCGTCATATCAAATATTTTATTACTTCCTGAACCACTATTCAATACTCAATTTCAAGGGTGCATCACTACAAATGCTACTATCCACATAGTCGGGTATGGTCAAACTTTCCTTCCATTTTTATTCACTTGTCCTAGCTAAGGATGCTTCAGTCCCACTGGAATTGTGCAATGTGATTTTTGAAATCATCAATCTCTTGATTCATCCTATTGGTTGTGTGCTTCATCTCCATCATCTCTGCATGCACTCTACTCAGGCATTCCTGGGTATAACGAAGTCTTGCTTCGAGTATTTCTCCAAATCTGACGTATGGCCTCCATAGCAGCTTCACTAACAGAATCAAAGAATGCTGTTCGCGGTACTCGGGAGATGAAAAAGTATTGACCCATAGTCTTTGGGCAAACTCCTTTCACACGATGGAGGTGTACCTCCACGTACCAAAGTTCAACTCCATTCTCCATGAAGGGATAACCCTTGTAAACTGCATCTCCTTCTAGGTGAATATGCTTCATCATGTCCTCCAGGATCTTCGGATAATCCTGATCACTATTCAGGGTCATGATGGTTTCCGGGCCTTTGAGAAAAGACTCATAAAGGGTTGTCATCTGTAGGCATAAGACCGAAAGGGTTCTCAGGACAACATACGGACATCCTTGGGTAAAACGGGGTCTTTTGTCCGAGAAAGGTTTGGGGTCAACTGGTCCATGGGTTCTAGGTTTTGGTCTGGCTGAGATAGCAAGAGAGGCACTCATAATCATCCAACGACCCATAGCATCTCCTTCTTAGACTCCAAAGAAATATCAACTTCTATTGCTTCATGAACTATTACAATGTTATTTCCATACTCAACTCAACATTGTAAAAGGGTATTCCATATTTAGCTACATGCTTCATTCCAATATTACGATCTCAACTACTCTACTCCATTTTTCCTCTACTCTGAACATTCTCTTGGCAAAATGCTCTTCTTCCCTGTAGTGTAAACTAATGTCATAAGACAGATCTAAGGACTTCAAGGTGACTATCCTCGTTCACGGGATTCTTCGCTTCCTGGTTGGGCAGTTGTTAGCATAATGACCTAAATCCTTGCACCGGTAACATGTGATGTGACTCAGGTCCTTTTCCACAGAAATTGGGTTGTTCTTGGGACACACGCTCTTTCTCTTCCTCGACTTCCTTGTTCCAATCAATTCTTCTATCTTTTGTGGATCAAACTCCACTTCTTCTATCGGGAAGTCTCCCAGATACTCTTGGATTTCCTTCGTGCAATACTGTGAAAGATGTCCTTCTTCTCCACATGAATAGCAAGTACGGGAGTAATATCTGTCTAGTCCTTCTTCATCAGGGTCGTCAATATCTTCCTCCATCGCGGATTCCCTTAAGGTTTCCTCGAGGACTTCTTTCATTGCTTCTTTCTTCTGCTGGATTGTTCGTTGCACCATGGGGAAAATGTGGCACTGAGCAGGGTAGTGGGTAGTCCCTTCACACAAGAAACAAGTAATCTGCCTAGTTGGGCATTCCTCAGCTAGGTGACTTCCTTCACAATTAGGGCATTCATCCTTATGCTCCTCCTGGGTGTGTCCTATTTCTCCACAAATCCTGCAGGAACAATGTTTCTTCTTCGGGTTGTCAGCACGCTTGCGGATGAGACGGGATCTTAACAGGGTCTTCTTGAATTCTTCCCAATTTTCTGCTCTATTACATCCTTGTATGGCTTGATGCATCTCCCACCATGTTGCAACACTTTTTGTAAAGTACTGGAGAGCGTATTGAACCTCATACTTCCTTCCTACCAAATTTTTCCTGAAGTGATCCTCCATGTTTTGTATCCATAACTCTGCCTCCGGTTGGGTCATTGGTCCAACGACTACAAGGCTATCTTCAGTCATCCTCTATTGGGTCCAAGGGTTTTGGGATGAGATTAGGAAGGTGGGGAGAGATATACTCACTACAAACAATAGTTTTGAAAAGACGGTTTTAGATTGTGGCCGTCATAAAACATCAAACAAATGACGGGTCACAATCGTCGCATCTAACGTAAGTACATAACAGGGGGTTGGTCTTCTAAAGGTCATCATCTCTTCAAAGTTGTCAACTCTTCAAACTTTCGGAGTATCCATTGTTGTAGCTTCAACACTTCCAATGTATGGTAAAATCCTCTTTACTCCGAAGTGGTCCAAATGGAAAAGGGTATTGTCTAACTATTTAAGGTCAAAGGGAAAATTTGGACAAAGCTCTGCAAAGAATAGAGATAAGAATCTTTTTGAAAAGAAAGTTTTAGAGAAATCCTTTCCTATGGGCTTGCTAGTTTCTAGGGTCACGTCCTACAGTCAACATGGGCTCTAATACCATCCTGTAGCGCCCCGACCCGAATGGATCAAGTCTCTGTGCTTAAGTGTCATCCCTGGATTGGTATGCTGACACACACAGTACTCGAGGATTTATAACAGAGGTAAATCACATGTATAAAGTAACGTAAATACTATTACCTCAATCCAAAATAGCGGAAGTAACAAGGTTGTGGATTCCCGTCAACACCAACGGCAAAGTTGAGTGTAGATAGCGCAATCCTAACGTAACACTTACTCGTCGAATAAAATCCTGCAACATGAGACGTTGCAGCCATGTAGGTCAGTACATTGAATGTACTGGCAATTTCACACTGTAATTATAATGATGAACAAAGCCTACAACTACATGCATATTTGGCTGGTGGAGGCTGTAAGGTTAAAGTTTTTGCGTAAAGCCAATTTTTCCCTACAACAAAGGAATAACTTTTATTTTAACTATCATGGTGGTTGTTAAACATTGAGAGTGTAGACACCCTCTCAATCCCAATTAAGCATCATCATTAAAACCCAACAAAATTAATTAAACTCACATGATGAGATTCACAGGATAATCCAAGTACTAGATACTCAAGACGTCCATAACCGGGGACACGGCTAATCATGATCAGTTTGTACACTCTTCAGAGGTTTGTGCACTTTTCCCCACAAGACTCGATCTCCTCCGTTGGGATTCTCGCACTACATGTTGTTTGAGAAACGGATGACCGAGACATAGTCTTTCAGAAGCACTAGCACCTTACGAATGGGTGGACCGTACCAACCTACATCCCCTACATCTGCTAGTCCACCACTGTAAGAGTTCGCACAACTTAGTCAACTATGCTAGAGCCCATAATAGCTTGTGGCTGCACGCGAAAGTTTCTAGTATGAATAATCTCATGATCCCTTTGAGTCTGGGTGGCGGTCCATAAAGAAAAACAGGCAATCGCTGGATTACCCAGGTGCCTCAATCCACCCAGATGTGTGTTAAAGTTGCCACCTTAAGTATACCATTAATTAACAATCTCACATCTGTCATGAATACTCTCAAACCCAATCCACGTCTACGAGCATAGCATGGCAATATAAGCATAACGTAATAGTAACTCCCAAGGGTTTGAATGCAGGGCAATAGGTTCCTACCTCATCAACTACTTCCCGATACCCACATGTTAACAATCCTACTCATGCAATGTTTGATGGTTGAAACTAATGCATAAAAACTGGGTATGATAAGGATATGATCAAAGTGTGAACTTGCCTTGTACTGACGATGTAGGTGATTCGCACTCAGAACTTGTGATAGATCTACTCATCACACTCCGGTCAATCTATCGTAAGCAAGCAATAGTAACCACACATAAGCAATCACTCAGAAAGATCGAACAAAACGAATAAACACTTCGGAAAACTTCGAAAACACACGAATGACTCTTGAAACACAAAACAATTTTCAACAGTACCAAAATTATGTGAATTTGGCCTTATCAGAAAGTTTAGGTCAAGAGCTTCGATTTGCAAAAAGAATAAACTAAATCGGAGTTACAAAACTCAAGTTATGATTAAACGAAGTTTGAATCTAAAACTAGTTGAATTCAATTTTAAAATTTTGAAAAACTTGTTTAAGTTGTTTTACTAGAAAGAGGGGATCATAACGAAGACGTGGGCACTGGTTTCATTGGATTTGGACCAACGAGCAAAAAGTTATGGCTGTTTGAAGTTTAGGGGCTAAACTGCAAATAAAATATTTACAGAGAGGTCCCTGGCCGAAACTAAACAGAAAAGAAAAAGTTAACGAACGAACGTTCGTTTTCTAGTCCTAACTAGTGAACATTCACTAGATAGTTAGATCCAAAAAATAAAACCGATCTAACACAAAAACCTAACTAAACAGAAAAGCCGGGGCGGTTTATACCTATGGGTTTTTTCCGAAACCGCCGGTTCGGCGAAGAAAACCGGGGAGGCGGTTCGGGCGCGGACCGGATCGGAACTCCGGCGAGTTCCCGTGAACTCCGGCGAGGCCTGCGGCGGCGGCGCTGGGCGTGCGGCTGCGGGGCGCAGCGCGGGACAACAGCGACTCGGGTGCGGCGCCGCGGCTCGGGGCGGCGAGGTAGGTGGGGCGGCACGGGGCGCAGGCAGCGGCGGCGGCAGCAGCAGCTTGCGGCGGCGGCGGCGGTGGAATTGCGGGGCAGAGAGGAGGCAGGCGGCGGCCTTTATAGGCGGGAGGGGCGGCGGTTGTCGTGGAGGAGGGGGCAAGGCACGAGGAGTCCGGGACGGGGACGTCGAGGCAGCGAGCATGGCGGAGCTGGCCTCCGTCGGGAGCTCGGGGACGAGCGGCTGGGCTGGGCCTGGCGACTAGCTGGGCCGGCCCAGTTAGGTCGGGGAGAGAGATTTTTTTTAACATGTTTTTTTCCACACGACAAAAACAAAAGAAAAGGAAAACAATTTCAATATATAATATAGGCATATTATATATAAAAAATTACAGAAAAAGAAATCCTACAAGATGGACATTTTCCTACTGTCAAATAAAATGCCCACAAATTCTAATAAATCAAAAGGTGCTACTCATGCAAATAAAAACCAATAAAAACCATTTAAAAAAAACCAAAATACTTCAAATTTGTTCCTCTCTAATTTTCTGCTGTTGGGAATCATGTTACCCTATTTTCCATGTAATTTATTTTTGGAGAAAAATAATTTGAATAAAAACCAAATAACTCAATATTTGAAATTGAGTTGCAGAAACTTTCAGAAAAACTTCCAACTCATATTTCCTATAATTTGAAGAAGTCATTTTATCTTCTCTCGGGAAAATCACTGAGTTGCTTATAGTTTCTGAATTGAAAAGATTTCAAGGATGAAATTCAAAAATCCTTTCAAAGCCATTTATCATTTAAAATAAATGGAAAAAGTCATATTATCTTCACTCTAGGGTTTTGTGTTGAAAAGAATTTGAATTCCCTCGGAGATCAAAAAGCAAAGTGAAAGTTTTGGGAAAGTCATTTTATTCCCTCTCATTTAACTTTCAAAAGTTTCAAATTTCACTCAATTTCACACAGCACATCAAAAAACAATCAAATATATATATTTATTATAACATTCCAAAATTTACAATTTTCGGATGTTACACATCTGGGGCGCACCTGTTGGGAGGCTGACCTATGGGCCTACTAAGTTGACGCGTACGCAGGGCTTGTGAACTTAGTCAACAAACGATTCTAGCAGCAGTAACCGTTGGATTTGAATCGAACGGTCCTGCTGCTTCTTTAATCACTGATCTTCTTGCACCAGCCGCCCAAACCAGCACCGGCGAGACCGCCTGCTCCTGCCTCCAGTGGCCGACTGTGCTGCCGTTGAGGACTCATTGCCCCCTACTACTACCACCGCTAGCCAGGCCCTGCGGCGACGGCAGCCTCACACCGCAGCCGAACCAGTGAACCCTCGTACTCCTCTCCGCGTGGGCATCCACTGTCGCGTCTTCCCCGGCTCCGCGTCGTGCCCCTCCTAGGCCTCGCCGTCGTCCACCGCCTTGGTGCTCCCGGCGCAGCGTAGTCAATGTGGTCAACGACCGACTTCCATCGGAAGAGTACTGTACGTGGAGAGGCTGATAGCTGGGTCCACGACCACAACCCAGTTTTTTTGTGATTTGCCAAGTAAGTCGCTTTGTCAGGCCTGTTGGGCTGCCAATCTTTCAAGACGAGGAGAGCTTTCATTCGGCTGGTCGAGAAAATGGCCTATCGGTATTGAGAAATGTGTTGTACATTTTTAAAACACATCAAACCGGCAAGTAGTTTCAAATTTCTTTTTTTCATTTTGAGATTTTAAATTGCATAGATTTTTATGCGTGGACAATTTGTTGGATTTTATATTGATATATATTTATTTTTAAAATCAGTTTGAACGTGACTCAAAATTTCGGGATTAAAAACAGTTCGGACCGCACCGAAACATGCAAAAATTCGTATAATTTTTTAACCGTGGCCACAATATGGGCTGTAATGCTAACAAAAAGAATGTGGGCTCCAAAAAAAACCTTAAGAGTTAGCAAATGGGCTGTAAATTATTAGAAATAATGGCAGATGCGTTGTATGATGTTTTCCACAGATTTGAGGCTTTCCTAAAAAAAGGTTGACGCACAAGCAGTTACTGTTGGATGTCCATCCAACGGTCGTCGTGCTTCGTCAATCTCTGCTATTCCTGCTCCAGCCGCTCAAACAAGCACCGGCGGGACTGTCTGCTCTCTCCTCCCCGCGGCCGGCTGTGCTGCCGCGTAGGCCTCACCGCCCCACCGTACTCCCATCGCTGGCCTAGCCATCCCTCTACTCACCCACACATGCTGTTATTCTCCGGTGACGGCAGACGAACCAGTAAACCCTCATACAGTCGTACTCCCCTCCGCGTGGGAAACAATTGCCGAGTCTTCCCTGGCTCCATGTTGTTCCCTTCCTAGGCCTCACCGTCGTCCACCGCCCTGGTGCTCTCCGCACGGCCAGGTCAACGTGGTCAACGACCGACATGCATCTGAACTGGACTGTACGTGGAGAGGCTGACAGCTGGGTCCATTGTCGCATGCAAGGAAATGCCTCCTTATTACGCGCAAAATAATGATTCCTCCACCTGACGTCTGGGACCCACCGAAAGGGCCTCTGTATTTTGCGAAAAAACTTTACTGCTGCTGACAGCTCAGACCCACCAGCTATATCTTCGCACACAAGGAAGTGCCTCCTTATAACGCACAAAAAAATGAATACTCCCCCTGCTAGCTGGGACCCGGTATAGTGGGAGGCTGACTTGTGGGCCTACTAAGTTGACGGGGACGGAGGACTTTGTCAACTTAGTCAATATACACGATTATAGCTCCAGTGACCGTACTATGTCCATCCAACGACCGTAGTGCTTCTTCAACCTCTGGTCTTGTTGCTCCAGCCGCCCAAAGCAGCGCCGGTCGTGCCTCGTGCTCCTGCCTCCCGTGGCCGGTTGCGATGCCGCGGAGGCCTCACTGCCCCCTACTACTCCCACCGCGGGCCAGGCCATCCCTCTACTCACCCACACCCCCTGTTATTCTGCGGCGACGGCAGCCTCACACCGCAGCCAAACCAGTGAACCCTCGTACTCCTCTCCGCATGGGCATCCACTGCCGCCGTCTTCCCTGGCTCTGCGTCGTCCCCTTCCTAGGCCTCGCCGTCGTCCACCGCCCTGGTGCTCTCGACGCGGTGTGGTCAACGTGGTCAAGGAACGGCTTCCATCGGACGTGGACTGTACGTGGAGAGGCTGACAGCTGGTTCACGGCCGCAGCAAGGAAGTACCTCCTTATTATCGCACAAAATAATTATTCCTCCACCTGACAGCGGGGACCCACCGGACGGGCCACCGTATTTCGCAAAAAAAACGTTGCCCCCTGACTGCTGGGACCCACCAGCTACATCTTCGCACGGAAGGATGTGCGTCCGGGAAAAAAAATGATTCGCCCCCCTGACTGCTGGGACCCACCAGCTACATCTTCGCACGCAAGGAAGTGCCTGACAGTCGGGACCCACCTGGTCGAAGCGTACATAGCGTTGTCATTCTGGTCGCGAATGTGTACGTACATACTGGTCGATGTAGAGGCGCGTACGTGTCGTAGCAGAGGCGCGCACGTAGCATGTACACGTGCGTATAGCGGCCAGGGTGCAAGAAAGTAAACACGACCACGTACGTACATACGGGTAGGGTCTCGAACGCCTACTCGCGCGTACGTACGGCCAGGGCTCGTGTACATGGCTGGGTCCGAACGGAGAAACAGCGTCGTCGTCGTGTTCATGGGGAGCCAACCGGCTGGGTCGTAACGGAATGTGTCGTCGTGTTCATCAGGAGGGATTGGACGGAACAGCCGATGGAAACGAGGCCTTGCGTACCGCAGAACAGAGGAAACGGCCTTGTGTTCATCCAACCACGTTTGAAATGGGATCCTGTTCATCGGGAGGGGTCTGGCGTACCGCAAAACGGAGGAAACGGACCTCCTACGGTCAAAACGGGGGTCCTGTTGATCGGGAGGGGTGTGGCGTACCGGAAAGCGGACGAAACAGACTTGTGTTGGAGCGCTACGGTCGAAACGGGGGTTCTGTTGATCGGGAGGGGTGTGGCATACCGCAAAACGGAGGAAACGAACTTTTGTTGGAGCGCTACGGTTGAAACGGGGATCCTGTTCATCGGGAGGGGTGTGGCGTACCGCAAAACGGAGGAAACGGACTTGTGTTGGAGCGCTATGGTCGAAACGGGGGTCCTGTTCATCGGGAGGGGTGTGGCGTACCGCAAAACGGTACACCACGGGATTCTGTTCATCACCACCGTCGACCCCCTCCAGCCTCCATGGGCTACTGTTCATCCACCGTCGACCTCCTCCAACCTCCACCTGCGACTGTTCAGCCTCCACCGCGCGCTACTCCACCGGCTCCTGTTCAACCAGCCCCCTCCACGGGCTCCTGTTCAACCACCCCTCTACGGGCTACTGTTCATCCATCCCTCCACGGGGTGGTCCTATTCATGCAGCCCTCCACGGGGTCCTATTCATGCAGCCCCAATCGGCTCGATCGAACGGGGTCCTGTTCATGCAGAGGCAACACCACGGGGTCCTGTTCAGCCACCCCCACCGGGAACTGTTCATCCAAACCCCCCCAACAACACTCATTGTTCATGCAGAGGCAGCATCGATTGGCTTTAGTTAGCAGCAGTAGTGAAGGAATCGCTCGATCGGGTTCAGTTAACAGCCATCGATCGATCGCTCGGGTTCAGTATCGCGTAGCCTGCAGTGCAATCGCTCGGGTTCAGTTAGAGCCCAACGCCTCGCTTGGGTTCAGTTAGAGCCCAATGCCTCGCACCCACGCGCGTGCGTGTATGAGAGAAGCGCGCATCGCTCGGCCCTGGCCACCCACCGTAACCAGGAACACCCCGATATTTTCCTCACCCTCGCTTCTACCACAATTTTTCCGTCATGGATGTCCCAAAGAATGTCATGCAGCTGCGTCTTCGGCCCGCCCAGGACGAAAAGCCCCTTTTCTGTCATGATTTTTTGTCATAGAAGTAGGACCCCACCACATCTATGATGATACCGTGTTTTGTCACAATTATTGTCATAGAAGTGTCATAAGTATGACAGAAAAAAGTTTCGTTTGGCCCAAAATGTCATGGATGTGTCTTTTTTTGTAGTGCCTAAGTTGTGGATCTTGGATCTATGGATAACAGGGGACGAAAGAGACATTGTTTACCCAAGTTCGGGCCCTCGTGAAGAAGTAATACCATATGTCCTACTTGATTATATTGATGATGATGTATCGAGTACATGTTTGTTCTACCTCTAGATCGTAAGTAGAGTTCTAAACCTAAGGGTAGGTGGAGGTAATTGTTCCCCCCTCTACGGACTAGACCTCCCAGTTTATATAGACACTCGGGGTACCTAGGGTCATATATGCTCGATTCCAATCTAGGTTACATGCATCGTCGAGCTGATGTTGGTTTTGGATCACACGCCAAGTCTTCATAGAGTCCATCCTGATCACGCCAAAGTATGAGACTTCCAGAGTCCTTCCTTGGAGAAATTGTAGGTCACAAGCTCGGCCCATGGACTATGGGCCGACTAGGTTGATACCCCTTAGTCCAGGACACCGTCAGTAGCCCTCGAACAGGACTTCAACATCGAGGGCAACTTGAGACATTCCACTTCGGCTTGACAGGCAAGTTCCTCCTTCAGGTAATTTTGGCGATATGAGATCCCTTTCTGCCAACAGGTTTTTACCAAGTTCATTCCAAAAGGGAACAATTCTTTGACCCTGTATTAGCCAATCCTTTTAACATCCGAAGACGCGAGGTAACTAAGCCTCGAAAGCCATCCACCTAGGTGTCAATAGTGCGCATAGCCTGACAACTTTTTCCACGACGTCACTACTTATACCAAAGTAGGTCAGTAACTTTTGCTTGAATCATGGCCTGACACAGTTTTTCATCGGCACATCTTATCAAAATGGAGATTGTGGCCGTATTTTTCGGGATATCATCAAGATTTTGATTCACCCCACGCACATAATGGTGTATTTGTATAGGGACATGGTGATTTTAACGACACGACAAAGGGACTCTTGGCCTTTTGGCGGGCCTATAAGAGTAAACAGAAGCGGTAACAACCCCACGCTTGCATTCTCCCCTCGTCTACTGCATCTTGAGCTCTAGCACCTGATAACCCACAAGTGTAGGGGATCGCAACAGTTTTCGAGGGTAAAGTATTCAACCCAAATTTATTGATTCGACACAAGGGGAGCCAAAGAATACTCTTAAGTATTAGCAGCTGAGTTTTCAATTCAACCACACCTAGAAAATTAGTATCTGCAGCAAGGTAGTTTAGTAGCAAAGTAATATGGAGATAGCGGTAACAACAATAAAAGTAAAGGTAGTGTTTTTGTAGTTTTTGTAATAGTAGCACTGGAAAAGTAAATAAGCAACAAGTAATATGTGAAAAGCCCGTAGGCATTGGATCGGTGATGGGGAATTATGTTGGACGCAATTCATCATGTAAAAGTTATAACCTAGGGTAATAAAGAACTAGCTCCAGTTCATCAATGTAATGTAGGCATGTATTCCGAATATAGTCATACGTGCTTATGGAAAAGAACATGCATGACATCTTTTGTCCTGCCCTCCCGTGGCAGCGGGGTCCTAATGGAAACAAGGGATATTAAGGCCTCCTTTTAATAGAGTACCGGACCAAAGCATTAACACATAGTGAATACATGAACTCCTCAAACTATGGTCATCACCGGGAGTGGTCCCGATTATTGTCACTTTGGGGTTGCCGGATCATAACACATAGTAGGTGACTATAGACTTGCAAGATAGGATAAAGAACACACATATATTCATGAAAACATAATAGGTTCAGATCTTAAATCATAGCACTCGGGCCCTAGTGACAAGCATTAAGCATAGCAAAGTCATAGCAACATCAATCTTAGAAGATAGTGGATACTAGGGATCAAACCCTAACAAAACTAACTCGATTACATGGTAAATCTCATCCAACCCATCACCGTCCAGCAAGCCTACGATGGAGTTACTCACGCACGGCGGTAAGCATCATGGAATTAGTGATGGAGGAAGGTTGATGATGACGATGGCGACGATCTCCACTCTCCGGAGCCCCGAACGGACTCCAGATCAGGCCTCTCGAGAGAGATTAGGGCTTGGCGGCGGCTCCATATCGTATAACGCGATAATTCTTCCTCTCTGATTTTTTTCTCCCCGAAAGTGAATATATGGAGTCTGGGGTATGTCGGTGGAGCATCAGGGGGCCCACGAGGCAGGGGGCGCGCCCCCACCCTCGTGGACAGGGTGTGGGCCCCCTGACGTATATCTTTCCGCAGATATTTTTTATATTTTCCAAAACAATTCTCCGTGAATTTTCAGGTCATTCCGAGAACTTTTTATTTCTGCACAAAAACAACACCATGGCAATTCTGCTGAAAACATCGTCAGTCCGGGTTAGTTCCATTCAAATCATGCAAGTTAGAGTACAAAATAAGGGCAAAAGTGTTTGGAAAAGTAGATACGTTGGAGACGTATCAACTCCCCCAAGCTTAAACCTTTGCTTGTCCTCGAGCAATTCAGTTGATAAACTGAAAGTGATAAAGAAAAACTTTGACAAACTCTGTTTGCTCTTGTTGTTGTAAATATGTAAGCCAACATTCAGGTTTTCAGCAAAGATCATGAACTAACCACATTCACAATAACTTTCAGGTCTCATGTCTACTCACATCAATGGCATAATCAACTAGCGAGCGATAATAATAAACCTCGGATGACAACACTTTCTCAAAACAATCATAATATTATATAACAAGATGGTATCTCGCTAGCCCTTTCTGAGACCGCAAAACATAAATGCATAGCACCTTTAAAGATCAAGGACTGACTAGACATTGTAATTCATGGTAAAAGAGATCTAGTCATGATCATACTCAATGCAAATTAATAGTAATACATGGAAATGACATGGGTCCTCTCCAACTGGTGCTCTTTTATAAGAGGATGATGACTCAACATAAAAGTAAATAGATAGGCCCTTCATAGAGGGAAGCAGGGATTTGTAGAGGTGCCAGAGCTCGATTTTTAAATAGAGATGAATAACATTTTGAGCGGTATACTCTAATTGTCAACAAACAACCAAGAATCTCGATATCTTCCATGCTACGCACATTATAGGCGGTTCCCAAACAGAATGGTAAAGTTTATACTCCCCCAACCACCAACAAGCACACTCCACGGCTAGCCCGAAACAACGTGTACCGTCCAAACCAACATCAGCCATGGGGGAGTTTTCTTTAATTATTATGATTTGAGCATGGGACTGGGCATCCCGGTTACCAGCCATTCTCTCACGAATGATGAGCGGAGTCCACTCATCGTGAGAATAACCCACCTAGCATGGAAGATATAGACAACCCTAGTTGATACATGAGCTGTTCGAGCATACAAAACAGAATTTCATTTGAAGGTTTAGAGTTTGGCACATACAAATTTATTTGGAACGGTAGGTAAATACTGCATATAGGAAGGTATGGTGGACTCATGTGGAATAACTTTGGGGTTTATGGAAGTGGATGCACAAGCAGTATTCCTTCTTAGTACAGGTGAAGGCTAGAAAGAGACTGGGAAGCGACCAGCTAGACAGCGACAACAGTCATGAACATGCATTAAAATTAATCAACAATGAATGCAAGCATGAGTAGGATATAAATCACCATGAACATAAATATCGTGGAGGATATGTTGATTTTGTTTCAACTACATGCGTGAACATGTGCCAAGTCAAACCACTTGAATCGTTCAAAGGAGGATACCATCCTATCATACCACATCACAACCATTTTAATATCATGTTGGCACACAAGATAGACCATTATAAACTCCCAGCTAATTAAGCATGGCATAAGCATCTATGATCTCTAATTGCCGTTGCAAGCATGTTTCATGCATAACAAGCTGAATCAGGAATGATGAACTATCATATTTACAAAAACAAGAGAGGTCGAGTTCATACCAGCTTTTCTCATCTCAATCAATTCATCATATGTCATCCTTATTGACTTTCACTCGCACGAGCAAACGGTGTGGATAATAATAATAGTGCACGTGCATTGGACTAAGCTGGAATCTGCGAGCATTTAATACAGGAGAGAAGACAAGGTAATATGGCTCAAGGTTAAATCAACAATAAAGCATATGAGAGCCACTAAGCATTTTCAATCATGGTCTTTTACTCTTAACCCCCAAAGAAATGAAAAGAAACTATTTACACGGGAAAGCTCCCAACAAGCAAAAGAAGAACGAGAAATCTTTTTGGGTTTTCTTTTAATTACTACTACTACAAGCAAGGAAAGTAAACTAGCTAAAAGCTACAACTAATTTTTGTTTTGTTTTTTTTTCTGGTTTTTCTAGCACATAGGAAAAAGACTAAGAAAAAGAACTGAAACTAAGCATGGATGGTACAATGAAAGAGTGTGAGCACCGACAACTAGAATAAGTGTGTGAGCATGAATGTAAAGTCGGTGAGAAACACGTACCCGCCAAGCTTAGGCTTTTGGCGTAAGTTGGTCTATGGCCAGTGTTGGCCTGACGGATATCCAAAGTTGTAGTAGGGGTTGTACTGAGATGCAGCAGCTACTGCCTGCTAAGCTGCAGCTTGGAGACGTGCTGCTTCCATCATATCATGATACTCATTTGCCTCCTCCCTGGTTATAGTATATATCCCTTTTTCCTGAAAGTCAAACAAGGTAGGGGCAGGAAGAGCAATATGGACGGCGTGAGAACTGTTAAAGATTAGTCGATATTTGTGGGATTGTTCATCCCTCTCTACAAACTGGTGATTAACCATAGCATTGTAATCCAAATAAGCAAGCGGTAAAGGTTCATCATTTTCATGTACAGGCACACCAAGACGTCGAGCTATGCGGGTGGCATAAATCCCACCAAATAAATCTCCATACAGACCATTATGATGTAGCCTACGTGCAACAATGGCTCCCAAGTTGTATTGTGTATCACCTAATACAACACTCTTGAGAACAGTAAGATCACGGACACACATGTGACAAGCCTCATCTTTACCGTTTATGCATCTACCAGTAAAGAGAGCAAAGTAGTGAATAGTAGGAAAATGAATGCTCCCTATGGTAGCTTGTGTGATTTCTCTAGATTCCCCCACAGTGATACTAGCAAGGAAGTCTCTATATTCAGATTTGCGAGGATCACCCATACTGCCCCACTGCGGGAGCTTACAAGCATCATTAAAATCCTCTAAGTCCATGGTGTAGGATTTATCATAAAGGTCAAGCAGGACAATGTGAGAATTTCGTGAAGATGAAAATTTAAACCTTCTCACAAAGGTATCAGTTAAGTAACGGTATTGAGGGCACTTATCTTGCATGAAGCCCTCGAGGTCAGCGTTGCGCACATATGCGTCAAATTCCTCCTTAATGCCAACCCGAACCATAAATTCGTCTGACGGCCATTCATAAGGCCGCACTTCAGCTTCCCTCGGTAGTTCATTGTCCGGCTCATGAATCGCGAGCCTTGGTTCTTGCTTCCTTGAAGAACCACCTTGGAAGATTTTCCTATGCATTTTTCTGAAATTTTTGAAATTTTTAGTAACTCAATATAAAAGTTAACCAAACTCAACAAGATTGATAGCAACAACTCCTACAAGTGCCTAGAGACTATATCATGCATTAGAACTACTTGGGACCAAAGAAATTTGACATGCAAGCTAAAGAGCAAGGTCACCACAGCAGCAAAAATTTGCAATAAATAAAGCACTAGAACAAAAACTAATTGGACCAATGGAGGAGTCACATACCAAGGAACAATCTCCCCAAACAATTTTGTGAATGGAGCTTTGAGCAAGGAGATAAAAAATGGCAGCAAGATGACCTAGAACTCGTGCTTGAGCTGGCTAGTGATTTTTTTGGGAGGAAGAAGAAGGGTATGGGTGCAGGAATAAGTGGAGGGGGCCACGTGGGGCCAACGAGGCAGGGGGCGCGCCCTGGACCCTCGTGGCCAGGTGATGGCTCCCCTCGCTTTGTTTTCTGTGCCATATATTCTCAAATATTCTAGAAAAAAATCATATTTCGTTTTTAGGGCATTTGGAGAACTTTTCTTTTTGCGGTATTTTTTATGCACGGATAAGTCTGAAAATAGACAGAAAATACCATTTTTGCTTTATTTATTCTAATTAATAGAAATTAAAAAAAGGGATACAGAAGGTTGTGGTATCTAGATTCAGCTATCTCATGCTCATCAAAAGGAATCCATTAACAAGGTTGATCATGTCTTGTTAATAAACTCTTTCCGAATAACATGAAACATTAGAATTTTCGAATAATACTATGTTACCTCAATGGGGATATGTATGTCCCCAACAATAAGAATGTCATACGTCTTCTTGACAGTAGGAAGAGGAAATTCAAAACCTCCAATAGTAATAGTTGAAATTTTTCCAATATATTTGATACTGTGGACCTGAGGTTGTTTCCTCGAAAAGTGTACCGTATGCTCATTACCATTGACATGAAAAGTTACATTGCCTTTGTTGCAATCAATAACAGCCCCTGCAGTATTCAAAAAGGGTCTACCAAGGATAATAGACATACTATCGTCCTCGGGAATATCAAGGATAAGAAAGTCTGTTTGAATAGTAACATTTGCAACTACAACAAGCACATCCTCACAAATACCGACAGGTATAGCAGTTGATTTATCAGCCATTTGTAAAGATATTTCAGTAGGTGTCAACTTGCTCAAGTCAAGTCTACGATATAAAGAGAGAGGCATAACACTAACACCGGCTCCAAGATCACATAAAGCAGTTTTAACATAGTTTCATTTAATGGAGCAAGGTATAGTGCGTACACCTGGATCTCCTAGTTTCTTAGGTATTCCACCTTTAAAAGTGTAATTGGCAAGCATGGTGAAAGTCTCTACTTCAGGTATCTTTCTTTTATTGGTAATAATATCCTTCATATATTTAGCATAAGGATTTGTTTTGAGCATATCAGTCAAACGCATACACAAAAAGATAGGTCTAATCATTTCAGCAAAGCGCTCAAAATCCTCATCATCCTTTTTCTTGGATGGTTTCGGAGGAAAAGGCATGGGTTTCTGAATCCATGGTTCTCTTTCCCTACCGTGCTTCCTAGCAACAAAGTCTCTCTTATCATAACGTTGATTCTTTGATTGTGGGTTATCAATATCAACAGTAGGTTCTATCTCTACATCATTATCATTGCTTGGTTGAGCCTCATCATTAACATTATCACTAGTTTCATGTTCATTACCAGATTGTGTCTCAGCATCCGAAACGGATATATCATTGGGATTCTCAGGTGTGTCAGCTACAGGTTCACTAGAAGCATGCAAAGTTCTACCATTTTTCTTTTTCTTCTTCTTAGAAGAACTAGGTGCATCTAAATTAGCTTTCTGAGAATCTTGCTCAGTTCTCTTAGGGTGGACCTCAGGATACAGAGGTTCCTGAGTCATTTTATCACCTCTAGTTGCAACTCTAACAGCATAATCATTATTCTTACTATTTAATTCACTGAGCAAATCATTCTGAGCCTTAAGTACTTATTCTACTTGAGTGGTAAAATAGAAGCATGTTTACTAATAAGTTTCAATTTACCTTTAACTCTAGATATATAATCACTCAAGCGTTCAATCATATAAGCATTACGTTGCAATTGTCTACCAACATAAGCGTTGAAGTTTTCTTGTTTCACAATAAAGTTGTCAAACTCATCTAAGCATTGGCTAGCTGACTTATAACGAGGAATAGCACCTTCATCAAATCTAAAAAGAGAATTTACCTTTACTACCTGTGTCGGGTTATCAAGACCATGTATTTCTTCAATAGGTGGTAAATTCTTAACATCTTCAGCTTTAATACCCTTTTCTTTCATACATTTCTTTGCATCTTGCATATCTTCAGGACTGAGAAGTAGAACACCCCATTTCTTTGGAGTTGACTTAGGGGCTGGTTCAGGAAGTGTCCAATTATTTTCATTGACCAGCATATTATTCAATAGTAATTCAGCTTGATCAACTGTTCTTTCCCTGAAAACACAACCAGCACAACTATCGAGGTGGTCTCTGGAAGCATCGGTTAGTCCATTATAAAAGACATCGAGTATATCATTCCTCTGAAGAGGATGATCAGGCAAAGCATTAAGTAATTGGAGAAGCCCCCCCAAGCTTGTGGGAGACTCTCTTCTTCAATTTGCACAAAATTATATATTTCCCGCAAGGAAGCTTGTTTCTTATCAGCGGGAAAATATTTAGCAGAGAAGTAATACATCATATCCTGGGGACTACGCACACAACCATGATCAAGAGAATTAAACCAAGTCTTAGCATCACCCTTTAATGAGAAAGGAAATAGCTTAAGTATATAATAATAATGAATATTTTCATCGTTGGTAAGCAGGGTGGCTATATCATTCAACTTAGTAAGATGTGCCACAACAGTTTCAGACTCATAGCCATGGAAAGGATCCGATTCAACCAAGGTAATTAACTCGGGATCAACAGAGAAATCATAATCCTTATCTATAACAAAGATAGGTGAAGTAGCAAAAGCAGGGTCATGTTTCATTCTAGCATTCAAAGACTTTTCTTTTAGCTTAGCTAATAATTTCTTAAGATCATATCTATCGTTGCAAGCACGAAAGTCTCTAGCAATTTCTTCATCCATAACATAACCCTTTGGAACAACAGGAAATTCATATCTAGGGGAGAAGCTTCATCATCACTTTCATAAATATTATCAGTTTCAATATTTGCATTCTCCCTAACCTTAGCAATTTGTTCATCTAGAAATTCACCTAGTGGCACATTATTATCAAGCATAGAAGTAGTTTCATCATACATAGCAGAAGTGGCATCATCAAGAACATGCGACATATCAGATTCAATAGCAGGAGTAGGTGTCGCAAATTTACTCATAACAGAGGGTGAATCAAGTGCAGAGCTAGATGGCAGTTCCTTACCTCCCCTCGTAGTTGAGGGATAGATCTTGGTTTTTGAGTTCTTCAAATTCTTCATAGTGATCAACAGATATAAATCCCAAGTGACTTAAAGAATAGAGCTATGCTCCTCGGCAACGGCGCCAGAAAATAGTCTTAATAACCCACAAGTGTAGGGGATCGTAACAGTTTTCGAGGGTTAAGTATGTTGGGAAACGTAGTATTTTTTAAATTTTCCTACGATCACGCAAGATCTATCTACCAGATGCATAGCAACGAGAGGAAAGAGTGTGTCTACGTACCCTCGTAGACCGGAAGCGGAAGCGTCAAGTGACGTGGTTGATGTAGTCGAACTTCTTCGCGATTCAACCGATCAAGCACCGAACGTACGGCACCTCCGCGTTCAGCACACGTTCAGCTTGATGACGTCCCACGAGCTCTTGATCCAGTTGAGCTTCACGGGAGAGTTTCGTCAGCACGACGGCGTGGTGACGGATATGATGTATTCACCGGCGCAGGGCTTCGCCTAAGCACCGCGACGGTATGACCGAGGTGTGTTTCTGTGGAGGGGGGCACCGCACATGGCTGGAACAATTCAACTTGTGTGTCTTTGGGTGCCCCCTGCCCCCGTATATAAAGGAGCAAGGGAGGAGGGCCAGCCGGCCTCCTATGGTGCGGCTAGGGCAATCCTACTAGGAATAGGATTGCAATCCTATTCCTAGTAGGAGTCCACCAAGAAGGAAGAGAGGGAAAGGAAAAGAGGGAGAGGTGGCGCCCCCCAATCCTAGTCCAACTAGGAACCCTAGGTGGGGCGCCGGCCAGCCCCTATGGGCTGCCTCTCTCTTTTCCGTAAGGCCCACTATGGACCATCCCCCTTCGTAGGGGGTTCCGGTAACCCCCTCCGGCAATCCAGTTAAATCCGAAACTTTTTCGGAATACTTCCGGTGTCCGAATATAGTCGTCCAATATATCAATCTTTATGTCTCGGACATTCCGAGACTCCTCGTCATGTCCGTGATCTCATCCGGGACTCTGAACTACCTTTGGTACATCAATACTCATAAACTCATAATACCGATCGTCATCAAACGTTAAGCGTGCGGACCCTACGGGTTCGAGAACTATGTAGACATGACCGAGACTCATCTCCGCTCAATAACCAATAGCGGAACCTGGATGCTCATATTGGCTCCTACATATTCTACGAAGATCTTTATTGGTCAAACCGCATAACAACATACGTTGTTCCTTTTGTCATCGGTATGTTACTTGCCCGAGATTCGATCGTCGGTATCTCTATACCTAGTTCAATCTCGTTACCGGCAAGTCTCTTTACTCGTTCCGTAACACATCATCTCGTGACTAACTCATTAGTCTTTTGCTTGCAAGGCTTATTATGATGTGCGCTACCGAGAGGGCCCAGAGATACCTCTCCGACACTCGGAGTGACAAATCCTAATCTTGATCTATGCCAACACCACGAATACTTTCGGAGACACCTGTAGAGCATCTTTATGATCACCCAGTTATGTTGTGACGTTTGATAGCACACAAGGTGTTCCTACGGTATTCGGGAGTTGCATAATCTCATAGTCATAGGAACATGTATAAGTCATGAAGAAAGCAATAGCAGTAAAACTAAACGATCATAGTGCTATGCTAACGGATGGGTCTAGTCCATCACATCATTCTCCTAATGATGTGATCCCGTTGATCAAATGACAACTCATGTCTATGGCTAGGAAACATAACCATCTTTGATCAATGAGCTAGTCTAGTAGAGGCATACTAGGGACACTCTGTTTTGTCTATGTATTCACACATGTACTAAGTTTCCGGTTAATACAATTCTAGCATGAATAATAAACATTTATCATGATATAAGGAAATATAAATAACAACTTTATTATTGCCTCTAGGGCATATTTCCTTCAGTCTCCCACTTGCACTAGAGTCAATAATCTAGCTCACATCGCCATGTGATTTAATACCGATAGTTCACATCGTTATGTGAATAACACCCATAGTTCACATCACCACGTGACCAACACCCAAAGGGTTTACTAGAGTCAATAATCTAGTTCACATCGCTATGTGATTAATACCCAAGAGTAATAAGGTGTGATCATGTTTTGCTTGTGAGAGAAGCTTAGTCAACGGGTCTGTCACATTTAGATCCGTATGTATTTCGCAAATTTCTATGTCTACAATGCTCTGCATGGAGCTACTCTAGCTAATTGCTCCCACTTTCAATACGCATCCAGATTGATACTTAGAGTCATCTGGATTTAGTGTCAAAGCTTGCATCGGCGTAACCCTTTACGACGAACTCTTTATCACCTCCATAATCGAGAAATATTTCCTTAGTCATCCAATTACTAAGGATAATTTTGACCGCTGTACAGTGATCTACCCATGGATCACTATTGTACCTCCCTGTCAAACTCATGGCAAGGTACACAACGCGTTTTGTACACATCATGGCATACTTTATAGAACCTATGGCTGAGGCATAGGGATTCTCTCTATATTTTTCTGCCGTGGTCTGGCTTTGAGTCTTACTCAACTTCACACCTTACAAGTCAGGCAAGAACTCCTTATTTGACTGATCCATTTTTGAACTACTTCAAAATCTTATCAAGGTATGTACTCATCGAAAGTCTTATCAAGCGTCTTGATCTATCTCTATAGATCTTGATGCCCAATATGTAAGCAGCTTCACCAAGGTCTTTCTTTGAGAAAACTCCTTTCAAACACTCCTTTATGCTTTCCAGAAAATTCTACATCATTTCCGATCGACAATATGTCATTCACATATACTTATCAGAAAGGTTGTAGTGCTCCCACTCACTTCTTATAAATACAGGCTTCACCGCAAGTCTGTATAAATCTATATGCTTTGATCAACTTATCAAAGCGTATATTCCAACTCCGAGATGCTTGCACCAGTCCATAGACGGAACGCTGGAGCTTGCACATTTTGTTAGCACCTTTAGGATTGACAAAACCTTCTGGTTGCATCATATACAATCCATTAAAGAATGCAGTTTTGTTATCCATTTGCCAGATTTCATAAAATGCGGCAATTTCTAACATGATTCGGACAGACTTAAGCATCGCTACGGGTGAGAAAGTCTCATCGTAGTCAACTCCTTGAACTTGTCGAAAACCTTTCGCAGCAAGTCGAGCTTTGTAAACAGTAACATTACCGTCAGCATCAGTCTTCCTCTTGAAGATCCATTTATTTTCAATGGCTTGCCGACCATCGGGCAAGTCAACCAAAGTCCATACTTTGTTCTCATACATGGATCCCATCTCAGATTTCATGGCCTCAAGCCATTTTGCGGAATCTGGGCTCATCATCGCTTCCTCATAGTTCGTAGGTTCATCATGGTCCAGTAACATGACTTCCAGAACTGGGTTGCCGTACCACTCTGGTGCGGAACGTACTCTGGTTGATCTACGAAGTTCAGCAGTAACTTGATCCGAAGTTTCATGATCATCATCATTAGCTTCCTCACTAATTGGTGTAGGAATCACTGGAACCAGTTTCTGTGATGTACTACTATCCAATTCAGGAGAAGGTACAATTACCTCATCAAGTTCCACTTTCCTCCCACTCACTTCTTTCGAGAGAAACTCCTTCTCTAGAAAGGATCCACTCTTAGCAACAAAGACCTTGCCTTCGGATCTGTGATAGAAGGTGTGCCCAACAGTTTCTTTTGGGTATCCTATGAAGATTTACTTCTCCGATTTGGGTTCGAGCTTATCATGTTGAAACTTTTTCACATAAGCATCGCAGTCCCAAACTTAAAGAAATGACAGCTTAGGTTTCTCGTCAAACCACAGTTCATACGGTGTCATCTCCACGGATTTAGATGGTGCCCTATTTAACGTGAATGTATCTGTCTCTAATGCATAACCCCAAAAGCGATAGTGGTAGATCGGTAAGAGACATCATCGATCGCACCATATCTAATAAAGTACGGATATGACGTTCGGACACACCATTACACTATGGTGTTCCAGGTGGCGTGAGTAGTGAAACTATTTCACATTGTTTTTACTGAAGGCCAAACTCGCTAACTCAAATATTTTACCTCTACGATCATATCGTAGAAACTCTTATTTTCTTGTTACGATGATTCTCCACTTCACTCTGAAATTCTTTGAACTTTTCAAATGTTTTAGACTTGTGCTTCATTAAGTAGATATACCCATATCTGCTCAAATCATCAGTGAAGGTCAGAAATTTAACGATACCCGGCGCGAGCTTCAACACTCATTGGTCCACATACATCTGTATGTATGATCTCCAACAAATCTGTTGCTCGCTCCATTGTTCCGGAGAACGGAGTTTTAGTCATCTTGCCCATGAGGCATGGTTCGCAAGCACCAAGTGATTCATAATCAAGTGATTCCAAAAGTCCATCACTATGGAGTTTCTTCATGCGCTTTACACCATTATGACCTAAACAGCAGTGCCACAAATAAGTTGCACTATCATTATTAACCTTGCATATTTTGACTTCAATATTATGAATATGTGTATCACCACGATCGAGATCCAACAAACTATTTTCATTGGGTGTATGACCATCGAAGGTTTTATTCATGTAAACAGAATAACAATTATTCTATGACTTTAAATGAATAACCGTATTGCAACAAATATGATCAAATCATATTCATGCTCAACGCAAATGCCAAATAACATTTATTTAGGTTTTACACTAATCCCGAAAGTATAGGGAGTGTGTGATGATGATCATATCAATCTTGGAACCACTTCCAACACACATCATCACTTCACCTTTAACTAGTCTCTGTTCATTCTGCAATTCTCGTTTCGAGTTACTAATTTTAGCAACTGAACCGGTATCAATTACCCAGGGGTTGCTATGAATACTAGTAAAGTACACATCAATAATCTGTATATCAAAATATACCTTTGTTCACTTTGCCATCCTTCTTATCCGCCAAGTATCTAGGGCAGTTCCACTTCCAGTGACCATTTCCTTTGCAGTAGAAGCACTTAGTTTCAGGCTTGAGTTTTAGCTTTGGGTTTCTTCACGGGAGTGACAACTTGCTTGTCATTCTTCTTGAAGTTCCCCTTCTATCCCTTTGCCCTTTACTTGAAACAAGTGGTCTTGTTAACCATCAACACTTGATGCTTTTTCATGATTTCTACCTTCGCCGACTTCAGCATTGCGAAGAGCTCGGGAATTCCTTTCGTCATCCCTTGCATATTATAGTTCATCACGAAGTTCTACTAACTTGGTGATAGTGACTAGAGAACTTTGTCAATTACTATCTTATCTGGAAGATTAACTCCCACTTGATTCAAGTAATTGTAGTACCAAGACAATCTGAGCACATGCTCACTGGTTGAGCTATTCTCCTCCATCTTGTAGGCAAAGTACTGTCAGAAGTCTTATACCTCTCGACACGGGCATGAGTATGAAATACTAATTTCAACTCTTGGAACATCTTATATGCTCCGTGGCGTTCAAAACGTTTTTGAAGTCCCGGTTCTAAGCCATAAAGCATGGTGCACTTAAACTATCAAGTAGTCATCATACCGAGCTTTTGTCAAAACGTTCATAACGTCTACATCTGCTCCTGCAATAGGTATGTCACCTAGCGGTGCATCAAGGACATAATTCTCTGTGCGGCAATGAGGATAATCCTCAGATCACGGAACAATTCCGCATCATTGCTACTAACATCTTTCAACTTAGTTTTCTCTAGGAACATATAAAAAATAAACGGGGAGCAACATCGCGAGCTATTGATCTACAACATAGATATGCTAATACTACGAGGACTAAGTTCATGATAAATTAAAGTTCAATTTAATCATATTACTTAAGAACTCCCACTTAGATAGACATCCCTCTAGTCATCTAAATGATCACGTGATCCAAATCAACTAAACCATGTTCGATCATCACGTGAGATGGAGTAGTTTCAATGGTGAACATCTTATGTTGATCATATCTACTATATGATTCACGCTCGACCTTTCGGTCTCCAGTGTTCCGAGGCCATATCTACATATGCTAGGCTCGTCAAGTTTAACCCGAGTATTCTGCGTGTGCAAAACTGGCTTACACCCGTTGTATTTGAACGTAGAGCTTATCACACCCGATCATCACGTGGTGTCTCGGCACGACGAACTTTTGCAACGGTGCATACTCAGGGAGAACACTTATACCTTGAAATTTAGTAAGGGATCATCTTATAATGCTACCGTCGAACTAAGCAAAATAAGAAGCATAATAAGATAAACATCACATGCAATCAAAATATGTGACATGATATGGCCATCATCATCTTGTGCTTTTGATCTCCATCTCCAAAGCACCGTCATGATCACCTTCGTCACCGGCGCGACACCTTGATCTCCATCGTAGCATCGTTGTCGTCTCGCCAACTATTGCTTCTACGACTATCGCCACCGCTTAGTGATAAAGTAAAGCAATTACATGGCGATTGCATTTCATACAATAAAGCGACAACCATATGGCTCATGCCAGTTGCCGATAACTTTACAAAACATGATCATTTCATACAAAACCGTATAACTCATCATGTCTTGACCATATCACATCACAACATGCCCTGCAAAAACAAGTTAGACGTCCTCTACTTTGTTGTTGCAAGTTTTACGTGGCTGCTACGGGCTTAGCAAGAGCCGTTCTTACCTACGCATACAAAACCACAACGATATTTCGTCAAGTATGTGCTGTTTTAACCTTCACAAGGACCGGGCGTAGCCACACTTGATTCAACTAAAGTTGGAGAAACTGACACCCGCCAGCCACCTGTGTGCGAAGCACGTCGGTAGAACCAGTCTCGCGTAATCGTACGCGTAATGTCGGTCCGGGCCGCTTCATCCAACAATACCGCCGAATCAAAGTATGACATGCTGGTAAGCAGTATGACTAGTATCGTCCACAACTCACTTGTGTTCTACTCGTGCATATCATCTACGCATAGACCTGGCTCATGATGCCACTGTTGGGTAACGTAGTATTTTAAAATTTTCCTACGATCACGCAAGATCTATCTACCAGATGCATAGCAACGAGAGGAAAGAGTGTGTCTACGTACCCTCGTAGACCGGAAGCGGAAGCGTCAAGTGACGTGGTTGATGTAGTCGAACTTCTTCGCGATTCAACCGATCAAGCACCGAACGTACGGCACCTCCGCGTTCAGCACACGTTCAGCTTGATGACGTCCCACGAGCTCTTGATCCAGTTGAGCTTCACGGGAGAGTTTCGTCAGCACGACGGCGTGGTGACGGATATGATGTATTCGCCGGCGCAGGGCTTCGCCTAAGCACCGCGACGGTATGACCGAGGTGTGTTTCTGTGGAGGGGAGCATCGCACACGGCTGGAATAATTCAACTTGTGTGTCTTTGGGTGCCCCCCTGCCCCCGTATATAAAGGAACAAGGGAGGAGGGCCGGCCGGCCTCCTATGGTGCGGCTAGGGCAATCCTACTAGGAATAGGATTGCAATCCTATTCCTAGTAGGAGTCCACCAAGAAGGAAGAGAGGGAAAGGAAAAGAGGGAGAGGTGGCGCCCCCCAATCCTAGTCCAACTAGGAACCCTAGGTGGGGCGCCGGCCAGCCCCTATGGGCTGCCTCTCTCTTTTCCATAAGGCCCACTATGGACCATCCCCCTTCGTAGGGGGTTCCGGTAACCCCCTCCGGCAATCCAGTTAAATCCGAAACTTTTTCGGAACACTTCCGGTGTCCGAATATAGTCGTCCAATATATCAATCTTTATGTCTCGGACATTCTGAGACTCCTCGTCATGTCCGTGATCTCATCCGGGACTCCGAACTACCTTCGGTACATCAATACTCAGAAACTCATAATACCGATCGTCATCAAACGTTAAGCGTGCGGACCCTACGGGTTCGAGAACTATGTAGACATGACCGAGACTCATCTCCGGTAAATAACCAATAGCGGAACCTGGATGCTCATATTGGCTCCTACATATTCTACGAAGATCTTTATCGGTCAAACCGCATAACAACATACGTTGTTCCTTTTGTCATCGGTATGTTACTTGCCCGAGATTCGATCGTCGGTATCTCTATACCTAGTTCAATCTCGTTACCGGCAAGTCTCTTTACTCGTTCCGTAACACATCATCTCGTGACTAACTCATTAGTCTTTTGCTTGCAAGGCTTATTATGATGTGCGTTACCGAGAGGGCCCAGAGATACCTCTCTGACACTCGGAGTGACAAATCCTAATCTTGATCTATGCCAACACCACGAATACTTTCGGAAACACCTGTAGAGCATCTTTATGATCACCCAGTTATGTTGTGACGTTTGATAGCACACAAGGTGTTCCTACGGTATTCGGGAGTTGCATAATCTCATAGTCATAGGAACATGTATAAGTCATGAAGAAAGCAATAGCAGTAAAACTAAACGATCATAGTGCTATGCTAACGGATGGGTCTAGTCCATCACATCATTCTCCTAATGATGTGATCCCGTTGATCAAATGACAACTCATGTCTATGGCTAGGAAACATAACCATCTTTGATCAATGAGCTAGTCTAGTAGAGGCATACTAGGGACACTCTGTTTTGTCTATGTATTCACACATGTACTAAGTTTCCGGTTAATACAATTCTAGCATGAATAATAAACATTTATCATGATATAAGGAAATATAAATAACAACTTTATTATTGCCTCTAGGGCATATTTCCTTCAAAGTATTCAACCCAAATTTATTGTTTCGACACAAGGGGAGCCTAAGAATACTCTTAAGTACTAGCAGCTGAGTTTTCAATTCAACCACACCTGGAAACTTAGTATCTACAGCATGGTAGTTTAGTAGCAAAGTAATATGGAGATAGCGGTAACATTAATAAAAGTAATGGTAGTGTTTTTGTAGTTTTTGTAACAGTAGCAGCGGAAAAGTAAATAAGCAACAAGCAATATGTGAAAAGCTCGTAGGCATTGGATCGGTGATGGGGAATTATGTCGGATGCAATTCATCATGTAAAAGTTATATCCTAGGGTGAAAAAGAACTAGCTCCAATTCATCAATGTAATGTAGGCATGTACTCCAAATATAGTCATACGTGCTTATGGAAAAGAACTTGCATGACATATTTTGTCCTACCCTCCCGTGGCAGCGGGGTCCTAATGGAAACTAAGGGATATTAAGGCCTCCTTTTGATAGAGTACCGGACCAAAGCATTAACACATAGTGAATACATGTACTCCTCAAACTACGGTCATCACCGGGAGTGGTCCCGATTATTGTCACTACGGGGTTGCCGGATCATAACACATAGTAGGTGACTATAGACTTGCAAGATAGGATCAAGAACACACATATATTCATGAAAACATAATAGGTTCAGATCTGAAATCATGGCACTTGGGCCCTAGTGACAAGCATTAAGCATAGCAAAGTCATAGCAACATCAATCTTAGAACATAGTTGATACTAGGGATCAAACCCTAACAAAACTAACTCGATTACATGGTAAATCTCATCCAACCCATCACCGTCCAGCAAACCTACGATGGAATTACTCACGCATGGCGGTGAGCATCATGGAGTTGGTGATGGAGGAAGGTTGATGATGACGATGGCGACGATCTCCACTCTGCGAAGCCCCGAACGGACTCCAGATCAGCCCTCCCGAGAGAGATTAGGGCTTGGCGGTGGCTCCATATCGTAAAACGCGATAATTCTTCCTCTTTGATTTTTTTCTCCCCGAAAGTCAATATATGGAGTCTGGGGGTACGTCGGTGGAGCATCAGGGGGCCCACGAGGCAGGGGGCGCGCCCAGGGGGAGGGGTGATACGTCCAAAACGTATCTATAATTTCTGCTTGCTCCATGCCACTTTTGGGTGATATTGCTATGATATTCATACACTTCCATACACTTTTGATCATATTTGGACTAACTTACTAATCTAGTGCACCCCAGTGCCAGTTTCTGTTTTCGGCTGTTTTTGTATTTCAAGTTTTCATGTTTCGAGAACTGCCCAGAAAAATCCAGAAAAATTATATAAAAAATCAGCGATCCGGAAACAACACTGCGTCCGAAGGGCAACCTGGGGGGGCACAGGGGCTCCAGGCGCCCTGTGGGCGCGCCCCCCCTGGGCCGCGCCGGGGGGGCGCCTGGGCCCCCCGAGGCTCCCCCGGTGCCCTACTTTGGCATATATTTAAAGGGTCCTCTGTAACCCTCAGAACAGGAACTTTTTTCGCGATCCCATCTTTGTTCCTCCGCCGCCTCCGCTTCCAAGATCGGGAGCACCAGGAGAACTCTTCCCGGCACCCTGCCGGAGGGGAGGATCACCACCGGGAGCTTCTCCACCACCATGGACGCCTCCCGGATGACTCGTGAGTAGTCTCCCTTGGACCATGAGTCCATGACCAGTAGCTATGTGATGTTCTCCCCCCGTTCTTGTGCTTCACTAATTAGTCCTCGTGAGCTGCCCTACATGATCGAGGCACCTACGTAATCCTTATGCTGTTGCTATGTTGAGTTTGCTGGGATCCGATGGATTATGAGATTATGTTCAGATTGATCTTGATTAATATATTTGATTCACCTCTTTTATATTTTAGTTCATAAGTAATTCTTGCATGTTCTCCGTTGTTATTTATTGCTTTGGCCGAGTAATAGGTAGTGACTCCAAGAGGGAACGTTATGCTCGATTGTGGGTTCATGCCCCTCGATGACTAGCTTGAGTGACAGAAACATGAGTCTAGGGGATGTGCTGTTGCCACAAGGGGGAAAACAATGGTGCTTGTGCCCGCGGGTGCAAGGATTGTTTACTTTACGCAAAGTTCTTTTAATGCAGTTGTCTGTTGCATTGAGTTTACACTATGGGTGGGACTCGCAACTTAACACCAGCGAGATGTTCTGGATAAATATCTCAAGGTGGATGATTAGTAGTAGATATTGATGGATTTCGGTCTACTTACTTTGGCGTACCGCCCATGCTTTGAACATCAACCTTTCTTGCAATGTAGTCAGCATTGGTTTGCGTTCGTGGTCCTGTCAATTGCCCAGCTGTAATTTGTTTACCTCACATAGCTGTTTTATCGTCTTTTGGGAGAGAGACATCACTAGTGAACATCATGAGACTCCGGTCCATATTACCATCATTGATCACATCCACTATTTACTTTTCGCTATTTACTTACTTTTGCAAAAACTATCTATCACTGCTTTTAACCCTTTGCGAACTACAAGGCCGGAGAGATTGACAACCTCTCTGTACTCGTTGGGAGCAAAGTTATTTGTATCTATGTGCAGGTCCACGTTGATTGCTACTAATCTGGCGCCGTAGCAATTGACACCTACTTGTTGAACCTAGGAGTCTCTGGGGATTCGATCCTTGGCATCTTTGCTAGGGGAAAACACTTCTACTTACTGCATCTTACACCTTCCACTTGGGGTAACCAACGAGGGGTTCGAGGCCCATCAAGGAGTATTTTCTGGCGCCGTTGCCGGGGACTCCACTCTTCAGGATAGGGGAGTTGCATGCTATCTTTTACCTTTGCTTTTTAGTCTTGTTAGTTTACCTTTCATTTTTGCTTTAGTTCCTTTTATCGAAAATCACAAAAATAGTTATCTTGCTTGCTTGCTACTATGGGTTCCACCGAGAACACCAAGTTGTGTGACTTCACTAGTCACAACAACGATGACTTTATCAGCACACCTATCACTACACCTGCCACTTCAGCACCTCCATATGAAATTAAACCTGCTTTACTTAACTTAGTCATGAGAGAACAATTCTCCGGTGCTGGAGATGGTGCTGCTTTACACTTGAACAACTTTGTAGAACTTTGTGATATGCAAAAGTACCAAGAAATAGATGGTAATATTGTTAAGCTTAAGCTTTTTCCTTTCTCCTTGAGAGGAGGAGCTAAAATTTGGTTTCAGTCTTTGCCTAGAAATAGCATAGATTCTTGGGACAAGTGCAAAGATGCTTTTATCGGAAAATACTATCCACCTGCTAAAATTATCCAACTTAGAAGTAACATTATGAATTTTAAACAATTGGATAATGAACACGTTGCCCAAGCTTGGGAACGTATGAAGTCTCTTATCAAGAACTACCCTACTCACGGTTTGACTACTTGGATGGTTATCCAAACTTTTTATGCAGGCTTGAACTTTACCTCGCGGAACTTGTTAGATTCGGCCGCGGGAGGAACTTTTATGTCTACTACACTTGGTGCTGCCACGAAGCTTCTCGATGAGCTGATGACCAACTATTCCCAATGGCACACCGAACGCGCTCCAACAGGTAGGAAGGTAAACTCCGTCGAGGAGATTTCCTCTCTCAATGAAAAGTTGACTTGATCATGTCTCTACTTTCGAAGCAATCTACTGTTGATCCTCGTGATGTTCCTTTAAATTCTTTGATTGCTCAAGAACAAGTAGATGTGAACTTTATCTCTAGAAACAATTTTAACAACAATGCTTATAGGAGTAACTTTGGTAGCAATTCTAGACCGTTCCCCTCTAACTCTTATGGGAACAACAATGCTTATCCTAGTACCAAGAACTCCAATACTGAACTAGAGACTATGCTTAGAGATTTCATCACTACCCAAAAAGCCTTTAATAAGAATGTAGAAGAGAAACTACATAAATTAGATGATCTTTCTTTTAAGGTAGACCACTTAGCCAATGAGGTAAAATTGCTAAAAATTGAAACTTCTCCTCTTAAGGAGAGGGAAGTCATCCTTATTAATGCTACTCAAGTACAAATTAATGAAAACATTAGGATGATGGCTAAGCTAAAGGAAAGATGGGCTAGAGAAAGGGAGGAAGAGGAAAGAATTAAGAGCCTTCCTACCCACCACACTGTTGCTACTATCCAAGTTATTGAGGATGTTCACACTCTTAGCACCCAATGTACTCCTGGTCCCAATGGACCTATTAATGGTGATGCTATGACTATAGAAACTACCAAACAAGTGAACCTTAAGGACACCACTACCACTTTACTTGATGCTCGTGACCTTGATTTTGATAATTGCACTCTTACCGAAGTTATTGATTTCCTTCACAAGATGTCTAGAGATCCCCGCACTTGCACGCTTAACCTTGCCTTCACAGAGCATATCACTAATGCTCTCATCAAAGCTAGGGAGGAGAAACTTAGAGTAGAAGCCTCCATACCTAGAAAGCTAGAAGATGGTTGGGATCCTATGATAAAAATTAATTTGAATGACTTCTCTTGTTATGCATTATGTGATGTTGGTGCTAGTACCTCCGTTATGCCCAAAAGGATATATGATATGCTTAAATTGAAACCTTATGATTCTTGTTCTTTTGGTGTTCGTCTCGTTGATTCTTCCATAAAGAAACCTTTGGGGAGGATCGATGATGTTCTTATTGTTGTCAATGATAATTATGTGCCCGTTGATTTTACTATTATGGATATTGAATGTGATCCTTCATGTCCAATTATTTTGGGACGTCCCTTTTTGTGCACCGTTGGTGCTGTCATTGACATGAAAGAGGGTAATATAAAATTTCAGTTTCCTCTCAAGAAAGGGATGGAACACTTCCCTCGAAAGAAGATCAAGTTACCTTTTGAGTCCGTTGTACGGGCTAGCTATTCTTTCACTCTTGATAAAACTTGATCTATGCATTATGCCTAGCTTAAAGGCATAAAAGAAAGCGCTTTTGGGAGGCAGCCCACATGAATAATTTTTTTTCTTTTGTTGTGTATTGATGTTGTTTACTGCTGTAGCATCATCATTGTATCTTTGCTTTTCATATTTGTGCCAAGTATAGCCTCTGATAGCTAGAAAGTTCAAAAGTTGTGAGGTGCTGTCCAGGAAACAGATTCTGTCCTTGGATAGAAAAATTCGTATAAAATCACCAGATCATCTTTTTGGTCTGAATTTTTTCGACAGTGTTCTCTATATAATTTTCTTTCGTGCGTCAGTTCTGAGTTTTTTGATTTGAGTTGCAGAAGTATCCCGAACAGGTCAATTACTGCCTGCTGTTCTGTTTTTCACAGATTCTGTCCTGTTTTGCCTTACCTTCACTTTGCAAATTGAGAACTTGCTTTTTCTTTGCAAAAACCTTTTGGCAATCTTGAGAAACAGTATAACTTCAAGAATATCCTTATTTCCAGCAAGGTATAATTATTTTATTAAGGGTACTAACCTCGCTAATCAGATTATGATGAGTTATGTATGAAGGGAGTTTTCAAGTGTGCGAGGGAAGATGATAAAAAGATTCAGGAGTGTCAAGCGATCAAGCTTGGGGATGCCCCCGTGCACCCCCAAGAAATATTCAAGGAGACTCAAGCGTCTAAGCTTGGGGATGCCCCCCGTGCATCCCCTTCTCCATCAACATTATCAGTTCGTCTTTCGTTTCGCTATATTTTTATCACTTCATGTGTTATGTGCTATGCTTGGAGCGTCTTGCTTTTAGTTTTCTTTTTAGTTTTTCATAACGAGTCGGAACCCAGCATTTCTTTATGTGGGAGAGAAACACGCTCCACCTCTACCTAGAACATTACATAGAATTTTCATGTCTATCTATGATGTGTGTGTTCTTCGTCTTTTAATAGCTACTATCGTGCTCTGCTCTTAGTATTCATGCTTATCTTTTCAAGAGCTTTTATTTAGTTGGTTGCTTGAACTCTCTTTAAGTACCATGCTCACCTTATTAAGAGAGTTTTCTTCCGTTGCATTGGTTAATGTGTCTATGATAAAGATGCTACTTTCATGATGGTGCTTAGTAGTTCAGGTTTTCTTTTGGTTAATCTCAAATAGCTGGGGGGTTCCCAATGTGTTATTGGAATACCAACTTGGTTTGTTTGCCTGTGATATGGTATGGTTTAGTAATATCTTCCTTCGAGAATTTATTTTGATTGACTTGGCGTATGCTCAAGCATATTCAAGACTGTAAAGAAAGTCTGTCAAGCCTTGATGATCTTTTGTTTCTGAGTAGCGATATAACTACCATGCCTGATTCAATATTGCTTTGTCGCTCTGCATGATTATGACCGTCATTGCTCTCTTAGTTGGTCGCTCCCAGTCTTTTGCTAACCTCCACCTGTACTAAGCAAACTAACCATGCAATACATAGCTCATGGGAAAGTAGCCTAAAAACTATTGTGGTAAAGAATATGTTGCCTATGTATCTTATTTCTTATAAGTTGCTTGCTGAGCGGTAACCATGTTTCTGGGGACGCCATCAACTGTCACATTTTTTTTGAATATCATGTGAGTTGCTATGCATGTTCGTCTTGTCTGAAGTAAGGGTGATTTACCGTGGGTTAAATTAATATGCATATTGTTAGAGAAGAACATTGGGCCGCCAACCAAAGCCATGCATCATGGTGGAAGTTTTAGCTTGGACCTTAATCCTCAATCTCTCATGAGAATATGCTTATGCATTAAAGAGGAGTCCATCATCTATTTTCTATGTTGTCCAGGTATGGATGTCCTCAAGTTGAGATCTATCAAAAATGAGAAATCAAATGCGATATATCTCCTTGGACCTTTGTACAGGTGGCATAGAGGTACCCCTTTGTGACACTTGGTTAAAACATATGCAATGCAATGATAACCCATGGGGATCCGAGCTAATTAGGACAAGGAGCGAGCACTATTAGTATACGGTGCATGAGGCTTGCAACTTATAGGATGTTTTATGCATGACACATATGAAGTACTACTACCGTTGACACAATTGCTTCCATGTTTTCAAAATAAAAAGCTTTAGCACTTAACCTTTCTTTTACCTTTATGTTGAAGCACCAACTACTGAGAGCATGATTGTCATTCTGAGTGTAATGTGCATTGTCCCAAAGTAGCATTGTCTTATGCATGATTGTGATATCGTTTATTCTGAAATGATTGTATCTAGTCATCACTTAAACCTTGAAGGTGCCCCTGCATTTATGTTTTGCATCACTAAAGGGGGCAAGCTAGATATCACTTTATCATATTTGCACATCATGTTCATTGCAAATCTTTTTGATGTTTCAGTTTCATGTTGTAAAACTTTCAGTCATTTGTGATTTTCTCTTGAGGCAACTTAATTACTTTAGAATCATTGTCTCAGTAAGCTTTTGTCATATGACTATGAGAAAGTCCTATATGGTTAATAGCATGTCACCACAGAAATTATTCTTGTTATCATTTACCTACTCGAGGACGAGCAGGAATTAAGCTTGGGGATGTTGATACGTCCAAAATGTATCTATAATTTCTGCTTGCTCCATGCCACTTTTGGGTGATATTGCTATGATATTCATACACTTCCATACACTTTTGATCATATTTGGACTAACTTACTAATCCAGTGCACCCCAGTGCCAGTTTCTGTTTTCGGCTGTTTTTGTATTTCAGGTTTTCACGTTTCGAGAACTGCCCAGAAAAATCCAGAAAAATTATATAAAAAATCAGCGATCTGGAAACAACACTGCGTCCGAAGGGCAGCCTGGGGGAGGGGGCACAGGGGCTCCAGGCGCCCTGTGGGCGCGCCCCCCCTGGGCCGCGCCGGGGGGGCGCCTGGGCCCCCCGAGGCTCCCCCGGTGCCCTACTTTGGCATATATTTAAAGGGTCCTCCGTAACCCTCAGAACAGGAACTTTTTTCGCGATCCCATCTCTGTTCCGCCGCCGCCGCCGCTTCCAAGATCGGGAGCAGCAGGAGAACTCTTCCCGGCACCCTGCCGGAGGGGAGGATCACCACCGGGAGCTTCTCCACCACCATGGACGCCTCCCGGATGACTCGTGAGTAGTCTCCCTTGGACCATGAGTCCATGACCAGTAGCTATGTGATGTTCTCCTCCCGTTCTTGTGCTTCACTAATTAGTCGTCGTGAGCTGCCCTACATGATCGAGGCACCTATGTAATCCTTATGCTGTTGCTATGTTGAGTTTGCTGGGATCCGATGGATTATGAGATTATGTTTAGATTGATCTTGAGTAATATATTTGATTCACCTCTTTTATATTTTAGTTCATAAGTAATTCTTGCATGTTCTCCGTTGTTATTTATTGCTTTGGCCGAGTAATAGGTAGTGACTCCAAGAGGGAACGTTATGCTCGATTGTGGGTTCATGCCCCTCGATGACTAGCTTGAGTGACAGAAACATGAGTCTAGGGGATGTGCTGTTGCCACAAGGGGGAAAACAACGATGCTTGTGCCCGCGGGTGCAAGGATTGTTTACTTTACGCAAAGTTCTTTTAATGCAGTTGTCTGTTGCATTGAGTTTACACTATGGGTGGGACTTGCAACTTAATACCAGCAAGATGTTCTGGATAGATATCTCAAGGTGGATGATTAGTAGTAGATATTGATGGATTTCGGTCTACTTACTTTGGCGTACCGCCCATGCTTTGAACCTCAACCTTTCTTGCAATGTAGTCAGCATTGGTTTGCGTTCGTGGTCCTGTCAATTGCCCAGCGGTAATTTGTTTACCTCACATAGCTATTTTATCGTCTTTTGGGAGAGAGACATCACTAGTGAACATCATGAGACTCCGGTCCATATTACCGTCATTGATAACATCCACTATTTACTTTTCGCTATTTACTTACTATTGCAAAAAACTATCTATCACTACTATCACTGCTATTAACCCTTTGTGAACTACAAGGCCGGAGAGATTGACAACCTCTCTGTACTCGTTGGGAGCAAAGTTATTTGTATCCGTGTGCAGGTCCACGTTGATTGCTACTAATCTGGCGCCGTAGAAATTGACACCTACTTGTTGAACCTAGGAGTCTCTGGGGATTCGATCCTTGGCATCTTTGCTAGGGGAAAACACTTCTACTTACTGCATCTTACACCTTCCACTTGGGGTAACCAACGAGGGGTTCGAGGCCCATCAAGGGGGCGCGCACCCCACCCTCGTGGATAGGGTGTGGGCCCCCTGACGTAGATCTTTCTGCAGATATTTTTTATATTTTCCAAAACAATTCTCTGTGAATTTTTAGGTCATTCCCAGAACTTTTTATTTCTGCACAAAAACAACACCATGGCAATTCTGCTGAAAACAGTGTCAGTCCGGGTTAGTTCCATTCAAATCATGCAAGTTAGTGTCCAAAACAAGGGCAAGAGTGTTTGGAAAAGTAGATACGTTGGAGACGTATCAGCGCCCTGATCTAATCCTCCATTCTCTCGCCCCTCCACGCCCACAACTCCCATTTCTGGCCATGGTCGACTCCACCTTGAAAGGGCACTAGGCAGGCTCCACCATCACGGAGCGCACCATCCTGGAGTTGCGGAGTGATGGGTACATCCCCGCCAACGTTCTCAGCTAGCCACGAGAGAAGCATCAGGGAACGCCTACCCCAAGCTGGGGGAAAGGATAGTCTTCGTTCCCCACCTCATCCGAAGTCTAGGGTTCCCGTTGCACCCTTTCATGCGCGGGATCCTCTACTATTATGGGTTGTACTTCCACCATCTGGCCCCAAACTCCATCCTCCACCTCACATTGTTCATAATCGTTTGTGAGGTGTCCCTCCTCGTCGAGCCCCACTTCGGGTTCTGGCTGAAGACTTTTGGTATCAAACCGAAGTCCAATGGTTGTGAGCTGGCAAAGTGCGGCGGGGGGGGGGGCATGATAAGCAAGAATTAGAAGGCCACTTGTTTCAAAGGAACCTTCGTCGAAACCATCAAAGAGTGGCAACATGACTGGTTTTATGTCACCGGACCACTTGTCGGTGGCCAGGCCGAAGTCCCAGCCTTCTTGGCTGAGCCTCCGAGGAGGTTGGTTTCCTAGAAAAGGAAGGGTATAGACTCACGCAACCCCAACGACGTGACCTTGCTACGGTAGAAGATTCAGTTTGTAGCAGACAAGAAGAAGATTAAGCCGGTGGACGTGGTTGACGTCATGCTGCACCGTCGCATCTTGCCACTCCAACTTTGGGAGAGTCTGATGAGGGCATAGAATCACAAGGATGAGCCACCCGTGAAGTATTTCTTTCACACATCCTTGTACGGGATGTGGACGACGCTTTTCAAGGTGTCCGAGAATGAGTTCCCTGCAGAGGGGAAAGATTGCAGCTTCGGCGCCGCGCACGACTCTAACGAGGTAATCCCAGCATAGAGACTTATATTCTCGCCTCATATATTATGATCACATTGTTAATCAAGTCCTTTTGAACTTCTTATCCCTTCCGTGGAAGGGGGTCCCGAAGGGGAAGGCCGAACGGCGCCTCCGAGGAACCTCGGAGGCCCGGTCCGAGGACACCCATGTCTCCTCCACCCATGAGGAGGAGACAGAAGATGAAGGAGAGGAGGTGATCTCTCCGAAAGGGAAGAGAGTGGCGTTCGGGGACCCCGTGGAGGAGGCTTATCATCAGCCCCATAGAAAGCTACGCAAGGCTTCTGGTGTGCCAGTCATCCAACGACCCGCACCCGCTCAGGTGACCCTCTCCGACACCTTGAAGGACCCCCTGGCCCAGCCACACAGAACGAAGCCGACACCCCGAAGGTATCCTTAAGAGGATGGTTTTAAAGTCTATTGATGGGTCCTTGTGCAGATGCATAACAATGGATTCATCTTTTGTAGCATGTCAAATTCAGGGCTCCGCAAAACCCTTGTTAAGTTCGAACACTAGGGTGCGTGCGAAGAACTCAACTTCCCCTATCTGCCTACTCACCGTCTCTATGAACTAGCTCGATGAACAAGAAGGAAAATGACAGGGCAATTTACCTAGATCCAGGCCATCTAGCGGTGAGTGGCCCTACTCCTGCAATGTGGTGGATTGCCTCGAGGTGGGCTGAGGAAGAACTAGTAAAGTGGTTGAACAACCTCAGGAGGTGTGTTCTTGGGTGTGTGGGTGCTAGTCAATCTGATCTCTCTAGATACCACTCCCTATGGTGGTGGCTAAGCTGGATTTATAGAGGCCTCGGTCCTCTTCCTCCAAAATGTAGGCGGGAAGGGATCCCACAACGACCAAATTTGAAGGAAGACAACTAGTACATCTTATCCTGACGAAAGGTGGTCCTCGCCTGCAAAGCCTCTGATCCTGACGCCATGGTGGGCTCAGTGATGACCTCTGTCCTGCCGTCCCGGCGATCCTAATCTTGTTGCACGGTAATGGAAACCTTTGGCTGATTCCTCTGGACTCCGCGCCTGCGCTTACCTCTTTAGCACCAAAAAGGAAACCTGCTGTCCTGCGCCCGCTGGAGCCCGCCTGGCCTTGGTCGTCATGGCTTGCATCATCTAAACCTCACGAGGTGGGGGCTTGCATAGAGATCTCCGCTCCTCGGGAGCCAGCCTGGTGAGACTGCTCCTTCCGGAGGTCTTGGTGCCGTCCGCCTCGCGAGGCTTGGCCCCTAGCGAAGGTCTTGAGTGTCGATGCTGAAGATGGGCCGTACCAGGCCAGTGAAGGAGCCACGTCATGGGCCGCATGCAGGCAAGTCTGGGTATCCTGGTTCCCAGAACACCGACAGTAGCCCCCGGGCCCAAGGCGCGCTCGGGCTTGGCTTCGAGGCGAAGCCAGAGGGCAAGGGCAAAGCGCTGCAGGCCCCAACCGCCTGAGGACCTGATTGACGCATGGCGCCTGGATGGGACGTGGGCATCTCCACTTCCCCACGCTGCCTCAGCAACCGCTTGACTTGGCAGCCGCCTATCGCTAGCACGGCCTTGCCAGACTTGACCGTTGCGATCAGACTTGATTCCCCCTCTGCATTGTGAACTTGTGGCTTTCCTTCCAGACTCGGTGCCATGCCAATCTCCCCTTGTATCCATGGTGTCTAGGTCAAAGAAGAAGAAGAAGGGGAAAGCCAGCGCTCCTGCCGAATCTTGGTCGGGCTTGGAGCGTGCGCTCGATCGATCGACGGTGATCAACTCAGAGGGGTTGGCTAAGGTCCGGCCAGCCCTCGCCGCCGACTCCAATGAGTAGAAGGCGACGATAGTCTGGCCCACCTCCCGATCCATGGTGGATATGGAAGCTACCGAGATCACCATCCATCTTCACGCTCTTTTGGCCGGCTTGGTCCCCCCTTTCTCCAATTTCTTCAATTCCATACTCTTGCATTACCTTATCCAGGCATTGCATCTGGACCCTGCATCCATCATCCTCCTAGCCACCTTTGCCTTCCGGTGCGAGGCCATTTCTTCTCGCTCCATCTGGTTGACAGTAGCCCCCGGGCCCAAGGTGAAATACCGGGCATTACTCCGTCTGTCACCTTGTTCCGCCATTTCTTCTCGCTCCATCTGGTTGACGACCGACAGCACTCAGGGTGCGTGGCCTTCTAGGCCAAGGCGACGACGGCTGGCTCGGGTATCGACTTCGCGCTTTGCCCGGACGTGAAGGGGTTCAAGAAGCAATGGGTGTTTCTGGACACCGCCACGCTCAGCCCTCTGCTCCAGCTCCCATGAGGACCAGCGGAACTCAGCTCCGGCTGGGGCCATGAGAAGCATGTCGATCGCCATCTCGCCTTTGTTTGGACTAGGTTGGCCAGATTGAAGAAGGCCGGGGTGACGGCTCCAATGGTGGTGAGGGAGTTCGTCAGGTGGCGCATCGCCCTGCTTCAGTGCCATTCCCACCCAATGTGGATCTTTACCGGCCCTGCGGACCCCATAAGGCTCCAGGTGCCTTCGCTTCCTTCCAAGACGCTGCGCGCGGTGCTTGAGCTCCTGACTGGCGATCCAGCGCCAGTCGCGCTCCCGGAGGATGGCTGCCTCCTGTACAACTGTTCAAACAAGGAGAGCTTCGCGAGGCAAATGCCCCTTTTCGATTAATGGGGGATGCGCCCAGAGGGACTTGGAGGCCCCCGCAGGAATCCTATCTTGGTGACTCCAGTGCTTGTTGATCCTGCGACACGCACACCAGATGCGGATGTAGGGGGCGAACGTCGCCGGAGGCTCCCAAGGCGATTGATGGGGAGCAAACGTCGCCTGACGCTCCTGAGGTAGTCGCTCCAGGAGCCCCCGTGAGTGCTCCTAAGGAAGCCATACACGACCAGGCACGACCCGTTCCTCCCGAGGAGGCCGCACCTAAGGGCTAGACATGTGCCTCTGAGGTGGCAACGCACCTCCCAGCCGCTGATGATCATGGCCCAGCCTTCGACCCGCTTTGCCCGAACCTCGAGGCACTCCGCAAGAGGAAAGGGATGTGGGGCTGCAATAGCGATGGTCTCCGGCCCCTGAAACAGAGGAAGTATATAGCAGTGAATGGGTAAGTGCCTTATCTTTGTGATCCTCCATGAGCGGCGCTCTTTCCTGACCCTGCCTCTTCAGGGTCTCCCAGATCGTGACGGTGAAAGCTCCTGAGGTTTGCCCCTTGGGGGATCTTGGCTCGCTGCCAACTTCGGGCTCCCTGCGCCAGGCACCCGACGCGAGGAATGGGGATGGCTCGCGAGGCGAGTGCGCCACCGGGGGACTGATGGCCAGGGCCTTCTGGATCCTCACTTCGCGGTCACTTCCGGGGTGTCGAAGGTGTGCCGAGGGCTCCTTGCTAGTGCTCGCTAGCGGCTGGGCTCCCTCGGTGCTGGCCCCGTCTTCGAGCGTCGGAGCCGCGTCACTTGACCCTCTGCTGGGGCCGATGAAGTGGTTGGTGGAGCGCCAGCCACCAGCCCCTTGCGAGGGACAGGTGGGGCACCTCGCGTCCCCCTGGCAGCCCCCTATGCCGAGGAGGGGCTCGGTCACGCGCTAGAGCTTGCGCGTGGGTGCAGTGTCATTCGCCATGACCTTTTCCAGGAAGCTATCAGTGCACTGGGTCGGCTTGGGGAAGATCTCGTTGATGTCAACATACGCCTTGAGTCGGAGAATCTTCGCCTGGCGTGGGAGTGGCACAAGCTGAACGTTGACATCAAACTTGGGCGTCAGCAACACGAGCGAGCATGCGTGGATGCTGCGGAGTCCCTTGCGGCTTCTCGCGAGGCTTCTGCTCGCGCCTTGGAAGAGGCCAGGGCCGCTGACCTCTGCCGTGAGACGGCGAAGGAGCGGGAGTGTCGGTGTACAAAGTAGGGGCTCTCCTTTGTACCCCTTACTTGTGCACGGGCAGTCAGAGCCACGCCTGTGGCCACACCTAACAGGGCAGAGGAGGGAAACCAAAGCACAAGGCTACCAGAGTAGCGCCAAGACAGTGGCGCAATAGGCCAAGCAACAAGATAGGCTTCCCCCGACAAGACTCTTGCCGGGGCAGCCTGCACGGCCCCGGCAAGAACCCTTGCCGGGGCAACTCACCCAACACCTCCATTGCATCCACCCTTGAGCCTAGGAGCTCTGACACCATCAACAACTGTAATGCCCAGGATGCAACTATATCTCATACGTGTCGAGGCACGAGTTAGAGACATAATCGCATTCTGGAACGATCGCAAGCATGGTATCTTTGCACAATTCATGTAATGAACAGGGATGAAAGAGTAAATAGTTGGCTTACACTCGCTACGTCACACAATTACTTTAACATTCATACATTCATCCAAATAACACAGGGTCTGACTACGGACGAAAACAAACGAGAAAAGATACCACAACCACAAGTCTTGATCGCCCCTAGTAGGAACCACTACTGATCATCGGGATACGTCACGTACATACGACCACGTACATACGACCACGCTCTTCATCGAACTCCCAGTGAAGTTCTTGTCCAAAAATGTTGAGAATTTAGGAAGAGCCTTGATAAAAGGAGAAGGAGTTATAGACAAGGTTTGGAGGTGAAACTTGAAGCAGAAAGACATATGATCGAGATTGCAAGTGTGTTGTGGTAATTCCAAATTAATGGAATATTATTTTAGCTCCCTATAAAATATTGGGAGTATATGTTATAAAGAGAAAACACCATGTGAATTCCTCGGTTTAAATGGACCAAGATCCATACAGTTATTTAGTTGAGTTTTTAAAAATGAAATGACGTGATGGCATGATGATATGATGCAAGCACAAATAAAATGAAGCGAGCAAAAAGAAACACACGGCGAAACCCGGAATAGTTGGAAGTCTTCAGGAGCGTCGGTCTTGGGGCGTCACAACAACGTTGGAACCAAGGTGTCGGTGTACTAAAGTAGGGGTACCTTAGTACCGCGAACTTGTACACGGGCAGTTGCAGCGTCCCGCGGCAGGGCTTGCCAGGCGACCGCCAAGACCCCTCGTGGTTCCACTGGAGCCATTCAAGAACAAAGTATCCAATTCTAGAAGACAAGACCCCGGCAAGAGGAGCTTGCCGGGAAGGCCATTCAAGGCGCAAAATCACTCAAGACACGAGACCCCGGCGAGAGGAGCTTGCCGGGAAGGCCAACCAAGGCACCTCAAGAGAGCTTGCCGCGACGCGCCACGCGTCCTGGCAAGGCCCGGTGAGCGACAAGCTCCCAAGCACGACAAGCTAACCACCGCGACAAGACACATGTCGCGGCAAGCTTCCACTCAGCTCCCACGCTCCAGCTCATCCACCCATGCGTCGCCCTGGGACCCTTCCAGGCGCACGTGGCGGAAGGTTGTGCAGCCAGGGGAACACGGTGGCAAGCGGCGATGACTAGGCTACCGTCGTGGCGGATGGTGGCGCACCTAACGGCCACTTTTTGCACTGTTTGGGGCGACGGCGACGGGCATTCAATGCCCTTGGCCCCTGCCGTCAGGGTTAGGTATAGAGCACTATGCAAACACTGTTCCAACTACCACTGTTTTTACTTTTTACCCCCATCTGTGTTGCCACCTGTCGGTGACCCCTTTGACTTATAAAAGGAGGCCCATGCGCAACGTAGAGGGGGTTCCGATCATCGATCACTCTCCACGCTCGGTCTTGTTAGCGGTTAGAGCGTACTGTTGCTCTCTTCGCTCCCGAGCCAAGAACTCAATAACAAACCAAAGCAGGAGTAGATTTTTACGCATACGTGCGGCCCGAACCTGGGTAAACTGCTCACGTGCTTGCCTCGATCTGCTCTTTGTGCATCCTCCGCCCCTTGCCGTACCGAGAAGGGGCTCCGGTCCCATAGGTGTTCGTGGGCGATCAGTTTCCCCGACATCTTTGGCGCGCCAGGTAGGGGGTTCGTCGAGGTTGTGTGAACCCGATCCGGCGTTCACGCGAGCGAAATCTTCACCAACTTCATCGAATCGATCAACATGCCGCCGAAGAAGAAGGCTTCGGAGGCAGCAGGCCCGTCCGCGTCGATCCCACCGCCGCCGGAGCCAACGACTGGTGGGGTAGACGCCGGCGGAAGGACGGACGTCGGCGAGGAAACTCACGGCGCCGCCAAGTCCAAGGACAAGACGGACGACCGGGCGCACTCTAAGGCCTCGGCGTCCGTACACGCACCGTGCCCATCTCAGGAAGCGCGGGACCGGCAGCGACGTGGTACTCAAGGTACCATACGCTTGCTGGGCCAAGGCCAAGCTGGCGGATCTCGGGACGCTCAAGGCCAGCATGCACATCAACATGCTGGCACGAGCAAGGCACGGTCACCGGGACGGGATCCTGCTCCTTCTAACATAGTTAGAAGTCCGAGCATATCCCGCTCCTCGCACCGCTCGCCACCGTTACCCGCCACTCCGGCAGAAGCTCTATCACGAGCTCAACTGCTCCTCGACTTCCCTCAAGCGGCAGACAAGGCCGACGACTGGAGGGCCACCATCCAGAGCCTCATCGCCTTTGCCAACGGCGACACTCCACAGCAGCCGACGACGTCGCGGCCGTGACAAGCTAGCCAGGCGCGGGCTGATGGCGACAAGACCGCCGGGGGCGCGACCACCGTTCACTCCCCGCCTCGAAGGCCAAAATCGCCGACTCGTCGGATCAACCTCGATGACGACTCCACTCCGTCGTCGGATCCACGAGCTCGCCACGATCAGCGCCAAGTCCTTGACGACAGACAACAAGAGGACGCTCGAACTCGTATCGAGCATCGAAGAGAAGCGCGACGACAATCAGATCAGCGCGCTGGGCCCACTGTTGACATGCAAGCGCCAGGGGGACCAGGAGACCTGCCGTACGCGGCGGGCTGCCCTGCGTTCACCCGTGAGCTGCGGCAAGTCCAGTGGCCCAGCATGAAGAACTTCACGCCCGACGTACCGGAGAAGTACGATGGCAAGACACATCCGCCGGAGTTCCTCAACATCTACACCATCGCAGTGCAGGCTGCCGGGGGACGAGATGAGAAGATACTCGCCAATTACTTCCCGCTCGTGCTCAAGCGAAACGCCAGATCTTGGCTCATGCACTTGCCGGAGAACTCCATTTCTTCTTGGGCTGACCTGTGCCACCAGTTTGTCGGCGCCTTCACAGGTGGCCACAAGCCCCATGGCCAGGAAAGTGACCTTCACATACTCGCCCAGAAGGAAGGAGAGCCCCTGCATAAGTATATCCAGAGGTTCAGCCGCCTCCAGCACAACATCCCGGACGTCCACCCTGCCGCGGTTATTAGCGCGTTCCATCAGAACGTGCGTAACCGCCGGATGAGGGAGGAGATGGCGATGTGCAAGATCAGGGACGTCAGCGAGCTGTACGCCCTGGCCGACAAGTGCGCACGCGCTGAAGAGGGGAGGAAACTCCCCGGAGAGGATACAGGAGCAGGGGGATCCGACAGCGAGGATGCCGCCCCGGCAAAGAAAAGCCGGCAGCGGGGCAACAGGAAGAAAAAGAACAAGGAAGTGCTAGTCGTTGAGCAGTCCGGCAAGGAGGCTGGCGCCAAGAAAGCCCAGACTGGTGACTCCGGCAAGGATACTGCCGCGTGCACCAACTGCCAAACTGTGGCAGCCGCCGACAAGCAGGATGGCTCCGACAAGCAATACTGCAAGATCCACCGCACCAAGGGCCACGACCTCCAGAACTGCAAAAGGGTCGAATACCTCGTCGAGCAGGAAAAGGCTGAGTACGAGCGACGCGACAAGGAGAAGGCCCAGGGAGGTGATGGAGGGTCCAGCAAGAAGCGGCCATTCAATGGCCGGGGAGGACGCCGCGGCAAAGCCAAGCAGCGGCAAGGAGACATACCTCCCCGCGGCCGCGACAAGGAAGAAGACGACGACGAAGACGAAGACATGGATGATGGAGAGAACAGCGAGCAGGAGTTTCAGAAAGCCACAGAGGTTCTGTGCATTGACGGTGGTGCTTCTCTGCATACTTCCCACCGTCAACTCAAGCAGTGGGTGCGGGAAGTTAATGCAGCAGAGCCACCCGTCGAGTCGCGCAAACTTCTGAAGTGGTCCAACACGCCTATCATCTTCGACATTATGGACCACCCTGATCGCATCACTGCGGTCGGGTGTTTGCCGATGTTGGTTTCACCAACCATCCGCAACATCAAAGTCACCAAGATGTTAGTTGACGGCGGGGCCAGCTTGAACTTGATCTCCTCCGCTGTGGTCCGGAAACTCCAGATCCCCGACAGCGAGCTCGAAGAAACCGGCACATTCCAAGGGATCAACCCGGGAAGGAGCAAGCCGAAGGGGAAGATCACACTGCTAGTGACATTTGGCGGAGAGCTGAACTTCAGGACCAAGAGGATCACCTTTGACGTTGCCGATATTCCATTGCCTTACAATGGAATACTCGTCCGTCCAGCGCTCGCCAAGTTCATGGCAGCCTCTCATTACGCCTACAACATGCTCAAGATACCAGGCCCGATAAGTGTCATCTCTGTCCCTGGCGACAAGAAGGATGCCCTTATCTGTGCCGACAAGATTTACCGGGATGCAGCAGCCGCAACAGACATCAAGACACTTGCCGCTGAAGCTCCCGGGGGGAAGAACAAGACCAAGTCCGGCAAGAGCTCTGGGGCCCACTCCGGCAAACGCACCTCTTCGGAGTGATGCGCTGCCGTCGAGGACGCACCATCGAGCTCCACCAGCAAGTGTAAGAAGACGATGGCAGCTCCGCCAACAACCAAGAAGGTGTCCGCCAAGGAGGACGGCACTGGTGGTACTTTTACCATCAGTGCCACGCTTGATCCTAAATAGGAAAGCGCGCTCATTGCTTTCCTGTGGGCGAACGTCGACGTGTTTGCATGGCAACCGTCTGACATCCCCGGTGTTCCTAGGAAAGTGATTGAGCACAAGCTTGCCGTTTGTCCTCACGCGTGGCCCATCAAGCAAAAAGTCAGGAAACAAGCAGTGGAGCGCCAAGAGTTTATAGCAGAAGAAATCAAGAAACTGGAAGCAGTAGGCCTTGTCAGAGGTGTGCTCCATCCCACGTGGTTGGCCAATCCTGTTGTCGTGCGTAAAGCGAATGGGAAGTGGAGGCTTTGTATAGACTTCACTGATGTGAATAAAGCTTGTCCCAAAGATCCATTTCCCTTGCCGCGCATTGACCAGATTGTTGACTCCACCGCCGGATGTGAGTTGCTTTCATTTCTTGATGCATACTCAGGATATCACCAGATCTTCATGGCTGAAGAAGATGAGGAGAAGACAGCGTTCATTACTCCATGTGGCACTTATTGCTTCATATGCATGCCCTTCGGATTGAAGAATGCTGGTTCAACATTTGCAAGGGTGGTCCATACAGCTTTTGAGCCACATATCCACCGAAATGTAGAAGCGTACATGGATGACATAGTGGTCAAGAGCAAGGACAGGGATACTCTGATCCAAGATTTAGATGAAACTTTTGCGAATCTGCGCAAGATCCAACTCAAGCTTAACCCCGAGAAGTGCGTGTTTGGAGTCCCCTCCGGCAAGCTTCTCGGGTTTTTCGTGTCTCAGTGAGGGATTGAAGCCAATCCCGACAAGATCAAGGCCATCGAGCAAATCGAAGCACCGAAGCGCGTCAAGGATGTGCGAAGACTTGCCGGCTGCGTGGCTGCTCTCAGCAGGTTTATCTCCAAGTCTGCAGAACGCGCCCTGCCGTTTTTCAAAATTTTGAAAAAGGCAGGTCCAATGAAATGGACTCCTGAAGCGGAGGCAGCGCTGCAAGACTTGAAGAGGTACCTGTCCTCCACTCCCATACTTGTCGCACCTAAACCACAAGAGAAGTTGTTGTTATATCTAGCAGCAACCAATCAAGTGGTTAGTGCTGCGTTAGTAGCGGAGAGGGAGGCGGATGATGAGCCAGTGGCCGCGGCAAGCACGTCCAGCGATAAGCAAGGAGCTTCTCCGGCAAGCTCTGGTCCCGACAAGGACGAATCTGCGCAGATGCAAGAGGAGATACGGAAGAAGATGGTGCAGCGCCCAGTTTACTTCGTCAGCTCCCTTCTCCAGGGGGCTAGGTCAAGGTACTCTGGAGTGCAGAAGTTGCTTTTCGGCCTCCTTATGGCCTCGAGGAAGCCGCACCATTACTTCCAAGCACACGAGATAACAGTTGTCACTCGCTTTCCGCTGAAGAGGATACTGCAAAATCCAGAAGCGACAGGCAGGATCGTCGAGTGGGCACTGGAACTGTCAAGCTTTAGCCTCAAGTTTGAAAGCACTTCAACCATCCAGAGCAGAGCATTGGCGGAATTCATAGCAGAGTGGACGCCAATGCCGGACGAAGAGATTCCAGAGACGAGCATCCCCGTCAAAGAAGCAAGCAAAGAATGGATAATGTACTTTGATGGTGCTTTCTCGCTGCAAGGTGCCGGTGCCGGTGTGCTGCTTGCCGCACTCACCGGAGAGCACCTCAAGTACGTGGTCCAGATGCACTTTCCCAAGGAGCAAGCAACAAACAATACTGCAGAATATGAGGGTTTGCTTGCCGGTCTCAGGATCGCAGCAGACCTTGGGATCAAGAAGGTGATTGTGAGGGGGACTCGCAGCTTGTCGTCCGCCAAGTAAACAAGAACTACCAGTGTTCGTTGATGGAAGCTTACATCGACGAAGTGAGAAAACTTGAAGAACACTTTGAAGGCCTACAAATGGAGCACATTCCAAGAGCTCAGAATGACATCGCAGATGGCCTATCAAAGTGTGCTGCACTAAAGCTATCTGTGGAACCAGGAATCTTTGTGCTCAAGCTATCTCAACCATCAGTAGCACCATCAACTGAACAGAGCAAGAAGAGGAAGTTGGTCTCTGGCGACTACTTTCCGGCAGAGCTTCCAGAAGCCGCCGCCAAGAAAGTCCCCAAGATCAACACCGAAAATGCTGAGGAGCAATCTGCTCCTGCAAGCCCTAGGGTTTGTACAGTCGAAGCAGACGCTCCCGACAAGTTTTGCTCCGGCAAGCTTGCCGGGGAACATCAAGCTCCGGCTGAGACACAAGCCCTCGCCGTAGAAGCGGATGTTCCCGCAGCAGCAGAGGTGCCTTTAGTCCTTGCTGTCGAGCCACAAGCTCCGGCATGGGCGCAGCAGATCGTCCATTTTCTCCAAACAGGAGAACTTCTCGAAGAGCAAGAAGAAGCGGAAAAAGTAGCCCGGCAGTCAAGTATGTACCAGTTTGTTGACAACACACTGTGCAGAAGAAGACTCAACGGTGTGAAATTGAAGTGTATTCCCCGGGAAGATGGACAGAAGCTGTTGGCACAGATACATGGAGGCATATGTGGTCACCACATTGGCGCAAGAGCACTTGTCGGCAAAGCATTCCGGCAAGGTTTCTTTTGGCTGACAGCCCTCCAAGATGCAACTGCACAAGTAACCAAGTGTGAAGCGTGCCAGTTCCATTCCAAGCAGATACACCAACCAGCTCAAGCTCTCCAGACGATCCCTTTGTCCTGGCCATTTTCGGTCTGGGGGCTCGACATCCTCGGCCATTTTCCCCGCGCAGCCGGGGGCTTTGAGTTCTTGTACGTCGCCATCGACAAGTTCACAAAGTGGCCGGAAGTGGAACCAGTGAGAAAGGTGACCGCACAGTCAGCAGTCAAGTTCTTCAGGTCGATTGTTTGCCGTTTCGGGATCCCTAACAGGATCATCACCAACAACGGCACACAATTCACCAGTCGCACCTTCATGCAATACGTCCAAGACCTTGGCGCCAAGGTCTGCTTCACTTCTGTTGCTCACCCGAGAAGCAACGGTCAAGCGGAGAGGGCAAACGGTGCAGTGCTGCGCGGACTCAAGACAAGAACTTTCGACAGGCTGCACAAGTGCGGAAGAAACTGGATCGAGGAACTGCCGGTGGTTCTTTGGTCGATCAGAACGACGCCAAATCGAGCCACTGGACAGACACCCTTTGCACTGGTCTACGGAGCAGAAGCAGTTCTCCCCACGGAACTCGTATACGGGTCGCCTCGAGTGCTCGCTTATGATGAGCTCGAGCAAGAGCAGCTGCGACAAGATGACGCGCTGCTCCTTGAGGAGGACCGTCTTCAGGCCGCTATGCGAGCTGCTCGCTATCAGCAAGCTTTGTGCCGCTACCATAGCCGCAAAGTTAAAGCCAGAAGTTTCGAGGAAGGCGACCTTGTTCTTCGGTGCGTTCAGTCCGCCAAGAATTCAAACAAGTTGACGCCGAAGTGGGAAGGCCCTTATCGGGTGAAACGAGTCACTAGGCCCGGCGCTGTCCGCCTTGAGACCGAAGATGGCTTGCCGGTGAGCAACTCCTGGAACATCGAGCATCTTTGTAAGTTTTACGCATAAGGCGCGGTTGCCGTGATCCGCTCCGGCAACCACTTTTTGTACAAGTCTTGCCGCTGTTGCATGTAATCCTTTGTACAAAGCCGGGAGCAGACCCCGTGCATTAGTAAAGTTTATGTGCCCCGCACATCTTGTCGTTTCGTGCCATCTATTTTTCTTGCATGTACTATCTGACACTTTGTGCAGCGCCAAATCCCGGTAAGCAATAACGAGCCAGAAAGCTCCATGCCAGCATTTTCTCTTCTTTCTTTTCTTCTCAAGGAAAAGCAAGGTTCCCTCGCGCACAAGTTTGCCG